>CAJGYO010000012.1:75281124-75905379 GCA_904845875.1 Miscanthus lutarioriparius | reverse complement strand
ACATCAAGATTCAAGAAGTTGTAATTAAATCAAATAAAACATAAGCCCATATTTAATGCTACGTGCAATATAGTTTTAGTTCCATATAAGATTTTCACTACATGTTGACTCGAGTTAAATAGGTGGACTACATATGCTCCTAACGAGAAGTTGAGCGAGGCTACAAACATGCCACATGCGCGTGTCGCCGAGTCGTGTGCGTGCACGGCCACTAACTACTCCACAACATGATGTGGTGTGGGCTAGTCTTGGTTTTGTCACTCAGGCCGGTTGATGGAGGTAGTATCAGGATTTAGTGCGTGGTCGGTTTCAAGGAGTAACCGCAGGAGTTTTGGGATTGAGTGCGTGGTCCATTCACGGAGTAATCGCAATCGCGGGAGGCTGATTGATGACTGATTGATGGAGGTATTACCGGGATTGTGCAAGTTTCAGGATTGAGTGCGTGGTCAGTTTCACAAAGCAAACACAATCGCGAGAGACTGATTGATGGAGGTATTACTGGGATTGAGTGCGTGGTTGATTTCATAATGGGAGCATGATTGATGACCGATTGATGGAGGTATTACTGGGATCGAATGCGTGTTCCATTTCACATAGTAATCACGAGTTTCAGGATTGAGTGCGTAGTCAGTTTCACGGAGTAATCGCCACCGTGGCAGTTTCAATATTGAGTGCGTGGTCGGTTTTACGGAGTAATCAAGGGAGTTTCTGTTTCTACTTGGAACCATGCTCACGTCGGCAACACTTGCTCGGGTGTGCCGCATTGAAGTGTCCACACGTATTGAGGATTGGAAGAGCAGGCCTCTGGAACCACGTCCGTGTCCGCGACACTTGCTCGGGTGTGCCAGGCTGTAACAGTCCTGAAAATTCCAGAGCAAAAAATCCCAACTTTCAAAAACTTTTCAAAACCTTACACGGTGAATGTAGTGAATGTACGTACTAGAAATCAACCCTCGATGCACTAGAGTGAACCCAACTAGATGTTTGAGCATGCACAGTAACACCAACTCGTGAGTTGCTTCTTATTGGATCTTATGATTTGTTAATAAATTGATTAACTAACTCTTGTAATAAAGTTGTCTAGTGTGTGGGCTTAAGGCCCTAGTGTGTAAAACCCCTCAGTATGACTCTAGTGGACCCACCCTAAGGGTGTGTGCATGTATGGGCTTACATGTATACAAGTTGGACTTAGGAAATTAGAAATTATTAGAATTAAAGAAGATTAGAAATTAGAAAGGAAAAAAGGGAAAAGGGAAATGACCAAGCGAGCCACTGCAGACCAGCTCAGCCGGCCCAGCCTGTACCTCGCTCCCTTCCCTGCGCCCAGGCCCAGCGACAGCCAGCCCACGCCAGTGACCTCGCCTGACCAGCCTGTAAGCTCAAGTCCAGTCGTGCTCTCCAGATGCAACCAACAATCCGACGGAAAAAAAAATTAGATGCTGGGTCCATGCAAGTCCCATGAGCACCTCCACTTCGATGGCTGTTCACGAGACCTTGCATGGACCGAGGTCCATCTAATTTTCAATCAAACACCAGCGCCTAGTGCGCCACCAGCTGGCGCTAGAGAGCCGCTCCCTCTCTCACCGTCACTGCCAGGTGGCCCCTAGTGACCTACCTATGATTGTGGACCCTCTCTACTTTTCCCTTCCACTTGTACTGTAACACCCAAAATTTTTCATTCTTTTAAAATAGTAAAATTGATTTATTTAAGCAATTATGTGTGCATTCAAATATAGGGAATTAATAATTTTGAGAAATTAAAATCAAATATAAGGTCAATAACCTTTTATGCATACATCTTTTTTGCACTTTCATCTTTGTAATGATTGGTTTTGATCAAATTTGAATTTGGATACAAAATCAATTTGAAAATGTTTTACTAAAACTTTGGAAAAGAAAAAAAAAAAGGCTTCTTCATTTCTCTCCCCTCTCTTCTCATTATTTGCAGGCCATTTCACCACTGACCCCTTGCGCCTTCTCTTTACCCTCCCCGTTTCCTTCTGGGCATTGCCCATTTCATTTGGCAACAACCGCTGTGCGCTTCCTTCCCCACGCCTCATTGCTGATCGCTGGCCCCACTGTCGTTGTAGTCCCCTCCTCCCATAACCCAGTGTCGGGATCAAAGCTTACCGCCGCTGCTCCACTTCGCGTCGTTGTGGGAGCGCCCCCCACGCCCTGGCCACTACAAAAGGGTGCCGAACCCTTCGCCGTGCTCCCTCAGTTGCTCCCGGCTCCCTTTTCGCACTTGCTCGAGCCGAGGAAGCCACAGCAACGGCCACAATGCTCGCCGGATCCGCCGTGCGCGAGCCGCCGTTCCCGTCGCCTCGCCGTCGCGTCTGGCCCTCCGTCGAGCTTTGTCGAGAAGTAACGGACCTCCTGCAGCCTTTATCTTCTTGTTTTTCGCCTTCAATCGCTAACTCGTGGTCGTCGGTCTTCACAGTGCGCTGCCGTCCACCCTCGCGTGGTCCGTAGTCCCCAAGCCGCCTCAGGCCTCGCTTGCTTCCACGGTGAAACCCCCTTGTTTCCCTCTACCTCCCCATGCCGTTTATTTTGTGTTTCGTGGCTTCTAGAGCCCCTAATCGCATCTTGTGGGAAGCTCCATGCCGCCCGGCCATGGTGACCTTCCGCCTTCTCGGCCAAGTCCTCACAGCCACCATATCGGCCTATCAGTGGTCCCTTCACCCTCTCTCTCTCTCCGGTGTCCTCGGTTCTTGAGGCAGTGGCTGTGAACCACAGTCCGCATGGCCAGTGACCTTCTTGCCGCCATCCATGGCGCGCCACCACCGAGACTCTTGTTCACGTCGGGCGCCCTTTCTCTCCCTCCCATCATTACGAGCCACCATCCATGATCCAACGGCCCAGAGCGTCCGATACTATCCGGGTTATTTTCTAAAGAGACCCCGGTTTTGATAAATAGAACCCATGATCCATAACTTCAGATTCACGAGATCGCTTTCTCCTTTTGAAAGCGTAAAATATCTTTGTTTTAGTCAAAATACGTTTTCGGTATTTATAGAAATGCCCTTTGGATTTGTTTTGCTCATAAAAACTTCGTTTTAGCTCGAATTGACCCGTTCAAATTGCGTTAGTTTAAATAATTGCATAATCTACGTGTTAGTACCACTGTTAATCATGTTTGCAATTTTAAATTTCATGGTTAGGTTTAATTAAATAAATTGCAATAGGAAACCTGTTTAATTCATAACTTTTCGCGTTTTAGCTCAGATTTTCGTGAACTTCACATTGACATGATCGTGGCGAGGCGTGAATTCTTTCATAAACATTTTATCTTGTTTTCTACATTGTTGGTGTACTGTTCTAATTATAGGATTGTTTGCTTTGCATGAATGCCCTTGGAATGTTGTATGTTGCTTTAGTGTTTGTCGCGTTTAGGCGGTGAGAGAATGTTGGAGACCAAGAGTTCTTGACGACCAGCAGAACCACGGAGTTTGCTAACCAAACAAGTATAGCATGGGATTTACCTTGATGCCTATTCACCTTTATTAATTACTCATTTGCATGTGTCTAATTTTGATACCGTAAGGACATCCTAGTGATTGATTATCCTGTTCCTTGTCTCCTATGGGTTATATGCATATGGGTAGTTTGCTAGTGCTCAATGTAAATGTACATAATCTACATAATGAATAATGGTTCTATGGGACGAAAAGGTAAAATTTGCTTTTAAACAAGCTGAATTATAGGGCGAAGGAGCGAATGACTTTCGATCATGATGCTCTCGGCCCTCCATAAGGACTTATCTGTCGCCAAAAATTTGGGATGACGGTGCAACCCGTGAGGTCATATAGCTCTGACTTTAGCTCAGTGTATGACCTTTTCTAGCTTGTTAGAGGTTACCTTTATGGTGCAAAAAGGGCTTGCCACGTTGGGTATAGGACTACCTCTGTTCCTATGTGTATAAGCCATGATGGATATGTGCCATAGGAAAAGGGGTTCCTACATCTACTGCCGAGAAACCTAAGCGGCCCTAACATTAGAAAAACCTATGAAATAAGCTTCATAGTGTACCACCGCTCACCTTGGCGGTGATATAGGAGTAATTAACTTGGGCATATGGGAATCACGACTCATGGTGAATGTGCACCACTTGAGAAGGGTTACAAAAGCTATTATAACAACCGTGCTCACAGTCACGGCGACCGGAAAACTCACAGAATAAATGGCTACTTATAATGTTGTTCATACATGATGACTATGATGATATTATGATGATGTTTCATGACTCAAATGGTTACGATATTTGATTATGTGGGTTGAAAAGGGAGCTTAAGCATAACTTGATAATAAAATCTTGACTTACTAAAAGTGCTAACTGCGATAAACCGGTGTCAACCTTTTGAGCTTCATAACCCCATGTTATCTTGTTGAGTCTGGAGACGTACTTACACTTGTTTACTTTCTATATTTAGATAAAAATCCCGGATGGGTAACAGATGACAAGCGTGTATGAGGAGTTTAAAGAGGACTATTAGGCTTGTGGTCAACAGGTTGACCGTCCCTATATTAGAGCTTCCACGAGAGAGCTGTCTTTTATTTTTCCGATGTGTTGTGTAAGACTAAGTTATGTTATTAATCGTGATGTAAGATACCTTTGTGATGATACTTTTTATAATTTGTCGACTTGTGTGTGTGACTGATCCCTAGGCACACATGAGTTTAGTGCATTCAATTTTATCCTTAAAATTGGGTGTGATTTGTCGGTCTTGAGGACCCACAGGATACCACAGTAAGGAAGGGAGAGATCTAGTCTAACTAGGATTCTTCCCATGTAATCTTAGTAGTAGTATTATTCATGTAATCCTACTTGGAACTCTCATTATAAACCGACTAGGATTGACCTCGACTATATAAAGGAGGCGGGGTTCCTAGAGAGGGACTAGACGACACAATACTTCACAATCAATCCAATACAAAGGCTAACACCGGCTGAACATAGGGCTATTACTCGATCAGCGATCGAGGTCCAAACTCGGATAAATTGGCTGTCTCTTGCGTTAACCATTGAGTTCCGCATCTGTTGAAGCTTAGAACATCTTGCCGGGTACCCCCGTGGCGAGGCTATCGATGGTGAAACATCGACGGTGGCCAGCGCTAGGTAGGGAGCTTTTAGGCGACTTTGCATCCAAGAGCTCGGCGGACCTCGACAACATGATCTTCTCGATGGGATCAACCTTCATCTTGGTTCATGGATCTCTGAGGCGCAGGTGACAATGGCAAGCTCCAAAGCCGTCTCCTCGAAGATTCAGATCACCGTGAAGACCATTCTATTTAAACGACTCGACGGATCAACTTGCTAGAAGATTTGCAGCGACTAGCGATGTCGATCCAACTCAGATTTACGTGACTTTGCGCATCCGACTCAAACTTCGAGTTCGCATCCAAAATGGAGTCTTACCCGAGTTCTTCCAAGAAACCGAGTTCTTTTCTGATGGGGCTTAAGAATGCGGCCTTGGCCTATCAAAAATACAACTCAGAGTACACTCAGGGTCTTTTCAAGAAGTCGAGTCCTTTTTTGTTCGGACTCCACAACATGGCAATGTCTTATCAGACATGGCCCGAAGGATCCCTTGATCCGGTGCTTAGAATGCCACTGAAAGGAGCTTAGGAAGGTCTCGTACTAACTATAACATCTCAAGACTGTATCGTCCACTAGCGAGGTTCCGTTCCTGAGGATAGCGACACCCGACTAGTCGGCACTACGACAACAACAATTCTACCCTACCAAGAAGGAGACTCGATCTGCGACCTTGAAGCCTCTACTAAAGTTATCAACTACTCCGACAGCGTGGAAACCGATGCCGATAAGCGGAGCGATTCACGCATACGAGAAGTACTCATGGTTCGCCACCCTCGATCAACATTGGTCGCCCCAGAAGTGCCCGACGTTAGGTCATCGGATGAATCTAAGTCCAACATATCACCCTTTACCCGGAGGCACGATGGTGAGACCGAGAATCGAAGCAAGCCGGAGAAAAGAAAAAAAAAAAAAAGGCTGAAACAAGGGCGCCAACACCGTGCTAGGCGCGCAAAGGAAGCTTGGATCGGATATGAGTCGGATCTGGCCGAGTACAATAGAAGAAAATCGAGCGAGAAGTCGAAGAAAGGCGCCTGGCGAATACACCCTCTGATAGGATCCGAGAAGCACTAGAAGAACTCGGGCGACCTCACATCCCGATGAAAAACAAGAAACAGACTCAGGGACTTTCTCCGATCAATAGTTCTAAGGGCGTGCTCAAGACTACACCTGCTAGGTCAACATCTCATGAGCAAGAAGATCAAAATCAAAGGAAGTCCGTGTTAGAGACTTGGACCAAGTGGAAGTCTATGAGAGAAAGTAGAAGGACCATAGTCAAAGCGACCGCGTCGAACAACCAAGAAAGGTCAAAAGCAAAGCACCTATTGAGGACGACCACATGAGAACTACTCTCACCAAGACAGCAGTTGGCGCAAGGAGGGTCTTGAATCGAGAATACCTGAAGCGAGCAGCATGATAGATTCCCTGTTTTTGCAAACAGACTTGCTTTGATATGACTACCGCTGAAGTTCAAGCTGTCTAACCACTCTAAGTATGATGGCAAGACCAGACCAAAGCGTTGGCTCGAGATTACTCGCAATTGATTGAACTAGCCGGAGGAGACGATGATATCAAGACCTTGTTTTTTCCCATGGCCCTAGAAACCATGCCCCTCCAATGGTTTGACAAATTGAATTCAGGATCAATCATAAATTGGGAGGACTTGCAAAGAGCTTTACGTGTGAAAATTTCACGGGTATCATTACACACCCAATCACCCACGAGAGTTTAAAGGACTCAAGCGAGAAAGGAGGTGAAAGTTTCGAAATTACTATCGATGATTTGGCGAACTTCGTGCTCAAGTACATGACATCACGAGCGAGAAGTAATTGAAGCTTTCTCTCACGAAATCATGGCTAGGTGGCAATTTTAGGACTTTTTGCAAAGAAAACCGAAAACAATGAAGAATTGAGACGAGCGATAGAAAAGATGATTCTTGCGAGAGGAGAAGACACGAGAAAGGTTCCGGATAGAAACAACCAAGAGACAACCGGGACAAGCAAAATCATCGAAACAACGAGACATCGGGAGAGAAAGCGTGGACGGACAACACCGTTGCGGTGGTGACAAATCAAGGAAGTTTTCCAAACCCGGAAGGTATGGCGACATTGAAAACATGCGTTGCATCTTGCACCCCAAAGGAAATCACACCATCGAAAATTGCTACACCTTCAATGATCGATACACAAGAAAAGATAGTAAGGGAACACTAAAGAAGACAATCGAGAAAAAGAAGAAGACAACCACGAAGACAAGGATTCCAAAAATCTAGGGGACAATAGCGATGATCTTACGTCGGGGTTCCAGATTCGAAGCAAACATCAAGAAAAAGCTAGCACTACGAACCATCATGGCGTGAGAACCGGCTACTCCAAGATATCTCAAGCGGTCACGATATCAATCCGATTTTCAAGAAGACCAATGGACTAGCATAGGAAATGCGGGCCATTAACCAACTGATTCTAGATCCAACTATCACTTTGTATGACTATCACAAAAGTACTAATCGGCGGGGGCCGGGCTCAACATCATTTTTTGAAAACTAAGGAAGATGGGACTACAACTTGCAAGGATGATTACACCAATGAGCACCCTTTTATGGCATAGTACCCGGCAAGGCGGTGATGCCACTTGGACAAATCACTCTCACCGGTTACTTTTGGAACTCCCTCGAACTACCGTCTGAGTTCATCAAGTTTGAAGTTGTTGACTTGATTCATCATATCACGCAATCCTCGGGCGCCCGACACTAGCAAAATTCATGGCGTCTTTGTATTATCCGTACATTGCTTAAGATGCGGGGCCCTAACGGTGTCCTTTCTCTTTGAAGTGATTTGAAGCGCTTTTTTTTGCGACGTTCGAGGCAATCAAATTGCAGACAAAAGCACAAACCGCCAATGGTAGAAAAGAAATAGCCACTATTACGGCGTGAACCCGGCCCGGAAGAGCTAGAGATACCGACTAAAACCCGGTATCCTCTTTTGACAAAAAGAAGCCGACGTCAAACAAATCGACCTGAAACACGGTGATCCCTCAAAAGCGGCAACCATCGGCGCCCACCTCTCATAAAATAGGAACTCGCGCTCACCAACTTTCTTGGGACAACAAAGATATCTTAAGCTTGGAAGCCGGCCAACATGCCGGTGTCCCAAGAGAGTTGGCTAAGCACACAATTGATATCAATGAAGGCTCCAAGCACAGCAGAAGCAGCAGCTTCTGACGATTCTCATCCGACAAGAAGGCAGCAATTAAAAAAGAAATCACAAAGCTAATAGCAGCCGGATTCATATGAGAAATCCTTCATCCAGATTGGCTAGCAAGCCCAGTTCTAGTATAAAAAAAGAATACGGACAAGTGGGCATGTAAATCAACTACATAGATCTCAACAAACATTGCGAAAGATCCGTTAAGGCTACCACATGATAAAGGAACAAGACCCGAGCAAGACATCAGATAGTTGATTCAACAACAGGATCTACCCTATTATCCTTTCTTGATTGTTATTTAGGATATCACTAGATCGCATTAATGGAACAAGACCAGAGCAAGACATCTTTCATCACTCCGTTCAGTGCCTATTGCTACAAGACCATGTTGTTTGGACTCAAGAATGCTAGTGCCACTTACCAAAGAGCTATCCAAATGTGCCTTGGTGAACAGATTGGCAAAAACATAGAGGCATACGTGGATGACGTAGTAGTAAAGACAAAGAACCCGGACACACTAATTGAAGACTTAAAGCAGACCTTCAAAAACCTAAAAAGATGGAGGTGGAAATTAAACCCAAACAAGTGTGTATTCAGGGTTCCTTCAGGACAACTACTCGGATTCTTGGTCAGTCATCGCGGAATCAAAGCAAGCGCCAAGCAAATTCGAGCCGTAACAGAGATGGGCCCTCCTCGAAGTGTCAAAGATGTGCAAAAACTAACGGGCTGCATGGCGGCCCTCAATCGCTTCATATCAAGACTCGACAAAAAAGGTTTACCTTTCTTTAAACTACTAAAGAAGAAAGATAAGTTCGAGTGGACAGAAGAAGCCAACAAAGCTTTCAAAAAGCTCAAGGCATACCTCACCTCCTCACCTGTTCTCACACCTCCAAAGAAATATGAAGACATGATGCTGTACATTGCGGCAACTTCTACTATGATCAGCACTGCGATTGTCGTAGAAAGAGAAGAAGAAGGCCATGTATGTAAAGTACAACGCCCCGTATACTACATCAGCGAAGTACTGTCAGAATCAAAAATCTGGTACCCGCATGTGCAAAAACTACTCTACGCCCTCCTGATCACTTCACGCAAGCTTCGCCACTATTTTGAAAACCACAAGATTACCGTGGTGACAGATTTCCCACTCGGAGACATCCTACACAACAGAGACACAACAGGGCGCATATCTAAGTGGGCAGTTGAACTTGGTGCTCTCAATATCGATTTCACCCCACGGAAGGCAATTAAATCTCAAGCCCTTGCTAATTTTGTTACCGAGTGGACAAAAATTTAACAACCTATGTCAAATACCATCCTTGATCATTGGAAGATGTACTTTGATGGATCACTCAAGCTAGGCGGAGCCGGTGCAGGCGTTCTCCTCATTTCTCCAGACGAAAAACAACTCAAGTATGTCCTTCAGATATAATGGCAAGCTACAAACAATGAAGCAGAATATGAAGCCCTCATCCACGGGCTACGAGTGACAATTACCCTCGGAATTAAGCATTTACTCGTATACGGCGATTTGGCAGTAGTCATCAATCAAGTCAACAAAGATTGGGACTGCACCAAAGAAAACATGGGAGCTTACTGTGCTGAAATACGAAAACTCGAAAAACATTTTCAAGGATTAGAAATTCTACACGTCCTGCGCGATTCTAATATTGCAGCAGACGTCCTTGCCAAGTTCGGATCGGACATGGCGAAGGTCCCACCCGGCGTATTCATAGAGGAGTTATCAGCTCCCTCTATCAAACAACACAACAAGATAACCCTGAACTCCTAGCTAAAGGCACCCAGTTTTTGGTAATCACCACCTCATGGACCCAGGTTTTATTAATTATATCAAAGAGAATAAGTTGCCCGGTAGATAAAGAGGAAGCTACGAGTTGTTCGCGAGAAGCAAGAACTACGTCCTAGTGGGGACAAGCTCTGGAAGAGCCGCATCATCAGGAGTGCTCCTAAAATGTGTCTCATTTGAGAAAGGCAAAGAGATCTTGGACGAAATACACTCAGGTTGCTGTGGAAATCATGCCGCCTCAAGAACACTAGTCGGCAAGGCATTCCACTTTTGATTCTCTTGGCCAACCGCTTTGAAAGGCGTAGAAGAACTTGTCGAGAAAATGCAAAGGTTGTCAAATGTTTGCAAGACAAGCTCATGTGCCCGACTCACAATCTCATCTGCATCCCACCAGCTTGGCCTTTCTCCCTCTTTGAAATTTGGATCAAGTGGGACCTCTCAAGAAAGTAAAAAAAAAGCGGTTTCGAGTACATCTTTGTAGCAATTGACAAGTTCACCAAGTGGATCGAATACAAACCACTTTCATAAAATCTGATTGCCACCAAAGCAGTCGAGTTCATCCAAGACATTATGCACCGCTTCCGCATGCCCAATCGAATCATCACAGATTTGGGTTATCCCTTCACTGCTGCAGAATTCAAAAGTTGGGCACAAGATTGTGGCTTCGGGATAGATTACGCATCAGTCGCACATCCAGAAGCCAATGGACAGGTAGAAAGGGCTAATGGACTCATACTAGCCGGATTAAAACCAAGATTATATGAAGAACTAGTGGACTATGGATCAAAATGGATTGAAGAATTACCCAAGGTCGTATGGGAGCTATGAACTCAAATAAGCAGAGCCACCGGATACTCACCTTTCTTCCTAGTTTACGGATCAGAAGCCGTACTACCTGCCGACTTGATTTGGACGTCACTAAGGATAGAACAATATGACGAAGGAGAAGCAGAACACACCCGAAGATTAGAACTCGACAGTATAGAAGAAGTCGGAGTAAACACCACCTTTCAATCGACAAAGATACCTCCAAGTTAAGACACCACTACAATAAGAATACCCGACCTCGATCACTATAAATTGGAGACCTAGTACTAAGAAGAGAAGAATACAAAAAAGCGGCGGACGCCATAAACTACTCAGTCCATGGGAAGGTCCTTTTATTGTCACAAAAAGTCAACTTTGGACGAGCACGCATACAAGTTGATAAGCGAAAGATGGAAAAGAAGTCAACAATACATGACACATCAGCCAACTAAGAAGATTCTACGCATAAAAACAACTCAAGGAAGAGTACATGTACAAACCACAAGAGATCAATGTTCATGATCAATAAAGATAGTGTTCCTCGACAACATATGTCTTATCATGGCTTATCAATGTTCATGATCAATAAAGATGGTTTTCTCGACAATGCATGTCTTATTATGGCTTTCCCGAGTTGTTTCAATAAGAATACCGATTAGAGAACAAAAGAAATGAAAATATGCTTGAGCCATACGATGAGGGTAGCTAATAAGCTAACACCGAAACAAAAAGCAAAATGGCTGAAATTATGCTGGCGTACTAGCCGAGAAGCAAAAGAGCTGAAAAGATGCTTGAGCCCACCGATGAGGGTAGCTAATAAGCTAACACCGAAACAAAAAAAAAAAGCAAAATGGTTGAAATCATGCACGAGCATACTGGTAGAGAGCAAAAAAGCTGAAAATATGCTTGAGCCATGATGAGGGTAGCTAATAAGCTAACACCGAAACAAAAAAAAAAGCAAAATGGTTTGAAAATAATGCTTTGAGCATCTTGGCCGAGAAACAAAAAAAGTGAAAATATGCTTGAGACCGCCGATGAGGGTAGCTAATAAGCTAACACCGAAACAAAAAAGCAAAATAACTTGAAATTATGCTGAGCATACCGGCCGAAACAAAAAAAGCTGAAAATATGCTTGAGCCCATGATGAGGTAGCTAATAAGCTAATACCGAAACAAAAAAAGCAAAATGGCTGAAATTATGCACAGCATACTGGTAGAAAGCAAAAAGAGCTGAAAACATGCTTGAGCCCGCCGATGAGGGTAGCTAATAAGCTAACACCCGAACCAATCCTAAGATGTTTTTACAACCAGGGAAAGAGCCAGATGCTGGCCACATCTCGAGTTAAGCAAAAAAGCTAAAAAGAAGAAGCTGAAGATACTTGAGATCCTCGGTCCTAAGTCTTTTCAGTACTAACAAGAACAGAAAGTTTGTCAAGGCAACGATCTACATATGTTGAGTTGTTTACACGGCGCAAACGAAAGCCAGACAAGCACTCAACAGATCAAGAAAGTTTGTCAAGACAACGGTCTACATATACCGAGTTGTTTACACGGCACAGACGAAAGCCAGACAAACACTCGACAGATCAAGAAAGTTTGTCAAGACAACGATCTACCAAAACCAAGTTGTTTACAAGACAAGGACATCCAGGCAAAGAAGACATCAACAAAAAATAAAGAATCTTCATTCAATCTTCATTCAAAAAGAAGTATAGTATCCTATTACAGAAGCTGGAGTACAAAGGTCAATTACATCAAGCATTGTCATCAGGAGAAGAAATATAAATATTAAGATTATCAACAATCCTCCTGGCTAAATCTTTGACCTCAGGCTCCACCTTTTCAATGGCATCTAGATATTCTTGACTCTCGGCTTCATCAGCAACCTTGGACAAAGGAAACTCCGGAGAAAGAACCTAAACCTAGGCAAGAACATTTCTGGTACACAGTTGGGTGCACCTCTTCACGAACTCCTGGAAATGGGTCAAAACTTGGGGAATAAACTGAGCCCAAGATTGACCATCATCTGCTAAAGTCCGGAGAAGACCGGCTACTGACTGAAATGATTTCCACAAAGCATTCCAGTTCTCAGTAGCCGTCGCCAACTTACCAGTCAAGTCTTCAACAATTTTTGGACACACACAACATCCTGTCGACTCCACGCCTAATCAACAGCAGCAAGCGAGTTCTTCTTGACATGAGTAATTACCTCCTCGATTACTGTTGTGACTATTGCGAACAGTTATCTTCATTTCCTCAATACCCTCAGAGAGCTTACGCTTTTCAACTCGGAGAGCTAGACCAAACACCAAAAAAGAAGTCGTGAAAGGGAAATCGAGAATACAAAAGAAACAAGAAGAACCCATAATACCATTGCACTCATTCTTCATGGCCTCCACCGCAGACATCCCTCCGCTTCTCTACCTCTACCACCCCCGGACACGAAGAGCCTTTTCCTCCTTTGGTCGCGTTTGGCGCTCGGTCTCCATCTCAGCCCGACAGAGATCAAGCTCTGCTTTTAGGGCACTTACCTTAGAAGACAACTTTTCTTGATTTTAGAGCGAAAAAAAAGCCGCGGTATGATCCCGAGAAAAAAATGAACAAAGAGAGAGAAAAGAAGGCATAAGAACAAAGCAAAGGCGAACACCCAAAGAAAGAACTTCAAAAAAAACTTACAGGTTTTTCCCCAATAGAAGTCGCAAGGGTTCCCCAGGCAGCAGTTAGCTCTAACAACCGATGAGTGGCATCGAATTGTTGCACAACATCATCATCAAAACGCGGACCACCAGTGCCAAGAGGAACAGAGGTGGAAGTCGGCCGAGGCAAAGAAGGCAAGGCCAGGGCCATATCCTAGGAAGCCCCGGCTACCTCCTCAGAAGAACCCACCACCGTGGCCACAGTCACCTCTAGAGCCACAGGATCAGCAGCAGCGTGATCACCGGGGAACCCTGTCTCCCTCACAGCCACCTCGCCGACCGTACATTCCAAGTCCGAGACTCGGCCTGCAGGCGCATCGGTGGGTGACAAGAGGTCGGTGGAGGGTTAAGGGAAGGCAGTCTGCAAGATGATAAGGAAACTCGACGATAAGAATATGAGTCAGGAAAAAACAAAAATAGAAGCAAAGAAACATAACAAGGAATCACTCACTCAGCTATGTTCTTCTTCATAAAACCAAAAGAAGACCTTATAGGAGAAACTATGGCAGCAAAAACATCACCGCCGCTCTGCGACAGGATCGGCGTGGCCGGTACCGGAGCCCCAGAAGAACTCAAGCTCGACGGCCGCTTACTACAAGAGGACAAGTCCAAAGTTAGAACAGGAAGAGCTGTTCAACAACAAAAAAACAAGAAAACAACTCACCGACACAGGACAAGGGGCGCATCATCGTCCTCATCTTCCTCACTCTCAATCAAGGCAGCCATAGCACCATCTAAAAAAGGAGGAAAGTACTCGGTTAAAGGCACAAACAAACCACAAAAAGACAAAACATATTAATATGCTCATCTAGGAGCACGCTACCTACAACTGGAGTACCTGGACGAGTACTCGACTGGCGAGACTTCTTGGCAGCAGACAAACCAGAAGAAGAACTTTCAGCTCGCCCCCTCTTTCTGACACTACGAGGGCCTCGAGGAACTGGATGAGGAACATACTCCACATATACATCAAAAACTACAGAAGAAACACCAGGAAATATCGTGGTGGTTTGAAACTTACTGGTTAAAGAAGCCCCAGCAAGACTATCCCCAGTCTCCACAATGGAAGGACAGACATCAAGGGGGATCGGATCAACGAAGTTACGCCCCAATTCCTATAAAAAGAGTAAAACAACCAGACAAGAAAGATTAAGCAAAAAGTAGAGACAACAAAAGAAAATACAAAAAGCACCCGCATAAGAAAAACAACTCAGAGTAGGAGGCGGGTTGTTAGCGCAATACTCAAGGACAGCATGCGGAACGACGCTTACTCCTTTCAACATCTTCTGAAGGCGCTCGAGCACCTCCTCATCAGTCAACTCAAGGGCAGGGACCATACGAGAAGGATCCTCAGCCCTAGAGTACTCGAAACTAAAATTCTCTCGCTCCTTCAGAGGCTTAACACGGCGGCGAAGAAAACTAGAGACGATACCAAAGCCGGTCAAGCCCTGCTGTTTCAGAGTACATATCCTCTCAAGAAACGGCTTGATCGCCTGGAGCTCATCCGACGTTAGGGGATTCTTTTCCCATCGGTCATTAACCGTGGGACTAGATCCAGAATGAACAGTAAGAGAAGGAATCAAATTGGTGGCATAAAACCAGTCGGCACACCAATCCCTCATAGAATCAACCAAGTCATAATCAAAGAATTTACTCTTAAGACCCTGACGAAACTGAATCATCTCGTCTAAAATCAAGAAAAAGTTGTCTTCTAAGGTAAGTGCCCTAAAAGCAGAGCTTGATCTCTGTCGGGCTGAGATGGAGACTGAGCGTCAAACGCACCAAAAGGAGGAAAAGGCTCTTCGTGCCCGGGTGGTAGAGGTAGAGAAGCGGAGGGATGCTGCGGTGGAGGCCATGAAGAATGAGTGCAATGGTATTGCGGGTTCTTCTTGTTTTCTTTTGTATTCTGATTTCCCTTTCTGCTGACTTCTTTTTTGGTGTTTGGTCTAGCTCTCCGAGTTGAAAAGCAGAAGCTCTCGGAGGGTATTGAGGAAATGAAGATAACTGTTCGCAATAGTCACAACAGGGCTGAGGAGGTAATTACTCATGCTGAAGAAGAACTCGCGCTTGCCAAGTTGATTAGGCGTGGAGCTGACAGGGATGTTGTGCAGGTCCAAAAAACTGTTGAAGACTTGACTGGTAAGTTGGCGACGGCTACTGGGTGTCGTCGCGGCGGGGTTGGGGTTTCAGACGGAAGAAGTAACGAAAGAGAGAAAGAGAAGGAGGAATTCCAAGAAAAGTTTCACAAAGATGAACAAAAATGGAAAGACAAAGGACATCATTGGGAGCAAGATGGTTCAGGCTAACTCCAAAATAGCTAAGAAATCGGTGAAGAAAAACAGAAGCAGGAAGGCAGAGTCCGTCACGGATAAAGGAAACAAAAAGAACAATCTCACTAGGACCTAGAGTTGGGACCCGATGCTCGCCTGGAGCTCTCCAATCAGCAAACTCCTTGCCTTGGATCAGACCATCACTGACAAGCTCGCACAACTGATCCTCAGTTGTAGTCGGAGCCGGCCAGATCTTCTGAGCAGCCCTCATGGACATGAATTCTTGATTCTCAATCATAGAAAGCGAGGCCTCCTCGTCCACAAAGGCTGCCTGGGACTTGCTCGCTGATTTCTTCCTACCCATATACTAGCAAAAGCAATAAAAGCTCTAAGGAACGATGATGCTCAGACGGCGGCGCTCAGATGATGGTGACAATGGCGGCGGTAGAGTTTTGAAGACTAGGGTTTCAAGGCAAAAGCAGGGCAGTAAAGAAAAAGAAGAAGAAAGGCCTATAAATAGATTTTTACAGCAATAGAAACACGGCCCACCAGGCCTATTTAAACACGGCATGAGAACGCAACGGTCCATTTACTGACACAGCTAAAATGACAGACAGCACAAATCCACACAACGGTACAGTTCAACGGGTAGATTTCAGACTTATCTATCCAGCAACATGGCAGAGTTATCATATTGCTACAAAAAGAACTCATCAACCATGAAGCAATGAAGGGTTACCTCACAAGAAACACAATAACCCGGTTCTTATAGAAAGAACTCGGGAATCTCATAAACAACCAGGACTTCAGTAGAAAAAAAGAATGACAACTCAGAAGACAAGATTCTTTCTATTATAAATGGTTTCAAAAAATAGAAGATTACACATCTTACAAGACCCAATGAACTCGGTACTACGACAAGCAAGGTAGCAAAGAGGAACCCAGACACAGCTAGGCTCTGGAACGACTACGTGTTCCAAATTGCTACTCGGTAGAACAAACCACACTCGGCTACACTGTTTTCTTCAAAGGACGGACGCAGTGCATCCAAGGCAGAAATCAGCAGCACGGTGGGACAACATAGACCAGGGGAAGCCGGCAGGCATCTGTCTACCCAAGTCCGATGTGATGCTGAATATGGTGTTGATCTGCACCGGACAGTCTCAGGGCAGGCGACGAGGATCAACCCAGAACTGTTGGATGAAGGAACATATCCCACATCACAAGACTTCCTCCAACTACCGCCACGTACTTCCCGGTACAATGCTGCTGCGGGATTAGTCTACCTCCAATCCCTATCACAAGACTTCCTCTAGCTACGATAAGATATACAAAAACTACAAAATACGCCCGAGGGCTACTCTACTTCACAAACTATCATATTCATGACTACGAAGATTTCAGACCACGTAATAAAATGCTCGATGAATCAAAACAGCACACAAGGAGGATATTTATAGGCCAAAGAAGCAGTGCACATGGACCGGGAGCACCAACGGAACAAACCTAAGAAAGGACACAGTGAAAAGACAGAATTCAATGAAAGAGGACTCAGGCGTGAAGGAGCAGTACTCATGAACGAGCATATCCGAAAGAATATACCAACACTGTACAACTCATGAACAAACATCATTTACTCTCAACCACCACCATACAACTACATCTGACAACAACAGACTGCCAGAGAACGTACAAAGATCATGTATCCGAGTTTTTTTCGAATAAAAAAACCCAGGTATATGCTCGGGAGCTGCAATAGGAAAAGCTTTCAGTCCTTTGAACAACTCAGATTCAAGACCCTCCAACTTTTTGTTCCAAATAGCAAGAGGCTCGGGGGCTACACTCAGTGAGTGCACTTTTTTCTTCAAAAAAGCACACATCACCCGGAAGACTTCTTCAAGACAGCAGTTCTCAAACAACATAAGATTCAAGACCCTCCAACTTTTTGTTCCAAATAGTTAGAGGCTCGGGGGCTATACTCAGTGAGTGCACTTTTTTCTTCTTCAAAAAAGCGCATGTTACCAAAAAGACTTCTTCAAGACAGACCACTTCAAGGCCTCACGACAAAAAGAACCCGGACCTAGCTATATCCGAGCTCTTTTTTGATAAAGAACCCAGGTATATGCTCAGGAGCCCTTTGACGAAGAATCAGAGCGATTTCAAGAGAAGACCCTCCAGCTCCCTATGCCAAATAGCAAGAGGTTCGGGGGCTACACCCAAATGGGAGTATTTTTTTGTTCAAAAAGGTACACACCACGTGAAGATCTCACGAAGCGCTACACAGTTTTGCTCAAGAAAGCACTCGAACGACGCTTGTTCCTGCTCGGCAGGACCTAAAGGAACCAGACGAGGCTTCCAGAGCTCAACCATGAAGTGCTCGGGGGCTTGTCGGTGTGGGACCCATGGGATACCCCGCAAGGAAGGGAGAAGATCTAGTCTAACTAGGATTCTTCCCATGTAATGTTAGTAGTAGTATTATTCTATAATCCTACTATGAACTCTCATTGTAAACCGACTAGGATTCTGACCTCCCGACTATATAAAGGAGGGCAGGGTTCCTAGAGAGGGGACTAGACGACACAATACTTCACAATCAATCCAACTCAAAGACTAACGCCGACTGGACGTAGGGCTATTACTCGATCAATGATCAAGGGTCTGAACCAGGATAAATCGACTGTCTCTTGCGTTAACCGCCGAGTTCCGCATACGCTGAAGCCCGAACATACTGCCTCGGGTACCCCCGTGGCAGGCTATCGGTGGTGAAACATCGACAGTGACAAATTGGTATCAGAGCCGTGTTGACTGTAGGACGCAAGCCTAGTTAGAAATGGTCATTTTAGCATCTTTGCTCCACTGGTTTCTTGCTTACTGTCTCATTCTTGTTATTTTATTAAAATATTTATGCTATTCATACCTTAATCTATTATATAAAATTGTTGATTCTAATTCTATCTTATTCTAAATCTATAGATGTCTCGTAATCCGAAGACCGCCCGCCTCAGCACTGCAGGCTACCGTGCTATGTTCACCCCCCGTGCTCCACAGACGGAGAAGGAGATTGTGATCATCTCCGATGACGAGGTGGAACCCTTGGTCGAGGATGATGAGGAGTGGATGGCTACCTCGACTCTTGCACCTACACCTTCACCTGCTCCTACTCCAGCTGCTGCACCTGTCTATCCTGATGTAGCTACCCTAGAGGAGTCGTCAGCTACTTCACCTACACCTGTGCCATCCCTAGCTGTCCCTGTGGTGGATGAGGAGATAGGCTGGAAGTGCAAGTACTACTTCAAGCCAGCCCCGGAGACGGCCTACTACCACACCCTCCTTACTCATGTGCTGGATGACTATTACCCTGATCTGCACGCCTCCATCAACTATCACTGTGCAGAGTACTAGCATCCTTTGGAGGCAACCTTTTGGAAGGTAGAGCTGGTTGTCACCGCCTGGAATGACATAAAGAATGGACATGAGGTGGAGACTGTCCATCGTGCCACTGCCAGACGGGCCCATGCATTGGATGGCATGGAAGATGCAGCGCAGGACGCCTACATCTACTATCATGGTCGTCGTTTTGAGGCCATGAAGGAGGATCGTTTTAGGTTCCTTCCTTGCAATGATCATGAGGGCAACTAGCAAGGTCCTGCCACCACCAGAAAGTGATCCAACTCTGGAGGCAACTGTGAAACATGTCCATGCCATGCAGGGGGTAGATGAAGAGGTCAAGGGAGAGCTGCGTGCATCACAGAGGGCCGAGAGGCGTCTCCAGAAGCAAGTTGATGAACCGCGTGCTCAACTTGGGCTGTCACTGATCTACAATAAGAAGCGTCGGTCGTTCACCATGATTGACACCGCCCCATAGGTGTTAGGTTCCTTGTTTAAAGTTACTACGTTGTTAGTTCGAGTGTCATGTCTAGTCTTGTTGTGTCTTTGTGAACTTTAGTGATCAGATGTCTTTAATTGTGAACTTGGTTGATTCGGAGTTTGTTTGATTGCTGGAAGTTTGTGGGCATGTCCACAAATTCCATAGGTTTGAACTTTAAGTTTAGAAGAAGTCTTAATGCAGATGGGTTTGCTTTATCTTATCTCTGCTGTGCTGTTTTCTGGAGCAGTCTGTGTTCTTTATCTTGTATCTCAAAATCTGGGCTGCCAAAAATTCTGAAATTTTTGTGGAGATATCTAGACTTCTGTATCTTTCAAATGCCTCTGGAATCACGTCAATATCTGCTCTGGTTTGTGAGATCTATCTGTCACAAATTGATGTTCCTGCACAGACTGGAACCCAGAACAGATTCGGTTGAGCTCTGTTTTTGACCATGTGTATGTCAGAATCTGTGAAAGTGATTTAAATAAAAGTTGTATCTGATCTCCTAAGATTTCCAACCATTCTTGATACACCTCTGTTGGATCTCTGAAACTCCAGTTATGACAGATTTACCGAACAGAAGTATTTGAATCTTGTCCAAAAAATTCTCAGCATTGTTACTTATCTTTTATAAGCTCTTTATAATTTGGAAATCTCTAAAATTTTGCGCATTTGTTGGAAAGCATATGGCCGCAAGAGGAGGAAGAGGCAGAGGTCATGGTCATGGACGTGATGCTCTCATGAATCCATCACCACCGCCACCAGTGACTATGGAACAGTTGATGGGAATGCAAGCGTAGTTGATGCAAGCCATGATGCAACGCTTGGATAACGAACCTGCAAGAGGACCACTGCATGTTCAGGTTAGAGACAAGCGAGGAGAATTCATGAAGGGTCACCCTCCGGTGTTCACCCATGCCTCAGACCCCTTGGAGGCAGATGATTGGTTGCGTGCTGTGGAAAAACAACTTAACATAGCACAATGCGACGATCTTGAGAAGGTGTTGTATGCTTCTGGTCAACTCTAGGGAGTAGCTCAGGATTGGTGGGATTCTTTCCAGTATGGACGCCCCAACAATGCTCCTGCTATCACCTGGCAGGAATTCAAGGACAACTTCCGGTCATACCATATTCCTGATGGACTAGTGGAATTGAAGCTAGAGGAATTCAGGTCACTTAAGCAAGGATCCATGACTGTGGCGGAGTATCATGACAAGTTTGCTCAACTGTCACGCTATGCTCCAAATGATGTAGCTGAGGATAAGGAGAAGCAATGCCGTTTCCTCAAGGGACTTTATGATGGACTGCAGCTCCAGCTGATGTCCAATACCTACCCTAACTTTCAGTCTTTGGTGAACCGCGCTATCGTGATTGATGATAAGCACAAAGAGATGGAAGCCAAGAAGAGGAGGCTTCAAGGACAAGCTTCTGGAAGCAACACTCGCCCACGTGCTTATCCCCAGCAGGGTTTTTAATAGAGGAATCAATGACCATCTAACTAGGGAAACCGTGGTTAGTATCCTCAGCGTAACCAGTTCCAGCAACGCCCCCAGTACTAGCAACAGTTTGGTAACCAACGTCCCCCGCAATAGACCGGCAATCCGGCAACACGCCAGGGAATGCCCAACAATGTTCCTGTGAAGAGTGGAGCATCCAATAACCCCAACGCATGCTACCACTATGGAGAAGTGGGTCACTATGCTCATCAGTGTCCAAAGAAGCAGAACCAGCAAGCTTCACAGAACCAGAATGGCAATTAGAAGTTCAACACTTGACCACCTCACACTGCAAAAGTGAACTATGTGTCATCTGATGCAGCTCAGGAGACGCTCGAGGTCATGTTGGGTACGTTCAGTGTCAACTCTATCTCTGCTACAATACTTTTTGATTCCGGTGCTTCGCATTCATTTATTTCCCAAGCTTTTGTTAGAATGCATAGCATACCTTTATGTGCCATGAAAAACCCTATACTAGTGAATTCATCGGGAGGTAGTATGCCAGCTTCTTATTAGAGTCCCTCAGCTAGTATTTGCTTAAGGGGGGTAGATTTCAAAGTGAAACCTATTGTGTTAAGAACAGCGGGAATTGATCTTATTCTGGGAATGGATTGGATGAAACAACACCGGGCAGTGATTTATTGTCAGAAGAGATCTGTTGTTGTGACATCACCCAATGGAGATAGAATCAGTGTAGAAGTGGTAGTGCAAGCTCAGTCAACGACCACTGTGAATCAGCTGGATGGTGATGCCAATAAACAAGATCGTGTTGTGGAGGAGTTCCCGGATGTCTTTCCCGATGACTTGCTAGGTATGCCACCCAACCGTGACATTGAATTCATTATCGAATTATTACCTAGAACCGCACCAATAGCTAAACGTTCATATAGAATGGGGGTTAATGAATTAGAAGAGCTTAAGAAACAACTAAAAGAGTTGCAAGAAAAAGGTTTCATACGCCCCAGTTCTTCCCCATGGGGAGCACCTGTGATCTTTGTGAATAAGAAGGATGGTAGCCAATGGATGTGTGTGGATTACCGTTGACTTAATGAGGTTACTATCAAGAATAAATACCCTTTGCCTAGGATTGATGATTTATTTGATCAATTGAGAGGAGCCCATGTGTTCTCCAAGATTGATCTCCGCTAAAGGTACCATCGACTTAAGATTCAAAACTTCGGACATACCCAAGACAACATTCACTACACGGTATGGCTTGTATGAGTATACCGTTATGTCTTTTGGATTGACCAATGCACTTGCATACTTTATGTATCTGATGAATAAGGTGTTCATGGAGTTTCTTGATAAATTTGTGGTGGTATTCATTGATGACATACTGATATTCTCCAAGACCGAAGAAGAACATGCTGAACATATAAGGTTGGTCTTGCAAAAGCTTAGAGAACATAAGTTGTACGCTAAGCGGAGCAAGTGTGAGTTTTGGTTGAAGGAGGTCTCTTTTCTGGGTCATGTTGTCTCCAATGGTGGAATAGCAGTGGATCCAGGCAAAGTGCAAGATGTATTAAATTGGAAACCACCAACCAACGTAAGTGAGATCCGTAGCTTTCTGGGATTGGCTGCATACTACAGGAGGTTCATTGAAAGTTTTTCCAAGCTTGCTAAGCCTATGACAGCTCTGTTGGAAAAGAATGCTAAATTTGTATGGTCGGATAAGTGCCAGGCAAACTTTGATGAGCTAAAGAAGAGATTGACTATAGCTCCAGTATTGATTTTGCCCGACTTAAGCAAGAACTTCTCTATATATTGTGATGCATCCCGTTTGGGCCTTGGATGTGTGCTTATGCAAGAAGGAAGAGTGGTGGCATATGCATCTAGACAATTGAGGAAGTATGAGTTGAATTACCCTACTCATGACTTGGAATTGGCAGCTGTGATTCATGCTTTGAAAATCTAGAGGCATTATCTAATTGGGCATAAGAGTGATATATATACAGATCACAAGAGTTTAAAGTATATCTTTACCCAGTCAGATCTAAATCTGAGACAACGTCGTTGGTTAGAGTTGATCAAAGACTATGATTTGGAAGTGCATTATCATCCGGGAAAAGCGAATGTCGTAGCTAATGCACTTAGCAGGAAGAGTTATGCCAATGGACTTTGGATGACAGTTATGTCAGCAGAGTTGTGTGCTGAAATGGAGTATCTCAACTTGAGTCTTGTCACTAATGCAATGGAATTGTGATAGAGCCTACTTTGGAGCAAGAGATACGCAAAGGTCAATTGGAGGATGAAAAACTTAAGGAGATAGCGGAGAATATAGTACTTGGAAAGGCACCAGGATTCAGGATGGATGAGAATGGTACTCTTTGGTTCAGGAAAAGGATATGTGTACCTGAAGTGAAGGCTATCCGTGATGCAATTCTGCAAGAGGCCCATGAGTCTGCTTATTCTATACATCCCGGAAGTACCAAGATGTATTTGGATCTCAAGGAGAAGTATTGGTGGTATGGTTTGAAGAGAGATGTGGCAGAGTATGTGGCTTTGTGTGACACTTGTCAAAGAGTGAAAGCTGAGCATCAAAGATCTGTAGGGTTGCTACAACCAATGAAGATTCCTAAATGGAAATGGGAAGAAGTTGAAATGGATTTTATCGTAGGTTTGCCCCACACTCAAGGAGGTTATGACTCAATCTGGGTAATAGTGGATCGACTAACCAAGGTTGCTCATTTTCTACCAGTCAAGACCACCTATACAGGTGCAAGGCTAGCAGAGTTGTACATGGAAAGGATTGTGTGCTTACATGGTGTTCCCAAGAAAATTGTGTCTGATAGAGGTACTCAGTTTACGTCGCAATTCTGGCAGAAAGTATATAGATCTTTGGGGACAAAGTTGAATTTTAGTTCTGCTTACCACCCACAAACTGATGGACAGACTGAAAGGATCAACCAGATTTTGGAAGATATGTTGAGAGCTTGTGCACTGCAGTATGGTACTAGTTGGGATAAGAGTCTGCCATACGCTGAGTTCTTGTACAACAACAGTTACCAGAAGAGTCTCAAAATGGCACCTTTTGAGGCGCTGTATGGGTGTAAATGTAGAACGCCTTTGTTCTGGGATCAAACTGGTGAAACTCAAGTGTTTGGACCCGATGCCCTTAGAGACGTAGAAGAACAAGTGAGAATGATTAGAGACAACTTGAGAGTGGCTCAGTCCCGACATAAGAGTTACGCTGATACTCGGAGAAGAGAGCTGACTTTCGAAGTTGGAGATTATGTGTACTTGAAGGTGTCACCAATGAGAAGTGTGAAAAGATTCAATATGAAGGGAAAGTTGACACCAAGGTATATTGGACCTTTCAAGATCTTAGAGAGACGTGGAGAAGTAGCCTATCAGTTGGAACTGCCTGAGAGTTTGTCAGGTGTGCACGATGTGTTTCATGTTTCTCAATTAAAGAAGTATTTGCGAGTACCAGAAGAGCATATTCCTTTAGAAGAACTTGCTGTTAAGGAAGATCTCACATATGAAGAGTATCCGATAAAGATCTTACAGACGACAGAAAGAGTTACAAGGAGCCGAGTTATAAAAATGTGCAAGGTACAGTGGAATCGGTATATAGAGGATGAGGCTACTTGGAAAAGAGAAGAGGAATTACGAAAGGCTTATCCACAACTGTTTGAGTAAGCAGTCATCCGAATCTCGAGGACGAGATTCATCTTAAGGGGGGTAGAATTGTAACACCCAAAAATTTTCATTCTTTTTAAAATAGTAAAATTGATTTATTTAAGCAATTATGTGTGCATTCAAATATAGGGAATTAATAATTTTTGAGAAATTAAAATCAAATATAAGGTTAGTAACCATTTTATGCATACATGCTGCTGCACTTTCATCTTTGTAATGATTGGTTTTGATCAAATTTGAATTTGGATACAAAATCAATTTGAAAATGGTTTGCTAAAACTTTGGAAAATAAAAAGAAAAAGGCTTCTTCATTTCTCTCCCCCTCTCTTCCTCATTTGGCCCGCAAGCCATTTCACCGCCGGCACGCGCGCCTTCTCTTTACCCCTCCCCTGTTTCCTTCCTGGGCCGGCCCAGCTTGGCTGGCAACCACCGCTGCCGCGCCCCTTCCCCGCGCCTCAGCCGCTGATCACCTGGCCCCACCTGTCGGCGCCGTCCCCCTCCTCCCGCAACCGCCGCGCTCGGTCCAAGCGCAACCGCCGCCGCTCCACTTCGCGTCGTCGTGGGAGAGCCCCCCCCCCCGTGCCCTGGCCTCTACAAAAGGGTGCCGAACCCTTCGCCATGCTCCCTCTATTGCTCCCCGCTCCCTTTTCACACTTGCTCGAGCCGAGGAAGCCACAGCAGCCACCGCAGCGCTCGCGGATCCGCCGTGCGCGAGCCGCCGTTCCCGTCGCCTTGCCGTCGCGTCTGGCCCTCCACCGAGCTTTGCTGAGAAGTAACGGACCTCCTGTAGCCTTTATCTTCTTGTTTTTTGCTTTCAATCGCTAACTCATGGTCATCGGTCTTCACAGAACGCCGCTGTCCGCCCTCCGCGTGGTCCGCCATCCCCGAGCCGCCTCCGACCTCACTTGCTTCCGTGGTGAGAACCCCCTTGTTTCCCTCTACCTCCCCATGCCGTTTATTTTGTGTTTTGTGGCTTCTAGAGCCCTAGTCGCGTGTGTTGGGAAGCTCCATGCCACCGGCCATGGCGACCGCCGCCTCGGCCGCGTCCTCCGGCCGCCGTATCGGCCTGTCCGAGGCCCCCTTCACCCTCTCTCTCTCCCGGTGTCCTCGGTTCTTCGAACCGTGGCCTATAGACCCCAGTCCACGCGCGCCGGTGACCTTCTTGCCGCCGTCCATGGTAGCGCCGCCACCGGAGCTACTATTCTCGGCCGGCGCCCCTTTCTCTCTCCCTCCCATCTGTTCTGAGCCACCCATCCATGATCCAACGGCCCAGAATGTTCGATACCCCTTCGCGGGTTATTTTTCTAAAGAGACCCCCAGGTTTTGATAAATAGAACCACAGTCCATAACACAGTTCCTGAGTATGCTTTCTCCTTTTGAAAACGTAAAATATACTGTTTTAGTCCAAAATACGTTTTCAGTATTTACAGAAATGCCACTGGATTTGTTTTGCTCATAAAAAACTTCGTTTTAGCTCCGAATTGACCCGTTCAAATTGCGTTAGTTTCGTAATTATATAATATACGTGTTAGTACCACTGTTAATCATGTTTGCAATTTTTAAATTTCATGGTTAGGTTTAATTAAATAAATTGCAATAGGAAACCCCGTTTAATTCATAACTTTCGTATTTTAGCTCCGATTTTCGTGAACTTCGCATTGACATTATCGTAGTGAGACGTAGATTCTTTTCATAAACATTTTATCTTGTTTTCTACACTGTTGGTGTACTGTTCTAATTATAGGATTGTTTGCTTTGCATGAATGCCCTTGGAATGTTGTATGTTGCCGTGTTTGTCGCGTTTAGACGGTGAGGAAAATGTTGGAGACCAAGAGTTCTTCGACGACCAGCAGGACCAGCAGGAGTTTGCTAACCAAGGCAAGTATAGCATGGGATTTACCTTGATGCCTATTCACCTTTATTAATTACCCATTTGCATGTGTCTAATTTTGATACCCGTAAGGACATCCTAGTGATTGATTATCATGTTCCTTGTCTCATATGGGTTATATGCATATGGGTAGTTTGCTAGTGCTCAATGTAAATGTACATAATCTACATAATGAATAATGGTTCTATGGAACGAAAAGGTAAAATTTGCTTTTAAACAACTGAATTATAGGGCGAAGGAGCGAATGACTTTCGATCATGATGCTCTTGGTCCTCCATAAGGACTTATCTGTCGGCAAAAGCTGGGACTGACAGTGCAACCATGAGGGTCATATGGCTCTGACTTTAGCTCAGTAATAGGACCTTTTCTAGCTTGTTAGAGGTTACCTTTATGGCGCAAAAGGGGCTTGCCACGTTGGGTATAGGACTACCTCTGTTCCTATGTGTATAGCCGCGATGGATATGTGCCATAGGAAAGGGGGGTTCCTACATCTACCTACCGAGGAAACCTAGCGGCCCTAACTTGTTAGAGAAACCTATGAAATGGCTTCATAGTGTACCGTGCCCGCTCACCTTGGCAGTGATATGAGAGTAATTAACCTGGGCATATGGGAATCACGACTCGCGGTGAATGTGCACCACCTCTACAGAGGGTTACAAACTGTTATAACAGCTGTGCTCACGGTCACGAGCGGCCCGGAAAACTCACAGAATAAATGGCTACTTATAATGTTGTTCATACATGATGACTATGATGATATTATGATGATGTTTCATGACTCAAATGGTTCTGATATATGATTATGTGGGTTGAAAAGGGAGCATAAGCATAACTTGATAATAAAATCTTAACTTACTAAAAGTGCTAACTGTAGTAAACCAGTGTCAACCTTTTTGAGCTTCATAACCCCATGTTATCTTGTTGAGTACGGGACGTATTTATGCTTGTTTACTTTCTATATTTGGATAAAAATCCTGGATGGGTAACAAATGACAACGTGTATGAGGAGTTTCCTGAGGACTATTAGTCTTGTGGTCAACCAGTTGACCGTCCCTATGTTGGAGCTTCCACGAGAGAGCTGTCTTTTATTTTTTCGCTGTGTTGTGTAAGACTAAGTTATGTTATTAATTGTGATGTAAGATACACTGTGATGATACTTTTTATAATTTGCCAGCTTGTGTGTATGACTGATCCCTGTGCACACATGAGTTTAGTGCATTCAATTTTATCCTTAAATTAGGTGTGACACGTGCTCAACGGCGTAAAGCGTCGCCCCCACCCACGCCATCTGCAGCGCCCCGCTCCCGCCGCGTGCACCAGTGATGACCGTAAGTACTGTTCATCACAAGCACTGTGTTACGACTTAACGTTCACGTGCCTTTCTTTCTCCCTTCACCTTCCTACGACCGTAACTTCTTGGTCTGAACTCTGAACGGTGCGTATGAGTAGTCAAACAAAATACGATCGATGAGCTGTACACATCTATGATCTAATAATAGTCCGTTCGAGCAATAGATAAAATAATTATTTTTTGTCATTCATTAAAACTCCTAAGTAACTATTTATCACTTTGCACTTTCTAACACCCAAAACGTTTTTAGGGTGTTACAAGAACATAAAACATGGACGACGTTATCGCGGCATGGCACAGCCAGGCCCAGGCCCATTAAAGGCACGACCTGGTTAGTGTCGAAATTTGAGGGCGGCCCGCTTGTCCCTTCATGTCATCTTTGTGCCATACAGGGCATGCCTCACAACAACACAAGTCTTGACCCTAGAAAGGGTCGGTCGTGTCGTCTTTGGCCCATTGCGTCGAAGCTAGTAGAGCTGGGACTTGGGCCATGCCATTTGAGGGCGGGTCACACGGTCTTTTAGCACGACACGAAGTACGGCACGACACAAAATATTTTGGACCGTCTTGAAGCACGAAAGAACATGAGGGCGTCTGTGTGCCTAGGATCTCGGCATGGCGGGCTACATTTCACGCCCGCATTTTGGGCCGTGCTTTGGAGCGACATGTACGAAAATGGCACGTACACATCTACAACTCTACAATACAATTTTCTAGCATTTATTATATAACATCTCATATAATTCTTGGATAGATTATGAAAATCATTAAAAATTTCATGAAAATAGTACACATAAGATATCTATTTTTTATATCACGAGCGAAAAAAACTAGCAAAGATATTTTTAGGGTCGTTGACGAGATCCTAATATATGGGTATGTTAAACCTCGGGTTCAAAGGTTTTTGACCGAGAGACCCCCCAACGACTCTACCGAGGTCGTCCAGGGTGCTTCGGGGCTATACCCATCAGAATGCCTTCATGCGTGCCCTCAGGCCAAGGAAACTAGCCGAGCCCGAGCATGACCGCTGCTTTCGCTCGGGGCTCGGGGGCTCGACCGAGCCTTAGGCTCCCGACCGATGGGAGCTCGGACCTGATTCTTGGCATCCTCCCGACCTCTGGCGCCGCCAGCCAAGGCTCGGGCACGAGAAGGTACGCCCCGAGGCACCGAGGCTCGGGGGCTCCCAAGCGCTGCCCTGTAGGCATGGCGCTGTCAACCTTTCCAAATCTCTCTTTGTACTGTACACTCTGTTGTAACTCTCAACATTTTGGGTGCTCTTGAGTATAACGATCATCAGCTGCTGGACGTAGGACATCGATTGGCCCGAACCAAGATAAACCATTGCGTCCCCTCTGTGATTCTTTTGTTCTTGAGTCCACCCGAGCCACCGGAGACACGCACTCTAACACCACCTGGAACAACAATGCTTGCCGCGGTTCCGACCCCGCGACAGTCGTGCTTGGGCCGGCACGACCCGAAGGCATGCTGGTGTGCCACAGGCCGTGCTTGGGCCGAAAAAAAGATTTGTCGTGCCATATCGGCACGACCCGACGTGCCTAGAGAGTATGACCCAAGACGACACGAAGCACGAGGGGGGCGTGTCGTGCCGACATGGGCCAAGTTGTCGCTACGTCTACACCGGACAAATGGCCACTGTTGCAGCACGTATGTCGGGGATGGCGCCGCATCCACGCGCGGTGACCAGAGAAGGAGGGGAACATCGCGGGGTGGGGGGGGGGGGGGGTGGGGAGGGGCGACGGCGAGGCGGGTGGGGAGGGAAGTGGAGGGAGCATCGTGAGTCGCGAAAATGAAGGGGAGAGCGTCATGAGTCGAAAAGAAGGGAGTTCTGCGACAGGAAAGGCAAATCGTGACCTCTGTTCAACCATGTGAGGGTGGCGGCGGGATGGAGTCTTGAGCGGTTAGTAGTTACAATTTGGGCCGTGATGAGACAACGGCCTAGGCACGACCCTCTCATCAGGCCGGGCCAGCACGGGCCTAATGGCCACCAGGCTGTGCCGTGACTGAGCTGGGCCAAAAACTCAGGCCATGTCCCAGGCCATCGTGCCTCAGGCTTTTGGCCATCTTTAGGGGGTGTTTGGGACTGCTCCACAAACTCTGCTCCACAAACTCCACCGTGGAGCAGCTCCACAAAAAACTGGAGTTTGTGGAGTACCTCTTTAGGTGCTCTCACAACTCCACCCTTTTTCCTGGAGCAGAGTGCGTGGAGCTGAAACCGTTTGGCTAAAAAACGTGGAGCGGAGCTGGAAAACGTGGAGTGGAGCAGTCCCAAACACGCCCTTACCAAACACGCCCTTAGGCTCAGGCATATATTCTTCGAAATGCAACATTCTAGAAGACAGAGGTGGGACCATTGACGCTTGACGGTGATATCGCAGCTGTCCAAGAAAACTAGCTTCCACCTCAAAAAGAAACTAGCTTTCAGTCTCGAGATTAATTAATTTGCTATTCTTTCCCAATCACTCACAAAGTCCCAACAACTCACAAAGTTATTACATACGGCCCCCTCCGCCTCCGCCGGCCGGCATGATGGCGTCCCGCGGCGAGCCCCCGGCTACGAAGGTCGTCCTCCTTCTCGTCCCACACAAGGACGCCTCCTTCCACGCTGCGCTGCGCGAGCGCTTCCGCGTCCTCGACTTCTTCGCCTCCGAGTGCTCGCCGCTCCCGGCCTTCCTCGCGCCGCAGCAGCCGCTCCGGAGCCCCTCGTGCTGCCATCGTCGTGGGGGCGGGGCTGATCCCCGTGGACGCCGCGTTCCTCGACGCCGTCCCGTCCCTCCGCTGCGTCATGTGCCTGGCGGCGGGCGTGGACTTCATCGACCTTGACGAGTGCGCGCGCCGCGGCGTGGTCGTCGCCAACTCCGGCAGCGTGTTCTCCGCCGACGTCGCCGACCACGCCGTCGGCCTGCTCATCGACGTGCTCCGCCGCGTGTCGGCCGCCGAGCGGTTCGTCCGCCGCGGCCTCTGGCCGGTGCAGGGAGGCCACCCGCTCGGCTCCAAGATCGGTGGCAGGCGTGTCGGCATCATCGGCTTGGGGAACATCGGTTCACAAATCGCAAAGAGACTCCAAGCTCTCGGCTGCATCGTCTGCTACAACTCTAGAACGCCCAAGGACTCGGTCCCTTACAGATACTTCACCAACGTTCACGACCTCGCGGTGGAATCCGACGTGCTCGTCGTCGCGTGCGCGCTGAACAAGGCGACGCGGCACATCGTCGGCAAGGACGTCCTGGAGGCGCTAGGAAAGGACGGGGTCGTCGTGAACATCGGCCGCGGCGCGAACGTCGACCAGGCGGAGCTGGTCAGGGCGCTGAAGGAGGGCAGGATCGCAGGTGCCGGTCTCGATGTGTTCGAGAACGAGCCCGGAGCGCCGGGCGAGCTCTTCTGCATGGACAATGTCGTGATGACGCCTCATGTGGCGGTTTTCACGGCGGAGTCCATGTCCGACCTGCGCGACCACGTCGTTGCTAACCTTGAAGCCTTCTTCTCCGGTCAGCCGTTGCTTACGCCGGTGCTTCCCCACTCACCGGTAAATTAGCAAGTCATGGTGTTCCGCTGCCATTTACGTTACGTGATTGAAGCCAGCGGTTTATAGCTCTGTTTGCAACTTGGCACTGTTTAAACTTCTCATAATGGATTTGTGGTCTTGTGGATCGTCGCTTAGCTTGGACACCGTGTAAAATCAATCACCACAACATAAACAAGCAACCTGCAACATCTGAACTCTGTTTTCAGCAACACTGTAACATCAGTAAGACAGTAATCTGCATCTGTTTCTGAAGATTCAAGCAAACTTCACAACAACCTATTCAAATCATTCAGATTACATCAACTTCTGACCTCTGGATTTATAACTTGGAGACCCCGCGAAAAATCAAACACCATAACATAAACAAGCAGCCTCCACATCTGAATTCTGTTTTCAGCAACACTTCAGACTTGTGGAACAAGAGTAATCTGCATCTATACATATCTATACACACAGGACATGTATTTTTATAAGGTGACTTTAGATTTTGTGTGCTTCTATATGGAACAAATCAAATATATTTCTCAAACTTTTTTTAAGTGGGAATATCTTTCTCAAACATTTTTTATTGTGATGAACCTTTTCATTGTACAGCTTGGGCTTTGTTCTTACTAAGAGGACTTTTTCTTTAATGTGAATTATATTTTATTGCTCCGTAAGTTGAAGATAATATTTTCTTATGTAGTGTAAGCCACATTTTCCTCATGAAGTAAAACATTTTTCATTGAACAAAACATTTTTAGTTATTACATGGGAATATTCATAGGCAATAAAAAATTAATAATGGCTAGTGTGGTTTTTTTTCTACTGGGCCGTTTGTGGGCTGAGTGCATAGTCTACCCGTCCATGGGGGACCCCTACAGCAGGAGCAGGGCACGGTCGCATTCGTTGTTTTAAATTGTGATGATGGGTTGTTTCTTTCCAGCAGGTGATACCACGCGAATCAACACAAATAACATAGGTTGTTTCCTTCATGTATAGTGTACAGTATCTCATCCATGCGATGCAATTGCAATATCTAATGATACTAATTTGATACCATAAACCTTGATGTTTTTTTTTCCCAGAAATCTGATCAAAGTTTAACAAATTTGAGTTAAGACAACTATAAAAATCTGTTTATTCAAGGACAGAGGGAGCAATCTACATCATCACAAAGATGAGAGATTCCCTTTGCGGCGTTGTAGCTAAAAGTGTGGAAGAAGCAATTGTAAGAGTTAAGCCTTGTTTGGTATGGCTCTTTTCCAGGGCTTCTCTGGATGAGCCAAAGCCATTTATGGCTCCTCCAAAACGGCTCCGGCTTCTATTTTTCACTGAAAAATAGCTTCAAATGGGTCCTCCTACTAAACCGTTTGGTAGGGCTCCTCCGCAGGAGCTGGAGCTGAAGTGAGAGCTGAGTCTAACCAAACGGGTCCTTAAGACCAGCTTCGTTAGAGGAACATGATGCAGATGGATTATGACTAGATATTGATGCTTACTTGCTTAGTGCGCCATCTTCTACGCTGAGGCCTAAGCCGGCACCTGCTGTACCACCATTGCTAGATTTGTACGCTTTACTTGTTTCATTTTAAATTTGTGATTGGGCAAATATTTGGAGAATCTTCAACAATACTACTCAAAATAGATCTCCTACTTCCACGGGGGCTATTTTCAGCTGACAACCCTCAAATTAGGGGTCCCAAATTCATCCTAATAGACACTGCCATATGTGACCCACTTGTCATTCTCCATTCTTCCTTTTTTTGGCTCTATCAACTGAGCTTTGCCTGCCACGCTTCATGGGAGATCGTGCACCATAATCCACCACAAGGACAAGGGTCGATGGAGAGGCAATGTCTAGGAAGGACGAGGGTTGGCACGGTGGCAGCACCCTGGAGGACGAGAAGGTATGGCCAGCTCGAGGTAGCGGCGGGGGAGGCCCCACGCGCGGCTTAGCGGGCGTGAAGGCATTGGCTGCCTTGGGACAGTTGAATCCGGCCTCAACGGACCTAGAGAAGCGGCTGACGGTAGTGGGTGGTGTCACAGCGAGGGGGGCATCTCACAGGGTGGAGAAGGGCCAGCAACAGCTATGAAGGCGTGTGAAAGCTCTAGTTTGGTTTTGGTGAATTAATAAAACCCTAAGTGCTAACTTATTTGTCGGTGTTTTGGACTGGGGGGTCCTCAACCAACTAGTGAATTTGAACTGCGTGTCCCTAATCCCGGATGGTGATGCAAAGAGACACAAGGTTTATACTGGTTCAGGCAATTGGTGCCCTACGTCCAGTCTGAGAGATCGATCTTGTATTCCTTACACCGAAGTGCTTGTAGTAGGGGGTTACAAGCTGGGCGAGAGAGGGAGCTAGTCCCAGGTCTCTGCGTGGAGCGGTGTGGGCTGCCTGAGACGTTGCTCTCAGGCAGCGGGGGAGCGTGTGTCTGAATCTACGTGAGCCTATGCGTGAGTTCGTCTGTCTTCCTGTGTCTAGAAATGGCCCCGGTCTCTCCTTTTATAGTTGAAGGGTGGACAGGGGTGATACATGTGTTTGCTATGCGGCGTCTTGTGAGCGGAGGTGGCGTGTCTGAGCCCTGTGGCTTACTACGGTGGCGGCATGGTCAACGGAGCGGTCTTGTCCTTGATGCACTGGAGCAGCGCGCCGGTCACACTCGATCTTGTGCGATGTGGGCGCTCCAGTGATAGCTTGGCGCAGGGCATGGCTGACGACGTGCCGATCCCTGTGCGTTGACAGTGTAAAAAGCCGAGGCTCAGTTGGTGCCAAGGCCGAGCCATTGTGGCGGGCTCGACGGGCATGAATCCCGAGGCTGCCGAGACTCTGAAGTGGATTGCCGAGGCTTGGAGGGAGCAGTTGGTCCTATACACTGATTCCGAGGCTATAGTGACCCAGATTTGACTCCCCACGCCGCGTTGTTCCTGTAGCAGGAGTTAGGTAGCACAGTGCGATCGGGCATCGATTATGGGCACGATGTCTGAGAGCATAGTGGCTGGTAACCCCTGCCTGTCTCCTGCATCTCCCGTCCGTTAGCCCACTCCGGCATCTTCTTCGCGGCCGCGTCTGGTGACGTTATGGGAGTGGTTGGACTCGTTAATTGGACGTGACGTTTTGTCAGAGAAGTCGGTCGAGACGGAGGTGACGAGATTGTTGCCGAGCCGGCCTCGAGCGAGTCAGAGAATCGGTACTTCGTCTGAGGCTTTATGCGCGGGGCCTCGGGCGAATCGGAGAATCGGTAACCTGTCCGAGGCCTTGTGGGGCAGGGCCTCAGGCGAGAGGGCCTCGACGAGGCGGAGAGTTGGCTTTTCATTCGAGGCCTTTGCGGCGCGGGCCTCGGGCGAATCGGAGGATCGGCCGAGGCCTCGTGGTTGTCCTTCGGCTTTGATATTTGCAAGGTCTAAGCAATCTTTTCAGTTCTGGCTTAGGGTACCCCTTTTTATGGTATCCGACAGTAGCCCCCGAGCCTCAGGGAGAGTGCGAGCACTCTCCCTAAGGCTTTGTCGAGACTTGGCTTGCAGCAGCTCCCGTCGGGATTGTGTTTTGTACTCGTGGTTCCGGTGGGTGCGCGCGCACCCGCCGGGTGTAGCCCCCGAGGCCCTAGAGGAGTGGATTTACTCCTCCAGGGGCTTTTTCTCTGTCGAGTAAGGAGTTTTATCGCGTTTGCCGGGCCCATGAGTTTGAGTTCGGGTCGCTGGGCCTCAGTTTAGTTACAGGAAGAGCCCCCGAGCCTCTGCACGGAGCGAGAGGGCGATTAGTGGTTTCCCTGTCTTTTTTGGTGGCCCTCGCGCATCCTTTTTGCTCGGAGGGAGGGGTGGAGCATGCAAAGCTACCCTCGGTGAGCGCGAGCAGTGACATCTCCGGTGAGCTGCTATCAGGTAAGTCCGAGTGGAGGCCCGTGCCCCATTCGATAGGGGTCGGCTAGCGGTCTAGAGACGCACTCCAAAAGTACTAGATGGCTTCTCTAGTGGGTCCCAGGGCCGTTCGATGGGCCCCAGGGGCTCGATGCCTCCCTACGGTGGGATCCCATTCGGAGACCTCCCTGCCGGTCTCGGACATGACCTAGGGCATCCCAAGCATTTGCTTGCTTGGGCCTTGGCCATGTACGGGCTCGCCCACAGTCATCCCTAACTCTGTTTGTCCTGGGGCGGCTGTCGAAACCTTTGGGGGCCAGCCTTTGAACCCCTGGACCGTAACGGGCTCGGTGCCCTTTATCGCATTTTTCCGAGCCCCCGAGTGCGAGCTTGGGTTGCTTGTTTTCATCCTAGGTGCAGGAAGAGCCCCCGAGCCTCCGCACGGAGCGGGAGGGCGGTCAGGAGTTCCCCTGGCTTTTTGTGCGACCCTCGCGCATCCTTTTCATTCGGAAGGAGGGGTTGTTTGCTGAGCCCTCGAGTGTGAGCCTGGGTCGCTGGGTCTCGGCAAGGTTGCAGGAAGAGCCGCCGAGCCTCTGCACGGAGCGAGAGGGCGATCAGGAGTTCCCCTGGCTTTTTATGTGACCCTCGCGCATCCTTTTCGTTTAGATTGAGGGGTTGTTTGCCGAGCCCTCGAGTACAAGCCTGGGTCGCTGGGTCTCGGCAAGGTTGCAGGAAGAGCCCCCGAGCCTCTGTACAGAGCGAGAGGGCGATCAGGAGTTCCCCTAGCTTTTTGTGCGACCCTCGCGCATCCTTTTTGTTCAGAAGGAGGGGTGGAATATGTCAGGCTACCCTCGGTGGGCCCGAGCGGTGACACTTCCGGTGAGCTATTATCGGGTAAGTCCGAGTGGAGGCCCGTGCCCCATTCGATAGGGGTCGGCTAGCGGTCCAGAGACACACTCCAAAAGTACCAAAGGGATTCTCTAGTGGGTCCCAGGGCCGTTCGATTGGCCCTAGGGGCTCGGCGCCTCCCTACGGTGGGATCCCATTCGGAGACTTCCCTGCCGGTCTCGGACACGACTTAGGGCATCCCGAGCGATCGCTTGCTCGGGCCTTGGCCATGTACGGGCTCGCTCATAGTTGTCCCTAACTCTGTTTGTCTTGGGGCGGCTATCGAGATCCTCGGGGGTCCAGCCTTCGAACCCCTAGATCGTAACAGGCTCGGTGCCTGGTTCTTTAGCCTAAAAGGAATCGGCTAGGGGATATTCCCCTCCCATCGACTGACAACTGCTGGCGCGCCTTTTGAGGCGGTTTCTCAGGGAACGGCACCTGCTGTTGCTGCGGTTGGATGCGACGTGATGTCTATGGATGGGATGTTACTGTGCGTGCGCGATTAATGAGGAAAAGGTGGGCGCATGGGTGGTTAAATCGGATCTGGATTAACTGTGCCAGATTTGAGGGAAACTTCCCCTATTTCGTCGCCCATCCATTTCGTCCCCTTCCTACATAAATATGTGGCGAGCGTCACCCCTCTCCTCCTTACCTCGCCTATATTTGCCTTTTCTGCCTCTGAGCCGTTGCTAAGAACAGAGAGCGCCAGGGAGAAGAAGGGAGAAGGGCGAGAGAGAGAGAGAGCGAGCCTTACCGCCGTAGCCCGCATTCTCCACCGCACTCATGGCTAGTGCTGTTGTCCTCCTGGTGGATCCTTAGGGTTTGTCTGACGTGTCAGAGGAGACGCTGCAGTCGCTCATCGACGATGGTCTCCTCCGCCCGGTCACCGACCCCAACAGGCCGGAGTGGATTGCTCCGGGGAACGAGCTAGAGCCGAGGCCGCGCGATGGCTACATCGTGAGCTTCATGTCTTTCCACGAGCGTGGCCTCGATGTGCCGGTGGACCGGTTCATGCGGGCGCTCCCGCATTACTACGGCATGGAGCTTCATAACTTCAACCCCAACTCCATTGCGCAGGCGGCCATCTTCGTCGCCGTCTACGAGGGATACCTGGGCATTGCCCCCCACTGGGAACTGTGGCTCCACCTCTTCCGGGCGGGGCACACCACCAAGCCGACGGGTACGACGGGCATGAGAAAGGCGATGAGGGCCGGCGGCTGCACTCTCCAAGTGTGCCAAGATCGGTAGGCCCTCTACATCCCGGCTCAGCTCGCGTCGTCCAACCGCGGATGGTACAACAGCTGGTTCTACCTCTACAATGATGACGGTGGGTTTCCCCCTTATACCGGGCGGATCGTGGAGAGCCAGCCGGAGATGTGGAGGTATGGCGTCACGAGGGATGATCAGCCCAAGCTGTGGCCGCTTCTAGAGGCGTTAGAGAGGCTGTGCGGCCGCACCCTTACGGCAGCTGTGGTCGTGGCGGCCTTCCATTGCTGGAGGGTGCTGCCGCTGATGGCTCGGTGGCGGCGCCTGTTCGAGATGAAACCAGATGAGCCGATCGATAGCATCCGGTTGTCCGCCGTCGCCCTCTCCGACGAGGAGATTCTACGTCGGGTGAAAGGGACGGTTGATGGGTGGACGAAGAGCAGCGGTCTGTCCCCGTACCCGATGCACCCGTCGTGGGGGTACATCTCTCTGGTGAGTCACGCGCCGCTGTGGCCTCCGAGGCCTTCTTTCTCCTTGTATTTTCCTGTTTCCTTATTGCGTTTTCCATCCCTGCAGGGGATGAGGGATGTGCGAGCCTCCTCGTCGCCCGTTCCTGAGGACGCAAAGCGGCGGGCGGTGAACCGGGTGCACGCCGAGGCACAGAAGAAGAAGAATGATGCCGAGGAGGCAAAGCGCAAGAGGAAGAACCTTGAGCGCGAAGAGTTAGAGAAGCGCCGTCGGCAGCAGAGGCAGGATGGTCTCCCAGTGGAGGCGTCTCTGTCGCTGTCGCTGTCGGCGGACTCTTTGGGCAAAGATGACGAGAGCGAGGTGGGGCGGGGTCCCCTGGACCATCTCCCCGATGTCGGGCGGACAACGCTCGGGGCGTCGGCGAGCAGCCCGGCGTTTCTAGGGGGAGGAGGAGAGGACACCTCAGGGCCAGCGATCGCTCGCCCCGGGTCCGAGGCCGACACGGCCGAGGCATGGGCGTTAGGGAAGCGCGCCGTCAACCCGGTGGGCTCGATGGCAGAGGTGGAGCAGGCGATTGCTAGGGCGACGCAACCGTCTCCGCAGAGGCTCGAGGGGGTGCTGGAGTCCGGCGGAGGCCGGCCGGCACCGGCGGACACGGAGGCCGTGTCTCTGCCGCCACCACCGCTGTTGCTAAGGAGGGTAGCAGTGCCGAAGCGGTTGCACCCCCGTTCGAGGTTAGTGTCTTTTCGGTAGAGTTGACAGCATCTCCCATCCATTCCTTGGTCGTATGCTGACCTTGTCAGAGTGCTACTTTCAGCTAGAAGCATCAGGCGGAGGTGCCTGCCTTGGTGCCATGTAAGGAACTCAAGGTGAGCACCAGCTCCACCGCTCACCGGGTGGTGGAGGCGCAGGCCGCCGTGCAGCATGGCGCGGCGTCAGCCGATGCCGACCTAGAGGAGCCGGTCGCCTAGGGAGAGGCTACTAGGGCGGCCATGGAGCAAGTGGAGGAGGAAGAGCCTACGCCTCGCGAGGTCAAGGCCCACGAGTCAGATGAGGTTGGGGCGCCCTCAGTCGCTGAGGCCACCGAGGTCGAAGTTGAGGCCCTTAGGACATCAGAGGCCAAGGCCCTTAGGGCTTTGGAGGCCATAGTGGCTGGCGTCGGGGCTCCTTGGGTTGCTGAGGTCGAGGCGGCGGAGGCCAGTTTGGGCATGGTGGAGCCAGTGGGCCTGGATATGGGGGCGGGGCAAGCTTCAGTACCGCCGCTGGTTCAAGGCCCACTGCCATCGCAGGAGAGCGCCCAGGAAGTGGGGGTCCATTCGATCCCTTCCGACGATACTTCCTGGGGGAAGGGGGTGGCGGATGTCGAGGCGACCAGCACCGTGGAGCAGCCAGCTCCGACCTCTGGCGAGGGAAGCGCGGCCCTCGTGCGGGTACAACCTGAGCCATGTGGGTGGGATCACCCGCATGTCTTATGGCGGAGTAGGGACGACCCTGAGGGGGAGCCTCTGTTCGCCCTCGAGGATGCGGCCGAGGGAGGGGCGCTGGAGTACTTTTGAGTAATACCGCCGTCTGGCGGAGCGGTCGCTGTGGACAGCGCTGTTCGTCATGGCTGACGATCTGCCCGGCGCCGCTCAGGTACGCGTCTTATTTTCTCGTGCGGTGTCGTCTTGTTCTGAGTTTTCTCGCAGTGCATGACCCCTGTTCTGCCTATCTAGGAGCTCGAGGCCTGATCCCTCAGGAAGTTGTTGTTCCTCCAGCGGGAGAGGGACGTCTGGGACCAGCTCTGGCAGCAGAAGGACCTGCTCGCCAATGCCAACGAGCTTCTATCGGCGCGGAGCATGGAGGCGGAGGACCTCTGCCTGCGCTGTGTTGATATGAAGGCCGAGGCAGCCATGGCTCGGGAGCAGGCCACCCCTTTGGCGGCGCGGATCAAGGAGCTGGAGGAGAAGCTCACCTGGGTGGCCAGTGAGCGGGACACCTTCAGGTCCTAGGCTGAAGAAGCGACAGCTTCCGCCAAGGCTACCGCTGGGCAGCTGGGTGCGGAGCAGGGCGCACATCTGCTGACGAAGGGTGCCCTGGACGAGGCTCTCAAGGTGGCTGAGGCCTCCTGGGTCGATGCCTTAGCCTGGAAGAAGAAGTGCGAGGGTGAGTCCCATTCCCTTTGTTTTATTTGTTTTTCTTGCGTTCGACCCCTAACTCCCCGATGTGGTACAGAGCTGGAGAAGGAGGCTTCCAGGGCGGCTGAGGCCTCTCGGGTCGAGGTCCAGCGCTGGAAAGAGAAAGCCGAGGCCTCTCAGGTCGAAGTCCAGCGCTGGAAAGAGAAAGCCGAGGGTGAGTCCCGTAGGCCTTCACCCCTATTTGGCTTATTTTTCTTTTGCGCTTAATCGCATCCTGCTTGTTTTGGCATAGTGTTGGAGAAGGAGGTCATGCGGGCAGCCGAGGCCTCTATCGCAGTGCAGGCGGTGCTCGAGGCCGAGATCGGGGAGCATGACATGCTGTAGAGCGCCGCCCATACCGTCTACAATGCCCTGGAGGTTGAGGGGGTCGAGTCGGGTAGCTCCCTTAAGAGCCGCCTGACTGCGTTGAGTGGCCAAGTGCGCGAGCGACTTCGGGGGGCATTGCACACGGGCGTCAAGTGCGCCCTGGCCGTCGTCTCCTCGCACTACGCCGGCGTCAACCTCGAGGCCATCAGCGACGGTTACGTCTTGGCTGAGGATGACGAGGAGGCCGATGAGGAGGTCACGAAGCGGATGGAGGCGGCTGAGGCCCCTGGCACGGTGCTGGCTAGTCTGTTCGAAGAGGAGGTGGTTCCTCCCGCGCCAACCGCCGATGCAGGAGACCCTGAGCCTTGACCTGGGCCAAAGGGGCCATGTAAACAGATTAGGATCATTATCGTACCGTGACGTTTGTGGCCGTCGAGGCCTTTTTTTAAAGTACTTATGTGGATACGCTTTTTAATCATTTTATTGTATTTCTGAGCCTCTGCCCTCTGTCTCACCTCTGAACATATCATTTGTAGAAAACTTCCTCGGAGCCTAAGCTGCCCCTCGGGTAAAAGGTGGTGAGGGAGTCGCCATAGCCCGGAGGCGTAGGCCGTTCTCGCGGCTCCGCCAGCCTTTTGGCCCTGAGACAGACTTTAGGTCCTTAGGTTTTTTACACTTGATTTGTCAGAACATGCCAGAGAGTTTGGCGTAGAAATCTATTCGAAAAACGATTAAAAAAATGGTGCCTGGGACTTAGGGGGGGTTCCCCCCCTTCTAGCCCCCAAGGGAGGCTCGGTTCGGCAGAGGCAGGGCCGAGTCTCCCTTATAGTGTTATCACAATGTCGATCCCCCGTCGATGGGGGGGGTTTCTTGAAAAATTAGAACAACTAAAGAACGCTTCTTTAATATATTTCGAGAAACAATGTATACAATGCTTGAAAGTTTAAGGGTAGAAACGACGTAGCTGTTCTATGTTCCAAGCGTTGGTGAGGATTTTGCCCTTCTCGTTGGCTAACTTGTAGGTCTCGGGCTTTAGCACTTGGGCGACGATGTATGGCCCTTCCCATGGCGGGGTCAGCTTGTGGCGGCCCTTGTTGTTCTGCCTCAGTCTCAACACTAGGTCGCCTACCTTTAGGTCTTGGCTTTGAATGCGCTGGGCTTGATAGCGTCGTAGGGCTTGCTGGTACCTGGCCAAATGTAGCAGCGCAACGTCCCGGGCTTCCTCCAGTTGGTTGAGGGCGTCCTCGCGGGTAGTGCGGTTGCTTTGCTCGTTGTAGGCCTGTAGCCTTGGGGAACCATACTCCAAGTCAGTGGGGAGGATGGCCTCGGCTCCATAGACCAGGAAGAACGGCGTGAACCCCGTGGCTCGGCTCGGGGTGTTCCTCAGGCTCCAGATGACCGACGGGAGTTCGACCAGCCATTTCTTGCTGAATTTCTTCAACCGGTTGTATATCCTTGGCTTGAGGCCCTGTAGGATCATGTCGTTGGCATGTTCTACTTGGCCGTTTGTCCTAGGGTGTCCTACAGCCGACCAGACCACACGGATGTGGTGGTCATCGCAGAACGTCAGGAATTTGTGGTCGGTGAATTGTGTCCCATTGTCGGTGATAATGGTGTTTGGAACCCTGAACCTGTGGATGATATCAGTGAAAAATAGTACCACTTGCTCGGATTTGATTTGATTGATTGGACGAGCCTCGATCCACTTGGAGAACTTGTCAATAGCTACCAACAAGTGGGTGTAGCCCCCGGGGGCTTTCTGTAGAGGCCCAACCATGTCCAGCCCCCACACGGCAAACGGCCACGTTATGGGGATGGTTTGGAGGGCTTGGGCCGGGAGGTGCGTCTGCCGTGCATAGTACCGGCATCCCTCGCAGGAGCGTACCAGCCTCGTGGCGTCAGTGATCGTCGTTGGCCAGTAGAATCCTTGGTGGAAGGCATTTCCGACGAGCGTCCAAGGCACAGCATGGTGCTCGCAGGCTCCCACGTGCAAGTCCCAAAGTAGGGCTTGGCCTTCCTCGGTGGTGATGCATCATTGGAGGACGCCAGATGGGCTTCGCCTGTACAACTCGCTGTTGCTGAGGACGTAAGTTTTGGCTCGTCGCGCAAGCCATTGGGCCTCGGTCCTGTCCGCAGGAAGCACTCCTCGAACGAGGCGATCAAGAAGCGAAACTCGCCAGTCCGTACCCTAATCGGTCTCGGGAGGCCCTGCGTCGATTTCCATGGCCTAGGGCTCGGCCGCCGGGGTCTCGGTGGTAGAGGGGGCCTCGGGCCCTGTGGTGGGCTCGACCGGTGGGCCCTCTTCTGCCGCCGAGGCGTAGATGACCGAGGGCTTGTGTAGGTCTCTGGCGAATATGTTCGGGGGGACCGGGGCCTGGGCCGACGCCATCTTCGCCATTTCGTCCGTGGCCTCGTTGAATTTTCACGCAATGTGGTTGAGTTTGAGACCATCAAACTTATCTTCTAGGTGACGCACCAATTTGCAGTACGCCTCCATTTTGGGGTCATGGCAGTTCGACTCCTTCATGACTTGGTCGATGACGAGCTGCGAATCGCCCCGTACGTCAAGACATCGCACTCCAAGCTCGATGGCGATCTGCAAACCATTGACGAGAGCTTCGTACTCGGCTGCGTTGTTGGAGGCGGCGAAGTGGAGCCGAATCATGTAGCGCATATGCACTCTGAGGGGAGAGATGAAGAGCAGACCTGTGCCTGCCCCGGTCTTCATCAGAGACCCGTCAAAGTACATGGTCCAGCATTCCGCTTGGATTTGAGCAGGTGGCAGCTGGGTGTCGGTCCACTCAGCCACAAAATCGACCAAGACCTGAGATTTGATTGCTTTCCGAGGCGTAAAAGATAGGGCTTCCCCCATGAGTTTGACGACCCACTTGGCTATTCTACCCGAGGCCTCACGGTTCTGGATTATCTCTCCCAAGGGGAAAAATGACACCACGGTCACCGGGTGGGATTCGAAGTAGTGACGTAGCTTGCGCCGAGCCAAGACTATGGCGTAGATCAGCTTCTGGATGTGGGGGTAGCGTATGTCTTAGTTTCGGAGAGTACCTCACTGATGAAGTAAACAGGTCATTGGACTGGTAGAGCGTGCCCCTCTTCCTACCTCTTGACTACTACGGCTGCGCTGACCACTTGGGTCGTTGTGGCGACGTAGAGTAAGAGGGCCTCGCCCTTGGTTGGCGGTACCAGGATGGGAGGGTTGGTGAGCAGTGCCTTGAGCTTGGTGAGGGCTTCTTCAGCCTCGGGGGTCCAAGAAAAGCGTTCGGATTTTCTCAAGAGACGGTACAGAGGTAAACCTTTTTCGCCAAGGCGCGAGATGAAGCGGCTCAGGGCCGCAAGGCATCCCATAACTCTCTGTACTCCCTTGAGGTCTCGGATTGGCCCCATGTTGGTCACGGCTGAGACCTTTCCAGGTTGGCCTCAATGCCGCGTTCTGAGACTATGAACCCCAAGAGCATGCCTCGGGGGACCCCGAAGACACACTTCTTGGGATTAAGCTTGATGCCCTTCTCCCTGAGGCATTTGAAGGCGATCTCCAGGTCATCGACAAGATCACTGGCCTTTCTGGACTTGACCATGATGTCATCCACGTAGGCCTCGACAATTTGCTCAATGTGCTCGCCGAAGACCTGGGTCATGCACCGCTGGTATGTGGCCCCTGCGTTTCTAAGACCGAATGGCATGGTCACATAGCAGTACATGCCGAATGGGGTGATGAAAGAAGTCGCGAGCTGGTCAGACTCTTTCATCTTGATTTGATGGTAACCGGAATACGCATCAAGGAAAGATAGGGTCTCGCATCCTGCAGTGGAGTCAACGATTTGGTCGATTCGAGGCAATGGAAATGGAACCTTTGGACATTCTTTATTTAAACCGGTGTAGTCCACACACATCCTCCACTTTCCATTTTTCTTAACTAATATAGGATTAGCTAACCACTCTGGATGGGACACTTCCTTGATGAATCCGGCCGCCAAAAGCTTCTATACCTCCTCGCTGATGGCCCTACGCTTCTCCTCGTCGAATCGGCGCAGGCGTTGCTTCACTAGTCTGGAGCCAGCCTGGATGTCCAAGGCATGCTCGGCGACCTCCCTCGGTATGCTCGGCATGTCCGAGGGACTCCATGTGAACATATCGGCATTCGTGCGGAGAAAGTCGATGAGCACGGCTTCCTATTTGCTGTCGAGGGTGGCGCTGACCCTCAACGTTTGGCCGTTGGAGCAGTTGAGGTCGACTGGGACAAGCTTGACGGCCTCTATGGGCTCGAAAGTCCCGGCACGATGCTTGGAGTCAGGCACTTCGCTACCAAGTTGGTCGAGGTTGACGATGAGGGCCTCGGCCTCCATGATAGCCTCTGCGTACTCGATGCATTCGATGTCGCAGTCATATGCATGCTCGTACGTGGACTCGACGGTGATGACGCCGTTGGGGCCCGACATCTTGAGCTTGAGGTAGGTGTAGTTTGGGACCGCCATAAACTTGGCGTAGCACGGGCGCCCCAGGATAGAGTGATAAGTCCCCTTGAACCCAACCACCTTGAAGGTAAGGGTCTCCTTGCGATAGTTGGAGGGAGTGCCAAAGCAGACTTGCAAGTCGATGCGCCCGAGGGGTCGTGTACGCTTCCCCAACACGACGCCGTGGAAGGGTGCGGCACCGACTCGGAGCCGTGACTGGTCAAGCTCCAGGAGCTCCAGGGTGTTGGCGTAGAGGATGTTGAGGCCGCTGCCCCCATCCATCAGAACCTTGATGAGCCGGGTGTTGCCGATGATTGGGTCGACGACGAGCGGGTACTACCCGAGGTTTGGGACATAATTGGGGTGGTCTTCCCGAACGAAGGTGATCACCTCCCGAGACCAGTTAAGGTACTGGGGAGTTGCTACCTCAACCGAGAAGACCTCTCGGCATTCCCTCTTCCATTGACGTGCCGTGAGGCACGCTGAGGGCCCGCCGAAGATCATGAAGGCATTGTGCACCTTGGGGAACCCATCGTCCTTGTCGTTGTCTCCGTCGCCGGCGCCCTTCTTCTTGGCATCATCATTGGGGAGCCCAAGCTTGGCGTAGTAACGTCGGAGCATGGTGCATTCTTTGAGGGTATGCTTTACCGAGCCCTGGTGGTAAGGGCAGGGCTTCTTGAGCATATTGTCGAATAGTCCGGGGCCCCTGGCGGGGCCTCGGGGGTTCTTGCGATCTGCGGCTACGACTAGATCGGCCTCAAGGGCCTCTTGCTTCCCCTGGCGCCCCTTTTTCTTTTTCTTGGAGAAATAGGAGGCCAAGGCCCCAGGGGCCTCATCCCTCCGCTTCCCCTTTGCGTCGTCGTCGGGGAAGATGGCCCCGATAGCCTCTTCGCCCGAGGCGAAGTTGGTGGCGATGTCGAGGAGCGCGGCCGCTGAGGTTGGTACGTTCCGGCCTAACTCTCAGACCAGGTCTCGGCAGGAGGTGCCGGAGAGGGAAGCCTGGACAACTTCTGAGTCACCGGCGCTGGGCAACTCGGTGCACTGCTTGGAGAAGCGTCGGATGAAGTCTCGAAGAGACTCGTCCGGCTTCTGGAGACAACTCTTGAGGTCCCAGGAGTTCTCGGGGCGCATGTATGTGCCCTAGAAATTACCGACAAAGACCTTTACCAAGTCGCGCCAGTTGTGGATCTGCAAGGGAGGGAGGTGCTCGAGCCAGGCTCATGCCGAGTCTGACAGGAACAGCAGGAGGTTACGAATGATGAGCAGGTCATCGTCCGCACCGCCCAGCTGACAAGCCAGGCGGTAATTGGCTAGCCAAAGCTCGGGGTTGGTCTCGCCGCTGTACTTTGTGAGGTTGGCCGGTTGCCGAAACTGGGCCGAGAAGTGAGCGCTGCGGATGGTCCTGCTAAAGACTCAAAGGCCAGGTGGCCTAGGAGAAGGACTGCGGTCCTCACCACTATCGTAGCGGTCACCCCGATGCGTGTGGTAGCCTCGGGTGGTCCCGTCGTTGTCGTGGCGCCGTCGCCTGCTGACCACATCGTGGTCGCCTTGTGCCTCGCGCTAGCCGCCGAGTCGGTCGTGCACCGAGGGGGCCCTGTTGGCTGTCGACGTCCGAGCGGGCTCGGGACAAACTGAGGCCTCTCTATCCTACCGAGGCGATGCCGCGGGTAGTTCTAAAGCACCCCCGCGACGTCTAGAGGCGGAGCTTTCGGCCTGCTGTACCACGGCGATCTCGAGGAGATCCCGGAGCTCACCGCGGATCCATCGCCCCTCCGTGGTAGAGGGCTTGGGCATCGCTCAGACTAGCATCGCTGCTGTTGCAATGTTCTGGCTAGTGCGATTGAAGATTGGGGGTTGCTCACCCCCTTCGTCGTTGTTGATGCGGTGGTGGACGTCGCGGGCCCTCCACCGGGCTCCTCCACCATCACCGCGACCTCGCTGCTCCTGCTCGAGAGTGTCTCGGAGCTGCTACAGCAGGAGTCGGTCTTGGTCGACTTTTGCCTGAAGCTCACGGAGCTACTCCAGGTCTAGGCGTCGAAGTTCCTCGGGAGCGGCGTTCTCGTTCCGCGCTGCCCGAGGCTCGACGAGCGGAGGTGTGGCGTCACCTGCCCCTTGGTAGAGCGGGGAGCGGTTGCCTGCCCCTTCACTCTCATTACTCGCCCTTGGCATCCTGAGCCCGATGTGGAAGCACTCTCGAGTGGGATTGTAAGTGCCTTCGTCATCGGAGTCGGAGTAGCCGAAGCAGTAGTCGCTCGCGGCCAAGAAGAGGCGCATAGCTTGAGGGTCGTGAAGCCTGGAGAAGTCTGCTCTGGCCCACGCCTCGTCCTCCTTCGAGGAGTCAGTGTGGGTGTGAGCCGAGGTTGTGGCGAAGAGGTCAAGGGCGAAACGTTGGTGGCGTCCTGAGGGCTCTGTGTGAGCGGAAGCGTAGGCGGAAGCGAAGGTGGCGGCGGCATTTCTCAACCCAAAGGGGTATGGGGATGGTGCCATCGCCGGGCCCTGCTCCGCCGGAGTTGGCTCCTCAGGAGGTGGCGGTGCGGAACTTGATGACGGGGCATTGCTGCACGTCACCGGCGTCGTTCCCCTACCCAGGCTTAAGCCAGACAGGTCCCCAACCAGGGACTCTGTACCAATAGCCGGGCATGGGATACCGGCGGAGAACGGCGCGTCGCCCTAAGCTCATGCGGTGTCGGGGTGGTCTCGCTCGTGTCGTGCCTAGCGAGCGCGATGAGAGCAGCGGCCCAGGCGCCGCCTGTGCCTGGGCTACTGGTGCGCGATGCCGTCGTTGGCCAAAGGGGCTCTGGATGGGAGGAGTACTAGGTCGTATTCACATCCTAGAGACATGAACTCTAGGCTCCCAAACTAGATCACCGTGCCAAGACGTAGTGGGCATATGGGGTCTGCCATCCGGAACTTGTTGGGACGATTAAGCTAACACATAGTAGCACCCCTACCTGGCGCACCAACTGTCGGTGTTTTGGACCGGGGGGTCCTCAACCAACTAGTGAATTTGAACTGCGTGCCCCTAATCTCGGATGGTGATGCAAAGAGACACAAGGTTTATACTGGTTCAGGCAATTGGTGCCCTACCTCCAGTCTGAGAGATCGATCTTGTATTCCTTGCACCGAAGTGCTTGTAGTAGGGGGTTACAAGCTGGGCGAGAGAGGGAGCTAGTCCTAGGTCTCTGCATGGAGCGGTGTGGGCTGCCTGAGACGTTGCTCTCAGGCAGTGGGGGAGCGTGTGTCTGAATCTACATGAGCCTATGCGTGAGTTCATCTGTCTTCCTGTGTCTAGAAACGGCCCCGGTCTCTCCTTTTATAGTTGAAGGGGGGACAGGGGTGATACATGTGTTGGCTATGCGGCATCTTGTGAGCCGAGGTGGCGTGTCTGAGCCCTATGGCTTACTACGGTGGCGGCATGGTCAACGGAGTGGTCTTGTCCTTGATGCACTAGAGCAGCGTGCCGGTCACACCCGATCTTGTGCGACGTGGGCGCTCCAGTGATAGCTTGGCGCAGGGCATGGCTGACGACGTGCCGGTCGCTGTGCGTTGATAGTGTAAAAAGCCGAGGCTCAGTTGGTGCCGAGGCTGAGCCATCGTGGGGTATCCGACAGGGGCGAATCCCAAGGCTACCGAGACCCTGAAGTGGATTGCCGAGGCTTGGAGGGAGCAGTTGGTCCTATACACTGATTCTGAGGCTATAGTGACCCTGATTTGACTCCCCACGCCGCGTTGTTCCTGGAGCAGTAGTTAGGTAGCAGAGTGCAGTACGGGCGTTAGTTATGGGCATAGTGCCGAGCACAGTGGCCGGTAACCCCTGCCTAGTCCTGTCTCCCGTCCCGTCGGCCACTCCACTGTACTACGCCGACGTGCGGCTGACGTTGCGGGAGTGTTGGATGCGTTAATTGGACGTGATGTTTTGTCAGAGAAGTCAGTCGAGACGGAGGCGACGAGGTTGTTGCCGAGCCGGCCTTGAGCGAGTCAGAGAATCGGTACTTCATCTGAGGCTTTATGCGTGGGGCCTCGGGCGAATCAGAGAATCGGTAACCTGTCCGAGGCCTTGCGGGGCAGGGCCTCGGGCGAGAGGGCCTCAGCAAGGCAGAGAGTTGGCTTTTCGTCCGACGCCTTTGTGGCGCGGGCCTCGGCCGAATCAGAGGATCGGCCGAGGCCTCGTGGTTGTCCTTTGGCTTTGATATTTGCAAGGTCTAAGCAATCTTTTTGGTTCTGGCTTAGGGTACCCCTTTTTATGGTATCCGACACTATTGCTCTAGTGATTATGAGATAGGTGTCATATTCCAAGTGATGGAGCAAATGAAGATCATGATGATGGTGATGGCATGGTGATGATCATGTGCTCGGAGTTGGAAAAGAAGAAAGAGAAAAACAAAAAGCTCAAGGCAAAGGTGAAACTTGATAGGGGCTCTTTGTTTTGGTGATCAAGACACCTAGTGGGTGTGATCACATTTAGGACAGATAGCCGTACTATTAAGAGGGGTGAAACTCATATAGAAATACGATTATTAAAGTGCCACTAGATGTTCTAACTCATTGCATATGCATTTAGATTCTAGTGAGTGCTAACACCCTTCAAAATGTTTGTGAAAATATGCGAACACGCATGCACAAGGTGAAACACTTGGTGGTTAGCACCTTTGATCAAGGGTGGCAATGTTGGAGAAGAGGTGGTGCTATTTTTCTCTAACCGGACTCTGGTCACGTGATGACCGGACTCGACGCTGGGTGCGTCTGGTCAATTTTAGTGGAGGTGGCATGCTCGGGCTCAGTCAGGTCCTCGACTGGACGCTAAACAGTAATTGTGACAAGACACGCAGGGTCTACGTCCGGTCAGGGATGACGTATGCTGACATGAGCGGTTGTGCAAGTGAGAAGAGGATCTAACGCTGGGCGCATCTGGTCACTCCTGATCGGACGTGTCTGATCGCAATTTTTGCCGCTCGGGGAGCTTACTGGAAACGATCTGACTTCGCATTGGCATGAGTCAGGTCAGGGCAACGGCGCGTCTAGTCTTGGTTTTGTGAGGGCGTGGGTTCGCGTGAGCGGATGTTAGGTTGCTGCATCCGATCTGTTGCTGGCGCGTCCGATCGCAACTTGACCGTTAGGATGGCACGGCCATGGAACACGGAGGCAACATGGCTTCCATCTAGCAACCGGACGGTGGCCAGGCTGCATCCGATCGATCTGACTGGTGCGTCCGGTCGCCCTGTGAAGGCAGGCAGTAGGGGGCCAATGACTTTATTTCGAGGGGACGCCTATTTAAGTTGTGTGGCCGGATCTTGCTCACTCTCTTGGCCATTTCTATTGAGAATACATCCAAGTGAGCATAGCCATCTCTCTCTCACTCATCCTACTTGATTGATTCATCATTTGGTGAGAATTGAGAGCATCCAAGTGCATTGCTTTAAGTGATTGCATCTAGAGGCACTTGGTAATTGTGTTTCACTGCGGATTTTGCTTGTTACTCTTGGTGGTTGCCGCCACCAAGATGGCTTGGTGCAGCGAGGATCATCGAGTGGAGGAAGGTGCTTGTCTCTAGCTCCGATCATGGTGATTGTGAGGGGTTCTTGACCTTTCTCCGGTGGAGAGCCAAAAGATACTCTAGTGGATTGCTCGTGGCTTGTGTGATCCTTATCTTGTGTTGGTTGTGCGGCACCCGATTACGGATTAGGCATATGATGCCTATTAGCGCGTGAACCTCCAAAGGAGTGAATCGCCATAACGGGAACTATCTTGCTAGCAAGCTAGTGAGCCTCGGTGAAAAATCTTGTGTCATCATTGTCTTCGAGGATTTCATTGGTATTCATTGTGATTGATTGATTGTCGCTTGCCACGTCGGTATATCTTCACTACCTCACTCTTGTACTTACATCTCTAGTGTAGCTAAGCTCTTTAGTGTAATTAGTTTTGAGAGCTAGCTTTGTGTCTTGTCTAGTGGTTAGTGAGGCTCTTTAGTTAGTCTTTGAGAGCTCACTAATTTAGTGGTAGTGACTTAGCCTCTTGTGTGTGAAATAGATATTATAGCAACTAGAATTGTGGATAGGAGGCTTGCATTTTTAGTAGGCAGTGCAACACTTGCTTCACCGTTTAATTGTCTAACCACTTGGCTTAAGTGTTGTTGTAGAAATTTTTATAGGCTATTCACCTCCCTCTAGCCATTAGGGTCTTTCAAGTTGTATCGGAGCCGTGGTCACCTTGATTTGAGTCTTAACAACCTTCGGTGTCAAAATGGCTCAAATCAACAACATCAAGAAGCCACCCCAATTTGATGGCTCCAATTATCCTTATTGGAAGGTGAAGATGACAACATACATCAAGTTAATCAACAGAAAGGTGTGGAAGGTGGTGGAGACTAAGATTGAGGTTGTCAATGAGGAGGCTCCCACCGCCGCCGAAGAAGTGCTACTCCAAAACAATGACATTGCTCTTAGTGTCATTCATGATGCACTAAATGAGAGGAGATTTGAGCAAATCAAGAACATTGAGATGGCTCATGAGGCATAGAGGAAGTTGGAGTCATTTGAGGGCACTCAAGCTGTGAAGGGTGCCAAGGCATACATCCTCAAGGAAAAGTTTGCTAGCTTCAAAATGAAGGAAGTTGAGAGTGTGCCGGAGATATTCCATAGACTTCAAGTGCTTGTCAATGATCTCAAAGCACTTGGAGAAGAGGTGAAGGACAAGGACTTCTCCCACAAGTTCTTGAGATGCTTACCATCGAGATTTGGCACATTAGTCACTATTCTAGTGAGGAGTGGTTTGGACACCATGACACCGAACCAAGTGTTGGGTGATGTAATGACCGATGATACATATAGAGATGATGATGAGAAGGAAGAAAATAAGGAGAAGAAAGATGAGAAGAAGAAGAGTGTGGCATTCAAAGCCACATCATCATCCAAGGGCAAGGCAAAGCAAGAATCATCATGTGAAGATGAAGACTCAAGCTTTGATGAGTTAGATGATGAGAAAATAGCTCTCTTTGTGAAGAGATTTGGCAAATTCATGGTGAAGAAGGGCTACCGTGCAAGAAGGAAGAAATCTTCATCCAAGAACAAGCAAGAATCAAGAAGGTGCTTCAAGTGTGGAAGCAATGATCATCTTGTTGTTCAATGCCCCTATAATAGTGAGAATGAAGATAATGACAAGAAGGGCAAGAAGAAGGACAAGAAGAAGAAGAACAAGATGACCTTCAAGAAGAAGAAGAAGGGTGGTTCATATGTGGTCACTTGGGATAGTGATGCTTCCTTAAGTGATGATGATGATAGTGATGATGACAAGACCTTCAAGAAGAAGGCTCTTGCAAGCATTGCCATCAATGAGAAGCCTTCCCTCTTTGACACTCCATCTACATGCTTCATGGCTAAGGCCACTAAGGTACAAACTTGTGATGATGGATGTGATGAGGAACATGATAATGAAAGTGAAAGTGATGATGATGATGAGCCTACTAAAGATGAACTAATTGACATGTTAGAAGATGCTAAAGAACATTTTGACATTAAGAGAAGGGAATGCAAAGACTTACGTAAGGAACTAAAAGCCCTTAAGCAATCCTTTGATGAGCTCGGAAGCCTATGAGAAGCTTGACAAGGCTCACAAGAAGCTTGAAAAGGCTCATTCCACTCTTGTTGAGCAAAATGAGAAAGTGGTAGTAACATGTGATGTAGGCTGAACATACGACATAATTGATGAATCTTTCTAGAAGCCTATTGTTGTTGCTCCCGCTAACCCTTCATGTAGCTCATCATCCACTTCCACTTCACCTATGAGTGATGCTTTCACTTGTGATGCCTCACTTATGGTTGAAAATGAGACCCTCAAGAAGAAGGTTATTGAGCTCACTCTCACCTTAGGCAAAGCCTATGGTGGTGAGGACCGCTTGCTTATGAGTTTGGGTAGCCAAAGAGCTTCTCTCTACAAAGAGGGATTGGGCTATACCCCTAAGAAAGGCAAGGCGGCCTTTGCTCCTCATAAGACTAGTTTTGTGAAGAACAATGGTCGGTTTTGCACTAGTTGCAAGCAAGTTGGTCATAAAGAGCATGATTACAAGAACAAGAACAAGAATTCTAATATATCCTTAATCAAGTTTGATTCTTGTTATTTGCTCACTAAGGGTGCCAATGGTGTGAAGTCTAAGTTTGTTGGTACATCCATGTTGGGCCCAAAGAAGAAGGCCATTTGGGTACCAAAGAGTTTAGTGACTAACCTTTAAGGACCCAAGCAAGTTTGGGCACCTAAAAAGAATTGATCTTCTTTTGTAGGTCAATTACAAAGCCAGAGGAAGGCATTGGGTTCCTGATAGTGGATGCACTCAACACATGACCGGTGATGCAAGAATGTTGAACTCAATCAACACCAATGATAGCAATGGTTATAATAGTATCACATTTGGTGACAATGGCAAAGACAAGGTCAAAAGACTTGGTAAGATTATAATATCAAATGACATGAGCATATCCGATGTGTTGCTAGTAGAGAGCTTGAACTTCAATTTTCTATCCATGGCTCAATTGTGTGATCTTGGATTTAAGTGCATATTTAGAGTTGATGATGTAGAGATCATAAGTGTAGATGGCTCTAATTTGATCTTCAAAGGCTTTAGATATGAGAATCTATACCTGGTTGATTTCAATACTAGTGAAGCTTGTTCACTAAATCCAGTATGGGTTGGTTTTGGCATAGAAGGGTTGGTCATGTTGGAATGAAACAATTGAATAGATTGGTTAAGCATGACTTGGTTAGAGGATTGAAAGATGTTGTGTTTGAGAACAATAAGCTTTGTAGCTCTTGTCGAGCCGGCAAACAAGTTGGAAACACCCATCCTAAGAAAAGCATGATGAGCACTAGTAAAGCATTTGAGTTATTGCACATGGATTTGTTTGGACCAACACAATACACTAGCATCGGTGGAAACAAATATAGCTTTGTGATAGTGGATGACTACACTAAATACACTTGAGCATTCTTTCTAGTGGACAAGAGTGATGTGTTTGCAACATTCAAATCATTTGTCAAGGGCATACACAATGAGTTTGAAACAACCATCAAGAGAGTTAGAAGTGACAATGGTAGTGAGTTCAAGAATACTAGAATTGATGAGTTGTGTGATGACTTTGGAATTAGACATCAATTCTAGGCCAAGTACACTCCTCAATCAAATGGCCTTGTTAAGAGGAAGAACAGAACACTCATTGATATATCAAGGTCTATGCTTAGTGAGTACAATGTGAGCCAATCGTTTTGGGCCAAAGCTATCAACACAGCTTACTATTGTAGCAACCGCCTCTATTGTCACCCATTGAAAGAGAAGACACCTTATGAGCTCTTGAATGGTAGAAAGCCGAACATTGCATATTTTTAGGTCTTTGATTGCAAATGCTACATATTGAGAAAGGGCACTAGATTGAGCAAGTTTGACAAGAAATGTGATGAAGGATTCGTGCTTGGATACTCAACCACTAGCAAAGCATATAGAGTTTGAAATTTGGCAAGTGGTACTCTTGAAGAAGTTCATGATGTTGAATTTGATGAAACCAAGGGTTCCCAAGATGAGAATGAGAACTTGGAAGATGTGAGATGTGACAGAACCGCCCAATTTATACAAGATCAAGTACAGCTGTCCCCGCTAACACGTTGACACGTGCATACTTTCACTTATATAAATCCGGTAGTCCACCGAGTGTCACGAATGACCTCGGTAAATCAACATCACAACCAGGATCGCGTGATTAAGCAAATACACATCACATACGCAGAGTTGCAGCGGAAATAATATTACAAATGGGTTCACAAGTAATAGCACAAGTTTGGGTTTAAAAACCGATTTGTGAAAACAACATAGCTTTCAAATGATTACATTAATATAAGTTCCAAATACATTGCTAGCATAAGTGACATCATCCGACAAAAGCATATAGGTGAGAAGTAACTATAGAATCATCGAGCCCACCGGCGGTTAGCCACCATCTTCAACAGGTCGAGAACTTCACCTGCAACATGGTGGGATAAACCCTGAGTACTAGAATGTACTCAGCTAGACTTACCCATCGTAAACCAGAAATAAAGTGACACCAAGGATTATGCAAGGCTTTATTTGGTGGAGCTGAGCTGACAACCTTTTTGCATAAAAGCTGGAGTAATCATTAGCATTATCCACCTATACTAGCAGTGACTTTTAGCCATTCCCTACCATCTAAATTAGCACCTGTACTAATCAATCACTTAATTAAGTTGCAAACAATAATAACCATATCAGGTATTTCATGGCTCATTATCATAATAATCATCATTATCATCATTTAACCATATCTTTAAATTTAGTGAATCTATGTTGCCGCTGCTTAGTCAAGTTCTTACTATCCGGGAGAGACGGCGATTTGAATCGATTCCTATCCAGCTGGAGGGGTATTCCTAACACTCACCCAATCCACCTGATCAATGGTTTCCTCGAGTCACCTTTGGTATGACTCAGGAATCGTGGCTCCGAGCAGCGCTGCACCCTCAGGGAGTCCACTCCGCCAGGTGGTCAATCTCACCTCGGACTTATGCCAATAGCTCCCCGCACATCCTTACTACCGCCAGGGTGCGCACTTTCACTTCTCGGTCTTCTGGCCTGAGTTGAGCTACTCGACTTCGCGGTCGGAACGAGTTATCATGCCACCTAAGTGATAGGCATGCGTTCAACATGACATGAGGACGTACAGCGAATCGGTCCTTAAACAACATAGACGGGGATAGATTCACACCCAAGACCTCCATGCCTTGTTGCTGCACTACCGTCATCCCGTCCGGTCTCTTCTCATTATTAACACATGGTTCTTTTTCTTGATAGCAAATATAGCCAACCGTGACCAGAGCTCATCCTACATCTCGCAGGTGACAGGAAATCACCCGACTTCTACCGGTCTAAGCATAGCTAAGCATCATTCGATCCTACACTTAATTAAGATTCATAGGATTTTATCTGGACAAGGTAAGGATATAATGCAACAATTGGTTCCAACCAATTCCTATACTTAATGCATCATCAACAATAAAAGATACTCAAGATATTTATAAAAACATGGGAGACTTAGAATGCTCCAGGGCTTGCGTGGGATCCGACACAAGTGAGTTCAGTTAGCTTGCACCGTCCTGGTGACATCTCAGGTCCTAGCACTTGCTTAGTCCTTCCATCTTCGGGATAGATCCTCCATACACCGTCTTCGGGTTCGGCTCCAACATCACGTCCTTCACGTGGTTCATGTAGCGCACCTAGATGAGATGCAAGATGCATGTGTATGAATGTGATGAATGGTAACACAAGATGCATCACATAAGCATTCAAGACAAACACAAGATTATGCAAGACATAGACACCAATAGCTATTTAACTAACATCACACAACCTATCATGCTAAGATGGTAAAGAAGACGACAACACCAAGCATGACACAAGTTTCCCAAGATCTCAGGTGCTCTAACTCAGTCATCATTCAAGGCATAAGTCACACTTAACAATATACAAGCAAACACTATAATTGGAATCTGCCAATTTCTGGACATGCAAACAGCAGCTACAAGATTTAGCTATAACTGGAGTTACACAAATCCAAATGACTTGCAAGAAGACATTTTGGAAAGCTTATGAAATTATCTACATTTCATCTATAACCATCATAGCATGATTCACAAGTTAAGTAGGTCGAAATTATACATTTACAGAAACTGGTCCACAATTGACAGAGCAGCCATTTCTGAAACCCAACTTTAAACAGGCATAACTCACAAACTACTTGACCAAATGACACCAAATTTTAACAAAACCTAGATACATGAATTGTCTACAACTTTTATATAAACAAGTTTCACAACAAAGCAAATTATCATGAAGAACTTTGCTAAGTTCCCAGATCTGTCCATAAACCACATTTGCAAGAAAATAAATATTAACTTATGTTGCAAACACATAATTAGGCAAAACCAACTTTACCAACATGTCACACATGACTAAAGAACACCAGAAAACCTAGTGTCCATGACCAAATAAATTCTTTTAATGTATTTCTTAATTTATTTTAGATAACAAGGTGACTTAATGAACATATACCAAAATTATACAATAAATTCTACAAAAATTACAGTGGCTCACATATCCTCTCAATAGTCTACTGTACAAATTTCACTCCATTTGAATATGTATATCAACCTCTATGGAAAAGACAAGTTGCTAAAGCAAGAAATCATGTGAGAGCAAGATAAACCAATAACTCACTCATGCAGCAACCAATGACCATAAAATTTTTACCACACATAAAACATCATATGAGTAGCATGCCACAACAATTTCACTTCATTTGGAGCCCTAGATCTGCAGTTATGGAAAATAACAAATTCAACTAGCATTACAACCTTACTGCACAAATCTATTTTTACAGCAAAATATTTTAACTAAAACATGCCATCTTATAGATCTAGTGCATAGAGAATTTCACAAGGATTCCAAAAAGTCCTTATTTGCTATTTTACGATTTTTCTATGAATTACTATGAATTTCTCAAGTTTAGCAAATTTCCTCCAAAAAGGTCCTTAACAGCACTATTCATTTGAGTCACAGATTTCGCACTTAACCCCATGCTATTGATCAAATTGTTGCTCTTGGTCCCTGCTCGCAGTTGAGAACAGAGGAGGTCGCCGGGATAGCGCTTTCCGGCGGAGGGAGGTCACCGGCGGTGGTGGGGAAGAGCCGGGGAGCATCCCAGGAACAGCGCTCTCCCGTGGGGCTGCTCAGTTGAGCCGAGGACGGCCCAACGTGGCCCAGCCACGCGCGCCTGCGGCTGCCGAAACGGCCGCGTCGGCGGCAGCGAACTGCAGTGGCGGAGTTGATGATACGAGGGCCAGTGGAGGTGCGGCGAGAGCTGAGGGATGTGGTGCTACGCTTAGTTGGGACAGAAGAAGAGCGCAGCAGCTGCAGCGGCAAGGAGCTCCGCTCGGCCATGGCAAGCACGGCCGTGCTCAGCGCGAGCAGGCTCCAGAAGGCGAGTGAGAGAGTGTGAATGGAGAGGTCAGGAACAGGGCTCGGGCTCGGCTACTAAAGCGACACGCGACGGGCGAGGTGGCGACGGGCGCAGGCACGGGAGGCCACGCGGCGGCAAGCCTCTGTGTGCGGTCGGACACTGCTGCAGCTTCGGCCGATTAAGAAATACCACCGCGAAAATACGACTGAAACTCCAAATTTCCCATCCTTTAACTGCCGATCCGGTGGTCCTTTGATCACGGCTAAGAGACAAAGTTGTAAATCTTTATGAGGTAAACAATATTGATTTAAGGATCAAAAGCTAACTCGGCCTAGATTTGGAGATATGGATCATCAAATGAGGGTACCTCAAAACCAAATTCTGCCGTTCAGTTACCGGTTGCCTGAAACTGCATTCTTCGCCCCCTTCTACTTCCTAAACCAGCCAGTTTACGCAAAAACCTCATTAATAAAAGTTGTAGATCTAAGGTAGTAATACAACTTCTATTAAAGGTTTATGAACTGGTTTGGCTTGGTTTGAGAGATACAGAGCACCAAATAAGCTAACCTGAAACTGAAATTCCCGTTCCCAGACTTAGAAAAATTTCAAGTGCTGAAAACAGCTGCAGATTCAAAGTTTGAGCCTCGGTTTGACTTGCTTACAAGCTGATCTAGCTCTTGGTCCAAAAACAAAGTTTGTTCTACTCCACTTAATCTTCAACTTTTATTTAAGGTTCAACTCCATGCAAGCACTGTAAGTTATTGGTCAACATAGGTCAAAGTAGCATCACGGTAAAGCTTAAATTATAGTTTTTGACCGGTTGAGGTATTTTCTTGACTTCTGCTCAACACGAACCCTTCATGACTTTTGTTGTAGAGTTCAATTAGAGTCGTTTGGGCAAGGTAGCAAGATTTGGTTGATGACCTATAATTCCATTCACTTAATAAAGCCATCCAAGATAGATTATAACTTATCATTTCATGTGACTTCTTGATTCCAAACTTCATGAAACTTTTCCAATCATTCATGTGGGTGGAAATTGATGTGAGGCACAGGAAAGAAGAACCTTCAACATTACTTAGGTATATATTTGAAAAGGGCCAATATGCAAGCAAAGGTGTGTTGCCCAAGTTTAAGTTGGAGCTCACTCTTGTAGATTTGAACTTGACACCTTCATCACCACTTAACATGTCATGCTTGAGCTCAAACCCGTCGCTTAACTGGTGGCAACACCTGGGGTGTTACAGCCCTCCCCCCTATAGGAATCTCGCCCCGAGATTCGGTGCGAAAGACTTTTAAGGGAAGAGAAGCATGTCCTCCATTTTCTAGCATCAGTGATAGCATTTAGGCTACATAGCTTCAAGCATCAAAGGGACCAAATTGGTCAAGACAACTTTCTATCCTTGTTCTTTGTAGTAAATTTTTGTCAAAAGAATTTCCTTCATTGGCTTCCATAAAGCATTGTTACATTGGGAGGAATCCAAGATAGCACTGTCCTACGTACTTCACCCTCGATGTACAAAGAGTGATACAAACATAGACTAAATACTTGTAGCATCTACTTCCCTAGTGGATATAGCACAGACCATATGGACTTTGCACTAGATCATAATCTTCTGAAGGATACTCGTTGTAATGGTTCCATGTGTGCAGTTCTCTTTCTCTGATAACAATATTGTATGGTCTGAGTCTGCCGAGTGAGTGGTAAACGTAATAGCTAACTCTGTCTGCTCAACATTCTCAATGATCATTCCTTAGGGAGCCTTTAGATCCAAGTTGCAATAGTGATCTGGGTTGAATCTGATGCAACCTCTTGGGTAAAAACACATATAAGGTACCAAAGGCATGTCAGCATTGGAGAACCATTGATGCAGAAGGATGTTAGCGAGGCTTGGAGGACAACACAAGTTGCAAGTAATCACAAAACTAGGGACTAGTTCACTACCAAGCAGGTTGAGTACAATTTGCCTTCGTGGTGCAGTTGCACAGCAAGTTGGGTTGACTTGCATCGTAGCAAAACCAGCTTTCTTAAACTATATTTGACGTCGAGGCTTCCATTCTTAGGCCAATCAATGTCTCAAAAACCATAATCCAAGAATCTATGGTTTGACACCTTTCCAATTACTTTCGAATTGCAAGGGCACAATTTGACTTCTAGAACACCTTGACTGCTCACACATTGCTGATCTAAGAGGGCAAAAGCAAGGCACATATGGGTGCAATTAGTCTTCTCAAGGGTATGGAGGGTTGTCTAACAGCAATACACCTACAAGTTGTAATTTCTTGGCATGAATTAGAAACACAACCGTCTAATGCAAAGGATGATCGCAGTCACAGCGAAATTGCAGATTCTGTACCCTTTTGTTTTCTATTCATATCTCACAAACTACTGCTCCAATATGCACAAATTTTGGTGGGCATGTAGATCCATGGGTCTTCTAACTACTCACCAAAATTCAACTCAACTGGACACCGTTTGACCATCCAAACAATTCATCTACCAAAACTGCTCTGTTCTGAAATGGCAGCAAAATGAGCCGACAAGATATCTCTCAAATCCGATGTTTTACTCAACCAATACTCAAACCAACTTAAGACATTGAAGGATCCTAAGCAAGGAATGAGATCACCAAGTTTGGGGTCAATCCAACTTCATTTGAGTCACTAATCGCCGGCTTGAAGAGGTTCGGTTTTGTACCCTAAAATCTAGACAGATTTCTCGTTCTACTCTTTCTTTGCTTCACACGTTGTGGTGTGCGTTCTATACTCTTGATCTCTTTGTATAGCAGCAGCAGCTCTTTTCTCTGAGGATGTAGACTAAGGTTTTTCATATGTGGCTCTCAGGAAACAACTTAAATCATTTGATTTAGACACCAACTTGATGATGTACAAGCATTGGACTTGTGACTATGTTTTTGGGACACAAAGCATACTCTTCATGGAGGGACTGCCCTACAGAGATAAGGAACCATTCCTATATATCCTTCGGCACTTCGTCCAATAGAGTTTGGACACATGTGTTAGTGGCACCTAGGGCACAAAGATGCTGACTAAAACTAGGGACGTGCTTTCGCTAGCTCCTTACGTAGCCGATACAACATTTTGTACTATCTGTGTGATTGACGCATAACAGATGGTCGCCATCGAAGTCAGCAGACAAGGGGTCACACTAGAGATTGTTGATCTCGACTGTGCGATCAGCATGCACATAATAATCAAGACTTGGATAGCCAGGTCATAATCATAATGTGACGTTCGATTCTTATCTGACTAACAACTTGTCCAACATTAAGTGTTGTGTGCCTTTCTGATCCAACAATGATGACATAAGTTGTTCACTAGGTGACGGACGTCAATACTAGGACAACCAAGTGGAGTCACTTGTCTACCACCTCTTGTAGTCTGCTAATGTTTATGTCGATGACTAGTTCTTCAAAGGATATCCTTTTTGTGACTTCAAAAGGAAGCTCTACTACTTTTGGTCTGATATAGGATCTTCGATAAGATATGGAGAGATAACCAAGGAAGAGCTCACGTGAAAATAACACATCGGTGCAGTTCAGTAATAGATCATGACTAGAAACCTCGATACTAGCGCGCACCTAGCAGCACAACCATGTGTCGGCCGCCCACAAGGAGGCCCTAGGTTCCATCGCGGCACCATAGATCGCTAATCGTGGCACCATTACTGAACATACAACCAAAGTGAAACTTCTAGTGGCACCAATTAGATTGTAAGAACAAGCATTGTGCAAAAGAGGGATAGCAAACAAGGATAGTCACAAGGTTAGGAATCAACAAGGAGGCGATCAGAAGATCAAAACACAGCGCAAAAGAACATAGCCTAATTGCTGAAGGCAACTAAGCAGGAGACTCTTGCTTAATTTCCATATACGCCTCGTGTCCACCAAAGTGATTACCAGATAAAGATTAACATGAGATTTGGTCCTGTCGAGCAGCAACAGGAGATCAAGACTGATAAACATCCAGAGACTTGAAGGAGTTAGAGACAAAATACACGAGATTCGAGGGACAGAGCCATTGCACTAACTAGAGATTGAGTTGATAAAGCAATGACATGATCTGTGAGGAAAAGGTTCCAAAGCTAGGATAGATAGCGATTAGCGTTGCACCAGATCATCTGTAAACAAAGGAGCAATAAGATCTAACAAGGATTTTTGAGCAGGGTCCTCCCACACAGGAGCGGGACAACCATGAAACATGCAAGCATTCAAGGGAACTAAGCTTGGGCCTAAGGTCAAGCAAAGGCATAGATAAAGGTCTTCGTAGCGCAACGTTCAAGGCTAACATCCACATGTATAGGCTCAGGTTCCTAAGAGAGAACTCAATTGGAAACGACCACCATGAGATTATCAAAACTTGGACGCTATTCCAGGATAGCGCTCTTCCACACTCACATGCTTACCGAGGACAAAAGGGGTGACAACTATGGCACTACCTAGATAACGAGCATCCACACCTACATCATGGTCTTAAGCGAGCATTTTGAAACAATCAATCCAATTAGCTTAAATGGCTATTACGAAGCACAAAGCTCGTACATAACAAGTATTCATCTATAGCAACACAACTACACATAAACATGCAAAACATTGTGGCAAGGTATTGCTATCTTCTGTTTTTTTACTGGGTAGGTGGATATCTCTACAAAACAAGTTTTACTTACATTTAGCAATTTAGTTTTCAAAGGGGTGAACTTTTTGTTAACTTTTAACTTGTCATCTATTTCCTTTGGAAGCAAACATATGAGGTAAAGCTAATCACACACTATCTTCAAGCATAGCTATTCAAGCAGCATGGGACAAGGTATTTTGTCTAGCTTCACACAGGGAAGATAGTAACATCACATTGATCACAAGTTACTTAATATTAGAACAAAGTGAGGGAAGCATATTTATGCACAAGCACAATCATGATGCATGCTCGTCCTATTCATCCTCACGAAATTGCCAGCCTAAGGTGGCAATCACGTTCTATGTCGGTGGCATAACACGTACTCTCTCGATATATAGCTAGTCGTCGGCTACATTCAATCTACGCATTCATGGTTAGGGTATCTGCAGGCAAATTCATTGCAGCCCATCCCCACAAGAGATAAATAAGCACACAATGAAAGCAGTAAACTAAGATACTCTCCATATATACATCCCAGATGTATATACTTCAGTACCCATAGCTACTCGACAGATATACCCACAATTAAGTACCTTCATATATACATGTGTGTAACATGTAAATATTCTAGTAACCACAACTAACTCTCCCCTAAACCGACAGTTGGACGGTCATGCTCTCACAACTCACACTTACCTGGGCGTAGAGGCAATTGATCCATACATTACCATTCAAGTGAATGGCATCCATACAATAGCACACCGTATGGACGACGAAAGCAAAAACCCCCATGTTAGTACTTAGATAGCCACCTAATAGTCCTTAACTGGGCGTAAAGGATGATGTCGCTAGCATAGTTTTGCAAATTAGTTTTGACAAATTTACCTATAGCTAAAGTTTTAGTTAAAATAGGCTTTTTAAAACCAAAACTTTGCTTTTTCAATGACGTACATGATAGTATTATGCTTAATCTTGCTTTGATGCCAGCTGTGACAGAACCGCCCAATTTATACAAGATCAAGTACGGCCGTCCCCGCTAACACGTTGACACGCGCATACTTTCACTTATATAAATCCGGTAGTCCGCCGAGTGTCACGAATGACCTCGGTAAATCAACATCACAACCAAGATCGCGTGATTAAGCAAATACACATCACATACGCAGAGTTGCAGCGGAAATAATATTACAAATGGGTTCACAAGTAATAGCACAAGTTTGGGTTTAAAAACCGATTTGTGAAAACAACATAGCTTTCAAATGATTACATTAATATAAGTTCCAAATACATTGCTAGCATAAGTGACATCATCCGACAAAAGCATATAGGTGAGAAGTAACTATAGAATCACCGAGCCCACCGGCGGTTAGCCACCATCTTCAACAGGCCGAGAACTTCACCTGCAACATGGTGGGATAAACCCTGAGTACTCGAATGTACTCAGCTAGACTTACCCGTCGTAAACTAGAAATAAAGTGACACCAAGGATTATGCAAGGCTTTATTTGGTGGAGCTGAGCTGACAACCTTTTTGCATAAAAGCTGGAGTAATCATTAGCATTATCCACCTATACTAGCAGTGACTTTTAGCCATTCCCTACCATCTATATTAGCACCTGTACTAATCAATCACTTAATTAAGTTGCAAACAATAATAACCATATCAGGTATTTCATGGCTCATTATCATAATAATAATCATCATCATCATTTAACCATATCTTTAAATTTAGTGAATCTACGTTGCCACTGCTCAGTCAAGTTCTCACTATCCGGGAGAGACGGCGATTCGAATCGATTCCTATCCAGCTGGAGGGGTATTCCTAACACTCACCCAATCCACCTGATCAATGGTTTCCTCGGGTCACCTTTGGTATGACTCAGGAATCATGGCTCCGAGCAGCGCCGCACCCTCAGGGAGTCCACTCTGCCAGGTGGTCAATCTCACCTTGGACTTACGCCAATAGCTCCCCGCACATCCTTACTACCGCCAGGGTGCGCACTTTCACTTCTCGGTCTTCCGGCCTGAGTTGAGCTACTCGGCTTCGCGGTCGGAACGAGTTATCCGACCAACTAAGTGATAGGCATGCGTTCAACATGACATGAGGACGTACAATGAATCGGTCCTTAAACGACACAGATGGGGATAGATTCACACCCAAGACCTCCATGCCTTGTTGCTGCACTACCATCATCCCGTCCGGTCTCTTCTCATTATTAACACATGGTTCTTTTTCTTGATAGCAAATATAGCCAACCGTGACCAGAGCTCATCCTACATCTCGCAGGTGACAGGAAATCACCCGACTTCTACCGGTCTAAGCATAGCTAAGCATCATTCAATCCTACACTTAATTAGGATTCATAGGATTTTATCTGGACAAGGTAAGGATATAATGCAACAATTGGTTCCAACCAATTCCTATACTTAATGCATCATCAACAATAAAAGATACTCAAGATATTTGTAAAAACATGGGAGACTTAGAATGCTCCGGGGCTTGTGTGGGATCCGACACAAGTCAGTTCAGTTAGCTTGCACCGTCCTGGTGACATCTCAGGTCCTAGCACTTGCTTAGTCCTTCCATCTTCGGGATAGATCCTCCATACACTGTCTTCGGGTTCGGCTCCAACATCACGTCCTTCACGTGGTTCATCTAGCGCACCTAGATGAGATGCAAGATGCATGTGTATGAATGTGATGAATGGTAACACAAGATGCATCACATAAGCATTCAAGACAAACACAAGATTATGCAAGACATAGACACCAATAGCTATTTAACTAACATCACACAACCTATCATGCTAAGATGGTAAAGAAGACGACAACACCAAGCATGACATAAGTTTCCCAAGATCTCAGGTGCTCTAACTCAGTCATCATTCAAGGCATAAGTCACACTTAACAATATACAATCAAACACTATAATTGGAATCTGCCAATTTCTGGACATGCAAACAGCAGCTACAAGATTTAGCTATAACTGGAGTTACACAAATCCAAATGACTTGCAAGAAGACATTTTTGGAAAGCTTATGAAATTATCTACATTTCATCTATAACCATCATAGCATGATTCACAAGTTAAGTAGGTCAAAATTATACATTTACAGAAACTGGTCCACAATTGACAGAGAGCAGTCATTTCTGAAACCCAACTTTAAACAGGCATAACTCACAAACTACTTGGCCAAATGACACCAAATTTTAACAGAACCTAGATACATTAATTATCTACAACTTTTATATAAACAAGTTTCACAACAAAGCACATTATTATGAAGAACTTTGCTAAGTTCCCAGATCTGTCCATAAACCACATTTGCAAGAAAATAAATATTAACTTATGTTGCAAACACATAATTAGGCAAAACCAACTTTACCAACATGTCACACATGACTAAAAAACACCAGAAAACCTAGTGTCCATGACCAAATAAATTCTTTTAATGTATTTCTTAATTTATTTTAGATAACAAGGTGACTTAATGAACATATACCAAAATTATACAATAAATTCTACAAAAATTACAGTGGCTCACATATCCTCTCAATAGTCTACTGTACAAATTTCACTCCATTTGAATATGTATATCAACCTCTATGGAAAAGACAAGTTGCTAAAGCAAGAAATCATGTGAGAGCAAGATAAACCAATAACTCACTCATGCAGCAACCAATGACCATAAAATTTTTACCACACATAAAACATCACATGAGTAGCATGCCAGAACAATTTCACTTCATTTGGAGCCCTAGATCTGCAGTTATGGAAAATAATAAATTCAACTAGCATTACAACCTTACTGCACAAATCTATTTTTACAGCAAAATATTTTAACTAAAACATGCCATCTTATAGATCTAGTGCATAGAGAATTTCACAAGGATTCCAAAAAGTCCTCATTTGCTATTTTACGATTTTTCTATGAATTACTATGAATTTCTAAAGTTCAGCAAATTTCCTACAAAAAGGTCCTTAAGAGCACTATTCATTTGAGTCACAGATTTCGCACTTAACCCCATGCTATTGATCAAATTGTTGCTCTTGGTCCCTGCTCGCAGTTGAGAACAGAGGAGGTCGCCGGGATAGCGCTTTATTGCGGAGGGAGGTCACCGGCGGTGGTGGGGAAGAGCCGGGGAGCATCCCAGGAACAACGCTCTCCCGTGGGGCTGCTCAGTTGAGCCGAGGACGGCCCAAGGTGGCCCAGCCACGCGCGCCTGCGGCTGCCGGAACGGCCACGCCGGCGGCAGCGAACTGTAGTGGCGGAGTTGATGATATGAGGGCCAGTGGAGGTGCGGCGAGAGCTGAGGGATGTGGTGCTACGCTTAGTTGGGACAGAGGAAGAGCGCAGCAGCTGCAGCGGCAAGGAGCTCCGCTCAGCCATGGCAAGCACGGCCGTGCTCAGCGCGAGCAGGCTCTAGAAGGCGAGTGAGAGAGTGTGAATGGAGAGGTCAGGAACAGGGCTCGGGCTCGTCTACTAAAGTGACACGCGACGGGCGAGGTGGCGACGGGCGCAGGCACGGGAGGCCACGCGGCGGCAAGCCTCTATGTGCGGTCGGACACTGCTGCAGCTTCGGCCGATTAAGAAATACCACCGCGAAAATACGACTGAAACTCCAAATTTCCCATCCTTTAACTGCCGATCCGGTGGTCCTTTGATCACGGCTAAGAGACAAAGTTGTATATCTTTATGAGGTAAACAATATTGATTTAAGGATCAAAAGCTAACTCGGCCTAGATTTGGAGATATGGATCATGAAATGAGGGTACCTCAAAACCAAATTACATCGTTCGATTCTGCCATTTGCTGAAACTCGCATTCTTCGCCCTTCTACTCCCTAAACCAAATGGTTTACATAAAAACCTCATTAATAAAAGTTGTAGATCTAAGGTAGTAATACAACTTCTATTAAAGGTTTATGAACTGGTTTGGCTTGGTTTGAGAGATCTGAGCACCAAATAAGCTAACTCAAACTGAAATTCCCGTTCCCGGACTTAGAAAAATTTCAAGTCTTTGAAAACAATTGCAGATTCAAAGTTTGAGCCTCGGTTTGACTTGCTTACAAGCTGATCTAGCTCTTGGTCCAAAAACAAAGTTTGTTCTACTCCACTTAATCTTCAACTTTTATTTAAGGTTCAACTCCATGCAAGCACTATAAGTTATTGGTCAACATAGGTCAAAGTAGCATCACGGTAAAGCTTAAATTATAGTTTTTGACCGGTTGAGGCATTTTCTTGACTTCTGCTCAACACGAACCCTTCATGACTTTTGTTGTAGAGTTCAATTAGAGTCGTTTGGGCAAGGTAGCAAGATTTGGTTGATGACCTATAATTCCATTCACTTAATAAAGCCATCTAAGATAGATTATAACTTATCATTTCATGTGACTTCTTGATTCCAAACTTCATGAAACTTTTCCAATCATTCATGTGGGTGGAAATTGATGTGAGGCATAGGAAAGAAGAACCTTCAACATTACTTAGGTATATATTTGAAAAGGGCCAATATGCAAGCAAAGGTGTGTTGCCCAAATTTAAGTTGGAGCTCACTCTTGTAGATTTGAACTTGACACCTTCATCACCACTTAACATGTCATGCTTGAGCTCAAACCCGTCGCTTAACTGGTGGCAACACCTGGGGTGTTACATGAGAGGCATTCAACTTTTAAATGCCATGAAAAACATGGATGTTGGTGAATTGAGGCCTAGACGAGTGATAGATGAAGAAGATGATCAAGTCCAAGTACTCTAACTCAAATGTGCAAGATGATACAAATCAAGCAAGTACAAGTGGCTCTCATGACAATGTGCAAGATCCACAAGTGGCTAGTACATCATCTCAACCAAATGATCAAGCAAGTGCAAGCAATATTTCAATACTCCAACCAACCAATATTATAAGGAATCATCCATTGGACACTATAATTGGAGATATTTCTTGAGGTGTCCAAACAAGATCAAGATTGGCTTCATTTTGTGAGCATTTCTCAATTATGTCATCCATTGAACCAAAGAAGATAGATGAATCTTTGAAGGATGTTGATTGGGTGAATACAATGCACGAAGAATTGAATAACTTCACAAGAAATCAAGTATGGTAATTAGTTGAGAGACCAAAGAACCACAATGTGATAGAAACTAAATTGATCTATTGAAATAATCAAAATCAAGATGGGATGTAGTGAGGAACAAAGCAAGATTGGTAGCACAAGGTTACACTCAAGTGGAGGATCTTGACTTTGGAGAAATATATACCCCGGTTGCTAGATTGGAAGCAATTAGGATCTTGCTAGCTATGCTTGTGCCCACAACATCAAGCTCTATCAAATGGATGTCAAGAGTGCATTTCTCAATGGCTACATCAATGAAGAAGTATATATTGAGCAACCTTCCAGTTTTGAAGATGACAAGCAGCCCAACCATGTGTACAAGTTGAAGGAGGCATTGTATGGCTTGAAGCAAGCACCTAGAGCTTGGTATCAGAGGTTGAGGGACTTCCTACTCTCTAAAGGGTTCATGATGGGCAAGGTTGACACCACACTTTTCACCAAAAAGATTAGCAAGGACTTGTTTGTGTTGCAAATCTATGTTGATGACATCATATTTCGATCAACCAATCCTTGTTTGTGTCAGAACTAGAGAACCTTAGTTATCCTCTCTACGCTCCTATTTATCCAAACCTTGTTGCTACCCCTTGTTAAGTTAGACCGTAGTTAGTCTCACACGTTTTCCTATAGATATGATACTTGGAATACTTTCGGGTGAAAGCTACAACAGTATTCGTGCATTTGCGAATTTATCTCTGTGCGTTAAATATACTAACAAGCTTTCTAGTGCCGTTGCCGGAGAAACGGTTGCTGAATTAACTTCGAGCCTAACTTAACATTTTATTTTACTTTTTCTTTTAGCATGGATTCCACTCCTATCTATCAATATGCTAAACCCACGAGCGCAAGCCTAGAGCCACCAAAATCTTCAGAGCCCATCCTAACACCTGTCTATGAGCTGCTGCACCTGTGTCTTATAAAATTGATTTGGGATAAATCCTTCTCGGGAGAAGGCGATGAAAACCCATACTCACACCTATAAGAGTTTGAACAGACCTGTGCATGCTTGCGTATCGCTGGCATGTCTGACAAAACTTTAAGATGGAAGTTGTTGCCATTCTGTTTGATGGAAGAGCTAAACAATGGTATAGTCAAACCGTAGGAAGTATGCAAGAAGATTGGGAAATGTTATGCTCTAAATTTTATTTACGTTTCTTTCCCATCTTTAAAGTGGTTAGCCTTCGGAAAGAGGTTCTAAATTTTAGACAACTAGAAGAAGAATCTCTTGGTACATCATGGGATCATTTTAATGAACTCATCATCACTGGTCAAGACCTTGCCATTCAAGACCCTGTACTTCTTCAACATTTTTACATGGGTCTTAGCAAAGATTCCATGGAATCCCTTGATACAGCCTGTAGGGGAGCTTTCCTTCATTTGTCTACTAGTGAAGCAAGGGCTATGCTTGATAGAATTAGTGGAAAGACTCCCTACACTAGCATTCATAATAAACTCTCCGAGAAAGAGAAGAAATCATCTCTCGATCAAGAAGAGGAAGTTCTGATAGCCAAATCACAACCACTTCAATCCCAAGATTTAGTTATCAATCCTGAACCACCAATACCCCCAAGAGAAGAAGGAATTCCACCTTTGGAAATCCCAGTTGAAATTAAGGATGACCTCTTTGGTGCTGATTTTGGGAGAATATTAAATTCTCATCTTCATAAGAGACCTTCGAGCGAATATAATTCAAATCCTCTCAAGAAGGGATCTCTTAAGAAGCATCCTTATTCCCATATAAGACATTGGGAAGAATTCAAGGATGGCATTTCAAGTAATGCCATAGAAGGAGAGCTGAGCCATCTAGAAGCCATTCATATTCTCTCCCCTTCTATGCCCACATTAGATGCCTTATCTGAACCCATCTCTAGACCCATCCTTGACCCCAATGATTCCCCTAATGCTCTTTTTCCTGAGACTCATGACGATCCTAGAAATCCACCAAGACAACCAAAGCATAGAAATCATGAAGACCACAAGGATGACCAAGAAATGCAACGACAATGGCTGGAATGTATTAAGAACTTGTATGCCATTGCTAAAGAATGGATGGACAAGGACGAAGCCTTATGGGTAGAATCCAAACTTGGCTTAGATCCAAACGGTGAGCTTAAATTAATCTCTTTAATAAACATGACTCATCCAAGTTTGGAGGAGGCCTTAGACGAGATCAACCCGAGAGCCACCAATCCATGGGAAATCTTGGACAATAAAACATCCAATGAATGTCATAGGCATGAAATGGAGACAATGTTTCTACCTATAGACATTCATGAAGAAACACCCTTAGAGCTTGAAAAGAAAGATAACATCATCGAGCATGGAAGTTATTTCATGAACGCCTCATCAAATCCATGCTCGCATGAGAAATCTCCTGAATCAATTGGTCTCTCTAACATTGCCACACACGAGATCTTCAAGCCCCTCATGCTTCCTATACATAAAGACTTTGAAAGAGTGGTTGTAGATGCATATGTTTATCATAAATATTGCAAATCTCATTGGCACAAATCTTGAGATAGGCACCCAAAGGTTGGTATTGGAGGGGAAACCACCTCACCAACCTAAAGCGTGATTCGAAGGTTTCCCAAGGACGAGCTTATGTCCTAAAACAAGCACTTTTGAGGAGACAACACGAGCTTTCACCTTTTGTTAAAATGCCCTTGTGAAGTGAGCATAGAAATATAGTTGTGAAAATATTCCTTCGGGTATTTTTGTCACTAACCATTCTAGGTTTGAAGCAAAAAGGATGAACGATGATGATTCAAGATATGTCTAACCAATCATCATGCAACATTGAATCACAACCATCCAAACTTGACTTTGCCTTGCAAAATTCAAGTGTGGGGGCTAAACTTCTCTGAAAAATCTTATGCCATGTTGCTAATTTTGGTTGTCTCTACTTTCAAGCCATGCTCAATTTGCTAAACAAAAATCATACTCTTTCATCTCTATTTGAATGAAAGAACACTAATCCTTTGCAGGTATAAAACAATGAGTGAGGCAAAAGGTCTAACAAGGTGTCAAAAGATCGAAGAGCAGAAAGATGACATGGCAAAAGGATGAGAAAGAAAAGGTGTGAACTAGGAAACAAGAAGCTCATGAACAACTCAATCTACGAGACTAGCCAAACAAGGAAACCTTCAAGCAAAAGGGAAGGACCATCACGAGCCATCTACCCTTCGTCATATGGTGACATTACGCTCCAATAACAAAGGTAACATCCTAAGGTAAATGTTCATTATTTAAAAAGCTTTTTCTTGATTCTGGTAGGCACATAAATAAGAAATAAAATATGTTCCTAGCACCACTTTCTTTATCTCATAGTTTTAACCAAATGCTAAAATATTGCACATCCTATCTCTAGAAAATGATAGTCATAATCATATAAAGTTCGATACATTATGTAAACATAGACAATCCTTCCAAGGGTTAAGAAACTCAACCCTTTTGGACAAATGAACTTAAATGCTACATGCATGCTCAATCTTCTGATCTTATCACCCATGACATAATTGAACAAAGCACATAGCATCAACTTCATTTTGTTCAATGTGCCTAAGGTTAGAGAAGAATAAATAAAGTTTTGATTCTATTGGTGTTCTCCCACCAATAGAGCCCATGCACTTGATCTCTACCTTGTCTTATGAGCAGGACACACTTCAAGCAAAGTGTGGGGGAAGACAGTTGACTCTCCAATTTCTACAAGTGTTCTAAACCTGTCAAACCAAAGTCCAAACTCAAAACCAATACGGGTTTGGCGGAAGGAGGTGACATCACTATTAGAGGCACCACCCTAAGAATCCTCCTTTTCAGAGCAAACCGAGGTATTTGGTCAATAAACTTCACAAGGAGAAGTCCGGTTCGAAGGACTTACAACACCGAACCCTCACCAAAAGAGCTAGCTTGGGGGAGATGCACTCCCGTGTATCTAGGTAAGTATTCTTTCCCCTTTTGTTATAGTTTTAATTTCTTTTAATAGTACAAAAATGATGATGAAGCAAAAACAAAATAAAAATTTATCTTTGCATTAGTCATTTATAATAATGTGTGATCTAGTAAAGTTGAAAACAAAATAAAAGATGTGTCTAGTTTGCTTTAATTTGTTTTTAAGAGCTGAATAAAATAAAGAGGACTTAGAATAATCTCTTAAATAGAAATGATGAATAATTGCTCTGTTGTAATTCCTTTCAAGTACCTAGTTTTCAGCGTCAAATTCTCTCGAGTTTTGGACACGATTGATTTGATATAAAGATTTACTCTGAACTTGAAACTCGTGGGTAGCGAATGCTTGATCTAAGTCTAGGTAATTGATGGATATGATATGAGAAGGTCGAAGCTACTGTTTATCTTGTTCCAAGTAACACTAAAGTTTTGGAGATTTATCTTTTGAAAAACATAAAAATGCTACATGATGAGTTCCTATATGACAAAGCTTGAATTTCCACCATAGCCATACATGTAATTTAGGCTAGAAAAACTTCCATATATATGTTGCTTGTTTTTGCATTGAGTTTTGTCAAGCTTTGTTGACCCTTATGAGACATTTGTCATGCTCTGAAAATCAAGATCACGTACACACCACCCAAATATGTTTTACTCCTACATTGGGAGTAAACACCAAAAATATGCTTGTTAGGTTTCCCATCCACCAAATAAATGCTTCAAGTTCTTGTTGCTATCTCTCAAAAGTTTTGTTACAGAAAAGAGACATGGGGCTATGCAAAAGTTATTCATAAAAAAAGAAAGAAGAAAAAAGAGATGAGAAAAAATGGACAAGTGTCCGAGATATTTAAAACAATGGGTACTTAGATGCCCGCCTAAAAAAGAAGAAGAGAAAGAGAGATGAATAAGATAGCCCCTGTTCTCTAGTAAAAGTTTCTAAGTTTCAAAAGAGAGATAAGTTTTTAAGGAGCATAGTAGAATTAGGTTAGCCACCATATATATATATATATATATATATATATATATATATATCCACCATATATCCACACACATGCACATCTTGATTTGATTGTATGACTCAACTCTCTTTGGATCCGTTGTTTGACTTTACAATATATGCATTGCAAGTATGCTCTAGCTTTCTCCCTACCAATGAACTCCACATAAGCCTTAGTAGTAGAAAGAGAAAAGGCATAACATCTTTATTGCCTTGGTGAGGATCCACAAATACCACATATATTGAGAGACTTGAGAGTGTCATACAATGGAATCTCTGAGTTTTATTTTGAAAATATATAAAAACTCTAGAACAATGGTGAAACAAAGAACTTAAGACATAGTGCTTAACTTGATCATTCTATCTTTCAATTGCTCAAGACCCAAGTGAAGGTTAAGAAGCCCCAAGGTTGAAGGTAATATGGGTAAGTTTGAAAGTCAGATTAGTTTATTCTAATCCAGAGGAGAATTTTTTATTGAACGCATGTGTACTTTTGAGGTGTGAGAACATTGTAGGAACTCCTGATCCTTTGCTGAGTTTAGCTTTGCTCAGGGACTGGCAAAGGTTAAGCTTGGGGGAGCATATTGACGATCACTAACACCAATTATAAACCGTCAACATAACCTTCATCACCAAACATAGGTATAAGGGTTTAAACTAATAAATTCCATGAGTTTTGGTGAATCTGTGTTTTCAGCAGGGTTTATCTAGAAAACCATCAAGGAGACCTATTCGTCAAAGGAAATTACAGAATTCCGCCGCAAAATCGACGCCGGAAGACTCTAGAACACTCCAGAAGGCAAATCACCGGAGCGGAGACTAAGGCGCTGCTAGGTGGGGCTGGGCGACAGCACCTATAGGTCGGGTGGCCCCTAGGCCCACCTGTCAGCCTCCGTATCTCAATCTTGGTTCTCCACCGCATCTTAGGTTGCATCTACACCGTCTTTTAAGTCAGTTTGATCCAAGGTCTCACGTTGAACGCTCTGGCCTATATATACTAGCCCCTACCCCCTCCCTAGGCAGATCCTAAAACCCTAATTCATATCATGAGGATCAGAGCCAGCTATCAAGAGAAGATTAGTCCTCTATAGGATCTAGTCATATAAATAATAGTGAGATAGAGAGTGAGGGAAGAGTTTAGAGAAGGTGCCGGCCTGTCGGTGCTCTCTCTATGGCTTGTACCTTGTCGGATCCAAGTTCTACTTGAGCTTGCCTTTGAGATATCTCTGGTAATCAACTTCTGATTCAAGTAAGCATCTTGTTTATATTGTTCTTCAGGTTCATGACTCTCTTATGAGTGCTTTATTCTCTTCCTAGGGGGAGTAGAGTATTAATCATTAGTGTAAGCGTGGTGCTTAGACTTAGGTTAATCATGGATGCACCCTGCATTCCAAAAGGTGGTAGATCGCATAAGTGACATAAGTTCTATATAGCCTGTACTATATAGCTTCGTTGATCCTTTGTAGTCCACCTCCCGTCTGTAAGCGCACGTAGGACGTGGTTGCGAAGGAAATCATCCTCTACTGGTGTATTTCCCTAGTAATGTCCTTAGTTAAATAGTAGAAGACATAAGCTTACCCAAGTCAGAACTAGAGAACCTTAGTTATCCTCTCTACGCTCCTATTTATGCAAACTTTGTTGCTACCCCTTGTTAAGTTAGACCATACTTAGTCTCACATGTTTTCCTATGGATACGATACTTGGAATACTTCTGGGTGAAAGCTATAGCGATATCCATGCCCTTACGGATTTATTTGTGTGCGTTAAATATACCAACATACACCAATGGGAACAAATGACAATTTATATAGTGATGCAAGTGGTAACATTGTGGATCAAAAGTTGTATCGGTCTATGATTGGAAGCCTACTCTATGTGACCGTATCAAGATTGGTGTAACACCCCAAGTGTTTGTCACCAGTTAAGTAGTGGGTTTGATCTAAAACATGGCATGTTAACTAATAATCAAGAGCTTTAGTTCCTTATCTTTGAAGTGGTGATGAAGGTGGAGGTCAAACCTATGAAAATGAGCCCCAACTTGAACTTGGGCAATACACTTTGCTTACCTGTGGACCCTTGTTAAGATTTTGCATGAGTAATGTTGAACATGCTTATTTCGTGAACATTACATCAACATGCATCCATATTGACTAGTGGAAAAAGTTTTATGAAGTTTGGAGCCAAGAAGTCACATGGAATGATAAGTTATAACCTTTCTTGAATTGCTTCATCAGGTAAATGGGAACATGGGATGCCAACTAAACCTTGTAACCTTTCCCAAATGACTCTAATTGGACTCTACAACAAAAGCTATGAAGGGTTCATATTGAGCAAATGCCCAGAAAAATGCTTTAATGGATCAAAAAGGATGATTTAAGCATATTTAAGATGCTATTCTGACCAAAGTAGAACTATAAGTTCTGTAATTATTTTGGTGTTTGACCCTAAATGAAAGTTGTAGTTTGACCTCTGGGGAACAAACTTTGCTTAAAGGTCAAGAGCTAGTTTGGCCCCTAAATTAGTCAAACCGAGGCCTCGAAACTGAACCCAGTGTTGTTTTGGATCTCGAAATTTTGGCTAAGTCTGAGATTATAATGTTGATGATGATTGGCATCTCGCATTCTTGGATTTTTATTAAGCAACTCAAGTTGAGCCTAATATAAAAGTTGGAGTTTACCTCTTGGAGAAGAGCAAGTAAAAAGTTGGACTTAGTTTGACCAAGCTTAACCTCCCAAAACCAACAAAACCGAGCTCTACCTTAAACCTCGTTAAGTCGTTGATGGTGTGAACTTAGGGCATATTTAACTGCTAATCTACTACCCTAATGACCATGGCCCCTAAATGAAATTTGTAGAGTTGTTCATGGGCTACAGCTTTGCTTTTGGGCCTAAGGTCAAAATCGGCACGTAGCTAGCCCAATTCGGCACCCACCGCACCCGTACCGTCGCCCGCCACGTGCTGCGATGAAATGCCGACACGTCCTCCATGCACGAGAGCGTGCCCCACCATTGCTGCCATGTGCCCCTGCCTCTCTGTGATGATGGGGAGTTGTCGAGGATGCCCAGGCTCACTCTCTGCCTCTCCCTCACTCGCTCTCGCTCTCCCTAGCTCTCCCCCTCGCTCTAGGGCGCGCGCGTGTGGGCACGCCGAGCTCCGCCATGGCCGCCACTAAGTAGGGCTCACTGCCACAGCTACGAGCCTCCTCTGTCCCAACTGGCCTAGCCTTTGCGTTCCTCGAGCCACCCCGTGCGTGTCGTGCCTCTCCTCCTAACGCCTCCACCACCGTGCGCTGCTGCCACCGGCGCCCACCCGGCCATCGCTGCCAGCACACGCACCCAGGCCATGTTGGGCCACCGCGGTGTGAACCGTGGCTACCAGCGGATGCGCGTGGGCCCTAGGTGCTCCACCGCCTCTTCCCCGCCGCCGGAGCTCCGCCAGCGCCCCTGTCCGTCGGAGCCGCCGTCGGGCTACCACCTGTGCCCATGGCCAGGGAGCCATGGTCGGCCTCAGGCCGAGCCAAGGCCACCCACGGGTGTGGCCCACCATCACATGGCCGTGGCCCATCCCCGCCGCTGCCGGCCACTGCTCACCAAGACCGGCCGGCCCGCCGGCCTCCCCTGCCTGCTATGTTCGATAGAAGAAGAAGAAGGACCACGGGCAAGAATTTGAATAAAGGGAAGGACCTATCTACGAAGTCTGTGACTCTGTTAAATAGTGCCTAGAAGGACCTTTTTGGTGGAAGTTGTTTAAGTGGAAAGTTCAGGGTCCTCAGTGCAAATGTGTTTGTCTTTATTTCATTTAATCGGCTGAAACTTTGAAAAATCATAGTAAATTGTAGAAAAATCGTAAAATAGCAAATGAAAACTTTTTGGAATCCTTGAGAGTAGATCTATTCAGTAAAGTAATCTTATGACATGTGTTAGTAGAAGGTTTTTGCTATTTTTATTTATCCATGTTAATTAGGGTTTTCTAGAAATAAATTCATATCTAAAGTTGTGGTGCTCCAATCGCTATGAAATTTTTATGGTAGGCTACTGATGTCATATGTGCACTATAGTAAAAATTTTATGTTTATTGGTGCATGTGTGACTGAGTTATTGATTTAACTTGTTTAGTGCTTGATAAATGGTTTTAAATAAGTTATAATTTTTATGAAGGTGTAAAAATGGAAAATGATGTTCCTCTACCTTTGTATGATGTTGTGCTACCATAATAACATATAATATGGCCATGTTTTTGCAGAAAATAGTGTGTTTTAGATTTATGTTGCTCTCACATGTTTTCTTGCATTAGCAATTTATCTTTTTGTAATAATTAATCTATAAAACCTGAGCATGTAAGATTTGTATAGTAATCATATTTTGTCATCATCTATCTCTCATAAAAATTTGAGATCCAAATGAGATGTTTGCAACATCACCTATAATTAATATATAGATTTTTATATATAGAAAAGCTAATGAAAGTTTGTTAGTAGATGCTTGCGTTTATGCCATGTAATACTTCTAATAATTGGTGCTAGGTAATGTGATCGCTTGGTTATATTTTGGAGTTGGATGGAGCTGGCTATATAGCAACAAAATGTTAGTTGTTAACAACATAAATAGTAAATGCATATAGTTGTATATCTGCTATTATGGCTCCGTGTCTAGTTTTTGTGGTGGTGATATTTTCATGATGTAAATGATGTTTTATGTAGATATGTTTAATACAAAAGTTGTATATAATTTCCTTATCTTTCTTGTTCTAAAATTTCATGATTTTAGGCCTGTTGGTTTAGGAGTTATAGATTTTACAAGTTTGCTACCAGCTTTTGCATGTGCTCTAAATAGATCTGAATGATTGTATTGTTTGGCTTATTTAAACATGGAATCATGTATTGATGATAATAGAAGAGTTGTAGTGCTTTTCCTAATCTTTCTAAAATGTCTAAGATCACTGCTTTTGATGGTCTAGAACTCTAGTTATTGTTGTTCAAAGTGGAATGGTAGGTTCTGTTCAAATCTGGACAGAGATGTCTTCATTGGGTTGTTTAACCTTGTTAGCTATAGAATCATCTTAAGATGATAATAAGAAAATTATATGTAACTTAATAAGATTAACACAAAGTTAAGAATCATGCTTGTTGGATGATTAGAATTCCAGTTATGCATTTCAGAAGTTCATGTCAGTTTTCTGTCCTAGTTGGTGTAGATCTTCTTGTTAGTGTTTTTGAACATTGTTAACCTTTGAATCAGTTCTTGATGTAAATAACAAAGTTGTAGGCAATTTCCTAAGATTTCCAGAAAGTATAGGATCACCTTTGTTTGATGCCTATATCTCTAGTTATGGATGAAACACTTGATGCATAGAACTACCTTGTCTGGATATGTACACCTTAAACCCTATGTAGGTCCAGGATCGAATATATGCTTAGCCATGCTTAGACCAGTAGAAGTCAAGTGATTTCCTATCACCTGCGAGGTATAAGTGGATACCGGAGCACAGTTGGCTATATTTGCTATCATGTAAAATAACCATAGGATGTTATCTAAGTGGAGACAGAGCAGGATCTTATATGCACATGGTGTGGGTTGGCTATGTTGATCCCGTCTATGTCGATTAAGGATCGTACCATTGTTGGTGCTTCTGTCAAGATTGAAAGCATGCCTCTCACTTAGCTGGCCGGATAACTCATTCTAACCGCGAAGCCGAGTAGCTCAACTCAGGCTGGGCCTCGTTCTGTTAGAGTGCGCACTCTGGATGGTAGTAACGATGTGCGGGGAGCCAGATGTGAGCCCAAGGGTAGGCCAGGCCTGAACGTCCTGGCAACTGGTTGTCCCTGGTCGTGCGGCGCTAATCGAACCCGTGAAATGTGGACCTAAGTTGTACCAAAGGTGACCAGACGTGACCCCGATAGGGAAAGTGTGGGTTTGTGTTTGGAATAACTGCCCAGCTGGTTGCAAACCGATTCGAATCTTCGTCTCTCCCGGATAGTGAGAAACTCGACTAGTCTTAGTATCGTAGTAACTGGACTATGGAATTTGATGGTCATATTGGACATGGGAATGCTACACCGGCTATGGTTATTATTGTGATGCTACATAATGATATATCACATGTTTGGCACATGTTAGATGCTAATCTAGAGATGAATAGCTACAATTAACTTGGAATCGAATTTTAAAATGTATAGCTCAACTTGTGGCATTTTATGCAAAATGTTGTCAAGCCAGCTCCACTTATAAATCCTTGCATGATCTTTGGTGTCACTTTATTTTTGGTTTATGATGGGTAAGTCTAGCTGAGTACATTTGAGTACTCAGGGTTTATCCCACCATATTGCAGGTGAAGTTCTCGGCCTGCTGAAGATGGTGGCTAACCGCCAGTGGGCTCGGTGTCTCTATATAGTGTTCTTATCTATATGCTTTTATCAGAATATGTCACGTATGGTAGCAATGTATTTGGAACTTATATTATTGTAATTATTTGAAAGCTATGTTGTTTTCACTAATCGGTTTTGAAACCCAAACTTGTACTATTATTTGTGAACTCATTTATAATATTATTTCCACTACAACTCAATGTATGTGATGTGTATTTACTTAATCATGCAATCTTGGTTGTGATGTTGATTTACTGAGGTCCTTCGTGACACTCGGCGGACTACTAGATTTATATAAGCAAAAGTATGTGCGCGCCAACGTGTTAAACAGGGACAGCCGTACTTGATCTTGTATAAATTGGGCGGTTCTATCACAATCGGATGTCATGTTTAGTGTATGTATGTGTGCAAGATTCCAAGCCTCACAAGAGAAAGTCATTTGAAGGCTATAGAGAGAATTTTGAGGTACTTGAAGCATACACAAAATGTTGGTTTGTGGTATCCCAAAGGAGCAAAGTTTGAACTTGTTGGATATTCGGACTCTGACTCTACGGGATGCAAGGTTGAAAGGAAGAGCACCTCGGGCACTTGTCAATTGTTGGGAAGACCACTTGTTTTTTGGTCATCAAAGAAGCAAAATAGTGTTGCATTATCAACCACCAAAGCCGAATACATATCCACCGGTAGTTGTTGTGCACAAATTCTTTGGATGAAGGCTACCTTGAATGACTTTGGAATCAAGTTCAAGAAAGTGCCATTGCTATGTGACAATGAGAGTGCAATCAAGCTAACCAATAATCCGGTTCAACTTGCAAGAACAAAGCACATTGATGTCCGCCACCATTTCATTAGAAATCATCAACAAAAAAGGAACATTTGCATTGAAAGCGTGGGCACCGAAGATCAACTTACCGACATATTCACCAAGCCACTAGATGAGAAGAGGTTTTGCAAGCTAAGGAATGAGTTGAACATATTGGATTTCTCAAATATGTGTTGATGCACCCCCACTAATATGACATGTCTCTCCTTTGAGCAATCCAAGGTAAAAGTTGATTGGCATGCATACATTCTTTGCTCAGGACATGTTTAGTGCATCTAGTCATTCCTCATGTTTTATAGGCTCATTCATGAAAATCAAATGAATTTGATGCTTGTATGGTACCACTATTGCTTCTATGTTTGACTCGATCTAGTGATAGCATATGACTTGTTTGTGGGCTTGTGAACCTAGTATTTAATCTAAAAAATGAGCTATAAGTGTTTAACTCAACATGGTCAAGATAACCCTTGAAATGAGGTGTGAAGAAGCTTGTCCTTGGATCAAACTGAGTTAAATATCTTTGGCAAGTGATCTAGATTGAACCAAATTTAGGAAAATAATCCTCACCCCATTGATTGACTTTGATAATCTTAACCTATCTAAAATTTGAACCTTTGTGGTCATTGATGACAAAGGAGGAGAAGTAATTCACAAAGATAGGGGAAGAGTAACAAAGATAAATAAAAGATGACAAAGGGGGAGAAATATGAAAGTAAGGGGATCCAAAATAAAATTTGAGCACACAAGTAGGGGGAGCAAGCTCATAAACTTAATTGATGCATTTGAATGTGCATTTCATATGTTTGCTTGCATGGCACAAGTGTTAAATTAAAATTGCATGCTTGTGTGGTGTATGCTAGTTGTAGGTTTGAGTGATGAAATGAGAAACTAGTATGCATAGGATAGTTAGATATGCCTTGGTTTTTTGTTTTTCAAGTGGTACTAGAGCCTTGCATATAATGTGATCTCACGAGGTATCTAGTGTTTGTGTTTTGCAAGAAATTCCTAGTGGTATCTAACTAGCAATGGTGCTAAAGATGGTATATTTGGTGCACTCCGATTGGTATCATGCTTCAAAGGTCCATCTCTTATACCTTAGCATCATTTGATAGACATTGCTTTCCCACATTTCCTATACATGCACATGTGCAAGCTTCATTCCAAACTCTTAGCACATATGTAGGGAGAGCAAATGCTATCAATTCGGGTTCATAAAACTTGTCCATATCCTTTACACATGGTAAATATGCTTGGTCAAGCCACATGGATTCAAATGAATTTCAATTCATATCTTTGTGAAAGGGTTGTCATCAATTACCAAAAAGGGGAAGATTGAAAGCTCTAGTTTGGTTTTGGTGAATTGATGAAATCTTAAGTGCTAACCTATTGCTCTAGTAATTATGAGATAGGTGGCACATTCCAAGTGATGGAGCAGATGAAGATCATGATGATGGTGATGGCATGGTGATGATCAAGTGCTCAGACTTGGAAAAGAAGAAAGAGAAAAACAAAAAGTTCAAGGCAAAGGTGAAACTTGATAGGAGCTCTTTGTTTTGGTGATCAAGACACCTAGTGGGTGTGATCATATTTAGGATAGATAGCCATACTATTAAGAGGGGTGAAACTCGTATAGAAATGTGGTTATAAAAGTGTCACTAGATGTTCTAACTCATTGCATATGCATTTAGATTTTAGTGAGTGCTAACACCCTTCAAAATGTTTGTGAAAATATGGTAACACGCGTGCACAAGGTGAAACACTTGGTGGTTAGCACATTTAATTAAGGGTGGAGAAGATGGAGAAGAGGTGGTGCTGTTTTTCACTGACCAGACTCTAGTCACCTGATGACCGGACTCGGCGTTGAGTGTGTTCGATCAATTTTAGTGGAGGTGCCGCACTAGAGCTCGGTCTGGTCCTCGACCGGATGCTGAATATTAATTGTGACCAGATGCGCAGGGTCTATGTCTGGTCAGGGATGATGTACACTGACGTGAGCGGTTGTGCAAGCGAGAAGAGGATTTGACGTTGTGCGCGTTCGATCACTCCTGATCAGACGCGTCCAATCGCAATTTTTGTCGCTCGGGGAGCTTACTGGAAATGATTTGACTCCGTGTTGGTGAGAGTCAGGTCAGGGCAGTGGCGCGTACGTCCGTGGTTTTGTGAGGGCATGGGTTGATGCGAGCGGACGTTGGGTCACTGCGTCCGATCTATTGCTAGCGCGTCCGATCTCAACTTGACTATTGGGATCATATGGCCACAGAACACGGAGGCCACGTGGCTTCCACCCAGCGACCGGACGCTGACCGGGCTATGTCCGGTCGATCTGACCGGTGTGTCCAGTCACCCTGTGAAGGTAGGCAGCAGGGGGCCAACGGCTCCATTTCGAGGGGACGCCTATTTAAGTCGTGTGGCCAGCTCTTGCTCACTCTCTTTGCCATTTCTATTGAGAATACATCCTAGTGAGCATAGCCATCTCTCTCTCTCACTCATCCTACTTGATTGATTCATCATTTGGTGAGTGAAAGGATAAAGATGCCCAAGAGGGTGGTGAATTGGGCTAATTCTAAAATTCTTTGCAATAATTAAATCATACACTTAACCCACTTCACCCCTTGTGCCTAGAAAGTGTTTCTAATGTTCTACCACACAAAAGTTTAGCACCCTAAGTTCCAATCCTACTCTAGCATGGCAATTCTAAGTATGTAAAGACAAGAATTGAATTGCTCAAATGTAAATGCTTAAAGTAAAGAGAGAAGGAGAATATGGCGATGTTTTGCCAAGGTATCGGAGAGTCGCCACTCCCCACTAGTCCTCGTTGGAGCACCCGTGCAAGGGTGTAGCTCCCCCTTGATCCGTGCAAGGATCAAGTGCTCTCTACGGGTTGATTCTTTGACACTCCATCGCGGTGAATCACTCAAAACCGCTCACAACTTGAGTTGGGTCATCCACAAGCTCCACCGGAAGATCACCAAACTCCCAATCACCACCAAGCCGTCTAGGTGATGGTGATCACCAAGAGTAACAAGCATGAACTCTCACTTGACCATGACAAGCCTAATGAGAAGGGCGGATGCACACTTTGCTACTCTTGCTTTCACTAATGAGGCCTCTCTCTTGGATTCTCAAATCACAATCACCTCACTAGGACCTTACTCTTCTTGGCACTCTCAAGTGTGTTTCTTAACTGTTGGAATGAGCAAAAGTCATCCCTCACATGAATAGAGGAAGTATTTATACACCCTTGTTCAAAACGAACCGTTATGTGCCTCTATGGGGTGACCGGACGCTCTGGTCAAGGTGATCGGATGCTCTGGTCAGTTCACCCGCCACTGAGCAGTTTAAGTTGTGATCGGACACTGACCAACGTTCGGTCAGCACTGACCGGTCCGGTCATGAAAACTGCCATCTGTAACCTTACTGATGTTGACCGAACACTGGAACCCAGTGTCCGATCACTTTGCTGCTCAGCGTACGGTCAGCACTGACCTGACGCGTCCGATCAGGATTCTCCCTCTCTGGGACCTTACTGGAGTTGACCGGACTCTGGCACCCAGCGTCCGGTCACATTTCACTCAGCGTCCGGTCGCATCCAGACAACTTCACCTTGATCAAATGAACTGATCGGACTCTGCGCCAGCGTCCGATCACACCGAAACCAGCATCCGGACAACATTTGACCCTCCATTCACTTCCAACTCACAATCATATGTGAATGAAGTTTGCTCCAATTGATCTAAAGGCTTTTTAGGAGCTACCTAGTGCTAGATTTAACAAGTGTGCACCACACCTAACCCACTAGACTCACCTAGGTCAAGCTACCCGTCCATACCCCCCTTAATAGTACGGCCAAAGGAAAAACAAAGTCCTAAACTACTCTAATTATCTCTTCAACACCAAATGATACTTAGAACTAGTCCATCCTTAACCTTGTTGTCCATCCTTGGAAAAGCGAAACGATTTCCATCGTAGGGGCATGACAACCGTGATTGCCCAATCAACTGCCATTACCATGACCTAACTTAATTGCATCTGCAAAACACACGTTAGTCACAGTAATCTTGTATTGTCATTAATCACCGAAACCCAACTAGGGGCCTAGATGCTTTTAATCTCCCCCCTTTTTGATGATTGATGACAATACAACCTCGAGTATGTAAAAGAGATGAGGTTTTCAACATGCTTGGTTCATATAAGCTTTTGTCAATAAGAACAAAAGGGCCAGGCAAGCTTATAGGACCCAAGCCTACATGATGTACTCAATAGATATGAAATAAGCATGAGTACAATAAATAAAGCTCATTTGCATCAGAGTAAAAACACGGAAGCAAAGCAAATGAGCATAATCCAAGCGATATGACATATATAAAGATCAAAGTAGAGAGCACACATGTCACATATCACATAAATATCATGATCACATTAATATCACGATTATGTAGTTCAATGCATAATAGTAAACATGAATGCATAATAAGTATCACACATAAAACTCCAAATGTAATAGATAAGCTAATAGATAAGCTCCTCCTAAATGTATCGCTCCCCCTAAGTCTACCATACTCGATCCCTCTCCCCCTTTGGCGTCAAACACCAAAACCTAAGGGTCGGTCGGTGGAGCTACAGCAGACGAGTCAGGCACTAAGGTGCGAGGAGCGAGCTAGAATTGTGTGCCATCATCATCTAATCCTGAGCTCTAAGCTATATGACCCTCTATAGCTAGAAGCGATGCTGAAGCGGTCTGGGTCGGATCTAGAACTGGTGTGGCCTGAGACTCTGCAGGTATCACTGAAACAAGCAGCTCTGATGATGCAACTGAGGAAGAGAGCGTCTCTATAGTCCCCGTAATAGGAGCAACTATGGAAGGACTAGGGACATATAGATATGGCAAAGTAGGCTACCCTATCAACTCACTGAAGGTAGCACCAAGGCTCATGGAGACTGATGTATCTAGCACAAGCAGTGAGGAAGTCTGAGCCGGTGTGAAGCCCGTCTGAAGAGGTGTGAACTGCGGGGCTATCACTAGCGAGGCAAACCACTAGGACACCTGCTCTATAGGTGAAGGAAACTGTGCCGCTGGCTGTCCCTGACTCTGAAGCCCACTAGGCTGTAAAGTTGGAGTCATAGAAGTGGTGGCAGACTAGCCGATCTAGGGTGAAGGCTGTGGTGGTGGAGCCCCAATAGCAGTAACAACATGCTGCATAAACCCAAGTAACTGCTGCTGAATAAGAAGCTGCTGCTGCTGCTGCATGGCCTCCAGCTCTTGCTGAATAGCCTGCTGCTAACGCTGAAAGTCATCCTGTCTGGCCTGTACCTGTGCTAGTGCAGCTGCTGTCTCCTAGGCCTGGCGAGCCTGATCCTGCCTCATCCACTCAAGGATAGCAAGTAGAGCGGGGTCTGTCTGTGGTGTAGGTGGAGCTGAACTGTAGCTACCGGCCTCATGGTCATGTTGTCGTGGAGGCATCTGAGGGATATCCTGGTAGTCATCATCTGAGCTATCACTGGGGTCGCTCTCTACCATACCCTCCTACTGAGCATCAAGCTCCTCCTCCTCTGTAGCTACAATGACCCTGATAGTCTCATCCTACTGAGCTACAGTCTCTGGCACCTCTAGACGATGGCGCGGCTGGCTAGGTGCATTCGGCCTGCTGTGACAGAGCATCTAGGTCAAGTTATATGTAGAGAACTTGGTAGTAGCACCAGAATACTCTGCCAACATCTTTGGAGGCCTCACTGTAACTGCCCTATGAATCAGAAAGGTAAACCAGTGTGCATAAGGCAGTTGTCTGTGTCCTCTGAATCCCTCTGCAAGGGTATCTTCCATCTCAGAAAGTATGACATCCCAAACATCAAAGATAGTCTGCTGCATCAGGGCATTCAGTAGCCACAACTGAATGCGAGTCAAGCCCTTGTGATATCCCATCCTCGGAAGCAGGGTCTTCCTCATGATAGCATCTAGGAGTCTGGCTGTAGGAGTAAGATCCCTAGGAGTCCTGCTCGACCCCTCACCGAATGGCTATATGAAGCACTGGCGGACCAGATCTGTGGGAGGCATAAGACCACCGTGAGGGCATCTAGGAGGCTCTGTATGTCCATAGCAAACCTCATGAATGCGGATGGGTGACTCCTGTAGCCTGAGTATCTCTCTAACCCTAAAGCTCATCAGCCTGTAGTCTCGGCCTCTGAATGCAAAGTGAATGAACCTGTGAGCTGGGTTAATCCAAAGTGTAGCATAGAACTCTCAGGCCCAAGATGAAACATATCTGCCTGTCCATCCAAGTAGATCTATCAGCCCTGGCAGGTAAGAAAGGTGAGGACGAATCTGCTCTCTAGCTGCTGCTACTATAGCCTCAATAGAACAAACCCTCTGAGACCTGAATGCAACCCCACTGTTAAGATATACATTATAAAAGTCCTCCTACAGTGGTGTGTAGAAACCCTCAAAAGCACGCTCATCCCTCCTAGGCGGGAACCAGTCCTCAAACTGAATGAACCTGAGCTATTGAACCTGCTTGGCCATGACTGCCCTCAAATCTAGATGAGTCACTAGAGGCGGACCCTGAGGTCTGGGAGGCAGACAAGAACCCCTCTGCTGTGTCTCTGCCCTTGGTGTCACCTAGGTACGAGTATGACTAGAGTGGCGTAACTATGGCTGAGGTGCCTGCTTTGTCTCCTCTGCCTCCTATGTTTGCTCTGTCTACTGCTGTGGCTCCCCCTAAGGCTGAGTCTCCTCCAAAGCGACACGGCGTCCCTCTAGCATGACAGTCCCAGCTGGACTACCATGAAGACACTCAACCTGCTCAATAGCTGCCCTCTATGCTGGTGAAAGCTGATCTATGATCCAGACTCCACTCCTAGCACCTCCTCTCTTTGCACGCTCTATGGCAGCTGCAACTACTGCTGCTCTGTGTGTGTCAGCATCTGGATACTTACGCTTCTTCGTTGCTAGCTTCTTTGTCTTGCCTTTCACATCTGTAGGCAAGCGAGGTGGGGGCCTCGGATCCTCATCACTTGGACCACCACCGGCATTCTTGACATGAGCCATCTGGAGCGATCTGCTGCCTTAGACAATAAACAACTATCACTGACACTTCCGAGGCTTGGCCTCGATCCGTACTCGTGAGCTTGGTCCCAAGTTGACTGACAACTGCTAATGAGACCTCAACAACACCGACTTGCTGCATGATGGAATAGATTGGATATATATGAATAATTTAAATATATATCTAAAGATACGAAACCCTAAGAAGCAAGCAATGGATGCGAAATTGGAATCGAGGGCTTGCTACCTGATGAACCGGTGAATCGACGAGAAGAGGAACGAATCTGGGAACCACGGGATCGGCAACTACAGGTTAGGGTTACGGCGACAGCAACTACAGCGAGGATCAGGCGTGGAGATGCAGCTGGTGGTGGCATAGTGATGGCACAGTGAGGCAATGGCGCTAGGGTACGGGCACGCGCTGGTGAGGTGAGGCACTACGGCGGCGCGGGCACTGCGTCGTGGGGCGCGGTGGTGCAGCACAATGGCACAGCTAGGGCACAGGAGCGTGGCGCGGTGGAGACGTGGCGGCGATGTCGGCGTGGGCATGGGTTAGGTCAGGCGGCGCGTACGGCGGTTGGCTTATATGGTGGCCCCTCAGACGGAATAGAAAAGGAAACAGAGAAGAATTCGGATCCCGCACGATTACTACTGACCGGACGCTCTGGTGGCAACGACCGAATGCTGCCACCTAGAGTCCGGTCGACTCCAGAGAGGTCCAAATCCCCTAGAGTCATGACTAGACGCGTCCGATAACCACTAACCGGACATAGCCAGAGTTCGGTCGATCCTGTCTTCTTTGTCTTCGCTCGACCGAATGTAGGAACGCCATCTGACCGGACGCTAGACACTAGAGTCCGGTCACTCCTTCGCAGCAACGGTTCACCTCCTGTGAATTGACCAGACGCAGGGGAGTAGAGTCCGGTCTAGCGTCCGGTCACTCTTTTTCAGCAAATCTTCAAAGTCCTTCGTGCTGCCTGTTCCCAATGAAGTCCCAACTTCAATAAGACCCAAATAAACACCAATTGGGACTTATGTGAGTGACTTCTCTCAAACCCTCAAATTTTTCAAAATATTTTGCCTTAGGCTATAATTATTTTTAAGAAAATAGGCAATAAAAGGGTGATTGAAAAGAAACGACAAAACAACATTCATGCATATGCAATGCAACTCACACGCTCTACGACAGTTATCTTAACCATGTTAGACAAGCCCTAAGTGCATTACTACAAAGCAAACATGTTGTATATTACAATGCAATGCAAGGGACAACACAAGCTCATTTTCTAGTGAAGTTGCTAAATTCAAGAACATTGAGCTCATTCCGCAATCGACAAAAAGTCGCCTCATCTAGCAGTTTAGTGAAGATATCCGCCAATTGATCATCGGTCCTTACACCTTCTAGTGAAATATCATTCTTAGCAACATGATCTCTAAGAAAGTGATGGCGGATATCTATGTGCTTGGTGCGAGAGTGTTGAACCAGATTATTAGCAAGTTTTACCGCACTCTCATTGTCACACAAAAGAGGTACTTTTTCTAGAACTACACCATAGTCTAGCAAAGTTTGCTTCATCTAAAGTATTTGTGCACAACAAGGACCCGGGGCAATGTATTCCACTTCGGTGGTGGACAAAGCCACACTATTTTGTTTCTTGGAGGACCAAGACACAAGTGATCTACCAAACAAATGGCACCCTCCGGATGTGCTTTTTCTATCAACTTTGCAACCAGCATAATCCGAATCGGAATAGCCAATTAATTCAAATCTAGCTCCTTTGGGATACCAAAGGCCAATGCTTGGTGTGTGCTTAAGATACCTAAGGATTCTTTTAACGGCACTTAAATGAGCTTCCTTAGGATTAGCTTGAAATCTAGCACACATACACACACTAAACATGATGTCAGGCCTAGATGCGATTAAATATAACAAGCTACCAATCATAGAGCGGTAGAGAGTTTGATCAACCATTTTACCTCCCTCATCTAGGTCGAGATGTCCATTAGATGGCATTGGTGTCTTGATTGGCTTACATTCATCCATATTGAACCTCTTGAGAAGATCCTTGGTGTATTTTTCTTGAGAGATGAAAATCCCTTCTCTCATTTGCTTGACTTGAAAACCAAGAAAGAATGTAAGCTCTCCAATCATTGACATCTCAAACTCCTTCGACATCAATTCACCAAACTCTTTGCAAGAATCTTCATTTGATGATCCAAAGATGATATCATCAACATATACTTGATAAATGAAGATATATCCATCAAGCTTCTTGGTGAATAGTGTGGTGTCGACCTTCCAAATTGTGAAGCCCTTCTCAATGAGGAAGTCCCGAAGGCGCTCATACCAAGCTCTTAGGGCTTGCTTAAGCCCATATAACGCCTTGGACAACCTATAAACATGATTAGGATATCTAGGGTCTTCAAACTCGAGAGGTTGATCAACATAGACTAGTTCATTTATAAAGCCATTTAGAAATGCACTTTTCACATCCATTTGATATAGTTTCATTTCATGATGTGATGCATATGCAAGGAGGATACGAATGGCTTCTAGTCTAGCAACCGGTGCAAAGGTCTCTCCAAAATCCAATCCTTCAACTTGAGAGAACCCCTTTGCAACTAGTATTACCTTATTCCTCACAACAACACCTTAATCATCTTGCTTGTTGCGGAACACTCACTTTGTTCCAATGACTCTTGCACCTTGTGGTCGCTCTTCAAGAGTCCAAACTTCATTGCGGGTGAAGTTGTTCAACTCTTCATGCATGGCATTTATCCAATCCGGATCTTGAAGAGCTTCTTCTACCTTAGTAGGCTCAAAGCAAGAGACAAAAGAGTGATATTCAATAAACGAAGCAAGCTTTTGAGAGAGAGTCATTACTCCCTTTGATGGACTCTCTATGATGAGATCTTGTGGATGAGCTTATAGTAGAGGTGAATTTCTTCTATGAACCACTTGAGGGGGAGGTAGTGGAGCATCAACATCATGTGCTTATGTCACCATTTGCTCATGGAAGACATGAGTGTCTTCATTTTCTACTCTTCCATCTTTATCACCATCTTATGGCACATTTGATGAAGAAGTTGTATTAATCACTTTGACATCATCTTCATCATCATTAGGCTTGATGTCTCCAACCGGAATGTTCTTCATAGCCTCCCTTAATGGTTCATCACCTACATCATCAAGATTCTCATGTGCTCCTTGGGAGCCGTTAGATTCATCAAATTCCACATCATATGTTTCTTCAACCAAGTCGGTGGCATGATTAAATACTCTATATGCTTTGGACTTTGATGAGTAACCAACAAGAAAACCAACATCACAACGTCTTTAAAACTTCCCTAGGTGTTGCCGCTTCTTGTAGATGTAGCATTTGCAACCAAACACCCTAAAGAAGGAGACATCCGGCTTCTTCCCATTGAGCAACTCATTATGGCAGAACCTCCTAAGAAATTGGGCCCACGTGCACCTATCGATGTCTCAACAGACCTCAGATAGCGTACACAAGTTCTCAACAACTTAACAAATCTGTCGGGTGTCCTCGGGAAACCCGAATCATCCACGAATATTTTCCAAACAGGATCCCAATCACAGTCATTGCAGATTACAACAGTTTTCAATATACATACCAGAGATTATAAAGCAGAAGACTTAAGTTTTAATATTACAAACCAGTTGTTTCAAACTTACAAAACCATAAGTGTCATACAACCATAGTAGCGGGATAATATTACATTAACATTATTTATTTCACACAAACTAGTGCCTTGTCCAAAGGCCATTCATCATTCCTCATCGTCATCGACTTCAAACACTGACATGCAGCAGGGACCAAAACAAGCCTGCGCATGCGACTCACCTGCAACAAGGGTTAACAAACCCTGAGTACAAAAGTACTCAACAAGACTGACCCGACCAAAAAGGGCGAAGGTCTTAGGGATGCAAGTGTTGGGTCAAGGTAAGGATGTAGCAAAATTCAAAAGTTCTTTGCCAAAAGCTTACTATTCTTGATCCTAGTTTCAAGTTTTACCCCTAAGTACTTTAGTTCATTATCTCCAACCAAGTGTTCATATCCCATGTTCCAATCCTTCTCATTCCATTCTTTTTCTCATGTTTTAGTAATTCACCAGTCCTGCATTGCTTCTGTAATGAATCGAGTCTCCATATCCGCGGAGCACCAGCAATTCGAATTGATTCAAGTCCCAGCTAGGGATTCCTTATCACACGACATATGTAGAACTTAATCTTGCATATATCAACCTCGCTATCAGATCCTCCCATACAAAGTCATCTCCATGCCACCCGAGAGCACAGCACACCTCAAATCCGGCCACATTCAAGCCACGAGGGTACACGCTACTCCCGCCATCTCTCCACTCCCAGTGCGTGGGCATTCATCTTAGTATCGGATTAGCCGAAGTAGGCTTACCGGAGTATGTGACCAGTACTACAAAGTGTCTCATTTAGAAGATCCACAATGAGTGGCCTTTAAGCGACAGAGTCGGCAACATTACCCAACATTCAAGATAAGCCACCCAACTAGTCTCTAGTTCATTCTATCTTCTTTCTTTCTTTGGCCAGTATGCCATCTTTGATTGTATCAAAACTTTTACTTTGAAAACCTACCATAAAGCATACTAAGCAATTATACGCCTTTATAAATGAAATCATCTTCAAGGATGGTAAACAATCAACAAGGTAGGCAATGCATCAAGTAGGTAACATTTGAATAAATCAACTTAATGCAATAAGTAACATAGGTGATAAACTTTTCAAAGTAAACAAGGTAATGGTTTAATGCATAAACCGGGGCTTGCCTTCGTTGATGATCTCAGGTTCCGGATCAGCACCACTATTATCGAATCCCGTGACAACCGGGGATTCTTCCAGAACTTGCTCAACTAGAATCGGTTCACTCTCGGATTCTACACGAAATAATAGCATATGCTTCAACATGATGATAATATAAACATGATGCTTTCATGGTGCATGAAATATAACAACACCTTGAATACAACTTTCCTTCACGGTACAGTTACAAGCCAAACTAACAAAACCATATTCGTAACGAATGTGACCACGTCAGCACCGACCACTTCGACGAGCTCTCCGACCACTTCGGTGAACTCTCCGACCACTACGGTGAACTCTCCGACCACTACGGCGAACTCTCCGACCACTACGGCAAATTCTCCGACCACTAATCTTGAAACCCTACTGGTCACAAAACATGATCAAAACAAGATCAAACACTAATCAAACACTTAGGGTTTGCTTTTATTTATTTTTGAATTAATTTGGAAATAAGCCCAAACATGATCTTGTTCCAAATGACCTCAAAATTTTATGTAATCTTCCTCATGACAAATTAGTGTACCAAAACAAATTTCATAATTTTTGGAATTATACAGTGGCCTACAAAAATCATGGAAATTGCATTTATTAATTAATGGACTGAATATTTGAACATTAAAAATTTATTCAAATTTCAAGTTTCAAATTTTTAAACCATACTAGAGCATGTACAAAAGCTACACACAAAATTTCAGAATTTTTGGAGCTATGATTAATTTCCTACAAATTCCCAAAATTTTAGCACTATTCAAATTTAGAAAATAATAAAACCTCACTGTTCTTCTCCTTTCTCACTGACAGTCTGACCCCACTCGTCAGTGACACATACAGGTCACGGCGGCGCTGCCATCACTGGCCGGCCCAAAATGCGCCGACGGTGACGCTCCGGCGAGGCAGATCGCACCCAAATGACCTACACACTCCTACGAACCCATCCCCGCCCTCAGATCGGCAGAAGGCGCACCGGAGAAGGCTCCACGCCGGCCATGGCGGCTCGAGCACGACGGCGCACGGCATAACCCCGGCAATGGTGCAGTACAGTCTAAAACAAAGCGAGTATCGCGTTCAGTAGCTCACCACGATCATGCCGGTACGTTTGGTGAAGACGGAGACGGTCTGGAACGGCCTGGCCACGTCGAGTCGATGGCGGCGGAGCTCCGGCCGGTCTCGGGGAAGAAGACGTTGCGCCGGGCGATTCCGGCCAACCCAAGCGACGTGAGCACGCCACAGAGAAGCGCAAGACCGAGGCGATCTCGTTGGCGTAGCTGGGCATGACGGACGCGGCTCGACGATGGCTACGGTGAGCGGCGGAGCTAGCTGGAGGCGGAGCAGAGCAGAAGGGGAAAACGGGGACGACGGCGGTGGCTGCTGCTATTTATAGCCGGGAAGGGGTTGCCCGGCGTCGATAGCGCACGAACAGACCGCCACGGCACCAGCTGCGTGTCAATGCGCGAGGAAGCGGCGCAATCTGATCGGCGGCGACATCCGCGTGGCGCCAGCGGCAAGCAGAGAGGTGGCGCTCGGCTGTATTTCAATTTCGATGTATTTACAGAATTGCCACTACGTCAATTTTACAAATTACTCACAAATTTTCGAAAGAAGTTGAAAATCTCCAAAAATGAAAGTTGCTCAATTTTTCAAACTCTACAACTTTGCTTCAAGGAACATTTTCAAATTCTGCCTCCATTTTGAAATTTGAATTTGAGGTGCATTTGAGTATTTGAATCATTTCAAAATTACTCCAAATTTTATATGTAAACTTGAAAAACTTTGAATACCAAAGTTGACCCTTATAAAATAATCTTCAACTTTGCTTTTTGCCTCAACCCCAAATTCCACATGGATTTTGAATTAGTCAAAAGGAGCAAAAAGGACTTTTATAATTTGAATTTGAATTCAAATTTGATTTGTCTTCCTTTTACTTTAACTTTGATTTTTGACTAGTAACATGGCCCATTAGGGTTATTTGAGTCAAATGACACATTGCCTCACATGATCACATGAAATTTGACCCTTGTGGTCATGATCTTTATTTAGGGTTTTGAAACACATCACATGAAATAACAACATTATGAAATAAAGCTTATTTAGTGAATGCATTCAAAATTTTCTACTTCATGAATACTTTGCAATGCATATGATGACATGTCCAATTTTAATGATAGGTCAAAACACCAGAGGTGTTACACTCATAAGGTGTTTTGCCAAGAAACTTTTGAAGGAATATGCGGTTAGATGCATAGCATGCGGTGTTGATAGCTTCCGCCCATAGAGCTTTGGGAGTGTTGTACTCATCAAGCATTGTTCTTGCTAGTGTGATCAATGTCTGGTTCTTTCTCTCAACTACACCATTTTATTGAGGAGTATATGTTGCGGAGACCTCATGCTTGATCCCAACTTCATCACAATAGGTTTCAATGTTTGTGTTGTCAAATTCTTTCCCATTGTCGCTTCTAATCTTCTTGAGCTTCACTTCAAACTCATTTTGTGCTCTCTTGGCAAACTTCTTTAAGCATGATGCAACTTCGGATTTGTCATGAAGGAAGAATACCCATGTTTATCTAGAGTAGTCATCAACAATCACAAGACAATAAAGATTTCCTCCCAAACTCTTTTATGTTGTTGGTCCAAATAAATCCATGTGAAAGAGCTCTAGCACTCTTGTTGTTGACATGAAAGCTTTTGTAGGATGAGTGTTTGCAACTTATTTGCCGGCTTGACATGCACTACAAAGCTTATCCTTCTCAAACTTCACATCCTTCAACTCTCTCACCAAATCATTCTTCATTAGCTTCTTGAGTGAGCTCATCTCAATATGAGCAAGTCTTCTATGCTATATCCACCCAAGTGTTATTTTGGTGAATAGACATGTCTTCAAATTAGCATCTTCGGAGGTGAAGTCCACTAAATATAGGTTATTGTATCTAAATCCCTTGAATATCACTTGATCATCATCTTTCTTGGATACAACCACTTCCTTCTCGGTAAATAGGCATTGAAAGCCAAGATCACACAATTGTCCAACGGATAGCAAGTTGAAACTCAATGAAGCAACATATAGCACATTTGAGATTGAATGATCATTTGATATTGCCACTTTGCCCAATCCTTTAACTTTGCCCTTTGAATTATCTCCAAATGTGATTCTTTCTTGTCCATCTACTTCTTCATCTAGTGAGGTGAACATACGAGGATCATCAGTCATATGTTATGTGCAACCACTATCAATTACCCAATGACTTCCACCGGTCTTGTATTTCACCTACACACACGAGATCAAGCTTTAGGAACCCAAACTTGTTGAGGGCCCTTGACTTTCTCAACAAGTGACTTTGCAACCCAAATTTTCTTAGGCCTATTCTTGTTAGGAGGTTCTAAGAACATAACTTTTATCTTTCCACTAGAGTCCTTTCTAAGCATATAATGAGCATTGAAAGCAAATGATCTAGCATGCTTGGGCAAAGGTTGTGGTGGTGGAGTTTGACACTCATGGGCAAAGTGGCCTTCTTGTCCACACTCAAGACACCGCTTTGGCTTTGGCTTTGACTTGTGTTGTTGTTGTTGAGCTTGAGCCTTCTTCTCTTGGTTTGCCAAGTACCCAATGCCGCTTCTATCCATCTTTATGATGGTGTTCATTAGTAGCTCACTTTGAAGATGCTTGCCTCTTGTGAACTTGCTCAATCCAATCTTGAGATGCTCTTTCTCCAACTTGAGCTTCTTGTTCTCTTCCTTGAGTGCATCATTATTTTTCTCTTCCTTGAGTTTCTTGTTCTCTTCTTTGAGCTTCTCATTCTCAAGAATCATATCACCATCATGATCAAGAGTTTCTAGCACTATAGTGTTGGTGGTTTTGAGCTCTTCAATATCTTTCTTAAGCTTTTCATTATCATGCTTGAGCTTGACATACTCATCATAGTTGTTGGTTTCAACCACTTGCTTGCCTTTGCCACTAGATCCTTGCTCAATGCTCTCAACAATTAAATCATCACATGATGTAGCTATATTAATCTTAACAACATCGTTAGTAGCATCATATGGCTCATTGGATAAAAATTCTTGAGCAATAACAAGATTATCATGATTTATCTTGAGAGTTGTATATTCTTCTTTTAGCATATTGTGGCTAGTGATGAGCTCATTGTGTATCCTCTCAAGTTTATCATGTTTATCTTTAAGCTCTTTCTTAGAAGATTTGAGCTCCTTGAGTTTGGATGACATCGCTTCATTTGCTTCTCTAAGCTCAACACTAGCCTTTTCGGCTATATCACATTTAGCTAAAAGAGAATCATTCTTAGCTTCTAACTTGTCATTCTTAGCTCTAGTCTTTCTAATGATCTTAGTATATTGATTTAGCAATTTAACAAGATCATCATATGAAGGTGATTCATATTCATCATCATCACTATTACTATCACTATCATCATTGTTAACATGATCATCACCACTACTATCATCATCATTTGGTACCTTCCATTCACCCTTGGCCATAAGGTATAGGTGTGTAGAGGATGATGGCGGTGGTGTCGGTGAGGATGATGAAGAGTTAATCACAATTGCGGCCACCTTCTCATTATCACTATCATCATCGGATGGGCAACTTAATGAATCAATATCCGTGAGCCAATCACTGACGATGTATGCCTTCCCATTTTTCTTCTTCTTGTGGAAGTCATTCTTCTTGCCATCTTTCTTCTTGTATAGCTTGTTTTTCTTCTTCTCATCTTCTTCTTCATTACTTGAGTCATCTTTCTTGCCCCTGTACTTGTTCTTGTACTTGTCTTTTCTTGGGCTTGGTGCATTGATGTGCTAGATAACCAAGTTCTCTATAATTGTAGCAATCCATCTTGGAGATTGGCTTCCTTCTAGAGCTAGTGAAGAACTTCTTTTTCTTGCCATCGAACTTGATGCCACTCTTATTGAGTTTCTTTAGCATCTTGGCGGTTCTTCTCACTATGAGAGCAAGACTTGCATCATCAACTTCATCATCACTTGAGCTCTCATACTCAATTCTTGCTTTGCCCTTCTCTTGGCTAGCCTTGAATGCTAAGTCTTTGTCTTTCTTCTTGGTAGAGGATGAGCCATCTTGTGGTGTGATGTGCATGTACATCTCATGAGCATTGATCTTTCCCAAGATTTGTGTTGGTGTAGCGGTGGAAAGATCACCTTGATGAAGCACGGTCACAATATGCCCATATTTGTCAATGGGGAGGACACTCAAGATTTTTCTTACAACATCAGATGGTTGCATTTGAGTGAGTCCAAGCCCATTGACTTCCTCTACAAGAACATTCAAGCGTGAGTACATTTCATTAGCACTTTCTTTAGGAAGCATCTCAAAAGAATTAAGCTTTTTCATTACGAGATGATAGCATTCCTCACGCTCGCTCTTAGTTCCCTCATGGAGCGTACAAATGTCTAACCATAGTGCATGGGCGTCCTTGTGGTTCCTTACCCGGTTAAACACATCTTTGCAAAGGCCTCTAAAGATGGTGTTTCTAGCCTTTGCATTCCATTTTTCGTAGTTCACTTCATCGCCTTGAAGGTGCGTGGGATCCCGAGGTTTTGGGAATCCTTGTGAGGCGGCTCTAAGTATTCCAACATCTAGAGCTTCTAAATACGCCTCCATGCGGATTTTTCAATAAGAAAAATCATCCCCCTCAAAGATAGTAGGTCCATCCCCGTGAGACATCTTTCTCTAAGCGGTTAAGCCTAAATACGTGAGCACGAGGCTCCTATACCAATTGAAAGGATCAAGATGCCCAAGAAGGGGGGTGAATTGGGCTAATTCTAAAATTCTTTGCAATAATTAAATCCTACACTTAGCCCACTTCACCCCTTGTGCCTAGAAAGTGTTTCTAATGTTCTACCGCACAAAAGTTTAGCACCCTAAGTTATAATCCTACTATAGCATGGCAATTCTAAGTATGTAAAGACAAGAATTGAATTGCTCAAATGTAAATTCTTAAAATAAAGAGAGAAGGAGGAACGCGACGATGTTTTGCCGAGGTATCGGAGAGTCGCCACTCCCCACTAGTTCTCGTTGGAGCACCCACGCAAGGGTGTAGCTCCCCCTTGATCCGCTCAAGGATCAAGTGCTCTCTACATGTTGATTCTTTGACACTCTGTCGTGGTGAATCACCCACAACCGCTCACAACTTGAGTTGGGTCATCCACAAGCTCCGCCGAATGATCACCAAACTCCCAATCACCACCAAGCCATCTAGGTGATGGCGATCACCAAGAGTAACAAGCACGAACTCTCACTTGACCACGACAAGCCTAATGAGAAGGGTGGATGTACACTTTGCTACTCTTGCTTTCACTAATGAGGCCTCTCTCTTGGATTCTCAAATCACAATCACCTCACTAGGACCTTGCTCTTCTTGGCACTCTCAAGGGTGTTTCTCAGCTGTTGGAATGAGCAAAAGTCATCCCTCACATGAATAGAGGAAGTATTTATACACCCTTGTTCAAAACGAACCGTTATGTGCCTCTACGGGGTGATCGGATGCTCTGGTCAAGGTGACCAGATGCTCCAATCAGTTCACCCACCACTGAGCAGTTTAAGTTGTGACCGGACACTGACCAGCGTCCGGTCAGCACTGACCGGTGCTGACCGGACGCGCCCGGTCATGAAAACTGCCCTCTGTAACCTTACTGATGTTGACCGGACTCTAGAACCCAGTGTCCGGTCACTTTGCTGCTCAACGTCCGGTCAGTAGCCGAAACCTGACCAGCGTCCGGTCAGCACTGACCGGACGCATCCAATCAGGATTCTCCCTCTCTGGGACCTTACTGGAGTTGACCGGACTCTAGCACCCAGCATCCGGTCACATTTCACTCAGCGTCCGGTCGCATCCAGACGACTTCACCTTGATGAAATCAACTGATCGGACTCTGCGCCAGTGTCCAGTCACACCGGAACCAGCGTCCGGTCAACATTTGACCCTCCATTCACTTCCAACTCGCAATCATATGTGAATGAAGTTTGCTCCAATTGATCTAAAGGCTTTTTAGGAGCTACCTAGTGCTAGATTTAACAATTGTGCACCACACCTAACCCACTAGACTCACCTAGGTCAAGCTACCCATCCATACCCCCCTTAGTAGTACGGCCAAAGGAAAAACAAAGTCCTAAACTACTCTAAGTGTCTCTTCAACACCAAACGACACTTAGAACTAGTCCATCCTTAACCTTGTCGTCCATCCTTTGAAAACCGAAACGATTTCCATCGTAGGGGCATGACAACCGTGATTGCCCAATCAACTGCCATTACCATGACCTAACTTAATTGCATCTGCAAAGCACACGTTAGTCACAGTAATCTCGTATTGTCATTAATCACCGAAACCCAACTAGGGGCCTAGATGCTTTCAGTGAGAATTGAGAGCATTCAAGTGCATTGCTTTGAGTGATTGCATCTAGAGGCACTTGGTGATTGTATTTCGCTGCGGATTTCGCTTGTTACTCTTGGCGGTTGCCGCACCTAGATGGCTTGGTGCAGCGAGGATCATCGAGCGGAGGAAGGTGCTTGTCTCCAGCTCCGATCATGGTGATTATGAGGGGTTCTTGACCTTTCCCCGGTGGAGGGCCAAAAGGTACTCTAGTGGATTGCTCGTGGCTTGTGTGATCCTCATCTTGTGTTGGTTGTGCGGCACCCGATTGCGGGTTAGACGTGTGATGCCTATTAGCACGTGAATCTCCAAGTGAGTGAATCGCCACAACGGGGACTAGCTTGCCGGCAAGCAAGTGAACCTCGGTGAAAAATCTTATGTCATCATTGTCTCCGAGGATTTCATTGGTATTCATTGTGATTGATTGATTGATTGATTGTCGCTTGCCACGTCGGTATATCTTCACTACCTCACTCTTGTACTTACATCTCTAGTGTAGCTAAGCTCTTTAATGTAATTAGTTTTGAGAGCTAGCTTTGTGTCTTGTCTAGTGGTTAGTGAGGCTCTTTAGTTAGTCTTTGAGAGCTCACTAATTTAGTGGTAGTGACATAGCCTCTTGTGTGTAAAATAGAGATCATAGCAACTAGCATTGTGGATAGGAGGCCTGCATTTTTAGTAGACTAGTGCAATAATCGCTTCACTGTTTAATTGTCTAACCACTTGACTTAAGTGTTGTTATAGAGATTTTTATAGGCTATTCACTCCCTCTCTAGCCATTAGGACCTTTTCAGCGTGGCCAGGCTCAACGCGACTGGATCTGAGGGGTAGGGATATGAAGCGAGCACGGGAGTTAGTGGGGAGGGAGAAACCGTCAAACCAATTTTTAGATGCTTATTTTTGTTGGGCCAACATAAGTGGACAGTGCGAAGAAGAAATTGGGGGGCAACAAAAGTATAGGGCTACTAAAATGTAGCCTGTTGAGTGAAATTTTTTTTGCTCTACTACCTAAAAATTGAGAAGGGTCCTGTTTATGTAGCTAGTCTGCTGGAATTGTTCTTTAGATGATACTTTGAGGATGAGGGGAGATAGTCGGGGACACCTCAAACGATGACGATGATAGTAGATGTGGGGAGCTCTTGGAAGCCATGGAGATGCTAGAGGAGTGAATGAGAAGCAAATAAGACAGATTTCTTTTTTGCATACGGAATCAATTTATACAATCTTAGCATTGTCTTTCTAAATGCTAGAGACTAAACAGTTTGCAACGTGACATTTATGTTTTGTACGTTCCTTGGATTGCCAATATATCCTTTGCCTCTAAAACAAACCAAAAAAAAAACAGCCTCTAAAATGAAAAATGTCACCAGTTTGCAACATTACTTATGTTTTGTACTATATATTGATTAATCAAACAAGTTTTTTTTATAGTTTTGTCACCATTCAAAATAATACTTATTTGTGAACTGAGATAGAAGGAACAATATATTACTCTCACCGTTTTAAATTATAGTTGTCTTTGTCTTAAGTCAATTTTTTCTTACTATGTCTTTGTCTTAAGTTTAACGGTGAGATATAGTACACAAATATCTATAGCATTAAATTCGTTTTATTAAATTTGCCATAAAATACATTTTCAAAGTGCATTTGATTAAACTTGTAGATGTTAATGTATTTAAAAAACTTAATAAAAAATAAGGAACTGATTTAGAATAAAAACTAAACTGAGATATGAATTAGAAAAAGAGTTTCCCCTTTGATGAAAATATGGAATAACGAAGTTTTTTTTTCAAAGAATCACCAATTTTTAGATGTCGTTTCACAATTTTTCAAATCATGAATTTACTTAGTCTGAGGTGACTAAGTATGTATTTGGTTCTGGAGTTCATCGGGAACGAGTTATTCCTATTTCACTAGTGTTTGGTTTTGATTTAAATAGGGATAGGTCCATTCCCAGGAGGAATATTCCTATATGTGCTTGGTTCTGGAGTTCACCAAGATGCTATGGGACAATATAATCCTTATTTTACTAGTGTTTGGTTCTGATTTAAATGGGATATATCCATTTCAAAGAGGAATATTATTTAAAGATTTGGGTGAACCCCTTCCCTTCAAGTCCAGCTCATCCCCGATTGATGCCATGGAAGTCCGTTTTGGCACGTGGTGCTTCTAGACGTGGGCTTCGGCTTCGTCGACGTGGCCATGGGTGGTGCGGTATGGTACCAGGGCTCGGTGCCAGCGACGTGGAGCACGGCGAGGAAGAGGGACTAGTGGCATGCCGCTAGATCTCGGCCATGGGCGCCACGTGTTCAACCTTGAGAAGGCAGCCTAGGGCGGAGGTTGTCGTGTGTCTATGTCTAGAGGAAGAAGAAGATTGAGACCATGACGAGTGGGCTCATGAGAGACACGTGAGACCCATTGACAAATGCGGATCATGATACTAAAATGATATATATTTCTATTCTAAAAACAGAAATGGACCTATCATCCTAATATAATAATTAAATATAGAGATAAGACGATTTCATAAAAAGTAGAGACCATCCTATCCAGGGGCGGATCCAGCGGGGGGGGGGCTCAAGCCCCCCCTACCCATACCAAATCAGTGCAAATTACTATAGAGCCCATATAAATTTTTAGATAAAGTTCTATAGTGTAGAGAGACTAAGACTTAAAATCAAACAACATTGTTGTTCAGCCTCTCTAAAATATTTCCTCGATCCGCCGGTGATCCTGTCTCAGCCAGTCCTACGACCAAAGGTCGCGAGACGTGAAATGGTTTAGGAAAACAATGGGCGGAATGCTTCAGTACGAGTAGTAGTGGGCTAGCGGCCGACCCAGGACCCCCGACCGTTGTTGCTGATGCATCCGTATCCGACGGCGTCACGGGCTCTCTCAGTCTCACGGCGGCCACATAGCAGAGGCACACAAACAGTTCCGTTGGATTCTCTCTCTCGTCTCCGGCTGCCCCTCCCCCCTCCCCAATCCTCCCCTGCTTCCGACTTCCCTCGCCTCCTCCGCTTCGCCGCCGATTAGCCACGCCGCCGCCTCCCTCGGTGGGCAGTGGGCACCACCATCTGGAACCCACCCCCGCTGACGGGTATCCCCATTCCCCCCGCCTGCCATCCAACGGACGGGCTCGAGTAGCCTGACCCGCCGCGGCCCGCGGACGCTCCCTCCCTCCATCGACCAAATCGACCGCCGCGGCGCGCCTCTAGTCCCCGTCTCCGTGGATCTCCGGTGAGTCCTCTAGCACCCGCCATCCGTGTAGCGCAGCCTATGGTGAAATCGTCTGTGCTCGTTAGCGATTTCTCTGTGTTGCTATGGGTATGAATGGAGACTGAAATATTGTGTAGATTTGTAGGTTCATAGCCCTTTTGTTGAATTGAATGCAACGAACTTGCTGCATTCGGATTTGGTGACGGACTGTCTCTAACTCTAACCCCCCTCGGGCGTGATAGTTAGGTTCAGAATTGGGAAGCAATAAAAAGAATTGTTTACTCTTGTCTTGTTTATCTTACCATTTGCTGCTGGTGCTGTGGTCAGGAGGCTCTAAAATAAGCACCATCTGTGTATTGCTAGTTTAAATGATGCTGGCCTGTGATGCCATCTTTATGAAATCACTTTAACTTCACTTTTCTGCCTGCTAGGTTCTTAACTGCGACGCCATTAGTCATTACTAGTCAATAGAAATGGGTGAAATCTCAACAGTGATTTTTCAGCTTTTGGGAATTCGTTATCTCCTGTAATGCCATTCCATGCGAATATTTGCATTTATTCAAACTTTTACATTGTTTGCATGACTGTGTCCTGCAATCATGGACTGAGTTTTAATGCGTGCGCTCATCTCTGGTTTAAGAAAAGGCAATCAAATTAGTTACATTATGTCTAGATGGCCTCAGCTTTAGGTATGCTATCACTTAGAGTTTTTTACTATTTTAGCACAATTTTTGGAACAGTTTTAGGTTCACAACAGGGAAGCAATCAACTCTCTTACGTTATTTATCTTGCCGTTTACTGCTAATTCTGTGGTCAGGAGGCTGGCTTGAGATGCTGGTTGAAAGAAATCAATTGAATTCTACTAGAGTCTTTACCGCAGAATTGTTAGTTATTCCTAACATAGATTTTTGATATTCCTAACATAGTCTTTACCGCAGAACCGCAGAATCGTAAGAGCTTAACATAGATTTTTGAGCTTTCTATTACATTGTTTGAACAAATGTTTCCTCAAATCATGGAATGCGTTCTATGGCATGCACTCAGTGTTAGAAAAGAGAATTAGGTTAGTTACATGGTGGGTGAATGGGCTCAGTTTTAACTTTTAAGCATGTGCTCCCTCAATTCTTTAATATATGGCGCTGGTTAGTTCAGAACTGAACTAACCAATGCCAAACATTAAAGAATGGAGGTAATAATCACTAAAAGCTTGCTATTTTTCACACAATTTATGGACCCAGCGTGATAAAAGCAAATGTGCCTGGCCAGCTGTGAAACCACTTTGTGCACCATGTCAATTTTGATTTCACTTTTCAATCATCAGAGTATATTTTGGTTCTTGTGTTTTACTTTGTATCTGATTCGTGTTCTCAATGCAGCATACACATTTAGGTAGCAGCTGTTTTGTGTGGATATGAAATGAGACCTGAATGGTTTGAATAAAGAAAACACAGATAGGAGTACCCCGCTGATTGCTTTGCAATTTACAGCGAAGCAAATTCATTTATGCTTGATGCATTCAAGTTTCAAGAAGATTTGGAAAAAAAATACTTTGCTATGTTTCTTGTTCTTATATAAGCAAACAAATGTCCATGGGAAGGGAGGCTACTTGGATTAGAGTTGTTGTAACCTGTAATAAGGGTAATCATGAAAGGACCCCAAATTTTTTACCACTCATTTTGGCTTAATGGCTGTTACGAATCTTGCACAGTTAACTGCTTTAAAATGACAAAGATGGCTATTCATTTCATATCATTTACTTGTTCGAGCTGGTTTGTTTTTGCTTAATTGAAGCTTTATTCTCCATATTTTTTATGCTAAAACTGCTGGATTAGTAGTTTATTTGGTCTCTTTCTATCAAACTAAAAACAAGCTATATGATCAAAGATAAAAAGGAACATGTTAACTAGATTATTTCTGGATAATTTTGTGTTCTTTTGTTCCCTGGTTGCTCACTAAAAAAAATGGTATTTTAACATATGATTCTTTGCATTTCTTTTGTTTGGAATTTGTAAATTTTGATTAGAATAGCATAGTAGGAAACAGAGTCAGAGACTGTTTCAAAGGCAGGTGCAGTGGAGGAGGTCTTGAATTGTTCTGTTTTTCATCTTCGCTTTGAAAGTGTTCAACTAAATGCATTGCTAAGAAAATATTACACAAAAAGATGTGTGTAAGAACCTTGTTCCATTTATAAGTAGTATGGCTCCTTGTACTATCTCTTTTTTCATTATCTCAATTCACCAATATTTTTTGAGGCCCCTGTCAGTCTTAATGATGGTGATCATCTTGTGCATTGCAGGTTTCATTATGATTAATAAATGTGTGTATTAATATACTAGAGGAGCCAGGCCATCTAGTGTCAAGCAAGTAGCATTATTGGCGAAGAAAACAGCAACAGCTGAGTTGCCAAAGAAAGGCAAAACATTGTAAATATGTCTCAAGGAACTTCTCTGCTGCCAAAAGATAAAGGACCTACCGCAGAACCTGGAAAGGCTATCGGCATCAAACGGCTGCAGACCGATACTCCCTCAGGTCCTGCATATCATAATGTTTATGTACGAAGGAAAGTAGAATCTGAGCATAGTAAAGTGAACCCTTCTCAGGAGTTGAAAGGTAATGGAAAAGACAAAGCAAAAGAGCTGGAGGCATGCCAAGATGTTCAGCACGAGGAGGCCAATAAGCCCCAAGTGGCATCTCCTGTTGCTGAATCTGTAGAACTAGTATCTTCCAAATCTCCTGAAAAACCAAATGCGGAAATTGTGCCGGAGAAAACTGAGCCACCAGTTGCTTCCAGCACTCGCATTCAAGAGGAGGTGAAACATTCAAGCATAGAATACTGGAATGAGAGATTTAATCGGTTACAGACGTATTTGGAGAACTGTGATAATTCAACCCAGGAGGGTTATTTGCGAAGTAAGAAGTTTTTTTTAACACCACTATAATTTGTTGGTTTTTCGTCCTTGCAGAATACTGATTCCCTCAATTAATTTCAGAGCTTAGGTCCCTTTCGGCTGCTGGGCGAAACATGCATGCAATTGAGCTGGAGAAAAGGGCTATACATCTCTTAGTGGAGGAAGGTGATAATATTACTGTTATTCTTGCTTCCTTACCATATTGAAGGTTATGTTTGTTTCATTTGTACTGTCCTGTCGGGCAGCATATGTATGCTCTGTCATCTCAATAGCTTTCCCCTGTACTAACCCTTCTCATGTATGTGGTGCCTCATGCATCCCCATCCTATATATATACTTCATGATCTTCATCCATTGAAGTATGTTCTTTTACACTATGCTCCTAGCCTCCCTCCACTTACCGTTTGCTGTTGCCTTGCCTGTCCCTCCAGAAAATTCAGAGTAAGCACAAAGGGTCGCATTGTTGCATTCTTTTGACCCCATATGTATCCAAGATTGAATAATGCCTTGTATCCTGTCTAAGCCATTTGAGCATCTCGTGTCGTGAGGGATTCACTGTTTGTGGTATCTTGCAACCACAAATGGTACTTGTATTTATAGACATCCATGTTTACACTTCATCTGTCACCTAAATAAATAAATAAACAATTAACCGTTATGACTTTGCTAGTTTGGTTTGATATCTTGGTGATATACTGACAGTTTACTTTAGCACAACCTAGTGCATGTTTTCGTTATAAAAACGGTATATATGATTTTGTAGGGAAAGAGCTGCAGCGAATGAAGTCTTTGAATGTTCTGGGGAAGGTTTCCCCAAATGGTCATCGAAGCTGACACCTTTGCACTCTCTATAATGAGATGACCGTGTGACAACAAGAGAGCGGTATATGTGATTTTGTAGGGAAAGAACTGCAGCGAATGAAGTCTTTGAATGTTCTCGGGAAGGTTTCCCCAAATGCTCATCGAAGCTGACACCTTTGCACTGTCTCTATAATGAGATGACCGTGTGACAACAAGAGAGCTGTATGTGTAATGCTCAAATACATTGCAGAAACATGTTCTGCCTGTGTAACACCTTTTTCTTTTATTTCCTTTTTATATTTATTTCATTCCGTGCCCTTTTGATGTAAGATTGTTGTAATGCAATGTAATTAGCCGTACAGATAAACCTGCCATGTTTTAATCCTAAACTTGACTATTTTCTGTTTGTTCCTTTGTCATGTGATTGTGATTTATGTGACTCTAATGCGGTATTGTTCATAGTTTTGCACGCTTGTGGAATATAAAAGGATTATTCAGGCTTGATGTCCAACTTTTGGCCCATCGGGATGAGCCCCTAATGGGCTGAAATATGGGCTTTTATCTTGGTTTTTTTTTTTGTTGAGATTCACTCATGCTCATGAAAAAACATCGTTTACATCGGAAATGCTCCTGCGTGGGGCGTCCGGATGTTTTTTTCCTATTGGAAGCTATTTTAATTGGATCCAGCAGTCTCTATTTCTCTCACACTGCTGCTTGTCTCCCCGATGCGGCACTGAGGCGGGGCGTTTGTGGCTGGTGGCGCTGTGCTCGTGCCTTTCTCCTTCGCTGCTGACCGCCTTCCATCACTACCTCTTCCTCCCTCGTGCCCTGCCTGCTTGTGCCCGATAGAAGCAGCAGCCGCACAGGCGCTAGCTGCCACGTGTGGCCAGGGGCCCAGGAGAGGTGGCCGTCGCTGGCCGAGCCTAGACCAGGCGCAAGCGCAGCTGGTCGCTGCTATGCGGCATCACCGTCCTCAACTGCTAGCTTGCCAGAATCGGGCGTTCCCCACTATGTGTCGCGTCGTACGGAAGAATAAGGGTGAAAACCTTATGTTGAAAGAGTATGTTTCAAGTGTTTTAGATGATTTAGAGGTATGTTGCAAGTGTTGTATATCGATATTGCAAAAATAGATGGGGATGTTGCACATGTTGTAATGGCTATACACGTATGTTTCAAGTGTATGTTCCAAATATTTCATCTGTTCTAGACGTATGTTGGAAGTGTTTTATCTGGATGTTGCAAAAGTAGATCTGGATGCTGCATATACATGCATGTTGCGAAAATGTTTCAATACGTATATTTGCAAGTGTTTATCTGGATGTTGCATATATTTGCAATGGTTTTTAAATATTTTTAGGCGTTTTCGCAAGTGTTCCAGACGTTCGTTTCAAGTGTTTCATCTATCTTTTTTTTATGTCGCAACTGTTGCATCTTTATATTTCAAAAATAGATCGGTTGTTGTACATGTGATGCGCGTGGAAAGCGGCTGGCGGTGGGGGCGATGTCCAGAGCAGTGCGGGCGACGTACGGGGTGGCGCATGCCCACTGCTGGTGCGCTCGCTCACGAGCCCAATGCGCTAAGCGCTCGCTCGCTTCATGTGCGGTACCGTCGCGGCGCTAGGAAAAGTCTGTTTCACGATTGTTTACAATTTGCATGTTTTGTAAGACACGTATAACGTGTTTCCATTTTTATAAAGTGATTCCCTATGGCATAGGATAGTCACAATAATGTGATGATCTTACCTTGCATTATCATACTCTACCAACATGTGCTGTGCCACCACACCGAATAAATTTTCGTGACCTAAATAAATAAATTCCAGGTTAGATTTTCCGGCAAAGAAAGAACGAGAAATTTATTTATTTGTTGACCCCATCGTCGCTTTTTTATTCCCACGAGTGCAATGTAGACGGACCCATGAGCTTTCTGTTTTGCCGGCCCATGGGCCGATTTCAGCAAGACACCCACATGGGCAGATGCAAAGACTGAAGAACAATGTTTGATGAGGGTAGTATCCGTTCATTTTCATCGTTGCGGCCATATTCAGTTCTTGGTATACTATACTAGACTAGATGGAAAAGGTCAAGAATTAATGTAGCACTCATGCTACAGTTCCTGAAAACGGCTACGTATTTTTATATTTTGCTGCGGTGCACATCACATGTAAATTAAATAAACACTTGGAATGGCGAAATATAATTAATTGCATCGATCACATGGCAGATCATGCATATATTCCCTTTTCTAAAAATAAAAAAAAAATCATGCATGTCAACGAACTGTTGATAGAGAGTGATAGATGACGAACGAAGTGAAAATGATGGCCCCGTTCGCTTGGAGGAATTTAGAGGAATCTGGATGAATCTAGAGGAATTTGTGAGAGAAAACCATCCGCAAACAGTAAAATTCAGCCAGGAACAATACTCCGTCCATACCAGCTGAACGCGCCAGATAAGATCTCACTTTTTGTTTCTCTCTGCTTATATATATCTCGTGGAGTCATGCATGGTGATAGCAATACATATTCATCAATTTATCTTCTTCATGAATCTTTTCCTTGGCATATATAGCTAGGAGTGTATATGTTTACAACTTCAACTAAATGCAACAATATTTTTTTTCCATAAAAGTGTGCAATTAATGTAGGCGTACACGTGGCTGTGTGCAATTGTAGACACAGGCACGGCATGTATATATATATATATATATATATATATATATATATATATATATATATATATATACACACACACACACACACACACACACACACACAGAGACACACATCCCGTGCTCATCACTATTGATCTGTGCAGCCACACTGCATTGGTGATTTGGTGTAGCTAGCTTAGCTAAGATAAGGCTGTGCATGCACTGCAGCCACATGGGCATGCAGATGAGCTGGACAAGGATAGAAACTGGAAACCCGGCCTTGCCACACATACAATGATACAAAGTTGGATCGAAGTAGCATTCATTCATTCATTTTCATTTGCACTACTTGTTGGAGCAGACAAGCCATTTGAGCTTGACCTTTTTGCTTGTTGGTGCTTGTGTGGTGTGGGGAAGAGATGCTTGTATGGGTGTCATGTAGAGAATGAGTTAGGATTTCTTCTGCGTGCATGTACAATGGTATCTGCAAGGTTAATTGGACATGGTCATTGCACGTGAACGAAGCTGATGGATGGCATCGATTGGTTCACTGCAGCCGTTCTTGGATCCGGCTCCCGGCAACAATACCGATTACCCATCGTTGGATTGAAATCCAACAATAAAAGTCAGTTTAGATATAGAGTTATTACAGTTTGTGGGGTAGTGGTGTGTACACGAAGAATTGGATACCTAACAAGGACATGGACAGTGGTCAGTGGGAGATGGGATGCACGGTAAGACAACTCCTTGACTTTTTTTTACTGTGGTCAATAGCATCCATCATTCTTCATCATGGATAAGCGTTCTTGGTCATCTTGCTTGTGGACATGCATACATATATAGCATCGTCTTTGCTTCCAAAACGGTCCTCTTCCTTTCGCTGCTTGCTTGCTACTATCTGCATTCTGCGTTGTGGCTTCACCTCAAAGGTAAATAAAAAAAGTTCATTGCTTTGCATGCATCCTCCTTGTGTGGTATAGTATATGAAATAATTGATCATGTCATGTCGCCTCCAAATTTTACTTGCCATAGGCTTATATATATCTGTAACAAGGAGTTTTCCTAATACCTATCCAGCTATCCTAGCCAACACCAGCAGGCAGGCGGGCAGGCACATGCCTTGTGTTACAGTCCTGCTGATTCACTGGTTACAGCATTAGCTCATATTAGTCACTGCCTGCATGGTACTTACGTCGTCCTTAGATCCACAAAAGGGAAAAGGGAAAAGGGAAAAGAGAAAAGGACCCATGAATGCAACAATCTGCCATGGTAAATGTCAACTCATGGGGCCCGGGGACGGGACGAAATAAGTCAAAAGGTTTACATAAAGCTGACATGACCTGCAATTTATCAGCAGGAACATGTACAGTCGGCCGGGCACGCGGCACGTCACCAGCAACACCGAACAGCTGCTCGATCATGCATGGAGATGGAGAACCGGCAGGCACCTACCAAGTAGTAGATGCTAGCTACAGGGAAAGACAGTTGCATGCATGCAATTGCAAGAGATGGAGGAGCTACCAAAAAGCTAGCTAGCTGAGGAACAACCAACAATCTGCGCCGCGACGATCGCCGGGCTGATTGAACGTCCGCTGCCTGCATTTCATTTCATGCGTAATGCAGTTGTTGCGGTTACACCGGCAGTTTCACTGTTTCAGCACAAAGAGGTTCGATCTACGACAGATGATAGATTGGAGTGTGTAATAAGTTCAGTGCTAGATGTTAGATTTAGTTCCACATCGATAATTGATGGTGGGGAGCACAACATATAAGGTGGGGGCAACGCTCATCTATTATACTAGTCTTTTGGGTTTAGTTAGGCCCAAAGCCTGGGTATGTTGTGGGCTCCGGTGGACCGGGGCCCGAGGGGTGCCAGCTCGCGGGTATAGCGAACTGGGCCGGATTCCGTTGCGCACTCTAACACTAGACCTATCCTTTTCAGGCTAGTTCGTATACTCAAATGCTCTTGAGACTCTAAACTTTTTCTAAGGTGAGCAATCCACAAACAAGCAAAACCTGATGTGCATGCTCAAAAGCATTCTAAATGTGGTCGTATAGTTGTTGTATTGTTGTGCTTAGTCTGAGCTAGCTTTCTTCTTTTTAATATAATCGACATCTGATTCATTTAAAAAAAACATTCTAAACATTTCGTCTGAAATAATCCTTTTGAGCATGCATGTTTGGGTGTACATGTGACCTCTATTTTGCACGATCTATCGAGGATGCATTTCTCCAACTTTGCAATGCCCTAGCTACCTGCAGTACATGTGCCATGCATGTGTGATTGATCATCGTGTCGCCTCCTGCATATTTATTCTAGCACAAAAGGGACTTTCTGTTTCATAGCTCGGCAGACACGGCAGGCATATATGGCTAGCTATGAGTGATCTGATGGCTACGGTGTGGATACTGTAGGCCTGTCGTAGCATTATTCTTAGAAAGTGAAAAGAAAAGCATATTTACCATCTGGCAGGGCCACTGTCAACTCGATTCTAGGGACAAAATACTAGTGAGAGAGAGAAAGGTTACTATATACTAGCTTCGAAAAAAAAAGGTTGATAGTTGAAATGACGTGATTATATACTCGCTTTCCAGAAAGAATGCAAATACAAAAAACACTGTTCAGTCAAATTCTATATAATATTACTATATACTACCTCCGTCCGGAAAGGAATGCAACTACGAGTTACGTGCCACGAAAAATGGTTTACGTTTGATCAAGTTTTTAATGAATAATATTCACAGTTATGTCTTTAAATTAATTTATTATAAAAATATATTTCATAATTAATCTGGTGGTATTTATTTGGTATTATAAACATGGATACTTTTTTTATCTATAATTGGTCCAACTTAAGGTGCTAAAACGTGACACTATGCTAGAATTATATTTTTTTTGGGGACGGAGATAGTATATAATTAGATTCGTTATGAAAAAAATTTCATAGTATACATAAGTTATAAATATATTTGATTCTATTTTCAACATAAATTTAGACAAAAAGGTTTACTATAAAAAATATTTGATTTTATTTTCTATAAAATTTAGGTAGTTTAACTCAGACTGAACCTAAAACATTTTATACTACTTTCTATAAACTTTCTTAAGTTTACCCAAGCTTTTACGTACAAAAGTATCAATATTTATGTTTCCATATGTATTTACTATAAAATATATTTTATATAAGCCGCATGATATAAGAATTGACCAAATATATATATAAATAATAATGTTTATGATACTTAATAAATATCAACCAAGGGAAATTATTTCGTACTCTCATGGAGTAGTTACTCCAATATATATATCTTTAGATTTAAGGTGTATATGGTTCGACGAAGCGTATGTAGACGAAGTATATGATCATACTAAACCATTTAGGGTAGCAAGGTATGCAAGTATATATAGAGTATATTGTTACTTATTTTATATACTACTGTCATAGTATTATAATAACATATTAAAAAATATGGGTTTTTTTGAAAAAAAATTCGCGTAGTAAGAATTGTAGTATCTTAAAATGAGTTGTCGACGGCAAAAAGTGATGTCCCGCCGTCGGCACACGAAGCAAGCCGAGAGAAACGTGTGGAGCAGATCCTGAGCAGATCTCGCCATCGGCACACGAAGCAAGCCGTCGGCACACCGGACCGGATGGCCGTGACCTAGGACATGCTAGTCAATTTGACCCTACAGTTGACAAGGAAACAAGATTGATCTGTAATATAAGGTGGAACATGCCGGTGTTTGTCTAGACAGTTCCAAATGTGTGGCTAAGTAGCTGATGAGATAAGGCTATCAACTTGAGAGTCGATATTCAACATGTTCATAATACATGGTAAGTAAAAACGAGCATATCGGCAATTGTCACTTACTCAATTGTATAGATCTAAACAGCCGATGATCATGAAAACATACAAAAGATGTAAAAAATAGACGTGGAAGCATTCATGTTCAATGATAAACATACAGGCTTTTAACCAAGACAAAAATAAGTAAAAGCAAGTAAACAGTCAATATATTCTCAATGTGCGAGCTATCGGCTAAAACAGCTGATTCCAGTAAAAGAAGACTCGCAACATGCAAATACTCGACATTAAACGTGGATAAATCCATGCACCTGTCGGATCTAACCTATTATGTCTAACAGTGGGGTTCGAGCCAGACCGATGCAGCCATGATAAAGATAATAGATTAAACTTTCAAAAAATACGAATCTATACACGGTTAACAGAATCATGAAAACATGTTGCGATCAAGAAAGCGTAGGCGATCGGCTAAATAGCCGATGCGGACATAGCATGCAGCCAGAGGCTATGTTCGACCATAAGCAAGACTTACTATTTAACGATTTTCGATCTATAGTGCTAACAGTGGAGGTCGACCAGATCGATGGCAGCCATAATAGCAGTTCTAGACCAAATTTCATTAACTAGCACGCTTTACTTAGGGTCTAACACAACTGACCACATGCTATCTTTGATCAAGATTGGACCAAAACGGCTAAGCTAACCAAAACCATCGTCAAAGCGAGATGTAAATAGAGAGAAGCAACAAGACGATGATGTAAAGAGATATAAAGCCGATTCGCTTCAATCTTAATCGGGCAAGGAATGATTTGTTACAAATAGTAAGAATACTAGTTATAACAAGATCGATAACTAGCAAATCTATTAAAAATAGCAAGAAAACCTTACCAATCTTAATAGATTTAGCCGATAACTAATCCGTATTAAAATTTATGAGATACGAGCCGAACCGATGCAACCGTACAAATTTTGATAAGAATCGATAGTAACTTGTATCAGTAATTGTAAGAGATACGAGCCAGACCAATGCAACCTTACAATTAACTGATGATAACTAACTTATATCAAGCTTGTAAGAGGTTAGACCTAACCGATGCAGCCTTACAAACAAAATATAAGTCGTGACGGATACTCATATGCAAACTAGAGGTCGGACTTAACCGATAGCAGCCTGTATGCCGAAGAACTCGCCGAAATCTACTTTACTCCTACTCCTAAGGGGTGGCGTAAGCCGAAAAGTAAAGGTACTGGTTTTTTATTGATCGTTGAGATGTCTTTTACAATAGCCGGAGTCTAATATTTATAACCGAGGCTTGACTACGAGTCTTGGTTGAATAAGACCGATCATAAAACTTTGAAAAAAACAAAACATCTAATTTAAGATAACTTGGACTCCAAACTTCCCCTTCTGCGGAGTCCGTCATGTTTTCTTGCTCCCGATCAATGCTATTTTCGCTGCTGGGGTCTCCTTGAGATGATGAACTCATCATGGCTCTTTTCGGTGCATTCTGAATGATGGGGTCTCATGTAACGAACCAAATTTTGGTGTCAACACATGCCCCTCAATTTTGAGATAAAATGACTTTATTTCAAAATTTTCCCTCGTACCATTTTTGAGAGTCATTGGTACGCCTTTACTGGAGACTAAGAGAACTGCTATGGGCCCGCTGGTTATGTTCCATCACTTCATGTTTTATATTATTCATAAGTTTTACGAGCATGCCATTCCTTTGCCATCATCCCACATTCCAAGGCTTCATGGGCGCACTGTTGGTTCACCGGCGTCTGGACTCAACTCCCCTGATGAGCATAAATATCGGCCCGACTCCACCGGAAAATCTCAGAGACTTTTTCCTGTGTGCCATTATAAAAGATCGAAATCCCTTGTGTGCCCCTGAAAAAATTCAGCGGTCTTCAGCGCCACTACTTCAACTTTTTCGGGTCCTCCATGCCACTTTCGTCAATTCAGCCTCTAACGCCGTCAAACTGCAGGTGTGAAAAGACGAAAATGCCCTTAAGTTCAAATATGTTATTAATTTTTTTGAGCATCTTAACGACTTCAAATGAAAAAACTCAAAACTAGAAAGTTGTAGATCTCGTCGAGATCTATAATTTTCATATAAAATTTATTTTCATTTAATTTCATAAAAAAATGATTTGATATGATTAATATATCTTAGAAAAATCATCATATTTTTTTGCGGAATTAAATGAAAATAAATTTTATATGAAAATTATAGATCTCGACGAGATCTACAACTTTCTAGTTTTGAGTTTTTTCATTTGAAGTCGTTAAGATGCTCAAAAAAATTAATAACATATTTGAACTTAAGGGCATTTTCGTCTTTTCACACCTACAGTTGGACGACGTTAGAGTCTGAACTGACGGAAGTGGCATGGAGGACCCGAAAAAGTTAGAGTAGTGGCACTGAAGACCGCTGAATTTTTCCAAGGACACATAGGGAATTTCGATCTTTTATAATGGCACACATGAAAAAGTCTCAAAATCTCAAGCTTTGACCATTGTTGGTATATTTAACACACACAGATAAATCTGTAAGCGCATGGATACCGCTGTAGCTTTCATCGGGAAGTATTCCAAGTATCGTATCCACAGGAAAACATGTGAGACTAACTATGATCTAACTTAACTATGGGTAGCAATAAGGTTAAGATAAATAGGAGCGTAGAAAGGAAATCTATGATTCTCTTGTTCTAACTTGGGTAAGCTATGTATTCTACTATTCAATTGGTGACATTACTTAAGGAAAGAAACCAGTAGAGGATGCTTTCTGTGGTAACTGCATCCTACTTGCTCTATAAATGGGAGGTGGACTATAGAGGATTCAACGAGGCTATAAGAGTCACCCTCGTGAGCTACCACCGATCCGGAATGCAGGATGCATCCACAAGTAACCAGAGTCTAAGCACCATGCTTACACTACAATTACTACTTTACTCTTTCTAGATAAAGAATAAAGCACTCAAACGAGTTGTGAACCTGATGAACAATATAAACAAGAAGCTTACTTGAATCAGAAGTAGATTACAAGAGAAATCTCAGAGGCAAGCTCAGATAGAACTTGGATCCACCAAGATACAAGCTATAGATAGAGGACCGATAGGCCGACATCTCCTCCAAACTTTTCCCTCACTCTCCATATCACTATTATTTACAAGACTAGATCCTATGGAGGACTAATCTTCTCTTGATAGCTGGCTCTGATCCTGACGATATGAATTAGGGTTTCAGGGATCTGCTGAGGGAGTGGGGTAGGGGCTAATATATATAGGCCAAAGCCTCAATCCTGAGTCCTCGGATCAAACCGACTTGAATAAACGGCAAAGATTGGATCTCAATGGCGGTGGGAAACTGACTTTCAAAGCAGAGGCTGACTGGTAGGATCCATAGGCCGGTCGGGGCCAGCCAGGCCCACATGGCAGCCCCTCAGGGTCTGCTTCGGTGGAGAGCCTCCTGGAGTCTTCTAGAATCTTCCCACGCTGTTTATGCGGTAGAATTCCATAATTTCCTTTGACGAATAGGTCCTCCTTGACGGTTTTCTGAATAAACCCTGCTGAAAACACAGATTCACCAAAACTCGTGGAATTTATTAGTTTAAACCCTTATACCTATGTTTCCTGATGAAATTAAGTATAAATGCAGGTTATATTGACGGTTTATAATTGGTGTTAGTGACCATAAACAAGCTCCCCCAAGCTTAACCTTTGACAGTCCCTAAGCCAAGCTAAACTTAGCAAAGGATCAGGAGTTGCTACAATATTTTCACGCCTCAAAAGTACACATGCGTTCAATCAAAAATTCTCCTCCGGATTAGAATAAACTGATCTGACTTTCAAACTTACCCATATTACCTTCAACCATGGGGCTTCTTAATCTTCACTTGGGTTTTGAGCAATTGAAAGATAGAACGATCAAGTCAAGCACTATGTCTTAAGTTCTTTGTTTCACCATTGTTCTAGATTTTTTATAAGTTTTCAAAATAAAACTCAGAGATTCCATTGTATGACACTCTCAAGTTTCTCAATATATGTGGTATCTGTGGATCATCACCAAGGCAATAAACATGTTATGTCTTTTCTCTTCCTACTACTAAGGCTTATGTGGAGTTCATAGGTAGAGAGAAAGCAAGACCATACTTGCAATGCATATATTGTAAAGTCAAACAACAAATCTAAAGAGAGTAGAGTCATACAATCAAATCAAGATGTACATGTGTGTGGATATTTGGTGGATATAAATGGTGGCTAACATAATTCTACTTTGCTCCTTGAAAACATATCTCTCTTTTAAAACTTGGAAACATTTGCTAGAGAGCAGGGGCTATCTTATTCATCTTTTTTTTCAGGCGGGCATCTCAGTACCCATTGTTTTAGATATCTCGAACACTTGTCCATTTTTTTCTCAATCTCTTTTCTTTTCTTTCTTTTTTACTTTTGAATAACTTTTGCATAGCCCCATGTCTCTTTTCTGCAACAAAACTTTGAGAGAGATATCAATAAGAACCTGGAGCATTTATTTGGTGGATGGAAAACCTAACAAGCATGTTTTTGGGTTCACTCTCAGTGTAGGAATAAAATATTTTTGGATGGATCTAGATGGAAGGCATGTTTTTGTGCCTATCCCCAGTGTAGGAGTAGTGCATATGTGGGTGGTGTGTACGTGATCTTGATTTTAAGAGCATGACAAATCTCTCATAAGGGTCAACAAAGCTTGACAAAACTCAATGCAAAAGCAAGCAGCATATATGTGGAAGTTTTACTAGCCTAAATAACATGTATGGCTCTGGTGGGAATTCAAGCTTTGTCATACAGAAACTCATCATATAGCATTTTTGTGTTTTTCAAAAGATAAATCTACGAAACTTTAGTGTCACATGGAACAAGATAAACAGTAGCTCCGACCATCTCATATCATATCCATCAATTACCTAGACTTAGATCAAGCATATATTACCCACGAGTTTTAAGTTTAGAGTAAATCCTTATATCAAAACAATCTTATTCATGACTCGGGAGAATTCAAGGCTGGATACTAGGTACTTAAAAGGAATTATAATAGAGCAACTATTCATTATTTCCATTTTAAGAGATTATTATGAGTTCTCTTTATTTTATTCAACTCTTAAAAATAAATTAAAGCAAACTAGACACACTTTTTTATTTTGTTTTCAATTTTACTAGATCACACATTATTACTATAGATGACTAATGTAAAGATAAATTTTTATTTTATTTTTCATTCATCATTTTTTAACTATGAAAAAAAACTAAAATTAAAACAAAAAGGGGAAAGAATACTTACCTGGATAAACGGGAGTGCTTCTCCCCCAAGCTAGCTCTTTCGGTGAGGGTTTGGTATTGTAAGTCCTTCGAACCGGACTTCTGCTTGTGAAGTTTATTGATCAAGTACCTTGGTTTGCTCTGAAGATGAGAATTCTTGAGGTGGCGCCTCTAATGGTGATGTCACCTTCTTCCACCAAACCTGTCTTTGTTTTAAGTTTTTATTTTGGTTTGACAGGTTCAGGACCTTCATTTGTAGAAACTGGGGAGTCGACTATGTTTCCCTTACACTTTGCTTGAAGTGTGTCCTGCTCATAAGACAAGGTAGAGATCAAGTGTATGAGCTTTGTTGGTGGGAAAATACCAACAGAATGAAAAACTTTATTTATTCTTCTCTAACCTTAGGCACATGGGACAAGATAAAGTTAATGTTATGCACTTTGTTTAATTGTAACATGGGTGGTAAGATCAGAAGATTAGGCATGAATATAGCATTTAAGTACATTTGGCTAAAATGGTTAAATTGCTTAACCTATTGAAGGATTGCCTTTTTCTACATAATGTATCAATCTTTACATGATTATGACTATCATCTTCCAGAGATAAGATGCGCACTTTTTAACTCATTTGGTTAAGACTATGAGATCAAGAAAGTGATGCTAGGAATAAGCATAACATGTTGAGTTAATCAGGTTGAATCAAGTAATGAAGTTGTAACCCAAACATGTTTGTTTCTTATTTGTGTGCCTACCAGAATCAAGAAAAGCTTTTTAAATAATGACCATTTACCTTAGGATGTTACCTTTGTCATTAAAGCGTGAAGGCACCATATGACGAAGGGTAGATGACTCGTGATGATTCTTCCTTTTTGCTTGAAGTTTTCCTTGTTCGGCTAGTCTCGTATCTTAAGCTATTCATGAGCTTCTTATTTCCTAGATCGCACATTTTATTTCTCATCCTTTTGTCATGTCATCTTTTTGCTTCTTTGATCTTGCCACTTCATTGGTCCTTCCGCCTCACACTTTGTTTTATGCACTCATCTTCTTCCTCTTTGTTCCATAGCTGTAGTAGTGGTTGGGTTTGTAGATTCATGCCAAACCATGAACAGGCTTAGCTCATATTCATTCATTCAGTTCTTCCATCCATCATGAATGAGTTGTGTCTTCTTTGCACAATGTTGTTGGAGTTCATCATGTGCCTGGCTTCATCTCCGATTTGAATTCATCTCGTGACTTACCAATATTGATGTGAGAGTTTCCTGTAGGGGTTAGTCCATAAAATATCCAGTGCCTACTAAACTATACTATTGACTTAAAAATCAACCTAGACACCACGTCTAATTTGATTTAGGAAGGCATTTTAACCTAAGCACCACGCTTAATTTAAAAGCCTTTAGAAGTAAAATCAGCACACCTTTTGGTTTAAGAATCAAACTATACACCGTGTCTAATTTAATTTAGAAAAATAGTTTAAACTAAGCACCATGCCTAATTTAGAAGATGTAAGATCATACTCCAAACCTTAAGCATACTATAGTAAACAAAGGTAGCATGAAAGCATTATAGAGATTTATTCAAATAGAGATTAAAGAGAATGATTGTTATTTAGCAAATTGAGCATGGCTTAAAAGTAGAGACAACCAAGACAAATTAGCAACATAGCATAAGATTTTTTAGAGAAGTTCATCCCCCACACTTGAATTTTGCAAGGCAAAATCAAGTTTGGATGGATGTGATTTAATGTTCCATGATGATTGGTTGGACATACCTTGAGTCATGGTCGTTCGTCCTTTTTGCTTCAAAACCTAGAATGGTTAGTGACAATAATACCCGAAGAAATATTTTTCGCAATTATGTTTCTATGCTCATTTTCGTACAAGAATGGACCGAGTTCGGAACGATGATATACGTGATCGCCTAGAGGTAGTACCAATTGAAGAAAAGCTTGTCCAACATCGGTTGAGGTGGTTTGGTCATGTCCAAAGGAGACCTCCAGAGGTACCAGTGCATTGTGGAGTCCTAACCCAAGCTAATAATATGAGGAGAGGTAGAGGAAAACTGAAATTGACATGGGGGTGAGGCAATAAAAAGAGATTTGAAAGCTTGGGATATACCTAGAGATCTATGTTTGAATAGGAGTACTTGGAAAGCAGCTATTGAAGTGCCTGAACCGTGACTTGTAGTTCTTGGTGGGTTTCAACTCTAGCCTACCCCAACTTGCTTGGGACTGAAAGGCTATGTTGTTGTTGTTGTTGTTATGTTTCTATGCTCATTTCATAAGGGTGTCACAGCAGAAGGTGAAAACTCATATTATCTTCCGAAAGTGCTTGTTTTAGGATAGAAGCTCGTCCTTGGGAAACCTTCAAATTGCGTTTCTAATTGGTGAAGTGGTTTCCCCTCCAACACCAACCTTTGGGTGCTTATCTCAAGATTCATGCCAACGAGATTTGCAATATTTATGATAAACATATGAATCTATAACAACCCTTTCAAAGTCTTTATGAATAGAAAGTATGAGGGGATTGAAGATCTTGTGTGTGGCAATGGTGGAAAGACTGATTGATTCATGAGATTTCTCATGTGAGCATGGATTTGATGAGGTGTTCATGAAATAACTTCCATGCTCGTCGATGTCATCTTCCTTTTCAAGCTCTAGGGGTGTTTCTTCATGAATGTCTATAGGCGAAAACATTGTCTCCATCATTCCATGCCTATGACATTCATTGGATGTTTTATTGTCCAAGATTTTCCATGGATTATTGGCTCTCGGGTTGATCTCGTCTAAGACCTCCTCCAAACTTGGATGGGTCTTGTTTATTAAAGAGATTGATTTAAGCTCACCGTTTGGATCTAAGCCAAGTTTGGATTCAACCCATAAGGCTTCATCCTTATCCAACTATTCTTTAGCAACGGCATATTAGTTCTTAATACATTCTAGCCATTGTCGTTGCTCTTTTTGGTCATCCTTGTGGCCTTCATGACTCCTATGCTTTGGGTGTCTTGGTGGATTTCTAGGATCATCATGAGTTTTAGGAGAAAGAGCATAAGAGGAATCATCGGGGTCAAGGATGGCTTTGAATGAGACATCTAATGTGGGCATATAAGGGGAGAAGATAGGAATTGCTTCTAAATAACTTGGCTCTCCTTCTATGGGTTCACTAGACATATCATCCTTGAATTCTTTCCAATATCCTACATGGGAATAAGGACGCTTTCTAAGAGATCCCTTCTTGAGAGGAATTGAATTATATTCGCTCGAATGTCTCTAGTGGAACTAAAAGTTTAAGCTTTTTCCAAAATCATCAAAAAGAACATCCTCATAAGAAATTTCAAACGGTTGAATTTCTTCTTCCTTTGGAGGATTTGGATTTTGGGATATAGATGGTTTAGGATTGATAGCTAAACCTTGAGATTGAAGTGGTTGTGATTTGGCTATCAAAACTTCCTCTTCTTATTCAAGAGATGATTCCTTCTCTTCCTCAAGGAGTTTATTATGATTGCTAGTGTAGGAAGTTTTTCCACTAATCCTATCAAGCATAGACCTTGCTTCAAGTTGATGGTAGTTAACATTCATCACAAACCATCAATATAACTTGTATAAATGGCTACAATGGATCAACAATATAGACTTTGGGGTTTAAACTGACAAATTTCACGAGTTTTGGTGAATCTATGTTTCCAGCAGGATTTATTCAGAAAATCACGAAGGAGGACCTATTCGTCAAAAGAAATCATGGAATTCCGCGGCGTAATCAACGTGGGAAGACTCTAGAAGACTCCAGAAGGTGAATCACCGAAACAGGACACGTGTCTCTGACACGTGGGGCCACCCAGCCCCACCTGGAGGCCACCTGGCCCCACCTGTCAGTCTTGTTGTTATGTCGGTTCTGTACCGCCTTAAGGATTGCATCTCCACCGTTCTTTAAGTCGGTTTGATCCAAGGGCTCACATTGGACGTTTCGGGCTATATATACCAGCCTACACCCCCCTCTAGGGCATGTCTCATTTGATCCTGAGAGCTGAGAAGACAGAAACCCTAATCCATATGTCCACCAGGATCAGAGCTAGGAATCAAGAGAAGATTAGTTCTCAATAGGATCTAGTCTTGTATTAGAGATAGTGAGATAGAGTGAGAGGAAAGAGTTTGGAGGAGTCCTGGCCTGTCGGTGCTCTCTCTACGGCTTGTACCCAGGCAAAATCAAATTCTTCTTGAGCTTGCTTCTGAGATTTCTCTGGTAATCAACTTCAAATTTAAGTAAGCATCTTGTTCATATTGTTCTTCAGGTTTGTGACTCTCTTTTGAGTACCTTAATCCTTGTAGCTCCTAGGTTAAAGTAGTATTCGTAGGGTAAGCGTGGTGCTTAGACTCGGTTACTCGTGGATGTACCATATTTTCCGTATTGGTGGTAGCTCACGAGGGTGACTTTTATAGCCTCATTGAATCCTTTGTAGTCCACCTACTGTTAGTAGGCCTAGCAAGACATTGTTGCTATAGGAAATATACTCTGCCTGTGTTTTCACTAGTAATATCCCCAAAATTGAACAATAAAAGACAAGGCTTACCGAAGTTAGAACTAGAAGACTTTAGCAGTCTCCTCTACACTCCTATTATCTAGCCTTGATTGTGAAGTTGGAATAAGTTAGATTTAGTTATTCTCACACACGTTTTCTCGAGTTTGATATAAAACTAGGTACTCCCGGTGAAGTGCTACATCTATATAATATCCGTGCGCTTGTGGATTATTTTGTGTGCATTCATTTATACCAACAAGCATTTCTAGCGCCGTTGCCGGGGAAACGGTTGCTGAGTTAACTTTGAACCTAGCTTATCCTTGTATATCTTTATCTTTTGTTTTTCTTTTTACCATGGATCTAGAATCCACCCCTATCTACCAATATGGTGCACCCACGAGCGCAAGCCTATAGCTAAAAGAATCTTCAAAGCCTATCCTAACACCTGGCTATGGGTTGTGTAACACCCTAGGTGTTTGTCACCAGTTAAGCAATGGGTTTGAGCTCAAACATGACATGTTAAGTGGTGATGAAGGTGTCAAGATCAAATCTACAAGAGTGAGCTCCAACTTAAACTTGGACAACACACCCTTACTTACATGTAGACCCTTGTTAAGATTATGCAAGAGTAATGTTAAACATGCTTATTTCATGTACATTACATCAACATGCATCCATCTTGACCAGTGGAAAAGTTTTATGAAGTTTGGAATCAAGAAGTCACATGAAATGATAAGTTATAATCTTTCTTAGATTGCTTTATTAAGTAAAGGAGAATATTAGATGTCGACCAAACCTTTCTACCTTGTCCAAATGACTCTAATTGAACTCTACAACAAAAGTCATGAAGGGTTCGTGTTGAGCAGAAGTCAAGAAAATACCTCAATCAGTCTAAAACTCTAATTTAAGCTTTATCGTGATGCTATTTTGACCTATGTTGACCAATCACTTATAATGCTTGCATGGAGTTGCACCTTAAACAAAAGTTGAAGTTTGAGTTGAGTTGAACAAACTTTGTTTTTGGACCAAGAGCTAGATCAGCTTGGAACTAAGTCAAACAGAGGCGTGAAGATTGAATCAGCTGGTGTCTTAGGTTCCCGGTAAATTTTTCTAAGTCCCTGAAGTGACAGCAGTAAGTTAACTTCTTTGTGACATTTTATTGTCCAAATTCATGCGGTAGCTCAATTGTATTCCTTAAGATGAGTTGAAGTACCTTTCATGGTGAAAATAGTCAATCAAGTCTCATCAAATTTGGAGTTCATTTGGATCTTCAAAAATAGTTTCCAAAACAGCAAAAATTTACTTTCTCACTTAACTAACATTGACATGTCGACATTCCGCGTTCTCCAAATTTTGTTAAGCAACTCGATTTGGTCCAATGATAAAAGTTGGAGGCAATTTACTGGAGGAGAGTATACAAAAAGATGGCACTCGTTTGACCTTGTCTTGACCATCGATTTTTAGATTTGATTAATCAGCGTCAACACGTTGGCACTTGTAAAAATTGGACACTAATTAACTGTTGTTTCAAAGCCCTAATGGCTATGACCCCTTAATCAAGTTTGTAGACCTTCAGGAGAGCTATAACTTTGCTTTAATCACCCACTCCAGAATATGCCTCGAAGATGCCTAAAACTTGGCTCCAAAGTGGCCACGTCATCACCCACCAGATGCTCGAGAATATGCCTCTAAGGGGGGGGGGAGCGTGGCAGCCATATGGGAGCTCGCCCCACCATGGCTCTCCCTCTCCACTCTACGTGTCCCTGCGCCCCTATGCTCTCCTAGGTGGATGCCCGAGCTCCCCATTCCCTCACTCGCTCCCTGCCCTCTCTCTCTCTCTCGGTCCGCTCTCTCACCCCCTCTCCATGCCGCGTGCGGACGCCGCCATTGCTAGCAGCTTGAGCTCTAGCTACTGCTGTTCCCTTTCCTCCGGCCTTCCTCTGCTCAGGCTGGTAATACCTTCTCTTTCCCCAGTTTGCGCTGCCGCCTCTACCTCGTCAGCTCCCTTCGCCGTCGCTGCTCCTCTCCACCGGAGTAGCCAACAGGGCCGCCTCCGCCACGGGCTCCTGTGCCATGGCTAGGAGGGCCACAGGCTACAGCTGGCCATGCCGTTGTCTAGGCATGGCCACGGCCAAGCCCGGCCGGCCCCTCCCCGCCACTGCTGGCTCTCGCTGGCCGAGCCCGGTCGGCCCAAGCCGTGCTCTGCTCCATTCCCATGAAGAAGAGAAGGCGAAGGACCGCGGGCAGAATAAGAAGTGGGAGGGTCTAAGTGCGAAGCCGTCACTCAGTTGAATAGTGCCGAGAAAGACCCATTTGCGGGAGTTTGTATTAGTGAGAAGTTCAGGGTCTCCGATGCAAAGTCGTTTTTCCTTTATGCTTTTATTTTGACTGAAACTTTGAAAATGCATATTAAATCGTAGAAAAATTGTAAAATAGCAAATGAGGACTTTTTGGAATACTTATGAAATTATATATGCAAAGGATCTATAATATAGCATGCTTTAGTTTAAAGTTTTTGCAATAAAAATCAATTTATGCAGTTATGTTTTTAATACTAGTTATGTATTGTCTTTTTTATAACTGTAGTTGTATTGCTCAAATAAATATGAAATTTTTATGTAATGCTACTCAGGCGACGCTTGATGTCTGGTAAAAAATTCAGGAGTTTTGGATTGATAGTTTAAGATCTATAAAAATAACAAATGCCCTTTGTTGCTTTGCTCCTATTCTGAATAGGCCTGAATGTTTGTGTTAATTTGGCTCAGCTAAGTTATAAATCATGCCTTGATGACAATAAATGAGTTGTATTACTTTTCTTAAGCTTTTTAAAAAGCTAAAGAGCATAATTGTTGGTTAAGTAGATTTTTAGTTATAGTTGCTTAAATTTCTGTGGCTGTTTCTGTCAAACCCTGACAGGGTTGCCTTGTTGGTAATGTGTGGCCTTGTTAATAGTAGAATTGGCTCTAGGTGTTTATAAGAAAGTTGTTTAAAAATTTCTAAGATTTGTAAAAAGTCTAGAACAACATTTATTGGACTTGTGGAACTCTAGTTATAGTGGTTTAAATTTGCATATCAGATTATGTCCATGTTTTGGACAGAGATGTATTTATTGGATTAATTGACCTTGTTAACTGTAGAATCATCTTAAGATGAGAATAATAAAGTTGTAGGTAACTTCATAAGCTTTTCAAAAAGTTATAATTCATGTTTGTTGCAGGTCTAGAACTCCAGTTATGCTCCTCTAAAGTGCCTATCAGTTTTCTGTCTATAATTGTACCTCTGCTGTTGAGCTGCATGTGCAGTTTTGATTGTGCTATTATTTTTGTGGTGTAAATGATATTTGCTGTGGTTTTGGTGAATACAAAAGTTGTAGATAATATATATTGCTTGTGTTAAATTTTTATGATCTCAGGTTTGATAGTTTAGGAGTTATGAATTTGAAAAATGATCTGTCATATTTGGTCCATGCTCTGTGCAGATTTGAAGAATTGAATTGTTTGACCTAATTAAGTATGAAATCATGTCTTAGTGATAATATAAGAGTTATAGTGATTTCCTTAAGCTTTCTAAATTATCCTAGATCACCCCTTTTGGTGTTGTAGAGCTCCAGTTATAAGCTTGTGAAGTTGCATGGCAGAATCTGTCCAAGTCTGGATAGAGGTGCTCAATTGTGCTTGATTGACCTTGTTAATTGTGGAATCACCACGTGATGATAATAAACATGTTTTAGATAATTTAATACGCTTTATAGAAAGTTAAGGTTCATGCTTGTTTGATGTTTGTAACTCCAGCTATGTATTTTTGAAATTACTACTACTTTTCTGTCCTAGTTCTGTGTAGATCTAAAACATTGGCATGTTTGACCTGGTTAGCATTGGAATAAGCTTTTGGTGATCATAACAATGTTGTAGGCAATTTCATTAGCTTTCCATAAAGTATAGGATCACCTTATTTGGATGCCTGGATCTATAGTTATGGATAAAACAAGTGACTGTTGTGCTGCTGTCCAGATTTCTATACATGTGCTAGGTGATTGCTTTAGATTGCTCTTGTTTTGGTTAAACATGTTGGTTAGTTCTTGATCGATGCATGTGTGCAATATTTGAACTTAAGTTCACTTGTGTGCCATGCCTAATATGATTGCTATCCCTTTATAATAGGTTGTGTGATATTTAGTTAAATAACTCTAGGTGCCTATGTCTTGCATGATCTTATGTTTGTCTTGAATGCTATTATGTGATGCATATCATATTACCATTCTTCATATTCATGCGCTTGCATCTTGCATCTCATCTAGGTATGCTAGATGAACCACATGAAGGACGTCATGTTGGACCCGAACCCGAAGATGGTGAATGGTGGTGGACTATCCAGAAGATAGAAGGACTAGACAAGTGCTAGGATGGGAGATACTCACCAAGCGAGTGTCATCTAACAAACACTAACCTAGTGTTGGATCCTAGGCAAACCCTGGAGCATTCTAAGCCTCCTACATTTTTATAAATATCACTTGAGTTCTTTATGTTTGATGCATTAGGTTATAAGAGTTGATTGGAACCACTTGATGCATAGAACTACCTTGTCCAGAAATATACCTTGAACCCTATGTAGGTCCAGGATCGAACGGATGCTTAGCAATGCTTAGACCGGTAAAAGTTGGGTGATTTCCTGTCACTTGCGAGATATAGGTGGATACCAAAGCATGGTTGGCTATATTTGCTATCATGGAAATAACCATGTGTTGATGAATAAAAAGGAGACCAGACGGGATTGTGATAGAGAAGCAACAAGGCATGGAGGTCTTGGGTGCTTATCAATCCCCGTCTGTGTCGGTTAAGGACCGATTCGTTATACGTCCTCATGTCATGTTGAACGCATGTCTATCACTTAGTTGGCCGGATAACTCATTCGGACCGCGAAGCCGAGTAGCTCAACTCAGGCCGGAAGCTAGGAAGTGAAAGTGCGCACTCTGGTGATAGTAAGGATGTGCGTGGAGCCATTGGCGTAAGTCCGAGGGCGGATTGATGTCCTGGCAGAGTGGACTCCCTGAGAGTGCGGCGCTGCTCGGGCCCACGAATTTAGTTCCTAAGTTGTACCAAAGGTGACCTAAGACTACCTTGGCACAGGTATGTCTGGGTTTATGTTAGGAATAATTCCCCAGCTGGGTAGGAATCGATTCGAATCGCCGCATCTCCTGGATAGTGAGAACTTGACTGAGCAGCGGCAACATAGAGTAACTTAATGGTTATGATGATGATACTCACATTACTACACTGGCTATGGTTACTATTGCCTGTTACTAAATGATATTCCACATGTCTGGCACAGGTTAGTTGCTAATCTAGAGATGAATAGTTATAATTAACTTGGTTACCGAATTATAAAATGTATAGCTCAACTAGTGGTTTTTATGCAAAATTTTGTCAAGCTAGCTCCACCTATAAAACCTTGCATACTCCTTGGTGTCACTTTATTTCTGGTTTATGACGGGTAAGTCTAGCTGAGTACATTCGAGTACTCAGGGTTTATTCCATCATGTTGTAGGTGAAGTTCTCGGCCTACTGAAGATGGTGGCTAACCGTCGGTGTGCTCGGTGACTCTATATTTATTTGTCATCTTTATGCTTTTATCAGAGGATGTCACTTATGCTAGCAATGTATTTGGAACTTATATTAATGTAATCATTTGAAAACTATGTTGTTTTCACTAATCGGTTTTGAAACCCAAACTTATACTATTATTTGTGAACCTATTTGTAATATTATTTCTGCTGCAACTCTGTGTATGTGATGTGTATTTGCTTAATCCCTCGATCTTGGTTATGATGTTAATTTACCGAGGTCCTTCATGACACTCGGCGGACTACCGGGTTTACATAAGTGAAAGTATGCGCGGGTCAACGTGCTAAACGGGGATAGCCGTACTTGATCTTGTATAAATTGAGCGGTTATATCATAGGCTGCTCCCGTGTTTAATCAACATGGTTCAAGATCAACTCTTTTTGGGTGAAGATGATGAAAACCCCCTATTCTCACCTAAATGAGTTTGAGCAGACCTGTGCATGCCTACGCATTGAGGGCATGTTAGACGAAATCTTACGATGGAAGCTTTTTCCTTTCTCTTTGACGGGAAAAGCTAAACGTTGGTATAATCTCACCAAAGGGAGTATACAAGAAGATTGGGAAGCCCTGTGTTCTCGCTTCTGCTTACAATTTTTTCCCATCTCTAGGGTAGCCAGACTTCGTTCAGAGGTTCTATCTTTTAAACAAAAGAAAAAAAATCTCTAGGCATGGCTTGGGAACGCTTTAACACTCTTATTAATACTGTCCCTGACCTTGTCATTCAAGACCCTGTTCTTCTTCAACACTTCTATGTGGGGCTTGGTAGAAAAACCTCAAAGCTTCTTAATACGGCCTTAGGAGGCTCGTTCTTGCATGTCTCCGCCAATGCGGGGAGAAGCATTCTTATAAAAATTTTAGAGAATATTTCCGAAGAAGTAGAAGAGAAGCCATTAGAGGACGAATCCCAGATAGCTGAACCTGAATCTTTACCAGACCCATCATCAACTTCAGCTATCCTAAATCCTGAACCACCAAAAAAGGAGGAAACGCCGAATTCAGACTTCATGCTTGAATTCAAGGATGAACTTTTCGATGAATATGGAAATACCTCAAATTACCATTCTATGAGTAGACCCTAGAAATCTATGAAATCATCATCCAATGAAGAACCTTTAGACCCGTCTGAGTAAGCTTTCCTTAAAAAGTCTACGAAAGAGCTAGTATCAATTATAAGCAATGAATGGTTAGAAGAATCAGAGCTTTCCTCTGATGTGATTCGTTTAGATTCACCTTCTATATCCATTCATTGCCAAATTAATAAAGCTTCTTTCGATGCTCCTTACAATCCTGTTGTGGGTGTTAATATCATGTCCGCATCTTTCGCTCTTGATTTATTAAAACACATGCCATTGACCCCAACAATAAAGTTATTGAAAAGTCTTTCAGGACACATTCTCCTAAGTTCGAGAATTTTGTATGTCCTCCCTATCCAGGTAAAAGGAACCAAAGTTAATTTGAGCTTCTATATCTCTGATATTATGGAGTTTGACCTGTTGACAGGACAACCAATCGAAAGACTTATCCAAGAAGGACAAACGGGAAAGTTGAATATAAAGCTTGGGAAAAACTTTAAGCTTTCTATACCCATTACTCATTCTGTAAATGCTGAGAGTGAGCCAATTCCCGAGGAAGACCCAATGAAAGAGGTTAAGGTTGCATCTCTTGATTATTTGATTGAACCCAACCATGAAGATGATGCTCAGTTCTTCATCGAGGAAGAAGAGGAAAATCCTATGGAGGCTGAACCTCTAGATGAATTACTGGAACCACCTAAGCCCACCATTGAGCTTAGAACCCTACCTTCTAGTCTTAGATATGCTTTTCTCAATAATGATCAGGATTCTCCCGTGATCATAAGTGATAAACTTTATTAGGAAGAATCCCTATGCCTACTAACTCTCTTAGAAAAGCATCGTTCTGCTTTTGGCTATTCACTTCAAGACCTTAAGGGAGTTAGCCTAGCTCTTTACACCCATCGCATCCCTACAGATCCTAACTCTATACCTTCTAGGGAGCCCCAGCGTAGGCTTAATAATGCAATGAGAGAGGTTGTTAATAAAGAGGTTTTAAAACTCTTGCACACCGGGATTATCTATCCTGCGCTGCATAGTGAGTGGGTTAGCCCTATTCAAGTTGTGCCTAAAAAGGTAGGCATGACTGTTGTTAAAAATGAAAAGAGTGAATTAATCCCCCAAAGAATTGTCACTGGATGGCGGATGTGCATTAAATATAGAAAATTTAACAAGACAACAAAGAAAGATCACTTTCCGTTGCCCTTCATTGATGAAATGTTGGAGCGACTTGCGAATCACCCTTTCTTCTGTTTCCTTGATGGGTATTCAGGTTATCACCAAATGCCGATCCATCCAGATGACCAAAGCAAAACCACATTTACATGTCTATATGGAACTTATGCTTACCGTAGAATGTCTTTTGGATTATGTAATACTATAGCTTCTTTTCAAAGATGTATGATGTCTATATTTTCTGATATGATTGAAGAAATCATGAAAGTTTTCATGGATGACGTTTCTGTTTATGGAAAAACTTTTGATGATTGTCTTAAAAATTTAGACAAGATTTTGCAAAGATGTGAAGAAAAGCACTTAGTCTTTAATTGGGAAAAATGTCATTTCATGGTTAGAGAAGGCATAGTGCTTGAACACTTGGTGTCCGAACGAGGGATTGATGTAGATAGAGCTAAAATTGAAATAATTGAACAGTTACCTCCTCCTGTAAATATCAGAGGGATCCACAGTTTTCTTGGTCATGCTGGTTTTTACCGCCGCTTTATAAAAGATTTTTCTTATATTGCTAGACCACTTACAAATCTTTTGGCTAAGGATGTTTCCTTTGAATTTAATGATGCATGTTTGAAATCTTTTAACATGCTTAAGAAAGCACCCATCTCTACACCAATCATTCAACCCCCTGATTGGTCGCTACCTTTTGAAATTATATGTGATGCTAGTGATTATACTGTGGGAGCAGTTTTGGGACAAACTAAAGATAAAAAGCATCATGCAATTGCTTGTGCTAGAAAAACTCTGACAGAACCTCAACTTAATTATGCAACAACTGAAAAAGAACTCTTGGCTGTTGTTTTTGCTATTAATAAGTTTAGATCTTACTTAGTAGGAGCTAAGGTGATTGTTTATACTGATCATGCTCCTTTAAAATACCTGCCCACTAAGAAAGATGCTAAACCTAGATTAATAAGATGGATTTTGTTACTCCAAGAATTTAACTTAGAAATAAAAGATAAAAAGAGAGTAGAAAATTCTGTTGCCGATCACTTATCCAGAATGCAATTTGAGAATTTGCAAGAACTGCCCATCAACATGCTCTTCAACATCACAAAATCCGACCCCCGGTATGCAAATATTGTTAACTTTATGGCTGCAGGTTATGTGCCACCAGGGGAGAACAAAAGGAAACTTATCTATGAAAGTTGTCTCCACATATGGGATGAACCATACCTCTTCAGAGTCTGCTCTGATGGCCTGCTCAGAAGGTATGTACCAGTGTAAGAAGGCATCAAGATCATCGAACGATGCTACTCATCACCATATGGAGGACATTATGGTGCATTCCGCACTCATTCAAAGATCTGGCAAAGTGGATTCTTTTGGCCAACCATGTATGAAGACACGAAAGACTTCATTAGGAGGTGTGGAGCATGTTAGAGGCACGAAAATATCAATTCAAGGGATGCCATGACACTCACTAACAACCTTCAGATTGAGCTCTTCGATGTCTAGGGAATCGACTACATGGGACCTTTTTCGTAATCAAAGAACTGTGAATACATCTTGGTCGGCAGTTGACTATGTCTTCAAGTGGGTTGAAGCCATACCATGCAAAGCTGCTGATGCAAAGAACTCTAAGATGTTTGAAGAAATAATATTTCTAAGATTCGGAGTTCCAAGGATGGTGATTAGTGATGGAGGAACTCACTTCACTGACAAAAATTTTCACAATTACTTGTCAAAACATGGGATCCATCACAATGTCGCTACACCATACCACCCTCAGACAAGTGGCCAAGCAGAAACATTAAATAAACAAATCAAGAACATTCTGCAAAAGACGGTTAATGAGATGGGGACTGCATGGAAGGATCGACTACTCGATGCACTATGGGCTCACAAAATGGACTATAAAACACCACTTGGAATGTCACCATATCAACTGGTCTATGAGAAGACCTATCATCTACCTGTTGAGCTAGAATTCAAGCGATGGAACATGGACTTTGAAGCCACAGGAATTAAGAGGAAGATGCAACTCTCTGAGCTTGATGAATGGCATGAAAAAGCATATCACAACTCCAAGATTTACAAGGAGAGAACAAAAAGATGGCATGACAAGAGGATCAAGAAGGAGTTCGCCCCTAGAGATAAGGTATTAATTTTTAATTCTAGGGTTAAATTATCTAGGCATGGAAAACTTCAGAGCAAATGGGAAGGACCATTCAAAGTGATAAGTACTTCGTCGCATGGAGCGGTAACGCTTCAAAATGAGGAAGGTACGTTATTCAAGGTAAATGGCCATCGTCTTAAGATCCTTCTAGAACCTAAAAAACCACCTGAGGATTTGGATGAGGTAGATTTCCTGATTTTACCATAGATTTACACCTCTGCCATCCTCTTTACATTTCGTAACACGAAAATATACTTTTTGGGATTAGATAAGGATTAGAAACTGCCACAAAAAAAATCACCATGAGAGGATGACATGTGGGGTCGCCTGGACCCACCTAGAGGTCGCCCGGCCCACTTGTCAGCCGCCTCGCGCTTGATCAACTCTCTCGTGTCTTCTAGATCCTTCCTTGTTAAAATCTCGTAGTTTTTCGACGCATTCGGTTTTTCCTCGTTACAAGACCTCGTATGAATAGATCTTGACCCCTGCTACAAGTTGTTCCCCCCCTATATAAGCGAGCCTCTGCCTGCCTCCATAGCCATCCCATCAAAGCCTTCTCTCTCCAACAGCAGCAAAGCTCGCCTCCTCTTTAGTTCCCATGGCCAACAAATAGATCGTCCCCTATGGTTTTGACCCTAGCAAGAAGCCCGACGCACTTGCGTTGACCTTCGCTCCTCTAGAAGTTATCCCAATTTGCTCAAGTCAATCTTACTTCGCCTAAGCCATCCATCGTTCGATGATGATTGCTCCGCCGCGGCCACATCTACTTCTCAAGGACAAGCCACGTCAACCCGACGTGCCGCCACCGATCAAGGTGACGAAGGAGATCAACCTCCTTCCTACAAGGGCGAACGAGGTGCTGATTGGAGTGAAGACCAACAAGTTTGGAGATGTCACATGTGTAAAATATAAGTCAGTCACCCCTCGTACCATCATCGATGGAGTTCGCGCTATGCCGGATCAGATAAAGGTTGTTCCATCGAAGGAGAAGAAAAGGAGAACGCCATCACCACCTATCCTAGAGGCTGAGAAGTGACCACGGATGACCATTGCTCTCTTAGAGAAGAAGATTGAAGACCTCTCCGATGTTATCTATACCCTAGAGCAAAGGATAGACGAAGAACACATCTATCGCAAGAGCCTACAACATGACCTAAATGCTTTGAATCATTTTGTTGCTAAGATAAAGAAGTGAGAAGTAGATAGTTAATAATAAGGCACGAGTGTTTAGGCCATGTGTTTAAAAATATTATGTTTAGGTTACTCGCTTAGCTCAAATCATTAGAATATTGAAGTTCGTGTTAGGTCATCAAAAGTTTGTATTTAGTTTGTGCTTGTGTAATAAAGTGCCTTATATATTAATGAAGTCTTCTTATTATTATCTATTATCTATTTCTTTTTGGATATGTGTTTGTCTCCACATGTTGTGCATAAAGGTATATAGGAAAATATGTGTGGGGGAAGCACACCGCGACATCAAGACAGAATTCGATCGCTAAAATCACAAAATTCAGAAAGCAACAAAACAAAAACCACGCTCGACAAAGTTGGACCGAAATAGGCCCAAGAGTGGGCCGCTCGGTCTCCTACATGGGCTGGTTGGCTCATCACAGCGCCGCCTTGCCTCGCACTTCTCCCACGATCAGGTTTGAGCCCAATACACTTTATTTTTATATGTTTCGCTTTTTGTTTCGAACCAAATTGAAAATCACTTAATAAAACAACTTTAAAACCTGAGAAAAAATTATTTCAGTCATGACTTAAAGATAGACTCATATAATACTTTTCTGAAAGTCTTGCTACTGTTGGGAACTTATTATTAGGGACCCCATGCTACTTAAGTTGTTGTGGAATGAGATATAGTAGAATAATGAGAACTTGATTCTTGATGTCTTGTTATTAGAGAATTTTATTTAACAATAATAAAAAAGGAATAGCTACACCTCTCATTTGTGGTAAGCAATGTCCTACCAGAGTCAAATACGATAGATTAGAAACCTTCTACATATACTACTTGTCATTGTGTTGAGTTTGGTCAAACCTTGTGACCCTTGTTGAGAAACTTATCATGCTCTCAAGATCAAGATCGTGTATACTCCACCTAAAAATGTTCTACTCCTACATCGGGAATAGACACAAAATATGTTTGATAGGATAAATGCTCAAAGTTATTGTAAATGTCTCTCTTGAAAAGTTTCAATTACAAAAAGAGAGGCATGGGCTATGCAAAAGTTATTCATAAAAGAATGAAACACAAAGTATTGGAAAAAATGGACAAATGTCCGAGATATTGAAAACAATGGGTACTCAAATGCCTGCCTGAAAAGAAAAAAAACAAAGAAGAGAGATGAATAAGATAGCCCATGTTTGATTGCAAAAGTTTTTCAAGTTTCAAACAAGAGAGACATGTTTCAAGGAGCATAGTAGAATTATGTTAGCCACCATATATATATCCACACACAAGCATATCTTGATATAAGAGTATGACATTTTTTTTCTTAGATCCTTGTTTTGACTTTACAATATATGCAATGCAAGTATGTTTTCATATTTATCCCTACCTGAGCTCCACATAAAACTTTTAGAAGTAGATAAAAAGAAGGCAAAGTCATCAATGCCTTGGTAAGGATGCAAAAATACCACATATACAGAGTGATTTGAGAAGACAACAAAAGGAGAAGTTAAGCTATGTTTTTGTTTTCAAAAATCTTAAAATGTTTCTCCAATTGACTTGACTGAAGGAAGATGGTGATCTGTTTCAAACTGTTCCATTCTTCAACCGCTCAAAGTTTCATGATAGACACTTTGAATCCTACAGTGCATGCATGACTGGGAATGGTTTCATATTGATGTCTTGTCCTAAGGTTATGTCTTGAGTAATCCATCCTTTTATCGAGGACGAGTAAAAGCCTAAGTGTGGGGGAGTTTGTTGACGGTAGTTAACATTCATTACAAAACCATCAATATAACTTGTATAAATGACTAAAATAGATCACCAATGTAGACTTAGGGGTTTAAACTGATCAATTCCACGAGTTTTGGTAAATCTGTATTTCTAGCAGGATTTATTCAGAAAATCGTCAAGGAGGACCTATTCGTCAAAAGAAATCACGGAATTCCGCCGCGTAATCGATGTGGGAAAACTCTAGAAGACTCGAGAAGGCGAATCACCAAAGCGGGACACGTGTCCCTGACACGTGGGGCCGGCTGGCCTCACCTAGAGGCTGCCCGGCCCCTATGGGCTCCACCTGTCAGCCTCGTTGTTATATGGGTTCTCCACCGCCTTAAGGATTACATCTCCGACATTCTTTAAGTCGGTTTGATCTAAGAGCTCACATTGGACGCTCTGGGCTATATATACTAACCTACACCCCCTCCAGGGCAGTCTCATTTGATTCTGAGAGCTGAGAAGCCAGAAACCCTAATCTATATGTCCACTAGGATTAAATCTAGTCTTGTATTAGAGATAGTGAGATAGAGTGAGAGAGAAGAGTTTAGAAGAGTCCTGATCTATCGGTGCTCTCTCTACTGCTTGTTACTTGACGGAATCAAGTTCTTCTTGAACTTGCTTATAAGATTTCTCTAGTAATTGACTTCTAATTTAAGTAAGTATCTTGTTTATATTGTTGTTTAGGTTTGCGCCTCTCTTTTGAGTCCTTTAATCCTTATAGCTCCTGAATTAAAGTAGTATTCATAATATAAGCGTGGTGCTTAGACTTACTCGTGATATCCAAGTAACCGTCAGGGGCTTAGACCGGATTGATGATACGAGAGAACCTGCAGGTCTGTTCCTGTCACCAGCGAACTAGTAACCGTCAGGGGCTGTACTACGTTCTACGTTGGTGGTATGGTATCCAATGCCTGCCTGCCACTCTGTGCGTAGCTGCTACAGCTCCCCGGCCGGCCAACCTCTTCTGGCGTTAATTAATTTGGGAAGAACTGCTAGTCTGGTTCAGATTTATTACGAGCATATATACTACTATGTTCTCGCAGTATATTTTTTTGTGTTAAATAAAGTGAAACATTGTAAAATTTAAAATAGTTTTCTCTTAACATGTAATAATTTATTTAATTTAAGACCAAGGCAGTGATTAATTAACATCTCTTAGATTAGATCATTGCACGCGGAACCAACCAACAAAACACATCAGCAACTGTGATGATGGACGATGGTGGTGGTGGTGACTGGTGAGACCGCTGTTAAAGTTAGCTAGGAATCTCGCACTACTGGAGGCCGTGGCTTTGCCGAGTGTTTTTACACTCGGCAAAGAGCCCTTTGCATTCGACAAAGGCTTTGCCAAGTGTAGCACTCGGTAAAATCCGCTTGGCAAAATTTTTCTCGACAAAGAGTCTTTGCCGAGTGCTTTTTATCAGGGCACTCGGCAAAATAAAAAACAATTTTGCCGAGTGCTTAGGGCGGCACTCGGCAAAATATTTTCGGCCGTCACGTCGGCCGTTAATGGTTATTTTGCCGAGGGTCTGACCCAGCACTCGGCAAAAAAAAAATTATTTTTTTAAAAAATTACTTTGCGGAGTGCCCAAGTCCAGGCACTCTGCAAAGGTTTTTTTAATTTTTTTTTTAAATTTACTTTGCCGAGTGCCCCTGTCCAGGCACTCGGCAAAGTTTTTTTTTTATTTTTTTAAATAATTTCTTTGCCGAGTGTCCCTGTTTAGGCACTCGACAAAGAATTTCTAGATTTTTTTTTAAAAAAAATACTTTGCCGAGTGCCCCTGCCTAGGCACTCGGCAAAGTTTTTTTTTATTTTTTTAAAAAAAATACTTTGTCGAGTGCCCCAGCCTAGGCACTCGGCAAAGAATTTCTAGATTTTTTTTGGAAAAACTTTGCCGAGTGCCTTGCCTATGGCACTCAGCAAAGACCCCGAGAATTGCAATTTTTTTACATTCCATTGTAATAGACAATATATATATATACATCAATCATCACATCTATATCACCAACATGCATTATATATCACAAGCACACGCATATTTAATAAATCCATCGAAAATCCATCACAAATGCAACAAAGTTCAACATCACAAGTTTATTATTACAAGTTCAACATCACAAAGTTCAACATCTCTACTGTGGCGACGGAAACTGCAGGTGTGGCCTCCTGGACAGCGGTGAAGGACCGGACTACGGCGAAGGGTTGACGTGATTAGCCACCGGCGGGATTGTTTGAACCCGCCGATGGAGGCTGCACAAAAGAAAAGAGATTGCATGTGTTAGATTCAAAATTGAAAATTTCGGCAGCACCTCCCCTGCACGGGGAGGTTTCCAACCTGCAAGAAACAACGGCACGAAGGCCGACAATCACAACGGCACGAAGGTCGACAATCCCAACGGCACGAAGGCCGAAAATCACAACGGCACGAAGGCCGACAATCCCAACGGCACGAACGCATTAAACTTTCATACTCACAGGAGTGAAGTGTCAAACCGGAGCTGGAGCTGGCAACTGCACTTGGACACCCGATGCTTGCCTGATGGTTTGCATGATCTGATACATGTCCGCCATCTGCTTCTTCGTGGCCTCCAGCTCTGCGGTCAGGTGCGCTTGCATCTCCCTTGTCTCTACCAGCTCGGCCTGCAGTGTTTCAATCATATGTTTCAGTATTACAAATCTGATCAATGTGTGTAACGTTCAATGTATGACGAGTGAAACCGGAATTACCTGAAGTTCATCGACCCGCATGTGTTGGAGTAGGCCGTGCACGTATGGGGAAGGCTTCGGCGTGTGCTCGTGCCCTCACGCCGGAGAGAGAGGGTTTGCGAGCTCGAGTCGGCGCCGTCTACAATCCACAACCGCCCGTGCTTCCCGCCTTGCCCCTGCCTCACGATCACCTCTCCTCTCAAGGGCTCGATTACTCGACAGTGATCTCGAGCCATGGAGCGCCTCTAACCGCCTCCGTGTAGTCTCTCCGACCTTAGCGTGGACGCCAGTCGAGTAAGCCCGGCAGGGCATCCGGGTTGAAGACGACACCGGATTTCACCAGCCCATGTGGGACACACGCCCATGCCCCAAACTCCGAGACCGGCACGTCCGGTGTGCCACCTCCTGTGAGAAAGACGGCAAGATGATTAGAAATCGAGGCAAAATTGAGCGTTAGAATAGATAAATGACATCTCAGACAAGTGCCCGCTTGAATGCGGGAGGTTGCGGCTGCCTTGGTGGTGAGTTGGAGCCGCCTCGATTGCCCGCTCCGCACTTGCCTTGCTCGTGCTTTGCGATGTACGCCGGGTCAAGGTACCTGTCCACGATCCTCGACCATGCCGATCTATGCGACATGCACCACGAGGCCGACACCTACACACCATCAAGTGTTTGACATATAAGAAGATCAATTCTGAACCTACTAAATCTTAAAACAAATTAATATTATTCACCTACTTGAAGGTACTGCTCCTTGGTTAGCGCCACATTTCTTGCGCTGGTTTTGTTGAGGGGCTCTTTCTTGATGGACTGTGAGTAGTCGTCGACGTGGGCTGAGTCACGCCTCGTGAATCATGTCGCCAACGTACTTCTTATAGGCTCTGTGTGCCGTATGATCCGCTAGGGTCTCTGTACCTTCTTCGGCCTTGAAGTACCTCTGCATACAAACACGATGTATCCGTTCATTATTTCAATAAAAGACTTAAGCAATAGAGGAGATGTATTGAGCTATGTTGTGAGACACTTACCCAAAGTCCACCAAAACCCGCTCCACTTGTTGTCCCGCTTTCGTCATCCGAGCCGAGCTTGTACTGTCCCACGACTGTGCTAGCTCCCACCTCCCTCTTTCAAGTCCACAAGGCCGGGAAGTTTTTCCTGCATGAGACATCCCGGGATCGGTAGCAGGGTGCGTGGGGGTCAAGAGCACCCGATGTAAACTAGCCAGCCCTGCATAAGTGATTACAAAAAAATTATCGGTTTCTTTTTTGATTTTCAACGTATCATATGAAGTACTAGTGATAACATCTATAGTTACTTACCTTCTTCCCATAGGACGAACCAAGTGGGCGTGGGTCCGAAGCGGAACTGGAGGAAGGCTTGTGGGACCTCGCAGTGAGGAGCCGAGAAAGCAGAATCGCCCCTCTGTCTGCTGAGTCCCTCGTCCCCCGACCGGAGTGTCTGTGGTCGTGCTCTCGTGGCCGCCACGTGGTCCTCCAGTGGTAGGAGACGGGTCCTCCCGGCTGGTCAAGAGCCGGGAGAGGCGGGTCCCTCCTGGGCGACTCCCGCCCCTCCCCCTCCCTCCCCTCCCGTCTTTGGGCGACCCAGCCTACTCTCGCCATTAGGCGAAGACGCCCCTCGCCTCTATCGGGGGCGAGCCTGCAGTACACCGAGAGCACCCGCCTCGGTGAACGGCAGTTGCCCACCATCTTTGTTCTATCACCGCAATGTACAAAGAATGAACAACAAGCGTTAGTACATACATGTCAAATAGTTCAAAATGAATAAACATAACAAAATTTAATAAAAAACATAGTATTACATGGTTTAGGAATAATCTTCATGATTGGGGTCATAGGTCTCATCATCAACGCTGTAATTGTCCAAATGGGCAACACTATTCAAGGTTCATGTCTTCTTCATTGTCTTTGCCTAAATGGAATCGCTCAAGCATTTGAATGTCCTTCGATTTAGCACTACATCTCCGTGGTCCTCGCCATCAACCGCTTCATTGTCTACTTCCATGGCGGTCGTCACACCGGTAAGACTATCTCAAAGCTCCTTGTAGCCCATCTCGCTTGATAGAACTCTCCATCATATGTGTTTGTGTCAAGGTGTAATCTTCATCATTTGGAATGTAGTTTACTGTATGAAGATACCTGGTGCACAATAGACCAACCCTTAAGATGGTTTTTGTCTTGGCACACGTATGGCGTATGATACACCTGCACGGCCTGTTGAGCCACAATATAGATATATTTTCCTTTATAGACGGAATCATGCCTAATCTCGACTAGCCCAAGATGAGGGGTCCGTCTCATTCGTGCAGGATCAAACCAGTGGCACTTGAATATGATAGGAGTAAGAGGTACCCGGCCCTCATATTCAAGTTCATAGATCTCCTCAATTATTCCGTAGTATTCGACGCCATTAGTGCCCGGCGTAAAAACTTGGCTGTTGGTGGTTTTCCGACCGGGCCGAGTCTACTCGTGTCTTGACGTGTGGAAGCGATATCCGTTCACGTCATAACCGGTATATGACTTCACCCTTAACTTGAAGCCGTTTGCAACCTGTCTCAACTCGTCACTCATGGACGCATTGGTTTGCGCCTGCAAGCTCAAGCATGATACATCGTTATACTATTGGAACGTACAAGCTACTAAGGAATATCGACGAACGTACAACCTTTTGTTTGAACCAAGAAATGAAATCAGGCCTCCCAGCTCCCGCACCCTCTGAAAGCAGGGTATCATGTTCGTGCGGGGTAGGATCCCTTGATTGATGCCACTCTTGATGAACAAATTCCCTGTACCAAAGAGAATCAATGGGGTTCGATACAGAATAGTGACGTCGTATTGAAACAAGTTTGTTGAGAACTTACTTAATGAATGGCGCAACCTCGACAAGGTTGGTGAACACATATAGCGTGATTATGCGCCACTCTTCTAGATCCAATCTCTTGGGGGTCGATCCACTTGCGCTGCCTAGTTGGCATTTGAAAAGGCTGAGGGTTGATTCAACTTCGCCAGCATTGTAATGAGGGGGTGGATTATGCTTGCTAGGAAGGTTCGGCTTGTAGTAGGATGTCGTGAAGTTTGCAACCTCCTCCCGAATGCTTGCCTCTGTAATGGAAGCCTCAATTCTGACTTTATTTGTACATTTCTTGCGAAGAGTCTTTAGACATCACTCGATTGGATAGCACCAACGGGCCTGCACGGGCCCCCCAACCGTGCCTCGGTCGGGAGGTGCACAATCAGATGCTGCATCGGCAAGAAAAAGCCGGGTGGAAAGATCTTCTCAAGCTCACAGACCAACTCAGGTGCCATAGTTTCTAATTCTGTAATGACAGTCGAAGATAGCTCCTTGGCACAAAGCTGGCGAAAGAAGTAGCTCAACTTTGCCAGCACTAGCCAGACATGCTCAGGGACATAGCCTCGAACCATCGACGAAAGTATGCGCTCAATCCATATGTGGTAGTCATGACTCTTCATCCCGTTGACTCGTAGAGTCTCTAAGTTCACTCCCCTGCTCAGATTCGCTGCATACCCATCAGGGTATATTAAATTCTTGATCCATCGAAGTACTTCCCTCCTTTGATCGATTTTCAAGACATAGGGGGCCCTAGGCCTTCTCCATTGCTTTCCTGTTGCAGGAGGCCGCATCTCTAGGTTTGGCCTATCGCACAATGTCGCCAGGTCCACTCTAGCCTTAGGGTTGTCCTTAGACTTGTCAGTGTCCATGAGCGTTGCCCAAAGTGCCTCGGCGATATTCTTTTCAATGTGCATGACATCAATGTTATGGGGCAGTAGGAGGTCATCGAAATAGGGGAGCCTCGTCAAGCCGGACTTATGAGTCCACATATGTTGCTCTCCATATCCCACGAAACCACCATCTTCGTTGGGCATGAGAGCATCTATCTGAGCACGAACCTTCGCCCTAGTCCTCAAGTGCGGTCTAGGGTCCATCGCTTTGACACCTTTCGTAAAGCTCTTGACGTCTTCTCTGAATGGATGGTCAAGAGGGAGGAATTGATGATGTTTGTCGAACGACGAATACTTGCCACCCTTCTTCAACCATATGAACCTCACAGCTTCCTTGCATATTGGGCATGGGAACTTCCCCTAAACACACCAGGCGCACATTAACCCGTACGCCAGGAGGTCGTGTAGAGAGTAGTGGTACCAGACGTGCATTTTGAAGCTAGTCTTCATAGCTCGGTCGTATGTACACACCCCTTTGACCCAAGCATCGATCAACTCATCTATCACAGGCTCCATGAAGACACCCATATTACTCCCCGGGTGTCCTGGGATTATCAACGACATGAACACGGTATGTCGTTGAAAGGAGACGCCGGGGCGGAGATTCAGGGGGATGACGAACATGGGCCAACATGTGTATGGTGCAGCCATCATGCCATATGGATTGAACCCATCTGTTGCCAGCGCGACACATACATTACAAGCCTCCTCTGCTTTGAGAGGATGCCACGAATGGAAGTACTTCCATGCATCAGCATCGGATGGATGTATCATCTTCTCAGGATTGTATCGTGTGCCGTTTTTGTGCCATGTCATCTGTTTCGTGGATTCCTAAGTCATGAATAGCCGTTGGAGCCTCGGCAGGAACGGAAGGTGTCGTAGGACTCTCATGGGGATCTTAAGCTGCCTCTTCCGGCCATCGCCTGAGTCTACCTCCACGTACCTGGAGGATTTACACATCGGGCAGTACTTTGCATCCGCGTGTTCTTTCCTAAATAGGACGCACCCCTTCGGACACACATGTATCTTGTCATACGGCATCTTAAGTGCAAGAAGGAGCTTCTCTGACTCGTACAAGTTCTTCGGCATAATGTGTGTCTTCGGTAGCATATCGCTCCACACGGCCACCATCTTGTCGAAGCTTTCTCGACTTAGGTTTAACTCGGCCTTCAACCCCATTACGCGACCAATGGCATCTAGCTGAGAAACATTAGTATGATCATGAAGGGGTCTCTGTGCCGAGTCCAACATCAGGTAGAAGGCATCTACGGCAGCCTCCATCTCCTCCTTGTCACGTCCTTCAGCGAACTGAGCTTGGTGCATGTCATCCAGCATGTCTGCTACCCCGGCATCATGATCGAAAGCCTCGAGCCGTGGTCTCACCACCTCCTCCCTGATACGATCGGCTTCACCATGGTGGATCCACCGGTGGTAGCCCGGAGTAAATCCAAACTTCACAATATGTTTACCCATGGTTAACCTATCTTTCCTTCTTCTGTTGTCACAACCGCTGCACGGACAAACCACTAGAGAATGGCCTCCAGCACTCTCACCAAATGCATGCTGTAAGAATTCTTCGACCTTGACTATAAACAGCAAGTCGTAATCATGCTAGTCTCTCCGGAGCGTGTACATCCACTCACGGTCCTCCATCCTTTAACAGACATATCAGCACATATGAGTCACCATCAATTGCATCTACGCGGTGTTCCTACTCTCTAATAGGTGAGGATAGGTCCTAATCCCACCCACGAATCCGTAGATGAGGTTAGTTTCCATGCTCCGCTCCTATCCGAGATGGAATTTCGACAGCACCTCCCTGCTGTTCTCCCGATACACGTCCTGCAAGGGAGAGTGTGTATCCAGAGAACAACAGGGGGTGATGCCGAAACACCATCTCGGACCAGAGCGGACCATGGAAACTAACCCATCTACGCATCCGTGGGCTATCCAAAAAACGTGGACAATCCGAAACAGAAATGCTCGCAGATATGCAAAGATCTACATACCTCCAAAGATATCTCTTTCGGACGGGAGACGCCTAACTAGGCTATACCGATCTACGACGGCAGACAAGCGGAAAAAGAGATGATTTATACCTAGGGTGTCGGTGAAGTCAGGCTAGCGAGGCAGTGGCGAGTCGACGCAGTGGCGAGGCGACGCAGTGGCGAGGCAACGCAGTGCAGGCAGACCCGCGACGCCGACGAAGACGATCGGGGACCTCCGGGTCACCTCCGACAGGTCCTGCTCTGCAAAAGAAGAAACACGACACTATAAGTTCAAAATTTCGGCAGCACCTCCCCTGCACAGGGAGGTTTCCAAAACCTACAAAAAACAACGGCACGAAGGCCGACAATCACAAATGGCACGAAGGCCGATAAGAACAGCGGCACGAGGGCCGACATCACAACGGCACGAAGGCCGACAAACGGAGAAAGGGTGGATATACCTTGCCCACGCTCGTAGGCGGTTCGGTGACGGTAGGGGCGTCGGCGGGATGGGCACGCGGAGAAGACGGCCGAGGCACCTCCTCCTCCCCTCCACCTTGGCTTCCTCCCCCTCTCCTCCCCCTTCCTCTCCTCCTCCTCCTTCCTTTTTCTTCTCTTTTTTCCTTCTCCTTCTTCTTCCTTTTCCTTCTCTTTCTTTCTCCTCTTTTTTCTTCCTTCTTCCTTCTTCTCCTCCCTTCTTCTTACTGCTGCTTCCTCCTCCTTCTTCCAATCCGGCGGCAAGAGCAGGGGAGCACAGGGGCGCATGGGGCCGGCGCGTGCAGGGGAGGATGGCCGCTCGCGCCGATGGGTGGTGGCAGCCTGCTGACGGACGCGACGGCGGCTGGCCGGGCTGGGTGCTTTCGGGGTAGGCTGCGCGGTGGCGGGCTTCATTGGTGTGGGCGCCAGGGGAGCCAATGCAGGGCGGCGGGCGGGGTTGGGGTGCTGGGGCGGGCGCAGTGTGAGGAGGCTCGCCGGGCGTATGCTGGGAGCTGCTGCAAGGCGGCGGGCAGGGTCTTGGGGTGCTCGGGGGCGGCGCGCGGTGGCGGGTTCTCGGCCAGCAGGCACGCAGGGTTGCTGCGCGGCCGGGCTGGGGTGCTCTTCGCGGGGGGAGTGCGGTGGCGAGGCTCGCTGCGCAGCGTGGGCACGCCAGGAGCCACCGGCCGGGCGGTGTGGCTGGGGGGTGCTCGGGCGGCGGGCGCGGTGGCGTGGTCTTGTGCCGTGGCGGCCTGGGAGCCGCGCTGGCCGGGCTGGGGTGCTTTCAGGGGCGGGCGCGGTGGTGGCGGGGCTCGCCCAGCGTGTGGAGCGGGCGGTGGTGGCACTGGGCGACCGAGGATGCGCGGCGGGCGGCGGGCGGCGGGACAGAGCAGAGCGGGCGGATAGGGTTCTGGGGGTGGGGGGGGATTTTGGGCCGGCGGTTTTAAAAAAAACATATTTTCACGTGATCACATGTGGAGATGTCTGGGTTTTTGGCATCCGATGTCACAACTTGCTCGAAACCTTTACAATTTTTTACCACAGCCTCCATATGTGATAACACGACGCCTCGACAAGTTTTGTGATTTTCGGACTTCGTTTGCATTTTATATAATTTAAAATCACATTTCCGGCAAGTACCTCGACATGTTACATCAACGAGATGCTCGAGATTTCATGTGACTTCCTAGATACGGCCTAAACATACCATAGATATCATGAGTATCAATTTTTGGATGACCAAAGTCCATTATTACTTGTACCTGCAGTTCAAATTTGAAATATCCCAAAAAATTAGACGAAACGAAATAAACTAATGAAATATATAAAAAAAGTCAAAATTGCCCCAAATTTTAAAATAGAGTTTGAAATACTGTCACAAGGCCACAGAAAAAAAATTGGGCCCAAAATCAAAAAAAAAATTTGCCGAGTGCCATGAGTGCCGGCCCAGGGAGCACTCGGCAAAATAAGTTTTTAAAAATTAAAAAAAAATTGCTGAGTGCCCAACACTTACACTCGGCAAAATAAGTTTTTAAAAATAATAATAAAAAATTTTGACGAGTGCCATCCGTTAGTCACTCGGCAAAATCTGACGGCAGGTGGCCACCGTCACGTGCCGGCCACCTTTTGCCGAGTGGGACTTTTACCGAGTGCCGCGGCACTCGGCAAAGCCCAGATTTGCCGAGAGCCAGGCTTTGCCGAGTGCCTGGCGCTCGGCAAAGCAACCTTTGCCGAGTGCTTTATTTTGCCGAGTGCGGCACTCGGCAAAATATTTCTTTGCCGAGTGCCTCGATAAAAAGCACTCGGCAAAGTCTCATGCACTCGACAAAGTACAGTTTTCCAGTAGTGTCGCTCCGACACATACAATATGTGTAATTGGACTGTACTTTTGTCTGACGGACGATGCATGTTTGTTTATCTCATCCAAAGCGTGACTAGATCATCATAGTGCGCGGCAGTATACAGTACATATATAATAAAACAAAAAAAACAAACATATATACAGACAAAAACAAAACAAAAAAAGAAAACAGTCCCACCTTAGCTTAGAATCGTTTCACAAGTATATGCACGCTTGGGGGTTGCTCTTGCCCGCTCCTAATTACCTCTGCCTTATTACACATATGTTAACTCAATCTAGATAATAAGGCTTACCCCCATCTCTTTTCTTGTTGACATTGTGTTTCCAGACCCCATGAAGCCAATCTAAGTGCGATATTTATTAGAGTCACATCGTCAGACCCCATGAAGTGCATCTAACTACGTGATAGTTATTAGGTAGAATAGTCCCTTTATTTAGGTCTTGTTTAAATCCATAGCGTAAAGTTTTGAGGTGTCACATCGGGTATCACATGGGGTGTCGCATGGGGTGTTTGAATACTAATAAAAAAATAAATTACAGAATTCGTCAGTAAACCGCGAGACGAATTTATTAAGCCTAATTAATCCATCATTAGCACATGTGTTACAGTAGCACCACATTGTCAAATCATGTGCTAATTAGGCTTAAAAGATTCGTCGCGCAAATTAGTCGCAAACTGTGTAATTAGTTATTTTTTTGTTTATATTTAATACTCTATGTATGTGTCTGTGTCCAAACATTCGATATGATAGGGTGTAAACTTTTGGGGAAGGAACTAAACAAGGCCTTAGAGTCTTGACTAAAAAACTAGTCCCCCGAATTATTCAGATGGGCATGGATAACAAAATTATCGGATTAACAGTTAGTTATATGTAGCAAACAGACTTCTAAATAAAGATTATTGGGTTAACACAAACCAACTACACTCTACAGAGATGAAGAGGATCACAGATACTCCAGCAGTGTATACCAGTACCCTCAATCAATCAGGTCATGTGTAGTAGTTGCTCTGCTGGTCATACACAACGCAACGGCCATGACTAATGACTACGGATATGAAGACGATAATCTCCCTCCGTCCAGAAAAGAACGTAACTACGTGTTGCATGTCAAAAGTAATTCACATTTGAGCACATTTCTAGTAAAAATACTGTTCTATTCACGGCTTCAAAATAATTTATTACAAAAATACATTTCGTAATTAACCTAATGATATTTGTTTGATATCATAAATATTGATACTTTTTATCAATAATTGATTGAACTTAAGATACAAAACCATGACAAAATACATTTCGTAATTAATCTAATGATATTTGTTTGATATCATAAATATTGATATTTTTTTATTTATAATTGATCGAACTATACAAAATCATGATACTGTGCTAGAATTATATTCTTTTTAGACGGAGAGAGTACTTTCTAACGTACGTACACATGAGCGAGCTGAGTTACACATGTGAGATCATGTGCTGTGATGGAGCGCAATCTCTGCCCTGTACCCGCCCGATATGCAAGATTCAGCGGCCAACTTGACTGCTTTAGGGCCTTTTCGGCTCGTCAGCCAACTAAAACTGTTTTATTATAAGAAAAAATATTATAGATTCTAACAGAGTTCAAGCGATCAGGCCCTAAGGCTCGGCGTGTGTGGTGAGCATCCATCGAGCAGTGACCACGACACCCATTGACTGCATGCACGCATGCCTCCCGGTTCTGCCTCATCTGTGGATACTTTTGTTTATATAGTACTACCTCAAAAAAAATCTATAACTCTATCTAGCAATTAAAATAGTAATTTCCTGTTTCTGTTCTTGTAACTGTCTGTAACCGTGTTTCTTTTGGACTTTGTTTTTAATAAAATTTGTCTGTAGGAGCTCCCAGCTCCTCCAGTTTCTTCAAAAAAAATAGTAATTTCCTAGATTCAGTGTTTAATAAAAATATATGAAGTAAATTTTACTAGCAGTATTTTAACTTATCATAAATTCATTCTTATCTAGATCCTGGCATTTGTAAATTGCATACTCAAATTTCTAAACTTATCTCTTTTTTTAGACGAGAATTTCTAAACTTTATCTTGAGTTATCCGTTCACGGCAGCAAGGCAGAAGGCACAGGCGAAGTGAGGTGACAAAAGACAGCAGTAGCTGACTGGACTGGCTGTCTGTCTCCGGCCACACGCCTAGTACAGGCCACACCATACCGCACGGGACAGACAGGCGGCAGAGTCGTTGGTCCCTGGATCTCTATCGAGGTGATAACTCCAGGCGTGGCCATCGAAAAAACTACCATGCCCGCATCCACCCACCAACTGACGACTGACCGAGAGTGCAATGCAACCGGAGACGATGCTCTCGCATTGCAGCTGCCACTGCCAGCATGCACTGTGCTGCTTTTCTCATGCGCTAACTAGTGATTTGCGCGCGCCCATACGCGCGAGTTATGGCCGCAGCTGTCTGAGAAATGAAATAATATTGATACAGAATGAATATGATAAGTTCTATCTTGAAAATGGAATAATGTTGATACGAACTGAATATATCACAGGAGGTATTTGTTTCCACCACTCAGACCACAGTTAGGACAACACGCGTGCCAAAGGTCAAGCTGGATACACTACATATATATTACATGAGACATAGGTGTCAAAATAGTGCTTATATCTTACATGAAACAGTTCCACACCAGAACGGCAAATGTTCAAATAGTACATAATTTTACACGAAATAGTCCTAGGATAAAAAAAATCACAGGTTAACCAAAAATCACCACAAAAATAGAGCACAGAAGGCAAACACAAGCTGAGAAAAATTAACCACAAATGTCTCATACTGTTATGTTAATACTTGAAAAGTGAAAAACACTAAATCTACTCAGTGAATGGGAATGTATGAGATAAAAGAATCGAAGAGCCAATGTAGTTAAAGTCTACATGTATCTTAATTAAATCATCTTAACAGAGTAGGCCCTGCTCATTTATAAAACACTATGGACTGACATAATGTGAGATTCTCGTCGTTGTTTTATTGTCCATAGTTGACCCTAGGCATTCACATTTTCAAGACATGCAGAACTAAAAAGATAGAGTCAGGTGCATGATGGCCCCTAGCTACTTGTTTTTAAAGAAATTTAACATACAGCAAGACAACTGCAAAGAAACATTACAGGCTTCATGAATTTCTTTTTTGTGACGACTGTTACCAATTTCATAATAGGAGAAGATGCAGTTTTTGGGGGAACTGGGTTAATTGCTTATTGCAGAAATTAACCAAGAAAAGAAGTGGGCATACTATACATGCAGGTGATGGCTGAAACCTTATGATTTTTAGTTCAACATTTGATATATCTATCTGGGACAAATAGAAATTTGTCATCACTGGCTGATGTAAAATAGTATAAGGCATGTATACAACAATAGTATAATGTAAATCATTATCTATGAAATATAGCAAATGCTCTAAACCTATAATAGTTATTGTGTTACTGAACCCACTTCACTTGTTTAGAAGTTCTAATCTTGTTTATCTGAAGAAACAATGCAGGTGACATATTGCTTCGCTAGACAGCCCAGGCACCTCCTTGCTGCTATTGCTAACCTACCTTGCTAATATTGAAAACATATTGACAGTCCCAGAAAAAAAGCAGCAAGCAAAAGGCAAGACAGTCCAAGAAAAAAATGGGACATGGAAGCTCATAGGTGCGCCATGTAGGAATTAGAAATTGAAAGAAGGGAATGACATTCACCTTATTTGCATACTCGTGTCTTCCTGGATTGCACCCATGTAAAAGGACTATAATTTTGTCACTGCGTGCAACTGCAATTAAGCCATTATTCATAAGCTTAATGGCAAATGTACCTGTAGAAGGTCACAATAAAAATGATTGGCATAAACATAACCAAATCCATCCAATGTAACTATTCATTTCAGTTAACCAATTTACAAAGACTCTAACCAAAGAAGCAACCACAAGCTTAACATTTTCGTTTCAGATTATTTCACCATGGTCGAACTTATGGGAAACATGTACGGCTGAATGCTAAGCTAAACATAGAGCTATAATCTTCCACCTAATTTTACTAATTTTTATAGATATCCCATGCATTCATAATGTAGAAAATCGAGCATCAATATCTTAATTCTCTTTGCTTTGTATGAACTAAAAGCTTCAGTTATATGGGACCCAAGCTAACAAAGCAAGACAAACAACTCACCTAAACCAGGAAATGCACACAAATAACTAAAAGCTTCAATTATATGTAACACTGCCACTGTCGAAGAACCATACTGGCACAATGCAGACAGAGGGGGGGTCAGGCACAGCTCCGCTGCAGGCCCGACACAGCTCCTCCGCAGGTCCGGCGCAGATACACTGCAGCTCCTCCAAATCAACCCAGCAGACTATTCAGGTAACTCATAGGTAATTGCAGTCATCCAACCATGACAGTGGCAATGTTCAGGTTATTACCTTATTGCAGGCAGCCTTGAAATTGAAATAGGAGTGTTCTCAGAAAGTCGATGCCAATTCATGAATTGTTCTTAGTTCTCACATGCAAACCTAAAAGAGTGACACCAATTCATGAATTGAATGTTATATTTCTTGGCTACAAACGAAAATATGAAGCAAAAACGTCAATGAACAGTGACATACATCCGAAAATGAAAGTCCGCCTAAATGCTGAACTGAACGTCCACTTAGCTGGCATTTTTCATAGGACCATCTTGTTATCAAGATCCTAAATGGCAATACCTCAGTAATATGCAATTGTTTCAATACTTGGCACATTTAATCCTAGATAATTAAGTCAGTGAAGATAGAAAAAAAAGAGAACTGAAAAGTAATCTCTTTGTATGGTATGGCTCAGAAAATATGGCCTTGGAATATTCTTAGATGCAATACTGCATAATGCTTGTCCATTACTAATACATATGGTCATTATTAATACAAATGGCCAAGAAAAATTCTATTAGAAACTGACCAAACCTTCTTTTTTTTGCCAAAAATGGACCATTTTTTGGCTTGCATATCACAACTGTTCCAACACAATACATTGTCACAAAGGCCAAACTTTTAATTCACAATCAAATCAAGCCAACACAATGAAAAAAATCAGGTAGGAGACTGAATTAGAGGCGTCTCAGATATCTCTATTAGTCCATTTTCTTTGTGTTAGAACACTAAGTGAAAGGCTTTGCAAGTAGTATAAGCTTGAACCCGACTGCATCGGTTCGATCATTTTCTCAAGCAGGTAGCAGGTGGCAAGCAGGCATACGCGGATGGGCAGGGAACTTGTCGATGGTGTGCATGCTGGCATGAGACACCTCAGATCTAATGCAAACCTGCAGGCAAGAAGAAAAGTCGGTGTTGTCAGCATATAAAGAACAGATCACGACACTGGCCAACCAATAAAAATGAAAAAAAAACGCGTCTGAATTGCTCCAAGGTTTGGGCGACATTTGGTCCAGCTTGAGGGCACGCCATGGCCTAGCCCACCTCGACCGACTGTGTGTGCCCACCCTGCAGCTCGGCCACAGGGCGCAGGCGGCTCTTCACCCAAGACGGTGGCCACAAGGGCGGGAGGACCGATCCGACCATGGAGGCACCGGATCCAGCCATGGAGGCCCCGGATCGACCCAGCAAAGAAGGCAACAAGCACAGATCGACGCTGGCCATCGGCGAAGGAAAGAGAGGAGCAGGGTGGGAGGCAACCTTCACCTGCGTCTGCTCGCGCCGGAGCCCCCGCGTCCTGGGGACGCCCCTAGGGGCCACCCGCGCTGCCGGGGCGCTTCGCCACGCTGCCCCGCCTGGCCGCTGCTGGGAAGGCGTCGCTAGGCGCCAGCCGCCGCCGCCTCGCCTCGCCACCAGCCCCGAGCCGAGAGAGCTGGAGAGCCGAGCCTTCAGCCAGCACGCCACTGCTGCTGCTTACACTGGGCAGCCTCACCAGGCGCCAGCGCCGCCGCCACGAGAGAGAGGAGGGAGAGGGAGGAGATGCACGAGAGAGCTAGGGTTGGGTTGGAGGCAGTATATACTCGCCGAGGCCCCCGCGCGGTTTTGGGCAGACGGGCAAAACGGCACAAGAACCACAGATCACGAATCAGACGGGCAAAATTTTTTTGCTACCGTGGACATGCTGGCGTCGCGAGCTGGCCACAACGAATTTACTCTTTAGATGCTGTCTAATAAGAGAGTAGAGGCCTGGCATGGCAATAGCTAAGCTACGGAACAGAAGAACAGGTTACTCCTAGTCCTACCCCTCCGTCCATCCTACCCCAACCCCAACACCATCACCCAAAAAAAAGTATCGTAATTGGTCAGATTATAAAAATATATTTGGCGATAATTTAATAATGCTAATTATATATCATATATATTAATATTTTGTTGTATATGTATTTGGTTAAAATTAAAAGTGGTTATCTTCTAGAAAAATGAGATGTGACTGAAGGAGTAAATCTGTAGATGATATGCCTACATACCAAAAATGACTTAGGGACCGCTTGGTTACCGACCACAGTAGAACACGCCTTAGCTGCGGCTACATCGATATTGTGTTGTTCAAGATGCACGCCACAATATGTGGCAACAATTAGACCTGTTTGAACTACATATTTAAGTGGCCGCCTACATCTACTCATGAACCAAACATCGATGTGAACTTTTGTGGTGCACCTGATGTGGCTTCTGGTGGCCAGGAACCAAACAACCCCTTAGATCTGGTCTAGACTCTTTTAGACTTAAATAATTTTGTAGAAAAACAGTATCAACAATTATAAATCTAAATAAGTATAACACGAAAGTATGTTACATGATAAATCTAATGATCTTTATTTAATATCACAAATATTTACATATTTACATTAAAAATTAGTTAAATTGGGCAACCAGAAGCATTCTCTTCTGGGACAAGGTATCTACTTTGGATCATCCTCCGATGGAGCTTTGACTATGCAGTACCCTACTCATCCTAACGTCCTACCGACGACTCTCCACCCCGGCTACTCCTCCCCACCCTCGCAACTCTGCCCCGGCACCTCACCTCGTTCCACACGCACAAAGGAGAGATATTTCGTGGTAGCTAGGGGTGAAAACGGTACGGATATTTTTCAACCGTATTCGAGACCGAATCCGTTTAATTAGAGGAGTTCAGATCTGTCCGTATCTGAGTCCGGATATTCAACATCCGATACCGTATCCATATCCGAATACTCAAATCGCATATTTATGATGTCGATACCCAATCATATCCTATCCGACATAGCTGATACTATCCATATTCGAATCTGAATCCGAACTGGAATATGAAAACAAATATAGTATCAGTAATATCCCATTTGTTTTCATCCCTAGTGGTAGGACCACAAGTAAGGACAATGAAGAAGCTTTTTTTTTTCCAGCTCCGTCCATCCCCGATGCCTCGTGGGATCGGGATTTCCGTGGCTCCACGTGAGGAGCTGTTCATTTTTCTTTTCCTGTTTCAGCCTCGGCCATGGAGACGCGAGGAGGCAATACTACTCCTAAGTGGCGATGGCATGCAGTAGCTTATTCCATTTCCATCTCCATGTATGTGATTGTGCTGTCGTCCATGGATGAATGGATCTCAAGCTCATCTGAGCGCTACTTGTCAAATGTCAAGGGCAGGGCGGGGAATAGAGGTTGTCCGAAACTGGCGGCCGAGCGACTAAATTGTGTTGCATGCTGTCGACGTCGACCGTCGGTTAGCTGCGCTAGCTAGGGGATAGCAAGTCGCCATCTCACAATGCAGATCGATTCACACTTGGTACTTGCATTTCCTTCGTAGCACGTCCTCTTGTATGTCACCATCACATCACAACCGTTCCTTCTCTGTCTATATACTACACCCGGGCATGTTAGTCGTTACTTCTCTGCCTTTTCTGTTTATTGGAGCTAGCTAGCCTGCTGGTGGCTTATTAATTAGACAATCAGTGAAGACATTTTCATCTCTTTGTTTTCCCCAAACAACCCACCATCATCTTGCCTTTTTCAGCCGGAGATACTACTCCAATTATTGGAAAAACATGTAGAGGACATGCCATATGTCTTCCCCCCCCTCAAATCTTAAAGAAAACGAAGAAACAAAGAAAATCTAACTAGCATCGCACATGCATGCATAATATATATTATGCTTTGAATTTTCTCATTATTTTATGTTCCCTGATCCGGCGATTTGCAAAAGGTCGTTGGAGACGCCCTAAAAGGGCCGGGCTTGGAGTAGACTGTTAGAATGATCTCTACCAATTGATCCTTGGATCCGCGCCCTGATCGGAGGCATCCAACCGCTCCATGGTTGGTGGGCCCCCGTCGCATAGCGCCATAAAAAGAAAGGTGGGGGCCAGGGCACAAGGCACGAGAATCACCTGAGCCGCCAGACGCGCCACCTACAGTCCCTAAACCCTAAGCCGATCTAGTGAGGGGGTGTTACCAGCGACGGGAAGACCATCACCGGTCACCGCCGCCTCTGCACCGCCGTCACTGTGTCCGCGACTTCACTGCCGGACCTCACCACGCCACCGACAAGCACCCCTTGGCAAGCTCGTCTTCTACGTAGGCAGCCGATGGTTTGCACCTCCGCAATCCCTCTCTCTCTCTATTTCTCGCACTAGCATGTTCTAGGGTTTACTATTCAATCCGATAAGTATGTATGCTAGATCTATCGCTAGATGATCATGTCAAGTCTATTGTAGACAACTAATAAACAGACTAATAATGCTAGCCCAATGACCATCTTGTTCCAAATAAAGCCTACGATCGAGCTACTGAGCTATGTGCTTTCCTTTCCTGTATGTACGGCACTAGTAGAGAACAGACCTTTCATCCGAGGCCAAAATGGGCTCTAATCCCGGCATTTTTTGCGCCCGGGACTAGAGAGACCTTTAGTCCTTGTTGGTGTCTCCAACCGGGACTAAAGGTCCCTGCCCAACGGCTACTGCGCTTGGCACAGTGGCAGGGGACCTTTAGTCCCGGTTGGAGACACCAACCGGGACTAAAGGTGGACCTTTACTTCCGGTTGGAGCCACCAACCGGGACTAAAAGTCCTCCAACCTTTAGTCCCGGTTGGTAACACCAACTGGGACTAAAGGTCCCCCGATGGATTAGTTCAAAGGGGAAGCATCCCATCCATTGTTAGATGTGTTGTGTAGGTGGGGTGGTAAGCTACGCGCGAGGCAATGCATGATGTCTTGGGTTCAAATCTCATGGGACGCAGCGGTGGGAGGCATTATTTTTTTTAAAGCTGGGAGGACCTTTAGTCCCGGTTGATGTTACTCACCGGGACTAAAGGCCCCCCTTTAGTCCCGGTTCCTGACCCGGGACTAAAGGACGGATGCTTGCTCCCGGGTGGGGAACCGGGACTAGAGGGGGTTCCCCACCGAGAGTAAAGCCTGTCTCTATATTAGTGCAGGATTAGAGGGGGTTCCCCACCGGAAGTAAAGCCCGTCTCTCTGTATTAGTGCGGGTGATATGATGATTGCCCTTTTGGGTCATCAGCAGTTGCCACACAGCGAGTCGGATGCATGTAGTACTACTAGCTAGATCGTCATCGATTCGAGGTGTTTATTTGATGTTTCGAGAATAGCGAAAGGGAGACTTGGACTTAATCCACTGTGCAATCATGATATATATATAGCTACTATATATAGCTAGAGATTGGCGAGATCCATGAGCAGCATGTTTGGTGGTGTTGGCGGTTAAGTGAGGAGTGTGTATCGTGTGTGATCAACCAATAATTTGAGGCAGGCAGGCCATGTCAGTCACCTTCCAACCTTTTTCTTTCTTTCTGACGCCCTTTTCCAACCAACGACTTGACGTTGTCGTTGCTGGTCCTATATACTCTATATATTTATATTTTCTGTCGCGAGTACCGTAGGTAGGTGGAAAAACTGATCCTGCTGTACTACAGTATCACCGAGGGCGTGTTTGATTTTTGGCCCTGCCCTGGTTGGTTTGGCTCAGGCCAGCTCGAGCATGGCTCATGTGGCGCAACGTCGTGTGCTTGTTTCGCTTGGTCCAGACAAGACCGGTTGAACTGAGATCGTGTTTGATTTCTGGCTCAAATGGCTATGGCTACTCAGCGGGATGGCGGCGGCACAGTGAGAAGAGGGGTCGGGAGTCACAGAGAAGAAGGGAGCGGTGGCCAGTGGGTGAGAGACGAGGAGTCGGGAGGTGACTCCATCTCTGTTTTTTTTAACACGCGCGCTGCAGCCAGCCGGACCGAGAAGAAACGAACCCCCAATCTCATTTCCCGGGAGCCACCCATTTGAATGCTTTGAGGGTCGTGCGAGCCGGGCTGAGGAACAATTATAGCGAATCAAGCAGCCCGAGAGCGTAGAAAGGCCCTCGGGCCACTGTATCAATCACGCCCTAATTCCTCGTAGTATGCAAAGTGACCCCGTGCGTGAAGCAGCAGAGGAAGGATGAAAAGCAGAGGCCTGCATACCTGTGTTGTGCGTGCTTGACATGATGCTCCTGTCCTGTGTACAGGAAGGAAGTTGGTCGCCTTTTAATTTGACGCACACAAGCTGGTCTACCATGCGACACCATGCATGATTGCACAAGCTTTACAGGCGAGGAATGCGAGACGATGAAATTGCAAGCACATAAACAGTACTGCAGAAGCAAAAGGAATGACCGCTCTGGAAGCAAAGCAGATCAAGGCAAATTAAAGAGAGGAAGCTGTACTCGATCTATATGCTATGCATATTGGGAGGATGATGATGCTGCCTGCAAAACGGGCGACCAGTGGACGGTGCCGTATCACCTGCCATGGTACTACTGTCCACAGTAAAAATCTCAAAGACGACGCATTGCATGTTTGCACCGCTCATTACATTGTCGTGCCGTGCCGTGCCGTGCATTCCATCCGAGAATCCATCCATATCCCCTGCTCAGGCTGCTCTGCTCCTTAGGTACTGAAAGCGCAGGTAAAACAGTGTAACGGCTTTGCCACACACATATACACGAACGACACTTTTCTGTGTATCAATCATCACTGCTGGTCAGAGTTTATCTTCGTAGCATGTTTCCGTAGGGTTTGCTGCGTGTGTGTTCGTAGGGGTCTAGTATAATACTCCCTCCATTCCTAAAGGAAAAAAAATATAACCCTAGATTTGAAGTAAAAAAAATCAGTTTGACCAAGTTTATACAAAATAATTATAAACAAATATATTATATAGTTAATCCAATGACATTCATTTAGTATCACAAATGTTAATATCTTTTTAAATAAATTTAGTTAAATTTAAAATTGTCTGACACTAAAAAATGGAGGACTCCATTCTTTTTAGGACAGAAGGAAGATAATTTTTTTAAGTAAAATAAATAAAATCAAGTCGCCTAAAATTCTTCCATCTCGCCATATTCAAAGAACGAGTCCATCTAGAATTAAAATCTAGTACATTCAGGTGGAATATTATTTTGTATATTCGAAAGCTTTGCATTAATCACAACCAGATCCAAAGAAAAACTAGCCCATCCATCCAAATAAAGTCTAGCTAGGTTCCCATGAATTTCGCCTGCATGCCTCCATGTGAGGAGGCACCTACGGATGCAATGGCAATCCATGTGCTGATCGACATATATATATGGGATGTGCATCACCTCTCGACCATACAATGTACGTGACACCCCATCTCGTTGAAGTTTGCAGATGCATGCATGCCACGCACATACGTACCTCGATCGTCCACGAAAAAAGTTTTTCCGTCCCATGCATGCAGTGTGGCTAGTTCGTCTCAAACTCTCAATTCTGCAGACACAGAAGCCCAATGCACGTTCTCCGTGGATTATCGTGTGCCCTACACCAGAGTTGAGACTGGCAGACAAGGTTCATGCACACTGCACACAACCTCAGATACATGCATGCATGGGCATGGCTTCCTCTCCTCCATGAACCGACGGATCGGCCGGAGAGCTTTATATATATATTATTTTTGGTTACTTGGGTGAGTGTATGTGTGTGTGCACATCCATCCTGCTCTCAAGGAAGGCAATCTGCCCATGTGGGATGCACAATGAAGGCCTTATCTCTTCATACACCAATGAGGCCGGCCACGGGATGAACAAGAACTCCGGATGCAAGGCTTATATATTATGTACTCCCTCTATCTAAAAAAATATAACTATGAAAGTTGTATCGGTTAAACTAGTTTAAATTTGATCAAATTTATAATAAATGAATAGTATTAATATTTGTGTCTCGAATAAAATTTACCACAAAAATATATTTCATCTTGATTGTAGCTAAAGTTGAAGACCGTTTGAATGAATTCTCAAAAAGAGAGAATGATATTCTTTTGTGGACGGAGCTAGGTAGCACTTATGTTGGGACGAGTTTCTGACCAATAATAGTCACTACTACAATACATGGTAATAAAATAGTTGGACGTAGGATCAAGTTTTTTTTATGCCTCAATACTTCAAGTAAATCCATGCACAGAAAAAAAAAACTGGTGTTATTGATTCGCGTCAAGGCGACCAGAGCAGAAGGGCTTTGGGTCAGGTATGGGAGCGTGGGTCCAACTTGTTTTTTTTTTGATACTATACTCGGCTCTATGGTCTTTCCATTGCAACCACGAGCTCGATCGAATCGCGAGCAACAAGAGTTTTTACAAATTCTGGGAGGGGGTTTGCCCAAACATAGAGCACACCTGTGTCCCAACCCATAGCCATACTAGCTAAAACATGAGCTACTAATTACAAGCTCTAGGGACTGATAAAATGTCACTACATACAAAAAGCTCTAGGCTTATTTATTGCGTACTTCCTCTATCTTAAATACAAAGATATAACTATGGAAGTTGTACCGGTCAAACTAGTTCAAATTTAATCAAATTTATAATAAATGAATAGTATTAATATCTGTGTCTCCAATAAATTTTACTAAAAAATATATTTCATAATTAATTTAATGATACTTATTTTGTATTATGAATCGTCTTAGCAGTTTCTTATATGATTTTAGTTAAAGTTGAAGACCGTTTGATGAATTCTCAAAAAGAGAGAACGATATTCTTTTATGGACGGATGTAGCACTTATGTTGGGACGAGTTTGTGACCAATGATCACTACTGCAATACATGGTAATAAAATGGTTAGACGTAGGAGTAAGTTTTTTTTTCTTATGTCTCGATACTTCAAGTACATCCATGCACAATAAAACTGGTGTTATACTGATTCGCGTCAAGGCCACCAGAGCAGAAGCCAGAAAGGGCTTTGGGTCAGGTATGGGAGCGTGGGTCCAACTTGTTGGTCCGGTCCATCCGTCGGTATTTCGGTGATCTGCGAAACTGCAGGCCCCAGGCCCACAGTAACCTCCTGCGCGCCAGAGAGGCTCAGCTCGGGCCTCGGAGTATATAAAACTGATACGGAGTACGAGGGTGTCTGGCATGCACTAGCGGAAACAGAGCCTTTGCCGAGTGCAAAATTCTTCGCTGAGTGTTAAAAATCGGACACTCGGCAAAGACCTTCTTTGCCGAGTGCCGCACTCGGTAAAGAATTGCACTCGGCAAAAAATTACACTCGGCAAAGGACTTCTTTGCCGAGTGTCAGACTCTCGGCAAAAACTCGGCACTCGGCATAGGCTGTCCCGCGTAACGGTGTTCGGCCACGTCCTTCTTTGCCAAGCGCCTGCTGTTAGGCACTCGGCAAAGATTTGTTTTTTTTTTTTTAAATTTCTTTGTGCCCCGAGTGCATCGGATTTTTTTTGATCGCACTTTCGACAAAGATTTAAATTTTTTAATTCTTTGCGGCGGCGTCTCGGATTTATTTTAAATTCGGCAAAAGTGCCCTTTGATTTTTTGCAAAGATTTAAATTTTGCTGAATGGTTTGATGATGCACTTTTCGGCAAGTCAATTTATTTTATTATTTCTTTGCAGGTGATTTTTTTTTTTTTTGCACTTTGGTCAAAAGTATTAAAAAAATTAAAACATTAAAATCATCATGGTGTTATATCGTATATGACATGTGACATGTCCGTTTGTAAGCATCGTGACGTGACAACGTGTTTTAAATCTTCAAATTTTTATCATAGCCTCCACATATGATATCACGACATCTCAACAAGTTTCATGATTTTTGGACTTCGCTTGTTTTTATAGAATTTATAAACACTTCACACACAATTTTATGACATGTTTCAGTGAACAAGATGTCCAAAATTTCGGTCCGCTCTCTAGATACGGCCTCTCATAACACTCACTAACATGACTATCAATTTTCAATCATTAAACTCCATTATTCGTATTTAACGTGACAGCTCAAATTTCTAATTTCCAAAAATTCAAGTAAACGAAATAAAGTAACTAAATATAACAAAAGCCACAAAAAATCCCAAATTGTAACTAGGAGTTCCCGGTGCTTTTAAAAAAGGTCAACAAAAAAATTAGAGGCCAAAAACAAAAAAAAAAAAAAAATTTTGCCTAGTGTCGGGCATGGCACTTTGAAGAAAAGTGTTTTTGCCGAGTGCCACCATCGTGCACTCTAAGAAAGAATGTTTTAATTTTTTTAAAAATTTTTGCCGAAAGTGCATCCACAGAGCACACTCAAGAAGAAATAATAAAAAATTAAATCTTTGCCGAAAAGCCGCCCAGGGGCACTCTTTAAAAGTATTTTAAAATAAAAAATTTTTTTGCCGAGCGCCGATCGTAGACTCTCGCAAAGAATTAAAAAAATTAAATCTTTGCCGAAAGTGCCAAATCTAGGGCACTGCAAAGAAATTAAAAACAAAAAAAAATCTTTGCCGAGTGCCTCGATCCCGAGACTTTCGGCAAAGCCGCGGACTTAGCGGTTTTTGACCGGCGGGCACATCATCCATCCCGCCCGCCCACGCACGCCCGCCTTCGCCCACGCCCTGCCGCCCCGCCACCGCCGCCATCCACATCGCCGCCACCCATGTGCATACCGGCTGCGCCCTGCGCTCGCCACAATAACGCCCGTAATCACCACATACCACATAAGGTACACCCAGCGCACAAGCACGCCCCCCACAGCCATGCCGCCACAAGCCGCGCCCGACCATCACATGTCCGCGTGCCCGCGTGTCGCCACCGCCGCCTTGCCCTCTCGCCACGCCCTCGCCCTTGCCATCGCCTGCTGGCCACGCGCCACGCCATGCCCCCGGCCGCCCTTCCCCCCCACCAAGACCACGCTGCCACATTTAGGGTCACACAGCCGTGCCCCCGCAGCCCTTCCCGGCCAGCCCGCCCTCGGCCGCCTGCGCCCGTGGACCACCCGCCCCGACGCCATCCGTGCTCGACCCGTCCCCCCTACGCCTCGATCCCGACCTTACCACCACTACCCCTCGCCCACAGTATGCCTTCTCACTTATTATTGTCGAGGTAGTGGTAGTTGTAGTAGTATTAGTAGTACTAGTGGTAGTATTAGTACAACTAGTGGTAGTATTAGTAGTAGAATTAGTGGTAGTAGTAGTAGTACAACTAATGGTATTAGTTGTAGCAATAGTGGTAGTAGTAGAAGAACCAATGGTAGTAGTAGTAGCAATAGTGAAAGTAGTAGTACAAGTAGTGGTACTACTTGGATATATTCTTCTGCATGGATTGATATCCAAACTACATGGCTTCATTGAGCCATATGTGCTTGTCGACCATCGTGCGCAGCTGTTTTTTTTGCAGGTTTTGGAAACCTCACCGCAGTGTGGGAGGTTCTCACCAATTTTTTGTAAATAACAGATTTTGTTCCATTTTGTAGAGAAGAGCCCGCCGAGTTGAGTCGGAGTTCTCGCCACCGTGTCGGTTTGCTCGCACTGCGTCGTCTCTCGCCATCGCACCCGACATCCGCCACGCCCCGCTTAGCCTCGACTCCGTCGCCACCCTAGGTATAACCCCTCTTTTCAGATCATTGTCGTAGATCGCAGAATCCCAGCTTAGGCGTCTCCCGTTCGAAGAGATACGGTTGGAGGTATGCGAGATCTTTGCATACCTATGACCGTATCTATTTCGGATTGTCCACGCTTTTTGGACAGCCATGATGCGTAGATGGGTTAGTTTCCATGTTACGCTCTAGTCCGAGATAGAGTTTGGCATCACCTCCCTGTTGTTCTCCTGATACACACTCTTCTTTGGCGGGACGTGTATCTAGAGAACAATGGGAGGTGCTTGCCAAATTCTGCCTCTGATAGGAGTAGAGCATGGAAACTAACCTCATCTACACATCTCATGGGTGGGATTAGGACCTATCCTCACCTATTAGGCAAAAGAGGAACACCATATAGATGCAATTAATGGTTACATTACTCGCCAATACATATGCTAGAGGATGGATGACCGTCAGTGGATGTACACGGGCTGGAGAAGTCAGAGTGATTACACCACGGAATGGATGAACAAGACCGATGCTTTCTTGAACAAAGGCATTTGGCAACGCCGCTAAAGGACATTGCCTAGTTTTGTGTCCCCGCAGCAAATGTGGAAACAGGAGAAGGGTAAACAAGGTGGAAATGGGTAAACATCTTGTGAAGAATGGATTTACGCCGGACTACACCCGGTGGGTCCACCATGGTGAAGCCCATCGTATGAGAGAGGAGGTGGTGAGACCACGGGTGGAGGCTTTTGATGCTGATGCCGGGGTAGCAGACATGTTAGATGACTTTCACCAAGGACAGTTCGATGAGGGACGTGAGAAGGAGGAGATGGAAGCAGCCGCACAGGCGTTCTATGATATGATGGACTCGGCACAGAAACCCCTTCACGATCGGTCAACGGTGTCTCAACTGGATGTCATTGGACGCTTAATGGGGTTGAAGTCCGAGTTAAACTTAAGTCGACCTGGCTTTGATAAGATGTTGGCCGTGATTGGCACCTTGCTTCCGGAGGGCCACATTCTGCCGAAGAGCATGTATGAGTCACAGAAACTCCTTCGAGCACTTAAGATGCCGTATGAGCAGATACATGCTTGTCCAAAAGGGTGCCTCCTATTTAGGAAAGAACACGAGCATGCAAAGTTCTGTCCAAAGTGTAAATCCTCCAGGTACCTGGAGGTAGACTCTGATGATGGCTAGAAGAGGCAACTTACGATCCCCATGAAAATCCTACGGTACCTTCCGTTCCTACCGAGGATCCAACGGCTATACATGACCGAGGAATCCACAAATGATGACATGGCACAAAAAATGGCAAACGGTACAATCCTCGACAAGATGGTACATCCATCCGATGGTGAAGCTTGGATCCGCTTTAATGACAAACATCGTGACAAAGCGTATGAGGCTCAGTAATGTACGTGTCGCGTTGGCAACAGATGGGTTCAATCCTTATGGAATGATGGCTGCCCCATACACATGTTGGCCCGTCTTTGTTATCCCCCTTAATCTCCCCGGTGTCTCCTTTCAACGACATAACGTATTCTTGTCGTTGATAATTCCCCGACACCTGTGGAGTAATATGGGTGTGTTCATGGAGCCCATGTTTGATGAATTGGTCCGTGCTTGGGACGAAGGGGTATGGACATACGATCGAGCTACAAAGACAACCTTCAAAATGCACGTTTGGTACCACTACTCCTCGCATGACTTCCTGGCGATGGGATATTCTCGCTACCGTGTGTTCACGGGAAGTTCCCATGCCCAATATGCAAGGAAGGTGTGAGGTTTATTTGGTTGCGTATAAGGGTGGCAAGTATTCGCTGTTTGATAGACATCGTCATTCCTACCTCTTGACCATCCATTCGTGACAAGACATCAAGAACTTTACGAAAGGCGTCAAAGTGACAAACCCCGCACCACGGATGATGAATGGTGCCGAGGTTCATGCTCGATAGGGTGCTCTCGTGCCCAATGAAGAAGGTGGTTTTGTGGGATATGGTGAGCAAAGATATGTGGACTCATATCTCTGCATGACGAGGCTCCCCTATTTCGATGATCTTCTTCTACCACATAACATTGATGTAATGCACACTGAAAAGAATGTCGCCGAGGCACTTTGGGCAACACTCATGGACACTAAAAAGTCTAAGGACAACCCAAAGGCTAGAGTAGACCTGGCAACATTATGCGATAGACCAAATCAAGAGATGCAACCTCCTAGTCGTGGCAAGACCTGGAGAAGGCCTAAGGCTGATTTCGTCTTGAAAAAGGACCAAAGGAGGGAAGTACTTGAATGGATCAAGAAGCTAATGTTCCCTGATGGGTATGCCACGAATCTAAAGAGGGGAGTTAACTTAGGCACTCTGCGAGTCAACGGGATGAAGAGTCATGACTACCACATATGGATTGAGCGGCTTCTTCCGGCGATGGTTCGAGGCTATGTCCCGGAGCATGTCTGGCAAGTGCTGGCAGAGTTGAGCTACTTTTTCCGCTAGCTTTGTGCCAAGGAGCTCTCTCGGACCGTCATTGATGACTTGGAAAAAGCGGCACCCGTGTTGCTCTGTAAGTTACAGAAGATCTTTCCACCCGCCTGCTTCTTGTCGATGCAGCATTTGATTGTGCACCTCCCGTGAGAGGCGCGGATGGGGGCCGTGCAAAACCGTTGGTGCTATCCAATCGAGAGATGTCTGAAGACTCTTCGCAAAAAATATAGAAATAAAGCCAGAATTGAGGCTTCCATTGCAGAGGCATACATTCTAGAGGAGGTGTCGAACTTCACAGAGAAATACTACACTGAGAAACTTCCTAACGCTCATAATCCACCCCTCGTTACAATGTCAAGGCGAAAATGAATCGAACTCACCTTTTCCAAGGGCAACTTGGAAGCGCAAGTGCATCGACCACTAAGTAATTGAAAATGAAGAGTGGCGCAAAGATCATGCTATATGTGTTGACCAACCTTGTCGAGGTGCAAGCGTTCATTCGGTAAGTTCTAAACGAACTTGTTTCATTTCATTGTATGTCCTTGTTTCGTCGTCCAACCCCTTGTTTCTCGTTGGTGCAGGAATTTCTTTGTCAATCCTAGCATGGATCAAGGCAACCTACCCCGCAAGAAAATGATACCCTTCTTTCACGGGTGCGGGACCAGGAGCCCCGATTTCATTTGTTGGTTCAAACAGAAGCCCAAACCGATGCGCCTATAAGTGATGAGTTAAGATAGTTGCAAATGGTCGTGCCATTAGGGTCAAGTCATTTACCGGTTATGACGTGAATGGATATCATTTTACACGACAAGCTACTGACGAGTCGGCCCAATCGACAAACCACAAACAGCGAGTTGTTACGCTTGATCGATGGACTCGACTATTATGGAAGAATTGAAGAAATCTACGAACTATCATTTTATGGTTCCAAACCTCTTACTCCTGTCATATTCAAATGCCACTAGTTTCATCCTGGTGTAACGAGACGAACCCCTAAGCTTGGGCTAGTCGAGATTCGGCGAGATTCCGCCTATCCGGAAAAGATGTCTACATTGTGGCTCAATAGGCCGTCGTGTTTATTATACGTCATACGCTGCGTGCAAAGACGCCGAGCATCTTAAGGGTTGGTCTATTGTGCACAAGGTATCGCCACACGTAAAACTACTGTCCCCAAACGATGAAGATTATAACTTCAACCCAAACACATATGATGGAGAGTTCTATCAAGAAGAGGGGCTACAAGGGAGGTTTGACATAGACTTAACCGAAGAGATAGGAATGGAAGTAGATAATGAAAGGGATGATGACGAGGACGCTGGAGACGAGGTGCGAAATCTGAAGGACATACAAATGCTTGAGCGATTACATTTCGGCAATGACAATGAAGACAACATTCCTCCTTCGGATAGTGTCTTTACACACCTTAATTAGCTTTGCATTACTGAAACATTGGAGTGAAATATTGCAGGTCCGGCTGGAACAAGAAATGAAGGAACGTCAGGAGCTGGGGGCCCAGTTGGAGGCCGAGCGGGCCGAGCGGCAGGCCCAGGCGCAGAGGCTGATGGACATTACGGATTTCCTACAAGGGCTTGGGCAACGTATGGGCTTGTCTCTGCCACCTGGACTGTTGGTTCCACCTCCGCCTCCGCGTCCTGCAGCTGCAGCTACTCCTGTGAGTATCAAAGTTTTTTTACTTTCACTTGTGCTTTGCTTGTATGGCCTCTATCGTCCTAGAGTAGCTATCAAAATAATCTTGTCTCACATGCAATCTTTTCTCCTTTGTGCAGTCTCCATCTGACGGTGGTTCAAATAATCCACCTCATGCACCTACGAATGATGCATCTGGGCCTTCACCACAGTCGTAGTGGCCGAGATGAGTGCATGTTGTATTTTTTACATTTGTTGTTCACTTGGTGATGGACTTGTGGTGCACTTGTGGACTTTGATGGACTTGTAAACTTATTTGGATGGACTTGAGCACTTATTATTATATATTGTGATGGATGTGATATGGGTGGATGGATGTGTGGATGGATGAGATATATATGTGATGGATGAGATATATATGCGATGGATGAGATATATATGTGATGGATGAGATATATATGTGATATATGTTTGTATGAATGTATTTGTCATGATGGAATGAAAAAAAAAATATTTGCCGTTTTGGGTCACTTTGTTTAGTGTTGCACTTAAGCAAAGGACCCTTTGTCAGCCTTTAATGGTCACAACGCTTCGCAAAAGTCGGCAAAATGGGCGACAGAAAATGATTTTCCAGCTTTGCCAAGTGTCAGTGACTCTAACACTTTCGGTAAAGAAATTTAAAAAAAAACTTTGCCGAAAGTGCACGAGTGGTGGCACTCGGCAAAGAAAATTTCAAAAAAATAAAAGCTCTTTGCCGAAGTGCCTTCCGGTTGACGCTTTCGGCAAAGAATTTTTTAAAAATAAAAAAATATTTGCCGAGTGTGCGGAGGTTTGGCACTCGGCAAAGAAAATTTCCAAAAAAAAATAAAAGCTCTTTGCCGAGTGCCGTCCGGGTTGACGCTCGGCAAAGAATTTTTCAAAAAAAAAATAAAAAATATTTGCCGAGTGCCTGGAGGTTTGGCACTCGGCAAAGAAAATTTTCAAAAAAAGTAAAAGCTCTTTGCCGAGTGCCTGCCGGGTTGACGCTCGGCAAAGAATTTTTCAAAAAAAAATAAAAAATATTTGCCGAGTGCACGGAGGTTTGGCACTTTCGCAAAGAAAAATTTCAAAAAAATAAAAGCTCTTTGCCGAAAGTGCCTTGAGGTTGACGCCGCAAAAAGAATTTTTCAAAAAAAAATAAAAAATATTTGCCGAATGCCTGGAGGTTTGGCACTCGGCAAAGAAAATTTTAAAAAAAAAATAAAAGCTCTTTGCCGAGTGCCTCACGGGTTGGCACTCGGCAAAGAAAGTTTTAAAAAAATTTAAAAAAAATCTTTGCCGAGTGCCGGCAGGGTTGACACTCGGCAAAGTGACCATCAACGGGACCGGCGCCGTGACGGTCGCTTTTCTTTGTCGAGTGTTTCCGGGGCACTCGGCAAAGCCTTTGCCGAGTGCCCGATAAAATACACTCGGCAAAGAGTGCTTTTCCGATTAATTTTTTGCCGTGTGTGCTTTGCCGAGTGCCGCACTCGGCAAAGGCTTTGCCGAGTGCCTCAGGCACTCGGCAAAGAACCTGAATCCAGTAGTGATGGCTCATCTTAAACTTCTCCAGAGGAGTTAGTCATTTTAAATAAAACTGATACGGAGTACGAGGGTGTCTGGCATGGCTCATCTTAAACTTCTGCAGAGGAGTTTGGCTTCTTCAAAACAGCTCCGCCTCCTATGCTTTTTATTGAAAAATAACTTGTTTAGAAAAAACGTTTGATAGAGTTTCTCCTCCGAGAGACAGAGCCGGAGAAGAGCCCTGACAAACAGAACTAGGACCCTGGTACCACGGATGATTGATGCGTGCCAGTATGCATGGTATGGTCACTGCAGCCATGAAACTAGCTTTACACGTCACACAATTCATCATCCTGCTTGGGTAGTCGGAACTAGTAGATCTCGTTAGTCTCGTCGCAATATCCTGATACTTGGTTTTCTGTATGTACTCCAGTTGCATGCCCAAGCTAGTACTGATTATGTATAGTAGTAGCCACTAGTCAACCACGGGCGGATCCATGTTGTCGCGACTGTGTGCGGCCGCACCGACGTCGAAATACGATTTTCTTTGTAGTATATAAATTTTTACTTGGCCTAAATACTTGCACCCACGCCCAGGTTACGAGAGGCCACAATCGAAATAGGCAGCCCAACAGTTCCAGACTTCCTGGCCGGCCGTCCACACGCACGTAGGAAGCCGATAACACTTTGTTCGCGTCGCGAGTCTTGGACTTCACGCCTCCTCTCCAGCAGCCTTCTCTCCCGTTCCCCTCCGCCTTCTCAGCTTCTCTGATGGAGTGATGGCATTGTGGCGGGTGCCCGGCTAGCCGAGTAGCCGACGACCGTGGCACGGCGGTAGTCTGCAACAGCCACCAGGAGCGCCGCACTCGAGCGCCGAGCGCACCGCACAACAGACAGGACCGGGACCGCAGGAGGCAGCAGCAGCACACTCCACCCACCTCTCTCCACTCTCCTCTTCTATGTTCATCTTTTACAAAGTAAGCAAGTTCAAATATTCTCCATTCTTTTATAGTTTCAGTTTCCATCATTCTCGTCGTCATCGAGTGATGCCAATTTTGTGGCAATTTATCTAGATTCTAGGGTTAGGATTTTTTGTTCTTTTTGTGATATTTGGTATTTGTGAAAACAATCAAAGTAACTAAAATTTAAGTATTCTTGTGGATGCTATGAAAAAAAATGGAAAGGTTTTTCAAAAGAAAAGCACCAGATAGTCGTCCACATGATATTAACTGGGAAGAGAAAATCAAATATGACCCAGGCTTAAGAAAGGAAATTAATTCTTACCATCCTAATCTTAGAGAGAGGGTGAGAAGGAACTATTTGGAGAATGGGCCATGCCAACCATGCACGTGCAATTTTCCCTCTACACAGATTGGGGAAAAAGACAATCCAAGAAGGTTTCAGCCAGAATGGTTTGATGAGTTTGGAAGTTAGCTTGAATATAGTGAATCAAAAAATAGAGCATATTGTTTTTGTTGTTTATTGTTCAGAGAAAAGAAGGATGCATGATATAAAGCATTTATTGTTGAGGGTTGGAATGGTTATCACAGAAAAGAGAGGCTAAAGATACATGTTGGCAATGTTGATGGATCACACTTTTTTGCTATGAAGAAGTGTGATGATTTGTTACAGAGAAGTCAGCACATAGATGTTGTTTTGCATCAGCAGAGTGAAGCATCTAAGAAGGCTTATTTTACTAGACTGAACGGATCCATTGATACCGCTAGGCTATTATTGAAGCAAGGTGTAACACCCTAAAATTTGCAATATTTTAAAATAGTGAAATTTGATTTATTATGTATTTTTTGTGGACATTTGAATTTAAGAAAATAATAATTTTATTAAAAATAAAATCAAATATAAGGTCACAATCATGTGTGTGCATCCATGCTGCTGCATATCTTTTTTATATTGCTTGTTTGAAATCAGATTCCAAGTTAAATTGAATTTGCATTCAAAATTGATTTTGAAATTGTTTTGGAAAAATTGGAAAAGGAAAATGAATTTACCTTTCTTCCCTTCCCTGCTTTCGGCCTGGTAGGCATGTTTCCGCACCCGTGGCCGTTTCTCCGCGTCGGCCCGCTCGTGCCCCGCGTTCCTTGCTTCAGCGCCGGCCTATTTCCTTCCCTCCGCAGGCCGCCGCTCTCTTCTCTGCACGGGCCGAAGCCTAGCAAGGCAGCCCAGCTCCGTGAGTCGCGCCGCGCCCACGAGTTCCCCTCCCTCCGTCTCACTGACCGCCCTGGCCCGCCCGTCTAGGGCCTCTTCTATCTCCGTATCGTGACCGGCTCGGACACCGTCGCCGCCGTCCGTGTCCGCTCCCGCTACACCTCGTGTGCCGTTCTGCCCAAGCTTCCGCGCCTCTTAAAAACCGGATGCCCCGTGCCCGCCGCCTCAACCCCTCAACTCCAGCGCGCAGCTTTTGCCCTAGCTAGAGCCGCACCGCCATAGCCTAAGCGCCGCCAAACCATCCCGAGCCGCCACCGTGCTGCTTCTGCCTGCTTTCTTTCGGTTCCGATGAGTTCCCTATCCTCTGCTCTCTCTCCCGGACTTCTTCGTTTGTCAAACCGTGCACTGTAGGCTCTAGACCGAGAGTTCCGGTGAGCTCTTCCATGGCGCCGCCGCGGTCACTTCGCCGCCGGCCCTATTCCGGCCGGCCATGCTCTCTCTCTTCTGCCCAATCCGATCTCAGCCGCCCGCTTCTAAACCAACGGGCCCAGATGAAGGATATCCCTTAGCTGGAGTTTTTGCAAAAACGACCTTACAAGTATTTGGGTCATAACCCGCAGTCCAAAATGACTTTCTAGATCTCGTTTTCTTCTTTTGAAAACGTACTTTGTTTCGGTTTAGATCCAAAATACGTTTTCAGCTATTTACAGTTTTGCCACTAATCTTGGTTTAACCATAAAATCTCCGTTTTAACTCTAATTTGATCCATTCAAGTTGCGTTAGGTTCATAATTCCATAATCTACATGTTCATACTACTGTTATGTAGGTTTTAAACTTTTAAAATTCGAAGTTAGATTTAATCTATTATTTTACAAAAGGAAAACTTGTTTAATTCATAACTTTATTTTAGCTCCGATTTTTGTGATCTTCGCGTCTGTGTGTTCGTAGCGAGATGTAGATTCGTTTTCCAAACTTTTCATCTTAATTTTATGCTGATGGTGTATTGTTCTAATCTATAGCCTTTGTTTGCTATGCATGATTGCTCCTGGATGTTTGTATGTTGCTGTGATTATCGAGTATAGATGGTGAGCAATTCGTGGGAGATCAAGGATACTACTTTGACATGCAGGATCAGCAGGAGTACTTTGCTCAAGGCAAGTATAGCATGGGATTATCCTTGTTTCCTATTTACTTGAATACATTAAATTCATGTTGCATGTGTCGCCTTGATAGAGATTCCCTAGAATTAAACTTATACCTTGTCACCTACGGGATATGCATTGGGTAGCTTTGCTAGTGCTCAACTAAACCATGATCTTATAACTTGACTAATGGTATATGCAATAAACATTAAAATATGACTTTTTAGCAACTTGGAAACATGGGGCCGGAGGATTTAGCTACTTTCTAAATGCTTTAGATTCCTCTCCCTAAGGACTTATCTGTAAGTGATCATCCGAGACTTAGAGTATAGCTATGAGGGCTACATGGCTCTGGCTTTAGCTCAATATGAGGACCTTTTCTAGTTTGTTAATGGTTACCTTTGTTGGTATAAGAATGGCTTGTCGAATCAGGTATAGTGCGGCCTCTGTCCCCATATGTATAGGTTGCATGTCGATGTGCTATCGGGAAGGGGGTTCTACATCTTTTTGCCGAGTGAATCTAATGGCCCTAACTTGTTAGTCGAACCTTTGAAAGGCTTCATAATAACCCCTGCCTGCTCACCTTGGAAGTGTTTTAGGAGTTGCAAACCCGGGCATATGGGTATCACGACTCACAGTGAAAGTGTACAACCTCTGCAGAGTGTAAAACTGGTATATCAATCGTGCTCACGGTCACGAGCGGCCTTGGAACCCTTACGGAATAGATGAACACTATGAATTATCTGTTTATGCTATTCATTATTCATGTTTACATTGATCATGTGTTTTGCATTGGGAATTGAAACAACTTGTTGCTACTATTAAACTAAAATTGTGACAACTAAAAGCTGAATGCTGTTAAACCTGTGTCAAGCCTTTCTAGCCTCATAAACCCCATGTTACACTTGTTGAGTACGACATGTACTTACGCTTGTTTATTTTCATTATTTGGATAAAAATCCCAGATGGGTAACAGATGGCTATGGTAATGATGATTTTCCTGAGGATTACTAGACTTGTGGTCAACCAGTTGACGTCCCTGAGATATGGAGCTTCCGCGAGAGATCTTTTCTTACTTCTGCTACATTTATGTGAAGACGTTGTCTTATTCATGATGTAATAAACACTTGTGATGATACAATTTATAATTTGTTGGCTTATGTGTGTGACTGATCTCTGGGCACACATAAGATTTTGCATCCCATTTTATCTTTAAAATTGGGTGTGACAGATTGGTATCAGAGTTGTGTTGACTGTAGGACGCAAGCCTAGTTAGCAATGGTCGTTTTAGCTTCTTTGGCTTCACTCATTTCATGCTTTCTATCTCATCCTTGTTATTTGCTAAAGTTTTATGCTTCTTTTGCCTTACTCTATTATAAAAATTATTGCTTCTAATCTAACTAACTAAATCTAATTTTGTAGATGCCTTGTGCCAGTAAGACTGCCCACATCAGCACCGGAGGTTACTACCCGCCTCGTGGTTTGTCCATGGAGCCTGAGGAGGAGGAACCCTAGGAACAAGAATTTGATTCGTCAACACCTGTACCTACGCCTGAGCTAGTCCAGGAGGAACCCGAAGAAGTCGAGGTCATCCAACTGTTCGATGATGGTGATGAGGAAGACGCCATTGAAGAGGATGAGCCGATCCCTCCCCTTGGATGGATGACAAAGGTCTGGTATAAGCCAGGGTGCGAATTGTCTGTTTCGCACCACCGACTCATGGGTATTCTTCAGGCCTACTATGAAGATTGGGATACAGCTGTGGAGTACATCTGCAATGAACATATGCACCCTCTAGAAGACACCTATTGGAAGACTAGGGTGTGCATCTCCATTAAGGATGAACAGAAGGGCGCATATTAGCTGGATTCAAACTATGCGCATCATGCTCACTGTGCCACCTTAGAGGATAGCATAGAAGATGCAACCGTTGAAGCTTCCATAGGTCTCCGTGGTCGTCGATTCAAGGATATGAAGGATGACCAATATCGATTCCTCCCTCACCAACACCCGGAATTGGGATGGGCAATGATGGACCCGCAGGGCACGGATCCAACAACCCTAGTGATGGTACACTTTGACTATGAGTCCGTAGCAAAGATTCGTCGACTGGAGGATCAGTTGAAGGCACAACAGAAAACCATCAAGAGACACCAACAGGTGATAGATGAACAAAGGGTGTGCCTCAACCTGCCAAAGTTGTACGGGGAGCTTCCCCATAAACCTCGCCCATAGATGTTGGAGTCCCTTTTACGTAATAAAATGATAGTAGAACGAGTCAAGTTGAGTCTAGTCGAGTCTATTAGTGCGGTGTTGACATTGGTGTGCCTAGTTAATTTGTTATTATGTTTATGTGTGAGTTGGATTTTTGTAATGAGTGCTGGAACTTTGTGGGCATGTACGCAGGTTTCATAGTTGAGAATATTAAAGTTTGGGTCAATAAATAAATTGTTGGGTTTGGTATATCTTGTTCTCTTGGAAACTGCTTTTCAGAGCAGTCTGCCTTTATCTTAATGCCAATTAAAATCTACTTGACCAAAAATTATGAAATTTTTGTGGGAATAACTAGACTTAAGTATCTTTCCGATGCCTTTTGAATCACCCTCATATATGATTTTCTTTATGAGATATCGCTGTTTCAAGATAAAGTTTCTGTGCAGTCTGGAATCTGGAACAGTTTTGGTTGTGTCCTGTTTTTGAGTAAACTAACGACAGAATCTATGAATGTGGTATGAATAAAAGTTGTAGATAATTTCTTAAGATTTCCAACCATATAAAGCATGTCTCTTTTGGATATATGGAACTCTATATATGACTGTTTTACCGAGCTGCTAATGTTGAAACTGGTCCATAAAATTTTCAGAATGTATTCTAGCTTGGAAATTCCTAAAATTTGAATATTTGTGTTGGATGGCAGATGTCTGGAAGAGGAAGAGGCCGAGGTCATGGAGGTGTTCCCCCACATCCACCACCACCACCACCACCAACAATTGAGCAACTTTTGGCAGTGCAGACACAGCTCATGCAAGCGTTGGTGCAGAATCAGCAGAACCATCCAGTTGGTGGAGCACCGCGTGATAAGCGTGGTGAATTTTTGAAGGGCCGTCCCCCAGTGTTTTCTCTTGTTACTGGTCCACTAGAAGCAGATGATTGACTTCGTGTAGTGGAAAAACAACTCAACATAGCACAGTGCAATGATCAATAGAAGGTGTTGTATGCGCCCGGGGATGACTCTGGGGAGAAGCTCAAGACTGGTGGGAGTCATTTGAGTATGGACATATCGCCAATGCTCCTCCTATCACTTGGCAGGAGTTTAGAGAGAATTTTAGGTCCTACCACATACCGAAGGATTGATAGAGCTCAAGCGGGGAGGAATTCGTGGCTCAAGCGAGGATCCATGTCCGTTCTTTGAGTATCATGACAAGTTTGCTCGATTGTCAAGTTATGCTTCAATGAGGTGGTTGATGATGCCGATAAGCAACGCCGCTTTCTCAAGGGTCTCAGATGATGGTCTCAGAGCTCCAGCTTATGTCCAATACATGCCCCAATTTTTAGACGCCGTGAATCGCGCTATTGTTATTAATAATAAGCGCAAGGAGATGGAGGCCAAGAAGAGGAGGCTTCAGGACAAAGCTTCGGGAGCAATACTCATCCACGCACCAACCCTCAAAGAAGGTTTCCAACAGAGGTTCTAGAGACCACCCAATCGGTGGAATCGTGGTTAGTACCCTCAGTCAAGAATCGAACCAGCAGACAGAATGGCAATCAACATCCTCGGCAGTGGTGGTCACAGACACCATGATAGGGAGCGCCTAACAATACTCCTATGAAGACTAGTGCCCCTAGCACTCCCAACAAGTGTTTCCGCTGTGGTAGGTAAGAGGGTCACCCGTCTTATAATTGCCCCGAGAAGCCCAACCAAAGAAACCCCAAAGGCAAAATAGTTATCGAAGCCAAACCCAACACAGAAAGGTGAACCATGTGTCTACCAAGACGGCGCTTGCGAACCGTAAAGTCATGCTCGGTATGCGTTCGATGTCAACTCAACCCCCGCCACAATTCTTTTTGATTCTGGAGCTTCGCATTCATTCATATCACAAGCATTTGTTAGAAACCATAGGAAACCCTTATGTGCCATGAAAGATCCTATATTAGCAAGCTCACCAGGGGGTAGTATGCAAGCTTCTTATCATTGTCTTCTGACTAGTCTATCCTTAAGGGGGGTAGAGTTTAAAGTGAGCCCCATCGTGTTGAGAACATCTGGTATTGATGTGATTCTGGGTATGGATTGGATGAAGCAACAACAAGCAGTCATTTAGTGTCAAGAGAAGGTAGTTGTTGTGACCGCACCGAATGGGGATAGAATCAGTGTCGATGTGGTAGTACGAGCACCGCCAATAGCTACAGTGACCAGCTTGATGATAACGTCAACAAGGAGGATCCAGTGGTGGATGAGTTTCCGGATGTGTTCCCCGATGATTTGCTAGGTATGCCGCCTGATCGTGACATTGAGTTTATTATTGAATTATTACCTGGAACTGCACCTATAGCTAAGCGTCCATATAGAATGGGGGTTAACAAACTAGAGGAACTTAAGAAGCAAATAAAGGAGTTATAGGAGAAAGGTTCTATTCGTCCTAGTTCGTTACCTTGGGGAGCACCAGTTATATTTGTTGACAAGAAGGATGGTACTCAGAGGATGTGTGTTGATTATCGGTCACTCAATGAGGTTACTATCAAGAGCAAGTATCTGTTACCTAGAATTGATGATTTATTTGATCAGTTGAGAGGTGCTTGTGTTTTTTCTAAGATTGATCTTCGTTCTAGCTATCATCAGTTGAAGATTTGTGCAATTGACATACCCAAGACAACTTTTACTATGAGGTATGGTTTGTATGAGTAGACCGTTATGTCCTTTGGTTAGACCAATGCACCTGCATACTTTATGTACTTGATGAATAAGGTGTTCATGGAGTTTCTAGATAAGTTTGTGGTGGTGTTTATCGATGATATATTGATATTCTCCAAAATAGAAGAAGAGCATGCTGAACATCTAATATTGGTCTTGCGCAGAAGCTCAGGGAACACAAGTTGTATGCTAAGCGAAGCAAGTGTGAATTTTGGTTGAAGGAAGTTTCTTTCCTATGCCATGTTGTCTCTAATGGTGGAATCACAGTAGATCCAAGCAAGGTGAAAGATGTATTGAATTGGAAACCACCAACCAATGTGGGAGAGATTCATAGTTTCTTGGGATTGGCTGGATACTACAGAAGGTTCATAGAAGGTTTCTCTAAACTTACCAAGCCTATGACAGCTTTGTTGGAGAAAAATGCTAAGTTTGTGTGGTCCGAGAAGTGCCATGCTAACTTTGAAGAATTGAAGAAGAGATTAACTACATCCCCAGTGTTGGTTTTACCAGATTTGAACAAGAGCTTTTCGATCTATTGTGATGCATCTCGTCAAGGTCTTGGATGTGTTCTTATGCAAGAAGAAAGAGTAGTGGCCTATGCATCCTGGCAGTTGAGAAAGAATGAGTTAAACTATCATACTCATGACTTGGAGTTAGCAGCAGTGGTTCATGCTCTGAAGATTTGGAGGCACTATCTCATTGGACACAAGAGTGACATCTATACTGATCATAATAGTCTGAAGTACATTTTCACTCAGATGGATCTGAATATGCGTCAGCGTCGATGGTTGGAGTTGATCAAAGATTATGATCTAGAGGTACACTATCATCCTGGAAAGGCGAATGTTGTTGTCGATGCTCTTAGCAGGAAGAGTTATGCCAATGAGGTGCAAGTGATACCGATGTCAAGTGAGTCGTGTGCTGAATTCGAGCGACTAAATTTGGGCTTTGTCACTAATTCAGTGGAGTTGGTGTTGGAGCCTAAATTGGAGCAAGAAATACGTAAGGGACAGTTACATGATGTGAAGTTGAAAGAGATAGCGGAAAACATAGTGATTGGTAAGACACCAAGATTCTGTATGGATGACAATGGAACTCTTTGGTTTGGGAAAAGACTATGTGTGCCAGAGGATAAGGCTATACGAGAGGCAATTCTTCGTGAGGCACATGAGTCTGCTTACTCTATTCATTCTGGAAGTACCAAGATGTATTTAGATTTGAAAGAGAAGTATTGGTGGTACGGATTGAAGAGAGATGTTGCTGAATATGTTGTTTTATGTGATACATGTCAGAGAGTCAAAGCTGAACTTCAAAGACCTGTAGGATTGCTACAACCAATGAAGATACCTGAGTGGAAGTGGGAAGAAGTTGGTATGGATTTTATTGTTGGGTTACCATGCACTCAGAGAGGTTATGATTTAATCTGGGTAATAGTGAACCGGTTAACTAAAGTTGCTCACTTTATACCGGTCAAGAGTACTTATAATTGACCGAGGTTAGCCCAATTATATATGGAGAGGATAGTGTGTCTATGTGGAGTTCCCAAGAAAATTGTGTCTGATCGAGGTACTCAATTTACATCTTATTTTTGGCAGCAAGTACATAGTTCGTTGGAGACAAAGTTGAAATTTAGTACAGCATATCATCCTCAGACAGATGGGCAAACTGAGAGGATTAATCAAATATTAGAGAATATGTCGAGAGCTTGTGCATTGTAGTACGGTACAAGTTGGGACAAGAGTTTGCCTTATGCGGAGTTCTCATATAACAACAATTATCAGAAGTCTCAATATGGTACCTTTCAAAGCTTTGTATGGACGAAAGTGTAGAACCCTGTTGTTTTGGAATCAAATGAGAGAAACTCAAGTGTTCGGACCAGATGTTTTAAGAGACGCAGAAGAGCAAGTAAGAATGATTAGAGATAACTTGAGAGTGGCTCAGTCTCGACAGAAGAGTTATGCCGACACTAGGAGAAAAGAATTGGTTTTCGAAGTAGGGGATTATGTTTACTTGAAGGTGTCACCTATGAGAAGTGTGAGAAGGTTTAACATGAAAGGGAAGTTAGCACCAAGGTATATTGGACCTCTCAAGATTTTAGAGAGACGTGGAGAAGTAGCTTATAAGTTGGAATTGCCTAAGAGTTTGTCAGGTGTACATGATGTGTTCCATGTGTCTCAACTAAAGAAGTGTTTGCGTGTATCCGAGGAGCAGATACCATTGGAGGAACTTACAGTTAAGGAAGATCTCACTTATGAGGAGTTTCTAGTAAGGATTTTGGAGACGGCAGAAAGAGTTACAAGGAGCCGAGTTAAAAAGATGTGTAAGGTTCAGTGGAATCGGTATACAGAAAATGAGGCTACATGGGAAAACATACTGAAAGCATCTAGGCCCCTAGTTGGGTTTCGGTGATTAATGACAATACATGATTACTGTGACTAACGTGTGTTTTGTAGAGGCAATTAAGTTAGGTCACGATAATGGAGATCGATTGGGCAATCAAGGTGGTCATGCCCCTACGATGGAAATCGTTTCGGTTTTCAAAGGATGGATGACAAGGTTAAGGATGGACTAGTTCTAAGTGTCGTTTGGTGTTGAAGAGACACTTAGAGTAGTTTAGGACTTTGTTTTTTCCTTTGGCCGTACTATTAAGGGGGGTATGGACGGGTAGCTTGACCTAGGTAAGTCTAGTGAGTTAGGTGTGGTGCACACTTGTTAAAACTAGTACTAGGTAGCTCCAAAACAGCCCTTAGATCCAATGCAGAAAACTTCATTCACATATGATCGAGAGTTGGAAGTGAATGGAGGGTCAAATACTGACCGAACACTGGTTCCGGATTGACCGAACGCTGGCGCAGAGTCCGGTCAGTTCATCTGACCAAGGTGAAATCATCTGGCGTGACCGAACGCTGAGAGGTGAAGTGACCGGACGCTGAGAGCCAGCGTCCGGTCGACTCCAGTAAGGTTCCAGAGAGGGAAAATCATGACCGGACACATCGTCAAGTCGATCTTGACCGGATACTGGCTAGCGTTCGGTCACACTTTAAACACTAGAGTTCGGGGTGTACTGACCGGAGCGTCCGATCAACGTGACCGGAGCGTTCGGTCACCCCGCAGAGGCACATAACGGTTCGTTTTTCAGCCCATGTTATAAATACCACCTCCACTCATGTGTGGGGGTACTTTTGCTCATTCCAACAGCTGAGAAACACCTTAGAGAGTGCCAAGAAGAGCAAGGTCCTAGTGAGGTGATTGAGATTTGAGAATCCCAAAGAGAGCCCTCATTAGTGAGATCAAGAGTAGCAAAGTGTGCATCCACCCTTCTCATTAGGCTTGCGTGGTCAAGTGAGAGTTCGTGCTTGTTACTCTTGGTGATCGCCATCACCTAAACGGCTTGGTGGTGATTGGGAGCTTGGTGATCATCCGGAGAGCTTGTAGATGACCCAACTCAAGTTATGAGTGGTTGTGGGTGATTCACCACGACGGAGTGTCGAAGAATCAACCCGTAGAGAGCACTTGATCCTTGCGCGGATCAAGGGGGAGCTACACCCTTGCGCGGGTACTCCAACGAGGACTAGTGGGGAGTGGCGACTCTCCGATCCCTTGGCAAAACATCGCCGCGTTCTTCCTCCTCTCTTTACTTTGAGCAATTCAATTCTTGTTATTTACATTCTTAGAATTGCCATGCTAGAGTGGGATTGGAACATAGGTTGCAAGTTTTTTGTGCGGTAGAACAATTAGAAACACTTTCTAGGCACAAGGGGTTAATTGGGCTAACCGTAGGATTTAATTATTGCAAAGAAATTTAGAATTAGCCCAATTCACCCCCTCTTGGGCATCTTGATCCTTTCAATTGTATCAGAGCCTCGTGCTCACATATTTAGGCTTAACCGCCTAGTGAAAGATGTCTCACGGGGATGGACCTTCTCCTATCTTTTGAGGGGGATGATTTTGCATATTTGAAAATCCGCATGGAGACGTATCTAGAAGCTCTAGATGTTGGAATACTTAGAGCCACCTCACAAGGTTTCCCAAAACCTCAGGATGCCGCACACCCATAAGGCGATGAGTTGAATTACGAAAAATGGAATGCAAAGGCTAGAAACACCATATTTAGAGGCCTTTGTAAAGATGTGTTCAACTGGGTGAGGAACCACAAAGACGCCCATGCACTATGGTCGGATGTTTGTGCGCTCCATGAGGGAACAAAGAGTGAGCGTGAGGAATGTTATCATCTTGTCATGAAAAAGCTTAACTCTTTTGAAATGATTCCTAAAGAATGTGCTAATGAAATGTATTCACGTTTGAATGTTCTTGTAGAGGAAGTCAATGGGCTTGGACTCACTCAAATGCAACCATCCGATGTTGTAAGAAAGATCTTGAGTGTCCTCCCCATTGACAAATACGGGCATATTGTGACCGTGCTACATCAAGGTGATCTTTCCACCGCTACACCGACACAAATCTTGGGAAAGATCAGTGCTCATGAGATGTACATGCACATCACACCTCAAGATGGCTCATCCTCTACAAAGAAGAAAGAAAAAGATTTAGCATTCAAAGGTAGCCAAGAGAAGGGCAAAGCAAGGCTTGAGTATGAGAGCTCAAGTGATGATGAATTTGATGATGCAAGTCTTGCTCTCATGGTGAAGAAAACCGCCAAGATGCTAAAGAAGCTCAACAAGAGTGGCATCAAGTTCGATGGCAAGAAGAAGAAGTTCTTCACAAGCTCTAGAAGGAAGCCAATCTCCAAGATGGATTGCTACAATTGTGGAGAACTTGGTCATCTAGCACACCAATGTACCAAGCCAAAGAAAGACAAGTTCAAGTTCAAGAACAAGGGCAAGAAAGATGACTCAAGCAATGAAGATGAAGATGAGAAGAAAAAGAACAAGCCATACAAGAAGAGAGATGGCATGAAGAAGGACTTCCACAAGAAGAAGAGTGGAAAGGCTTACATCGTTGGTGATTGGCTCATGGACATTGATTCATCTAGTGGATCATCCGATGATGATAGTGACGACGAGAAGGTGGCTGCTATTGTTATTGACTCTTCATCATCTTCACCGCCACCACCACCATCATCCTCTACACACCTATGCCTTATGGCCAAGGGTGAACGCAAGGTAACAAATGATGATGATAGTAGTGGTGATGAACATGCTAGTAATGATGATAGCAATAGTGATGATGATGAATATGAGTCACCTTCTTATGATGATCTTGCTAGATTGCTCAAACAATACACTAAGATCATTATAAAGACTAGAGCTAAGAATGAAAAGCTAGAGGCTAAAAATGATTCCCTTTTAGCTAAATGTGATATAGCCAAAAAGGCTAGTGTTGAGCTTAGAGAAGCAAATGAAGCTATGTCATCCAAACTCAAGGAGCTCAAATCTTCTTAGAAAGAGCTTATAGATAAACATGATAAACTTGAGAGGTTGCATAAGGAGCTCATCACTAGCCATAATATGCTAAAAGATGAATATACTACTCTCAAGATTAATCATGATAATATTGTTATTGCTCAAGAATATTTATCCAATGAGCCACATGATGCTACTAACCATGTTGTTAAGATTGATATAGCTACATCATGTGATGACTTGATCATTGAGAGCATTGAGCAAAGTTCTAGTAGCAAGGGCAAGCAAGTGGTTGGGGCTGATGATTATGATGAGTTTGTCAAGCTCAAGAATGACAATGCAAAGCTTAAGAAAGATCTTGAAGAAATCAAAAGCCACAACACTATTATGCTAGAAACTCTTGATCATGATGGTGACTTGATCCTTGAGAATGAGAAGCTCAAAGAAGAAAACAAGAAGCTCAAGGAAGAGAAGAACAATGATGCTCTTAAGGAAGAGAACAAGAAACTCAAGTTGGAGAAAGAGCATCTCAAGATTGGATTGAGCAAGTTCACTAGAGGCAAGTATCTTCAAAGTGAGCTACTTATGAACACCGTCATGAAGATGGATAGAAGTGGCATTGGGTACATGGCAAACAAAGAGAAGAAGGCTCAAGCTCAACATCAACAAAACCCAAAACCAAAGAAGTGTTTTGAATGTGGACAAGAAGGCCACTTGGCTCATGAGTGCCAAACTCCACCACCACAACCCTTGCCCAAGCATGCTAGACCTTTTGCCTTCAATGCTCACTATATGCTTAGAAAGGATTCTAGTGGGAAAATGAAAGTCATGTTCTTAGGACCTCCCAACAAGAATAGGCCTAAGAAAATTTGGGTTGCAAAGTCACTTGTTGAGAAGGTGAAGGGCCCTCAACAAGTTTGGGTTCCTAAAGCTTGATCTCTTGTGTGTAGGTGAACTACAAGACCGGTGGAAGTCATTGGGTTATTGATAGTGGTTGCACACAACATATGACCAGTGATCCTCATATGTTCACCTCACTAGATGAAGAAGTAGATGGACAAGAAAGAATCACATTTGGAGATAACTCAAAGGGCAAGGTTAAAGGATTGGGAAAAGTGGAAATATCAAATGATCATTCTATCTTAAATGTGCTATATGTTGCTTCATTGAGCTTCAACTTGCTATCCGTTGGACAATTGTGTGATCTTGGCTTTCAATGCTTGTTTACCGAGAAGGAAATTGTTGTATCTAAGAAGGATGATGAACAAGTGATATTCAAAGGATTTAGATACAACAACCTATATCCAAAGGGACTTCACCTCCGAAGATGCAAACTTGAAGACTTGCCTATTCACTAAAAAACAACACTTGGGTGGCTATGGCATAGAAGACTTGCTCATGTTGGGATGAGCTCACTCAAGAAGCTAATGAAGAATGATTTGGTGAGAGGGTTGAAGGATGTGAAGTTTGAGAAGGACAAGCTTTGTAGTGCATGTCAAGCCAGCAAGCAAGTTGCAAATACTTATCCAACCAAAGCTTTCATGTCAACCACAAGAGTGTTAGAACTCCTTCACATGGATTTATTTGGACCAACAACATACAAGAGTTTGGGAGGAAATCTTTATTGTCTTGTGATTGTTGATGACTATTCAAGGTATACATGGGTATTCTTCCTTCATGACAAATTCAAAGTTACATCTTGCTTCAAGAAGTTTGCCAAGAGAGCACAAAATGAATTTGAAGTGAAGCTCAAAAAGATTAGAAGTGACAATGGGAAACAATTTGACAACACAAACATAGAAGCATATTGTGATGAAGTTGGAATCAAACATGAGGTCTCCATAACATATACTCAACAAAATGGTGTAGTTGAGAGGAAGAACCGGACATTGATCACTCTTGCAAGAACAATGCTTGATGAGTACAACACCCCAAAGCTCTATGGGCGGAAGCAATCAACACCGCATGCTATGCATCCAACCGCCTATTCCTTCAAAAGTTCCTTGGCAAGACACCTTATGAGTTGCTCAATGGGAAGAAGCCGGACGTCTCCTTCTTTAGGGTGTTTGGTTGCAAATGCTACATCTACAAGAAGCGGCAACACCTAGGGAAGTTCCAAAGACGTTGTGATATTGGTTTTCTTGTTGGTTACTCATCAAAGTCCAAAGCATATAGAGTATTTAATCATGCCACCGGCTTGGTTGAAGAAACATATGATGTGGAATTTGATGAATCTAACGACTCAAAAGGAGCACATGAGAATCTTGATGATGTAGGTGATGAACCATTAAGGGAGGCTATGAAGAACATTCCGGTTGGAGACATCAAGCCTAAAGATGATGAAGATGATGTACAAGTGATTGATCCACCCTCTTCATCAAATGTGCCACAAGATGGTGAAAAAGATGGGAGAGTAGAAAATAAAGACACTCATGTCTCCCATGAGCAAATGGTGGTACAAGCACAAGATGTTGATGCTCCACAACCTCCTCCTCAAGTGGCCAATAGAAGAAATACACCTCTACTACAAGATCATCCACAAGATCTCATCGTAGGGAGTCCATCAAAGGGTGTAATGACTCATTCACAAAAACTTGCTTCATTTATTGCCCATCACTCTTTTGTCTCTTGCTTTGAGCCTACTAAGATAGAAGAAGCTCTTCAAGATCCGGATTGGATAAATGCCATGCATGAAGAGTTGAACAACTTCACCGCAATGAAGTTTGGACTCTTGAAGAGCGGCCAAAAGGTGCAAGAGTCATTAGAACAAAGTTGGTATTCCGAAACAAGCAAGATGATCAAGGTGTTGTTGTGAGGAACCAAGCAAGACTAGTTGCAAAGGGGTTCTCTCAAGTTGAAGGTTTGGATTTTAGAGAGACCTTTGCACCGGTTGCAAGACTAGAAGCCATTCGTATCCTCCTTGCATATGCATCACATCATGAAATGAAACTATATCAAATGGATGTGAAAAGTGCATTTTTAAATGGCTTTATTAATGAACTAGTATATGTTGATCAACCTCCCGGGTTTGAAGACCCTAGATATCCTAATCATGTTTATAGGTTGTCCAAGACATTATATGGGCTTAAGCAAGCCCCAAGAGCTTGGTATGAGCGCCTTCGGGACTTCCTCATTGAGAAGGGCTTCAAAATTGGGAAGGTCGACACCACACTATTCACCAAGAAGCTTGATGGGCATATCTTTATTTGTCAAGTGTATGTTGATGATATCATCTTTGGATCATCAAATGAAGATTCTTGCAAAGAATTTGGTGAATTGATGTCGAAGGAGTTCGAGATGTCAATGATTGGAGAGCTTACATTCTTTCTTGGTTTTTAAGTCAAGCAAATGAGAGAAGGGATTTTCATCTCTCAAGAGAAATATACAAATGATCTTCTCAAGAGATTCAAGATGGATGAATGTAAGCCAATCAAGACACCAATGCCAACTAATGGATATCTTAACCTAGATGTGGAAGGTAACAAGATTGATCAAACTCTGTACCGCTCTATAATTGGTAGCTTTTTATATTTAACCACATCTAGGCCCGACATCATGTTTAGTGTGTGTATGTGTGCTAGATTTCAAGCTAATCCTAAGGAAACTCATTTAATTGCCGTAAAAAGAATCCTTAGGTATCTTAAGCACACACTAAGCATTGGCCTTTGGTATCCCAAAGGAGTTAGATTTGAATTAATTGGCTATTCCGATTCGGATTATGCCAGATGCAAAGTTGATAGAAAAAGCACATCCGGAGGGTGCCATTTGCTTGTAGATCACTTGTGTCTTGGTCCTCCAAGAAACAAAATAGTGTGGCCTTGTCCACCGCCAAAGCAGAATACATTGCCGCGGGTGCTTGTTGTGCACAAATATTTTATATGAAACAAACTTTGCTAGACTATGGTGTAGTTCTAGAAAAGGTACCTCTTTTGTGCGACAATGAAAGTGCGGTAAAACTTGCAAATAATCCGGTTCAACACTCTCGCACCAAGCGCATAGATATCCGCCATCATTTTCTTATAGATCATGTTGCTAAAAATGATATATCATTAGAAGGTGCAAGGACCGAGGATCAATTGGCAGATATCTTCACTAAACCGCTAGATGAGGCAACATTTTGTAGATTGCGGAATGAGCTCAATGTTCTTGATTTTAGCAACTTTACTAAAAGATGAGCTTGTGTTGTCCCTTGCATTGCATTGTAATATACAACATGTTTAATGTTTAGTAATGCATATAGGGCTTGTCTAACATGGTTAAGATAACCACCGAAAAGCGTGTGAAGAAGCTTAACCTTGGATCAAACTAGATTTACTTTCAAGTATTGCATTACATATGCATAAATGTTGTTTGTCGTTTATCTTAAATTGCCCTCTTATTGACTATTTTCTTAAAAAGAATTATAGCCTAAGGCAAAATATTTTTGAAAAATATGAGGGTTTGAGAGAGGTCACTCACATCAGTCCCAATTGGTGTTTATTTGGATCTTATTTGAGTTGAGACTTGATTGGGAACAGGCATCACGAAGGACATTGAAGATTTGCTGAAGAAAGAGTGATCGGACGTTGCACCGGAGACTGATGTCCAGCGTCCGGTCAGTTCATAGGAGGTGAATAGCTGTCGAGAAGGAGTGACCGGATGCTGAAACAATGTTTTCCCAGTGTCCGGTCAGATGGAGCTTTAGCGTTCGGTCAAGCAAGAAGACGTCAAAGCAAGGTGACCAGACTCTGGCTGCGTCCGGTCGGTGTCCACCGGACACGTCCGGTCACGATTCCAGGGGTTTTGGACCTTACTGGAATCGACCGGACGCTGGGTGGCAGCGTCCGGTCACTGCCACCAAAGCGTCCGGTCCATAGAAAGTGTGCGGTTTCAGGACTCTTTTCTCGTTTCCTATTCTGATCCGCTGGGGGCCACTACTTAATCACCGGTGTTTTGATCTTAGCCGCATCCGTCATCATCGCCTCATGCTCACCTCGCCCTAGCCGCCGTAGCCATGACTTCTAGCGCCCATGCGCCACCTCCAGTCCACGCCGCCGTACTCCAGCGCCGCCATCTGCGCCCTGCTCCACCACCCATACGCCGCCGCCGCACAGCCGTGCCTTCTCGCGCCAAGCACCACCGAACAGCGCCACCGTGCTCGGTTCCAGCACCGTCGTGCCCTAGCATCGCCCTAATCAGCGTTGCTTCCGAGAGCTTTGCCAGTGCCCTAATCGAGCTACTTCCCTCACTGATTCATCACAGTGCATTGCCGATCCAGCGCATCGCAAACCCTAGCCTCGCATTGCCGATCTGGTGGTTCTCCGATTCGTTCCTCTTCTCGTCGATTCGCTGTTCGTCAGGTAGCAAGCCCCCGTTTCAATTTCGTACCTAATTGCTTGCTTTCTTAGGGTTTCGTATCTCTAGATATATTGTATTTATTTGTATATCCTATCTATTCAATCGTGCAGCGAGTCGGTGCCGTTGAGGTCTCAGTGGCAGTTGTTAGTCAACTTGGGGCCAAGCTCGCAAGTACGGATCGAGGCCAAGCCTCAAAAGTGACAGTTGGTAGTTGTTTCTTGTCAGCGACAGTTGGTCTTTTCAGATCCTTTAGATGGCTCATGTCAAGAACGCCGGAGGTGGTCCAGGTGATGAGGATCCGAGGTGCCCGCCTCGCTTGCCTGCAGATCCAAAAGGCAAGGCAATGAAGAAGTCTACAACAAAGAAGCGCAAGTACCCAGATGCAGAGACAGCTAGAGCAGCCGCAGTTGCTGAGGCCGCAGAGTGTGCCGAGAGAGGAGGTGCTCATAGTGGTGTTGTCATTACAGACCAGCTTTTACCAGAAGCAAGGGCTACACTTGAGCGGGTTGAGCGCCTTCATGGTGGTCCAGTTGGGACTCTCATGATTGGAGGACGGCGTGTTGCCATTGATGAGGGTTAGCCTTAGGGGGAGTCACAGCAGCAGGCACCGCCAGCAGAGCAGACTCAGGAGGGACAGCAGGCCGAGGAGATAGAGCAGGCACCTCAGCCACAGCTTCGCCACTCTGGTCGTACCCGTGCTCCAGTCACGCCGAGGGCAGATACACAGCGGAGAGGTTCTCATCCACCGCCTAGACCACAGGGTCCGCCTCCTGCTACACACTTGGACTTGAGGGCCGCCACAGCTAAGTAGGTGCAAGAGGCTCAGGTTTGTGGACTTTGAGCAAGTGGTTCCCACCGAGGAGGGATGATGAGCATCGAGAGGGCTTCTACACACCACTCTAGGAGGATTTCTACAATGCATATCTTAATAGTGGTGTCAGATTCAGATCTCGTGAAGTGTGCAACATAGAGTCTATTATTGCAGCAGTCGGAGAGCACACTCTTGTTCTTGTTCTTGTTCTTGTTCTGGGTGATGGCGATCTGAATATAGCACCACCTTGCATATCTGCCGGGGCTGACAGACTTGATTGGACAGACTGGATTATATGTTCCATCTTGGGTTCGTTAGTTCTATGCTTCTCTCTGGATTGACCCGCAGCATAACTATATTCACTTTGTATTCAGAGGCAGAGACTACCGGCTGACAAGCACTAGGGTCAGGGAGATACTCAGGCTTCAGGAGCAGCCTGTCAGGTTACATGAGGTTTGCTATGGACAGACAACGCCCCCCAGATGCCCTCATGGTGGTTTGGTGCCCCCTACGGACTTGGTTCGTCACTATTTCACAGAGCCTTTTGGCGAAGGGTCGAGGAGGAACCCCAGTGATCTCACTCCCACTGCTCACGTGCTTGAGGCTATTATGAGGAGGACACTGCTTCCCAGGATGGGATACAGAGAGGGCTTGACTCGTATATAGCTATGGCTTCTTAACTCCCTGATGCAGCAGACCGTCTTTGACATTTGGGACCTTCTTCTTTCAGAGATGGAGGATACTATTGCTGAGGGATTCAGAGGTCACCGTCAGTTGCCCTATGCCTATTGGATCACATTTCTTATTCACAGGACAGTTACAGTGAGGCTGCCTAAGATGCTAGCTGAGTACAGTGGTGCTACGATAGAGTTCCCTGCTTATAACCTGACTTAGATGATCTGACATAGTACACCTATAGCACCTAGTCGGTCATGCTGTCGTCCAGAGGTGCCAGAAACTGCAACCCAGTAGGATGATATTATCAGGGGTATTGCAGCTACCAAGGAGGAGGAGCTTGCTCAGCTGGAGGGAATGGTCGAGAGCGACCCCAGCAACAGCTTAGATGAGGACTACCGTGATATCCCTCAAATGCCTGCACGTCGACATGATCATGAGGCCGGCAGCTCTAGTTCAGCTCCACCTGTATCGCAGACAGACCCCGCTTTACTTGCCATACTTGAGCAGATGAGGCAGGATCAGGCTCGCCAAGCATAGGAGACCGCCGCTGCATTTGCACAGTTCTAGACTTGGCAGGATAAGTTCCAGTGCCAGCAGTAGGTGATCCAGCAGCAACAGCTGGCTATGCAGCAGCAAACACAGGCTCTACAGCAGCAGCAGCAGCACATGCATCAGCAGCAGCTTCTCATGCAGCAGCAGCTACTCGGGTTTATGCAGCATGTTGTGACAGCTATTGGGGCTCCATCGCCACAGCCTTCGCCCCAGCTTGGTCAGACTACCACCACTTCTATGACTCCAGCATTATAGCCTAGTGGGCTTCAGAGTCAGGGACAGCCACCAGCACAGTTTGCTTCACCTACAGAGCAAATGTCCCAGTATTTTGCTTCACCAGTGCTAGCCCCACAGTTCACACCTTTTTAGACGTGCTTCACACCGGCTGAGACTTCCTCGCTGCTTGTGCCAAAGACCACAGTGTCCAGAAGCCTTGGTGCTTCCTTCAGTGAGTTGACAGGGCAGCCTACTCCTCCATATTTACATGTCCTAGGTCCTTCTATAGTTGCACCAGTTACCGGGACTATAGAGACGCTCCCTTCATCAGTGGCATCATCAGAGCCGGCTGATACAGTTATACTAGCACAGCCTATAGCCGCACCAGTTGTTGATCCGACCCAGACAGATACAGCATCGCTTCTAGCTACAGAGGATCAGACTGCTCAGAGCTCAGGGTCAGATGATGATGGCACCCAGTTCCAGCTCGCTCCTCGTACCTCAGCGCCCAGCTCGTCCGCTGCAGCCCCGCCGACCGACCCTTAGGTTTTGGTGTTTGACACCAAAGGGGGAGAGGGTTCGAGTATGTTAGCCATAGGGGGAGCGACATATCTAGTGGGAGCTTAATTATTATATTAGCTTATCTATTACATTTGGAGTTTTATGTGTGATACACTATTATGCATTCGTCGTGTGTTTACTCTTATGCATTAAAACTATATTTATGTGATAGTGATATCTACGTGATCATGATATATGACATGTGTGCTCTCTACTTTGAATTATTTATATGTCATATCACTTGTGCTATGCTCATTTGCTTTTGCTTCCGCGTTTTACTCCGATGCAAATGAGCTTTATTACTTGTACTCATGCTTATTTCATATCTTTTGAGTACATCATGTTGGTTTGGGTCATATAAGCTTGCCTAACACTTTTGTTCTTATTGTCAAAAGGTTATATGAACCAAGCATGTTAAAAACCTCATCTCTTTCACATACTCGAGGCAGTATTGTCATCAATCACCAAAAAGGGGGAGATTGAAAGCATCTAGGCCCCTAGTTGGGTTTCGGTGATTAATGACAATACGTGATTACTGTAACTAACGTGTGTTTTGCAGAGGCAATTAAGTTAGGTCACGGTAATAGAGATCGATTGGGCAATCAAGGTGGTCATGCCCCTACGATGGAAATCGCTTCGGTTTTCAAAGGATGGATGACAAGGTTAAGGATGGACTAGTTCTAAGTGTCGTTTGGTGTTGAAGAGACACTTAGAGTTGTTTATGTCTTTGTTTTTTCCTTTGGCCGTACTATTAAGGGGGGTATGGACGGGTAGCTTGACCTAGGTGAGTCTAGTGAGTTAGGTGTGGTGCACACTTATTAAAACTAGCACTAGATATCTCCAAAACAGCCCTTAGATCCAATGGAGCAAATTTCATTCACATATGATCGAGAGTTGGAACTGAATGGAGGGTCAAATACTGACCGGACGCTGGTTCCGGGTTGACCGGACGCTGGCGCAGAGTCTGGTTAGTTCATCTGACCAAGGTGAAATCGTCTGGCACGACCGGACGCTGAGAGGTCAAGTGACCGGATGCTGAGAGCCAGCGTCCGGTCGACTCCAGTAAGGTTCCAGAGAGGGAAAATCACGACCGGACGTGTTCGGTCAGTGCTGACTAGACGTTGGCCAATGTCCGGTCACACTTTAAACACTGGAGTTCGGGGTGTACTGACCGGAGCATCCGGTCAACATGACCGGAGCGTCCGGTCACCCCGTAGAGGCACATAACGGTTTGTTTTCAGCCCATGTTATAAATACCACCTTCACTCATGTGTGGGGGTATTTTTTCTCATTCCAACAACTGAGAAACACCTTAGAGAGTGCCAAGAAGAGCAAGGTCCTAGTGAGGTGATTGAGATATAAGAATCCCAAAGAGAGCCCTCATTAGTGAGATCAAGAGTAGCAAAGTGTGCATCCACCCTTCTCATTAGGCTTGTCGTGGTCAAGTGAGAGTTCGTGCTTGTTACTCTTAGTGATCGCCATCACCTAGATGGCTTGGTGGTGATTGGGAGCTTGGTGATCATCCAGAGAGCTTGTGGATGACCCAACTGAAGTTGTGAGCGGTTGTGGGTGATTCATCGCGACAGAGTGTCGAAGAATCAACTTGTAGAGAGCACTTGATCCTTGCGCGGATCAAGGGGGAGCTACACCCTTGCGTGGGTGCTTCAACGAGGACTAGTGGGGAGTGACGACTCTCCGATACCTCAGCAAAACATCACCGAGTTCTTCCTCCTCTCTTTACTTTGAGCATTTACTTTGAGCAATTCAATTCTTGTTATTTACATTCTTCGAATTGCCATGCTAGACTAGGATTAGAACATAGGTTGCAAGTCTTTTGTGCAGTAGAACAATTAGAAACATTTTCTAGGTACAAGGGGTTAATTGGGCTAACTGTAGGATTTAATTATTGCAAAGAAATTTAGAATTAGCCTAATTCACCCCCCCTCTTGGGCATCTTGATCCTTTCCCATACCCATAATTATTTGAGTAAGCATTGTCCGAATCTCGAGGACAAAATTCATTTCAAGGGGTAGAATTGTAACAAACTAAAAATTGCAATATTTTAAAATAGTGGAATTTGATTTATTATGCATTTTTGTGGACATTTGAATTTTGAAAAATAATAATTTTATTAAAAATAAAATCAAATATAAGGTCACAATCATTTGTGTGCATCCATGCTGCTGCATATCTTTTTTATATTGCTTGGTTTGAAATCGGATTCCAAGTTGAATTGAATTTGCATTCAAAATTGATTTTAAAATTGGTTTGGAAAAATTGGAAAACGAAAATGAATTTGCCTTTCTTCCCTACCCTGCTTTTGGCCTGGTAGGCCTGTTTCCATGCCCGTGGCCGTTTATCCGCGCCGGCCCGCTCGTGCCCCATGTTCCTTGCTTCAGCGTCGGCCCGTTTCCTTGCCTCCGTAGGCCGCCGCTCTCTTCTCTGCACGGGCCAAAGCCCAGCAAGGCAGCCCAGCTCCGTGAGTCGCGCTGTGCCCGCGAGTTCCCCTCCCTCTGTCTCATTGACCGCCCTGGTCCGCCCATCAGGGGCCTCTTCTACCTCCATCTCGTGACCGGCTCGGACACCATCGTCGCCATCCGTGTCCGCTCCTGCTACGCCTCGTGTGCCGTGCCGCCCAAGCTTCCGCGCCTCTTAAATATCGGATGCCCCGTGCTCGCCGCCTCCAACCCCAGCTCCAGCGCCGTAGCTTTTTCCCTTGCTAGAGCCGCAGCCGCCATAGCCTAAGCGCCGCCGCCAACCATCCTGAGCTGGCCGTCGTCGTCGCTGTCCCGCCCGTTCCTTTCGGTTCCGGTGAGTTCCCCATCCTCTCCTCTCACTCTCTCTCTCTCTCGAACTTCTTCGTTCATCAAACCGTGCACTGTAGGCTCTAGACCGAGAGTTTCGGTGAGCTCTTCCATGGCGCCGCCGCGGTCACCTCGCCGCCGGCCCTATTCTGGCTGGCCATGCTTTCTCTCTCTTCTACCCGATCCGATCTCAGCCGCCCGCTTCTAATCCAACGGGCCTAGATGAAGGATATCCGTTCGCTGGAGTTTTCGCAAAAACCACCTTACAAGTATTTGGGTCTTAACCCGCAGTCCAAAATGTCTTTCTAGATTTTGTTTTCTTCTTTTGAAAGCGTACGTTGTTTCGGTTTAGATTCAAAATACGTTTTCAGCAGTTTACAGTTTTGCCACTAATCTTGTTTTAGCCATAAAATCTCCGTTTTAACTCCGATTTGATCCGTTCAAGTTGCGTTTGGTTCATAATTCCATAATCTACATGTTCATACTACTGTTATATAGGATTTAAACTTTTAAAATTCAAAGTTAGATTTAATCTATTATTTTACTAAAGGAAAACTTGTTTAATTCATAACTTCTTCATTTTAGCTCCGATTTTTGTGATCTTTGCATCTGTGTGTTCGTAGTGAGACATAGATTCGTTTTTCCAAACTTTTCATCTTGATTTTATGCTGATGGTGTACTATTCTAATCTATACCTTTTGTTTGCTATGCATGATTGCTCCTGGATGCTTGTATGTTGCTGTGATTATCGAGTATAGGCGGTGAGCAATTCATGGGAGATCAAGGGTACTACTTTGACGTGCAGGATCAGCAGGAGTACTTTGCTCAAGGCAAGTATAGCATGGGATTATCCTTGTTTCCTATTTACTTGAATACATTAAATTCATATTGCATGTGTCGCCTTGATAGGGATTCCCTAGAATTGAACTTATACCTTGTCACCTACGGGATATGCATTGGGTAGATTTGCTAGTGCTCAACTAAACCATGATCTTGTAACTTGACTAATGGTATATGCAATAAACATTAAAATATGACTTTTTAGCAACATGAAAACAGGGGGCTGGAGTGTTTAGCTACTTTCTAAATGCTTCAGATTCCTCTCCCTAAGGACTTATCTGTAACTGATCATCCGGGACTTACAGTACAGCTGTAAGGGCTACATGGCTCTGGCTTTAGCTTAGTATGAGGACCTTTTCTAGCTTGTTAGTGGTTACCTTTATTGGCATAAGAATGGCTTGCCAAATCGGGTATAGTGCGGCCTCTGTCCCCATATGTATAGGCTGCGTGTCAATGTGCCATCGGGAAGGGGGCTCTACATCTTTTTGCCGAGTGAATCTAATGGCTCTAACTTGTTAGATAAACCTTTGAAAGGCTTCATAGTGACCCCTGCCTGCTCACCTTGGAAGTGTTTTGGGAGTTGCAAACCCGGGCATATGGGTATCATGACTCACAGTGAAAGTGTACAACCTCTGCAGAGTGTAAAACTGGTATATCAGCCGTGCTCACGGTCATGAGCGGCCTTGGAACCCTTATGAAATAGATGAACACTAAGAATTATCTGTTTATGCTATTCATTGTTCATGTTTACATTGATCAAGTGTTTTGAATTGGGAATTGAAACAACTTGTTGCTACTCTTAAACTAAAATTGTGACAACTAAAAGCTGAATGCTGTTAAACCTGTGTCAAGCCTTTTGAGCCTCATGAACCCCATGTTACACTTGTTGAGTACGACATGTACTTACGCTTGTTTATTTTCATTATTTGGATAAAAATCCCGGATGGGTAACACATGGCTATGGTAATGATGATTTCCCTGAGGATTACTAGACTTGTGGTCAACCAGTTGACGTCCCTGTGATATGGAGCTTCCACGAGAGATCTTTTCTTACTTCCGCTACATTTATGTGAAGACTCTGTCTTATTCATGATGTAATAAACACTTGTGATGATATAATTTATAATTTGTCGGCTTATGTGTGTGACTGATCTCTGGGCGCACATAAGATTTTGCATCCCATTTTATCCGTAAAATTTGGTGTGACACAAGGCTTGCCTTTTCATGGCCATGATGAGTCGAAGGAGTCTTTGAACAAAGGGAATTTTTTGGAGGTTTTTGATTGCTTAGCAGAGCATGATCCTAATTTGGGGAAGGCAGTGGGTCTTGCAGGTAATAGTTGTATGGTGGCTCATGAAATCCAGACGAACATTGTAGAGTGCTTTGCAAAAGAAATCCTACAATCTATTCTTGAAGAACTTGGGGATGATGTGTTTTGCTTGCTAGTTGATTAGTCAAGGGATGTTTCCTGTAAGGAACAGATGGCAATGGTCTTGAGGTATGTTGACAAATGCGGAATTGTGAAAGAGAGGTTTGTTGGCCTTGTGCATGTGACTGAAACTTCTTCTTCATGTCTCAAGTCATCTATTGATTCTTTACTTGCTAAATTTAAGCTGAGCTTAAAACAAGTTAGAGGCCAAGGATATGATGGTGCTAGCAACATGCTAGGTGAGTTCAATGGGCTACAATCGTTAATTATGAGAGAAAGTAGATCAGCATATTATGTTCATTGTTTTGCTCACCAACTTTAGTTAGTTATTGTGGCTGTTGTGAGAAAGCATAAGGGTATTAGCAATTTCTGAACCATGATTCATAGCTTATTGAATGTGGTGGGTGGATCAGCCATGAGAAGGGACATGATTAGGGATATAAATCATGAATAAGTGACAAAGGCTTTAGGGTGTGGGCAGCTAGAAACTGGGAGAGGGTTAAATCAAGAACAATGTCTTCAAAGACCTAGAGATACTCATTGGAGTTCCCATTATAAAACTCTAAAAAGTCTAGTCAACATGTTTTCTACAATTGTTCAGGTGCTACAATTTGTGGAAAAGGATGATAGAGATTGGAAAAATAGAGACCAAGCATCAAACCTTCTAGTCTACTTCCAATCTTTTGACTTTGTGTTTTACCTGCATCTCTTATTGACCACATTAACCATCACAAACACTTTGTCATTAGCATTGCAACGCAAGGATCAAGACATTGTGAATGCTATGAAGTGTTTGAAATCAACTAGATTGCATTTGTGTAACCATAGAAGAGATGGTTGGAGCAACTTATTAGATGAAGTAAACGAGTTTTGTGAGATGCATGATATTGCAAGGTTAGAAATGGAAGATGCATATATTGATCCCAAAAAATCTAGGAAGGCATCTGGAATTACAAACAAGCATCACTATGAAGTGGATTGTTTTAATGAGGTTATAGATTGGCTTGTTCAAGAGCTTGATAGCCGCTTTAATGAGACAAGCTCTCAATTGCTTGTTTGTTTAGCTGCTTTCAATCCAAGAGATTCATTTCATGATTTTGTTGTAGAGAGTCTCATAAACCTAGCAAAATTATATCCTGATGATTTTAGCTCTACAGATTTGAGGGATCTTAGCCACTATCTAGGCCTCTACATTGCTGATGTGAGAGAAGACAATCGATTCTCCAACATAAATACTATTAGTGAGCTTTCACAAAAAATGGTGGAGACAAGAAAAGATCGCTGCTATCCATTAGTTTATCGACTATTTAAACTTGTGCTGGTATTGCCAATTGCTACAGCAACCGTGGAGAGGATATTTTTAGGGATGAAGATTGTTAAAACATCTCTTAGTAACCGCATCGGTGATACACACTTGAGTAATAGACTTATTTGCTATGTGGAGAAAGAAGAATTAAAGAAAGTTACAAATGATGACGTGGTTCATCGTTTCATGAACATGGAAGGAAAAGGGCGTAGATTTGATTGATGAGAGGTAATACATCTCTTTTCAAATTTTCAACGATACAATCTGTAGATTCTTTGTTTACAAATGAATGGTTTATTTCTTTTTCTTTAGGTCAATGAGGATTTCGTGGTTGGGGATTCTATTTTTATAACACCAACAATCTTTTGCTGTTATAATTATGGGGTTCTCTAACTATATTTTGATAAACGGTAAGCACAAATGCACTATTACCGCTACTTCATTGTTGATGTACATCATTATTGTTTGTTTTAAATTATTCATGCTACAATCATGGCTATGGTACTAGTAAATTACATTATTGATTTGTCGTTAGCCTGTAAGCTGCACCCCCCTCCAAAATTCTCTAGCTCCGCCCCTGTAGTCAACTGTCAACTGACGAGGACTACTCCCTCCGTCGTATTATAGAAGTCATTATAAAATATGTGCAAGTTAAACTTTTTTAACTTTGAATAGGATTGTAAAAATACGTGCAACATTTATATCTTTAAATAAGTTTATTATGAAAGTATATTCAACGATCTATCTAATGATACTAATTATGTATTATAAATATTAATATTTTTATATATATAATTGATCAAAGTTTTAAAAACTATTTCTCGGAAAGCGAGAACAGCTTCCATTTGGACAGAGGGAGTACATTTCCTTCGCCATGCTTTCCTACCCCTACCGTGATGGCGGCCAAGAAAGGGAGTCAGTGCTCACGTCAAAGTGTCAAACAAAACATTTGCGCGTGTTTTAAAAAAAAAAAAAAAAAAAGACACCCAAAAGAATGCCTATACCCAACCGTCGTTACTTTACACTTTTCCTTTATTTCGATTCCGAGTTTCTCGATTCTTGCATGGAGATGGAGAATTTAAGGAAGGACCAAAGCAGACGAGACTTACACCGTCACAGACACACACACTCATGAGTCATGATCCAGATCCAGTCAACATCTTATGTCTATTGGAGCTGTTCGGCTGATGATTTTTACGGTTGATAAACCGGCTGAAGCTGATTTATTATGAAAGAAAAACACTATATCACGTTAATCCTCTGGTATGGACCCGCATTGCATGCGAATGCGACCTGCCTGTCACCATCCAAATTGTCGCTACGTCAAACAATAGTGGCCTAGAGAAAAAGAACATGCATGTCTATGTCATTGTCCAAATTCCCTTGTAACGTGTAATTCTTTGCTAAATTTGGAATAAAACTAACGTGAGGCTGGTGAAAGATCCTAAATGGCTAAAGGGGGTGAATAGCCTATAAAAAATCTCTATAAATTCACTAGTGCAAAAGGTAAGTAACCTAAATGGCGAAATGCAATTTTGCTCTAGCTCTACAAGGGTTGCAAGCCACCTATATCAACAATTCTAGTTGCTATGATCACTAGTCACACACAAGGCTATGTCTCTACTTAACTAACTAGTGAGCTAGCTAATTACAACTGGATTACCAAAAAGACGCTACACTAGCTACTCAACTACCTCTACTCAAGATATCTCTAGGAATGTAAATGCAAGAGGTAGAGAGATGTATACCACACGGTGGCAGGAGATGATCAATCACAATATGAACACCAAGAGATGACACCAAGATTTGTCCCAAGGTTCACTTGTTTGCCGGAAAGCTATGTTCTCGTTGTGTCAACCATTCATTTGGTGGTTCGCGAGCTAATTGGCACCACTCCAAGCCCAAACTAGGGCCCCGCAAGAACCTATCTGAAGTGAGGGTAACTCAATGACACGCGCAATCCATTAAAGTACATTTTGGCTCTCCACTGGAAAGGTCAAGAACCCCTCACAAATCATCGGGAGATGGTCACGAACAATCACCAACTCGTGCCAATGCTCCTTCGCTTTTCTAAGCCATCTAGGTGGCGGCAACCACTAAGAGTAACAACAAAACCGCAACCACAACGATCTTCAAGTGCTACTACTATATACAATCACTCAAGCAAATGCACTAGGATTCACTCTCAATCTCACTTTGATGATAAAACAATGGACAAGATGAGTGGGAGGTGTTTGCTTTTGCTCAAAACGATGTATCACTGATGAAAATGTGCAAGAGAATGAGCTAGAGCTGCCCCCTTCTATTTATAGTGGTCCAAGACCTCTACTAGCCATTACTCTCTCGGGGCCGACCGGACTCACACAGTCACGGTCCAGTCCACCAGATCCTGCCACGCGTTCCACGATTCAACCACGGACGTTGATCTCAAACGGCTAACTTAGCTCCTCCTACGCGCGCCAACCGGACCAGACTCTGCGTCACCCTGACCGGACCCAGCACACCCCAGGGTCCAGTCGGATCCAAAGAGGTCTAGAGAGGGTAAAATTCCTCCGAACTCGGTTCGACCGAGGAAATCGAACTCTGCATAGAAAGGGTTCGGTCCACCTCCTAGCTCCATGTCGCCATCTTGCCTTCACGCGCCCAATCAGATTCAGCGCACTAGGTCCGGACTTGCCCTGCGGCAGAGTCCAGAGTAGGACCGAGCCACCCCGCTCACTGCCTCCGCTACGCCGTGCCAGCAGGACCCACGAGACCGAGTCTGGTCCCCTGCTGAGCCAGGGTCCGAAGCTCCTGCGCGCTGCACTCTACTGCTGCTGTCGAAACTCGACCGGACTCTGCGCCCCGCGTCCGGTCACCCTCAAACGTCGGGTCCGGTCCAGCTGAAGGGGTTGGCCGAGACCAAGGGAGAGTGACCGGACTCTACCCCCTAGGTCCGGTCCAACAGTGACTCAGGGTCTGGTCCCTCTCTTCTCCTCCTTTTCTTTTCTTAACACACCAACTACTTCACCATTGCTTCCAAGATGCTAACCACAAAGTGTAGAACTCATGTGCATATGTGTTAGTGTTTTCCAAAGCATTTTTCAAGGGTTAATTTGTTAGCACACTAGGTCCTAATGCATATGCAATTATGACATCACCTAGTGGCATTTGATAACCGCTTAGCCATAGTTTTCCCCTCTTAATAGTGGTCCCGTTCGTTTCGCTGAAAAAACAAGCCAAAACACTGTTCCGGCTGATTTGTTATGAGAGAAAAACACTATTACGGCTGAAAAAACAAGCTAAAAAAGACGGATTACAAGAGAAGCGAACATGGCCAGTATGGCTATCTATGCTAAATACACTTGCACCCTTTATGGTGTCTTGAGTGTCAAAACAAAACCTATTTGATACATTTGTCTTGTTCAATACTTCGTTTTTGTTTTTCTCTTTCTTCTTTTCCAAGTTAAAGCATTTGATCATCTCTTTTGGTCACCCCATCACCATGACCATCATCTAGCTCCTCCACTTGGTGTGTACCAGCCTATCTCATATACAACACTTAATGATAAAGACTAGTACTCTAGGTTTCATCAATTATCCAAAACTAAATTAGGGCTTTCAGCTGGTCCTCGTGGAAACTTCTAAATCTAAGGAAAGTTTAGTGGTAGTACCACATTTCATAGGAGATAGCTTATCTTGCAGTATACATATGACACGGTGAAATTCGAGATCATAACATTGAAAATGCAATGAACACGAAGCGCTATTACTCTCACATTTGAGCAATTATTGGATCTTAAAATAAACTTTCACAAAAGTGAAGCCAAATAACGTGAGATATAATACTCACAATTGTTTGGCTGCAAATTATTCTTTCCATTACACGGGAATACCAATGCACCCCTACAACACATGTAAATGCACCCACAAGCTAAATGCACTTCCTTTAATTTGCTCTAACCTCGCACTGGATCCAAATAGGACCATAAGCAAGTTGGGTGTGGTCGTTACCTTATTACTACTCCAATTAACGAAATTAGTTAGTAGCACGACATGCACTGCAAGTAGCACGTCCCGATCATCGAATCCAAGAAGCGCCTTTCAATACCATCCATTAATTCACAATCATCAGCTAGCTGGCGTTTAGCGCGAGCATGCATGCATGGCCAAAATTCTGTTGCATGCGACCATCAGTTAGCTGCTGTCTGTGCACTGGAAAAGTGTGCTGCTAACTGCCGCTGGAGACTGAGGAGGAGAATCAGATAACAGGTCACCGTCTCACCATCCAAACTAACCAGCGACTTCGCTACATACAGTACCTACCTTGTCATCCACTTTTTGGTCTCGCCTTTTGCCACATTTCCTCTTGTCGTCATCGTTGCATGTTCCGATCTCCTGACATTTCTTGTATGCATCTTCTCCCATCCGGTAGACGAATTATAGGAGTATCCTTCTTGCTCGAAAGTGGGAAAAGATACCTTTTCTCTTTTAACTTCTTATATACATTAAAAAGGCTATGAACTCGGCTAATAAGAGTTGTTTGGTTTAGCTGTGACTGTAGGATGGTGCAATCCATTTGCATGTAAAACTCAGCTGTGGGCTGTGGTGTTTTCTATGATGAATGAAATAAATGAAAGAGCATTACAAAATCTAGCCATATGTGCCCTGTGTAATGTGATAAATGAATTATGCTTCTATATAAATGTTTGAAATTAAATTGGAGATTCTTCACAAAAAAATAAATTGGAGATTTTTGTGGATTCCAATTTTTCTATCGGCTAATGTATTGTTTGATCGTAAATGGATTTTTTTTTGGCGGCAGATTCACATTTTCATGTCGGTTACTTATGACAAGGATAGAATTCTAGGCCTGGTGGCTGAGAATTTTCTAGTCGGTGGTTAGAAATTTTCCTGTCGACGTTGAACAGACAAAAAAATTGAGGTACAGACAGAAAAAATTATCCAGTGACAGGAAAAATAATTTTCCAATTTTCCTGTCGATAGTCGCTATTTCCCTGTCGGTTTTGCACCAACCGAAAAATTCAAGTCTCCAGAAGTGTGTGAGTTGTGAAAAACTCTCGTGAGCTATGTGCTATAGAAAAGGGTATAAGTTGTCTCTCTATCTCTCTTGAAACAATTTTCTGTTTTCACCTATTTTGAAAAGGAGAAAGCCAAAAGCTAAAAGTGGGAGTTAAGGTGCTTCAAAAACTGTATTACACAAAAACAACTACTTCTAAAAAGGAGCTTCAGGTTTCACATATTTGGTTGATTTTCTGCTTTAATTTTTTGGCAGCGGAATCACTTTTCACGCAAATGGGCAATACTACCGTTTTCTTCTAATGAATAATGATGACTTATTTTGTATTACACTCGACCAATGCTTACATATAATCAATAGTTGACAAAAAGTTGGAGAAAGAGTTTGGTTGCGTAGTAGTACAAGATTGAAGTTAGTCAACAAGGTACAATACGTCGTAGGAACAGATCAGACTGGAGGTTGGGCACACATACGGTTCGCGTAGGTCCTCGGTCTTCTTCTAACCCGCACGTTAGGACTAATCGACATGTTGGAGAGTAGGAGACGTCAGATGGCAAAAGATGAGCAAGCAAGCAATGCAAGCAGTTTGATGGTTCGTGCAACTGGATCGACACAATGGACTGGCGTAACTAATTTCATTTTTCGAAACTTTTATTACACAGGAGAGGCTTGAATCACGCAAGACAGAGAGACATCAACAGCTTGTTGTAAGTGTGCTGCAACTGCTAAAGTGCCAACCATCGTTGTGCGACATTCACTGTTCCAATATGCACGCATGCACTGGCCGGCTGACCGGTCGCTAGCTAGAATGTTCCTCGACTTGTTTCTACTCCTTTCTTCCATATATATGTCTTTCTCTGTGTAGTACCCATCATCCATCAACCATTTGATCTTGGATGTTATTTCCTCCGTCCTAAAGAATATGATTTTTATTTTCTAGACGTCATCTAATGATATATTTATTAATTATCAAAAATATTTGTATGTTTATATATATATATATATATATATATATATTGGTTGATAGGACATATTTTTCTTACTCCCGGGAGTACCTACTCTCATCTTCAACAAACCACATTGCGTATGTTTGCATACTCATTTATTAGTTTCAGTATGTTTATATATGACACCAAAATTTGGTTCCTTGTGTGAGACCCCATAATTCAGAATGTACCGAAAAGAGCCGTGATGAGTGCAGAATCGGCTGGTCAAGACGTTGTTCAGAGTTAGCTGGATTTCAATAACATCGTCATCTCAAGGAGACTCCGGCAGCGAAAATGGCATTGATCGGGAGCAGGAAAACATGACGGACTCCGCAGAAGGGGAAGTTTGGAGTCCAAGTTATCATAAATTAGATGTTTATTTTCTTTTCCAAAGTTTTATGATCGGTCTTTTTCGACCAGGACTCGTAGTCAAGCCTCGGGTATAAATATTGGACCCTGGCTCTTGTAATAGACATCTTAGCGATCAATAAAAAATCAGTACCTTTACTTTTCGGCTTACGCCACCCCTTAGGAGTAGGAGTAGAGTAGATTTCGACGAGTTCTTCGACAAGCAGGGCTGCCATCGGTTAAGTCTGACGTCCAGTTTGTCTGTGAGTATCCGTCAACTTATATTTGTTTGTAAGGCTGCAACGGTTAGGTCTGACCTCTTACAAGCTCGATATAAGTTAGTTATCATTAGCTAATTATAAGGTTGCATCGGTCCGGCTTGTATGTCTTACAATTACTGATACAAGTTACCATCGATTCTTATCAAAATTTATACGATTGCATCGGTCCGGCTCATATCTCATACAAATTTTGATACGGATTAGTTATCGGCTAAATCTATTAAGATTGGTAGGGTTTTCTTGCTATTTTTAATAGATTTGCTAGTTATCGATCTTGTTATAAATAGTATTCTTACTATTCGTAACAAAATCATCCCTTGCCTGACTAAGATTGAAGCAGATCGGCTTTATATCTCTTTACATCATCGTCTTGTTGCTTCTCCCTGTTTACTTCTCGTTTTGACAATGGTTTCGGTTAGCTTAGCCATTTTGGTCCAATCTTGATCGAAGATAACATGTGGTTAGGATGTGTTAAACCCTAAGTAAAGCTTGCTAGTTAATAAAATCTAGTCTAGAACTGTTATTATGGCTGCCATCGATCGGATCGACCCCCACTATTAGCACTATAGATCGAAAATCATTAAATGGTAAGTCTTACTTATGGTCGAACATAACCTATGGCTGCATGCTATGTCCGCATCGGCTATTTAGCCAATCGCCTGTGCTTTCTTGATCGTAAAATTGTTTTCATAATTCTATTAAGCGCGTATAGATTCATATTCTTTGAAAGTTTAATCTGTTATCTTTATCATGGCTGCATCGGTCTGGTTCGAACCCCATTATTAGAGATAATAGGTTAGATCCAACAGGTGTATGAATTTATCCATGTTTAATAGTCGAGTGTTTGCATGTTGCGAGTCTTTTTTTACTAGAATCGGCTGTTTTAGCCGATAGACCGCACATTAAGAATATATTGGCTGTTTACTTGCTTTTACTTGTTTTTGTCTTGGTTAAAAGCTAGTATGTTTCTCATTGAACATGAATGCTTTCACGTCTACTTTTTACATCGTTTGCATGTTTTCATGATCATCGGCCATTTAGATCTATACAATTGAGTAACTGACAATTGCCGATATATACTCATTTTTACTTACCATGCATTATGAACATGCTGGATATCGACTCTTTAGTCGATAGCCTTATCTCATCGGCTACTTAGCCGCATATTTGGAACTGTCTAGACAGACATTGGTATGTTCCATCTTAAATTACTGATCAATCTTGTCTTCTTGTTAATTGCAGGGTCAAATTAACTGGCACACCCTAGGTCGCGACCATCGGGTCTAGTGTCCTCCTAAGTCCGGGGAGAGCTCGGGATCGGCTCCACATGGTTTTTCTCGGCTTGCTTCGTATGCTGGCGGGGGACCTCACTTTTTGCCATTGAAACACTCTTGGCACACCCGATGGGACCACAATCGTCAACAAGGACAACGAAGCGATCCTCAAGGTCAACCTTGAAGACGCCTGATGACTAGAAAACACTCATTGAGTAGGCGGCGGAGGAGTTCTGTGAGAAGTGTCTGCTGTCTTATAGCAGGATGCGCGATTCAGTCGTCCAGAAGACTCCCTGCCAAGCGTCCTCTTGCATGGGCAAAGTGAAGATATTGAAGCAAGAACTACTGCCTATTTGATCCACAAGACTATTCACGAAGCCTTTACAAATCACAATAAGGTGTTAGCCAACACAATTGGCAATGTTCTGAAGAAAGTTTTCTTTGGAGCGCTAGTTGATTAGGTGGGAATGTCATATTTCAATGGCTATAATCCTTCGGCTATTGAAAGCAGTGTGCCTAGTTCTAGTCAGCAGCCGAATGGTGGGCAGTATCTGCAACCACCAGCGCAACAGCTTCTAGGAGGACAAGCTCAAGATCAAACATTGCAAGCCCTGCCAACGGTAGAGGGGCAAGGTCGAGCCCTGCCAACAATAGAGGGGCAAGGTCAGATGATAGGGGGCAACCACCATTACAGCAATCACCAAGTGCCCCTATCACACAGACTGTTCAGTAGCCTACTGAACAAAACCAAGTGTATTCAGTCTAGTAGCCAACCTCACCAATCACTCAACAGGTTGTGCAACAGCCAGCTCAGGGAAGATTCAATACTTCCTACCAAACACCTTAGTCGGCCCATAAAATTGCTCCATCAGTTCAGAGGATCATCAAGAATGTTGATCCAAACTACTTCAATAGTCGATTGCAAGGATATGCAACTCACAATGCTCAGATTGACTATCTAGAAGGATATCACCTAGTTTCTGATGCTAGCATGTATGAGCTTATGCCACACCCTTAGTATCGGAATCCTTACAGTTATAATGCGCAACAACTCCAGCAATCTCTGGTCCAAGGACAACAGTCTCCGGCTCAGGGTCAACAAGTTCAAGTACAAGGCTCTCAGGCTTAGACTCAAGGGTAGTCGAGACAAGAAGTCACTGGCATGGATGCTGATGAGTTCGTTAATAGAATACCTGCTATGATGTAGAGCCAGTTTGGTCTAAAGCCTAAAGGATAGGTTGGCTCTTACCAGTGCCTATACCCGGCCTGATATGATATTGTGCAACTTTCTCCATGCTATAGAGTCCTAGATTTCTCCAAATTCACCTGGATAGATGAGATGACAACCATGGAACATATCAGCCATTATCTCATTTAGCTCGGGGATGCATTTGTTGAGGAGGCGCACAAGGTTCAATTCTTCCCCTTATCCCTGTTTGGACTGACGTTCAGTTGGTTTTCATCACTGGAACCAAACTCAATCACTAGATGGGCCCATCTAGAGAACAAGTTCCATGCATACTTCTACAGTGGGATAGGAGAGAAAAAGATTATAGATCTGACAAGCATGAGGTAGAGGAATAATGAGTTAGGCTCTGAATTCATTCAAAGATTTAGAGAAGTAAGCAACCATTGCTACTCATTGAATCTGTCTGATGGCCAATTGACTAAGTTGGCCCTTCAAGGGATGTCTCCATTAATCAGAGAGAAATTTGATGGCCAAGTGTATGAGAGTTTGGCCCACCTAGTTCAGAGGGTGTCTGCTTTTGAGAGTCAGCATCGGTCCCTGCGCAAAGAGAAGTATTTGAAGGGTCTGCTGTTATGTCTGATCCATATGATGCAGACTCTGATGGAGATGATCCAGAAGTTGCAACCGCCGAGTGGACATGGGGCAAAGCTCATGTATCTTGTCCATGGGTGAAGGAGATAGAAAATGCCGACGACTTCGATGTCAAGAAGGCCGATAAGATCTTTGACTTGCTACTGGAGAAGAAGCAGTTGAGATTACCCGCAAATCATGTGATCCCTTTGGCTGAGGAACTTAAAGGGAAGAAATACTTTAAGTTTCACAATTCCACTAATCATAACACTAACAAGTGCAGGATCTTCCGCTTACATATTCAGAAGGCCATTGAACAAGGAAAGATCAAGTTTGAGCTAGCCAAGAAACCGACAATGGGCATAGATAAGCATCCTTTCCTAGGGGTGCATATGGTAGAATTTTAGTTGGCTAAAGGAAAGACAAAGGTCTTGATGTCGACTAAGGCCAAAGAAGATGGGTCAGTTGACCCCAAGGTTCAAATATCGGCTAATGAGTATAAGAAAGCTAAATAGCAGTGCGATCAACAAAAGAGCCGATACGAGCAAGGCAAAACATCTAGAGCTGGTGCTATGCGTCCTCATGTGACTACCAGCGCCAGCTTGAAGAAGAAGAATATGATCGTCGGTGTGAAGAAGAAAGGTATGAAAGAGAACAAGCTGAGTTACATTGGGACTGCCTTTTCTTCAGGCACTGTTGGAACAAAGATTTGAAATTGCCCACAAGACGTAACTGCCCATAGTGCAGTAATTAGTATTCAGAATTCAGGCAATCTCAAGCCAACCACCGATCTATCCATGAATATTTAAGTTATCAATCTAACAATATGGATCGGTGCATAAAAGATGAAGGAATTCACGATCCACTAGGTAAGCGTGCGTATGATCAGAACTGGGCCAGTCGTGATGAAGAGAAAGAGTATGCTTGGCAAGAGAACCAATGGTGTCCAGGAGGTCAAACGAGGAGCCAGAAAAGAAGGGTCCAATGCTTGAGGAACAAAGAATTAAAAACTCAGAAGTATAGCAGACCTCGGACATGGCATGCCAGGCAAACAGCCGATAAGTGTAAGCCATCGACTGATATTAATGTATTATTCGCTCTACCTGCGAAATCAAAGGCCCCTTCGGAGTATGAACAGGGGAAGCGCAAACGCCTCCATAGCAAAATTATGAAATAAGGCATCACCAAAGTCGATGATGGACGTCAACAGCCGATCCAAGCAGTCAGCTCTGAAGACGTTTCTTAAATGGATTCCCCAATCGATGATGCAGAGGGGAACTTAGGGCAGGGATTTACGTCGGCCGATTTACTAGAGGAAGTTGATATCGGACCTGGTGATAGACCTAGGCTGATGTATGTAAGTGCTAAATTGGATCCTGAGTACAAGCAAGAATTGATAAATCTTTTAAAGAAATATCAAGATTATTTTGCTTGGGAATATTACAAGATGCCCGGTCTTAGCCGATCGATTGTAGAACATCGGCTACCTATTAAGGATGGATATCGACCATTTAAACAAGCCCCAAGAAGATTTAAACCTAAATTACTTGAGGATATTAAGAAGGAAATTACAAGGTTATATGAGGCTAAGTTTATTCGGAAGTGTCCATGTGTGGATTGGATTTTTAATATAGTCCCCATGCTCAAGAAGAATGACAAACTAAGGGTTTACATTGACTTTAGGGATTTAAACAAAGCCACACCAATGGACGGTTACCCAATGCCGATAGCTAACCTTTTAGTGGATGCAGCATCAGGGCATAAGGTTATCAGTTTTATGGACGGCAACGCGGGCTATAATCAAATTTTCATGGCCGAAGAGGATGTTCCTAACACTGCTTTTAGGTGCCCTAGGGCTTCGGTTTATATGAATGGGTAGTCATGACTTTCGGCCTAAAAAATGCCGGTGCAACTTATTAGCGAGCCATGAATTATATCTTTCATAAGTTGATCGATAGGATAGTCGAGATTTACATAGATGACGTAGTTGTGAAATCCAAAAGTTATAAAGAACATCTAGCTAACCTACGGGAGACTTTGGAGTGCACAAGGAGACATGGCTTGAAGATGAACCCGAGCAAGTGTGCTTTTGGGGTATCTGGGTTTCATGGTCCATGAGAGAGGGATTGAAGTTGGGCAGAAAAGCATAAAGCCTATTGATGAAGTGGTGCCACCAACAAACAAGACCCAGCTTCAATCTTTGATTGGCAAGATTAATTTTATCAGGAGATTTATCTCGAATTTATCAGAAAGGATGTTGTCATTCTCTCCCTTGTTGAAACTGAAGCTGATCAAGAATTTAAATGGAGCGATGTACAACAAAAAGCATTTGATGAAATTAAGGAATATATGAAGTCTCCGCCAGTGCTAATCCCTCCGCAGCGTGGTAAGCCTTTTAAATTGTACGTGTCGGCTGATGACCATATGATTGGATCGGCCTTGATGCAAGATTTTGAAGGAAGAGAATGAGTCATTTTCTATCTAAGCAGAAGGTTTTTGGATCCAGAAACAAGATATTCTCCCATGGAAAAGTTATGCTTGTGTGTTGTACTTCTCATGCACTAAATTACGACATTATTTGTTGACGGCTGAATGCACTATGGTGTCTAAAGCCAACATGATCAAGCATATGTTGTCAATGCCAATTCTAAATGGGAGAGTAGGAAAGTGGATTCCGGCATTATCTGAGTTTGACTTGAGATATGAGTCGGCCAAGGCAGTCAAAGGACAAATAATGGCTGATTTCGTGACTCGTCATCATGGACCCAGTATCAGATATGTGAAGCCGATGCCTTGGACATTGTTCTTTGATTGTTCATCATGCAGATAGGGTGGTGGTATCGGTATCGTTATTATCTCACCCTGAGGGTCAAGTTTTGAATTTGCATATTCCATCAAGCCTATATCCACTAGTAACCAAGCTGAGTATGAAGCCATCCATAAAGGACTTCAACTTCTTCAAGAATTAAAGGTCGATGCCATTGAAATATTTGGAGATTCTCAATTAATAATTAACCAATTGATCGGCCTATATAAGTGCAAAGATGATGTCCGGAGAAATTACTATGAGAAGTGTCTGGGGTTTGATCAATGAGTTCCCTATGGTTACCATTAAGCATATTCTGAGGGCTCAAAATCAAGAAGCCAATTGACTAGCTCAGAATGCTTCTAGTTATCAACAAATTCAAGAGGTCTTCAACAGCAAGATCATCACTGATGACTAGAGGAGTGAGATAATAGATTATCTTAGAAACCCATCATAGAAAGTCTCTAGAAAGCTCAGGTACAAATCGATCAAATCTGTGATGCTTGATGATCAGCTATATTATAAGACCGTCGATGGAGTGTTGCTCAAGTGCTTGAATCCAGAAGATGCCAGGGTACTCATGGGTGAAGTCCATGAAGAAGTTTGTGGATCTCATCAAGCGGCTCATAAAATGAAGTGGATCATTAGAAGATCAAGCTATTTTTGGCCAACAATGTTGAAAGATTGTTTTGAATATTACAGGGGATGCCAGGATGGCTAACGATTTGGTAATGTTCAAAGATCACTAGCATCAGTTATGAATCTTATAATCAAGCCATGGCCGTTCAGAGGTTGGGGCATCGATCTAATCGGCCAAATTCATCCGCCATCCAGCAAAGGTCACAATTTCATAGCGGTGGCGGCGGACTATTTCGCCAAGTGGGTTGAAGCGATCCTGCTGAAGACGGTGACATCCCAAAACATGATTGACTTTGTCCAAGAACATATCATTTATCGGTTTGGGGTTCCTTAGACTATCACTACTTATCAAGGAACAATGTTCATATCTAAGGAGTTCGAGAATTTTGCTAATAATACAGGATTTAAGTTATTGAACTCTTCTCCTTACTATGCTCAGGCCAATGGATAAGTGGAGGTGTCCAATCAAACACTAATCAAGTTAATCAAGAAGAAGATAATCGATCGGCCAAGGAAATGGCACTTAACATTGAATGAATCACTATGGGCTTATCGGATGGCATGCCATGGGTCAACTAAGTGCTCTCCTTATGAGCTAGTTTATGGACATACAACTTTTCTTTCATGGGAGATCAGGACTGGATCGCGACGTATTGAATTTCAAGAAAGCCTAACAGCTGACGATTACAAGGTTTTGATGATAGATGATCTTGAAGATTTGAATTGTCATTGGCTTTGTGCTTTGGAAAACATCAAGGCTCACAAGCTAAGGATTGCCAAATACTATGACAAGAAAGTTAAATCCAAGCAGTTCCATGAGGACGAATTAGTTTGGAAGATGATCTTGACAATTGGGACCAAAGACAGCGCATATGGCAAATGATCACCTAATTGGGAGGGGCCTTATCGTATTACTCGATGCGTGCCTGGCAATGCTTACTTCTATGAGACACTAGAAGATGAAGAGTTCAACACAACACTCAGTGGGAAACACGTTAAGAAATATTATCCCAGTATTTGGGTTGATTCTTGAGTTAGCCGATTGGATTTTCATCGAGCTTTTATAGCCGATATGAGAAGATATCGCCTTCAGAACAAAAATGGAACAACCATGATTTTGCCTAAAGAAAGATAGTTGATGTTGCACGCATCGCCTTTAGAGCAAAAAATAAAATAGAATCTACCAGGCACGAGAAAATAGAAGGGAAAATCATTCCAAACATAGAAAGTTTATTCATCGATTTCCTATTATGACCTAAGGGCCAAGAAACACTTTGTTCACAATGTCTCTGGCCGAAGAAGAGAAGACCATGATATTCGCAACATTTGAGAAGTCCTCAACCAAGCTCTCATGATCTTCAGGACGATCAATCACTGGAAAACCATGGGGAGGGAGTCGAAGCTCGTATCTAGAGTGGACTTACGCCACGGCCAGAGCAACAGCAGCACCATGATGAACACAAAGAAGGGCAATCTCCCTAGCATGATTTGGAACATCGTGTAGGCGAACCACCGGTATGGCACCCCTGGCGTTGACTGATTGTGCAGCATAGTTTGTAGCTAATTGAAGACTTTCCAGCTATGCCAACAAGGCTAATAAATTTAAAGGAGGAGCAATTAGAGTTCTATGGAATCAGAATTGTGAAGGTGGGAGTTACCGCAAAGAGATCTCACCTGTGATTCTAGCCTCAGCCTCGGCCAACCTCAATTGAATAGAGTTGGCTCTGTTTTCTAAGATGGTGTGGGCATCCTACATCGCGTTCGGATGAGAGTCCATTCGCCCAAGATCGCGAACCGCGTTGGAATACAAGGCCTGGGCCTCATCTCTCTCTTAGAGAAAGCGGTGAGCATTGTCCCCGTGGTAGGAATCAGGAGGCTCTAGAGAGGAGTTTATTGTATCTACCATCTACGCGCTGTTGGGACCGATGATCGTGCGGGAAAGAAAGCCAACATTCAAGTTGACCCTACACATATGAAAAGTTAAACCAGTCAACTCAGGAACCGTGAGATCATGCTAGTCCTTACTCTTGGAGGCGAGAACGCTGGTATGGTAGCATAAGCTCTTTAGGGATCTCGTTGGTGGGTCACTTGCCATTCTCCATATCTATGAGAAGAGATGGTGATTTTGAATCTAAAGACGAAAGAAGCGATTCACACTAGAACCACAAGAGATTAAGAGAGAGCAGATTGATTTCTCATTCACAACCATAGGCTCGTATTTATGGCCTGGGAGATGGGATGGTAGACCTCCTCAGGGATATGCGATCAGAATCAGTTATGGAAATAGGTCATCGCTCCAAAGATCGAGGAGATGGTCGTGAAGAGTTAGAAAGCGTGACGGATAAGATTTAAAATTTATTGCTTTCCATAATCATAGCCACCCTAGATCCTAGAGGTTTGTTACAAAGAGGATTACACCTAAAACCAACTAACTGGCCCAAGAAAGCTTCATTGGATTGAAAGGAGTCTAGACCCCACAAAACCAAAGAAAACATGAACATAGATCACATCGGTAAAAGATGGAAGTAGCATCAAGGTAATAGGCCTATCAAGAGCGCACTGGTTTATTTCATAGGCTTCTTGGCATAGGCAGAGCAAACAAGGGGAAGGTGTGCACATATTTGAGCCCTTGCAAACACTGGAACAACCTCATACAGATGGTGAGAAGACTCATGTGATATCACGATCACGTACACACCACCCACATATGCACTACTCCTACACTGAGGGTAGGCGCAAAAACATTCCTTCCATCTAGATCCATCCAAAAATGTTCTACTCCTACACTAGGAGTGAACCCAAAAACATGCTTTTTAGGTTTTCGATCCAACAAATAAATGCTCCAGGTTCTTATTGATATCTCTCTCAGAGTTTTGTTGCAGAAAAGAGACATGGGGTTATGCAAAAGTTATTCAAAAGTAAAAAAGAAAGAAAAGAAAATAAAAAAAGAGATTGAGAAAAAAATGGACAAGTGTCTGAGATATCTAAAACAATGTATGCTCGCCTAAAAAAAAGAATAAGATAGCCCTTGCTCTCTAGCAAATGTTTCTAAGTTTCAAAAGAGAGAGATGTTTTCAAGGAGCAAAGTAGAATTAGGTTAGCCACCACTTATATCCACCATATATCCACACATATGCACATCTTGATTTGATTGTATGACTCAACAATCTTTGGATCTATTGTATGACTTTACAATATATGCATTGCAAGTATGCTCTAGCTTTCTCCCTACCTATGAACTCCACGTAAGCCTTAGTAGTAGGAAGAGAAAAGGCATAACATCTTTATTGCCTTGGTTAGGATCCGCAAATACCACATATATTGAGAGACTTGAGAGTGTCATACAATGGAAACTCTGGAACAATGGTGAAACAAAGAACTTAAGACATAGTGCTTGACTTGATCGTTCTGTCTTTCAATTGCTCAAAACCCAAGTGAAAGTTAAGAAGCCCCATGGTTGAAGGTAATATGGGTAAGTTTGAAAGTTAGATCAGTTTATTCTAATCCAGAGGAGAATTTTTGATTTAACGCATGTGTACTTTTGAGGCGTGAAAATATTGTAGCAACTCCTGATCCATTGTTGAGTTTAGCTTTGCTTAGGGATTGACAAAGGTTAACCTTGGAGGAGCTTGTTGACGGTCACTAACACCATTTATAAACCGTCAACATAACATGCATTAATACTTAATTCCATCACCAAACATAGGTATAGGGTTTTAAACTAATAAATTCTAAGAGTTTTGGTGAATCTATGTTTTTAGGAGGCTTTATATAGAAAATCGTCAAGGGGGACCTATTCGTCATAGGAAATTATGGAATTCCACTGCATAAATAGCGTGGGAATATTCTAGAAGACTCTAGGAGGCTCTCCACCAAAATAGACCCCAAGGGGCTGCCATGTGGGGCTGGTCAGCCCCACCTGTAGGCCGGCCAGCCTGTGGGTCCCACCAGTTAGCCTCCGCTTCGAAAGTCAGTTTCCCTCCGTAATTGAGATCCAATCTTCGTTGTCTATTCAAGTCGGTTTGATCCGAGGGCTCAGGATTGATGCTTCGGCCTATATATATCAGCCCCTATCCTCCTCCCTCAGCAGATCATTAAAACCCTAATTCATATCTTCAGGATCAGAGCCAGCTATCAGGAGAAGATTAGTCCTCCATAGGATCTAGTCTTGTAAATAATAGTGAGATGGAGAGTGAGGGAAGAGTTTGGAGGAGATGCCGACCTATCGGTCCTCTCTCTACGGCTTGTACCTTGGTGGATCCAAGTTCTATCTGAGCATGCCTCTGAGATTTCTCTGGTAATCAACTTCTGATTCAAGGAAGCTTCTTGTTTATATTGTTCATCAGGTTACAACTCGTTTGAGTGCTTTATTCTTTATCTGGGAAGGGTAAAGTAGTAATTGTAGTGTAAGCGTGGTGCTTAGACTCTGGTTACTTGTGGATGCATCCTGCATTCCGAATCAGTGGTAGCTCACGAGGGTGACTCTTATAGCCTCGTTGAATCCTCTATAGTCCACCTCCTATTTGTAGTGCAAGTAGGACGCGGTTACTATGGAAAGCATCCTCTGCTGGTGTCTTTCCTTAAGTAATGTCCCCAGTTGAATAATAGAAGACATAGCTTAACCAAGTCAAAACTAGAGAACCTTAGATTTCCTCTCTACGCTCCTATTTATCTTAACCTTGTTGCTACCCCTAGTTAAGTTAGATCGTAGTTAGTCTCTCACGTTTCCCCGTGGATACGATACTTGGAATACTTCCGGGTGAAAGCTGTAGCAGTATCCGTGCGCTTGTGGATTTATCTTTGTGCATTAAATATACCAACAAGCTTTCTAGCGCCATTGCCCGGGAAACGGTTACTGAATTAACTATGAGCCTAGCTTAACCTTTTATCTTTTATTCTTTGTTTATTTTATTATTTTTCTTTTATTATAGATTCCACTCCTATCTATCAATACGCTGCACCTACAAGCGCACGCCTAGAGCCACCAAAATCTGTAGAGCCTATCCTTACACCTGGTTATGAGCTACGCCCGTGTTTTATAAAATTGATTCGGGAACAATTCTTCTCGGGAGAAGGCAATGAAAACCCATACTCATACCTACAAGAGTTTGAACAGACCTGTGCATGCTTGCGTATCGCGGGCATGTCTGACAAAACCATAAGATGGAAGTTGTTTCCGTTCTCTTTGACGCGAAGAGCTAAACAATGGTATAGTCAAACCGTAGGAAGTATGCAAGGAGATTGGGAAACGCTATGCTCTAAATTTTTTTATGATTCTTTTCTATCTCTAAAGTGGTTAGCCTTCGAAAATAGGTTCTAAATTTTAGACAACTAGAAGAAGAATCTCTTGGTACATCGTGGGATCATTTTAATGACCTCATCATCACTGTTCCGGACCTTGCTATTCCAAACCCAATGCTCCTTCAATAGTTTTATATGGGTCTTAGCAAGGATTCCATGGAATCCCTTGATGCAGCCTCTAGAGGAGCTTTCCTTCATCTGTCTGCTAGTGAATCAAGGTCTATGCATGATAAGATTAGTGGAAAAACTCTTTGCTCTAGCAATCATAATAAACTCCTCGAGGAAGAGAAGGGATCATCTCCCGAACAAGAAGAGGAGTTTTGATAGTCAAATCACAATCACTTCAATCCCAAGGTTTAGCTATCAATCCTGAACTATCTATACCCCAAAATCCAAATCCTCCAAAGGAAGAAGAAATTCAACCTTTTGAAATTTCTTGTGAGGATTATCTTTTTGATGATTTTGGGAAAAGCTTAAACTTCTAGTTCCACAAGAGACCTTTGAGTGAATATAATTCAATTCCTCTCAAGAAGGGATCTCTTAGAAAACGTCCTTATTCCCATGTAGGACATTGGGAAGAATTCAAGGATGGCATGTCTAGTGAACCCATAGAAGGAGAGCCAAGACATTTAGATGTCTCATTCATGCCCATCCTTGACCCCGATGATTCCTCTTATGCTCTTTCTCCTGAAACTCATGATGATCCTAGAAATCCACCAAGACACCCAAAGTATAGGAGTCATGAAGGCCACAAGGATAACCAAGAAGAGCAACGATAATGGCTAGAATGTATTAAGAACTTATATGCTGTTGTTAAAGAATGGATGGATAAGGACGAAGCCTTATGGGTAGAATCTAAACTTGGCTTAGATCCAAACGGTGAGCTTAAATCAATCTCTTTAATAAACAAGACTCATCCAAGTTTGGAGGAGGCCTTAGATGAGATCAATCCGAGAGCCACCAATCCATGAGAAATGTTGGACAATAAAACATCCAATGAATATCATAGGCATGGAATGATGGAGACAATATTTTTGCCTATAGACATTCATGAAGAAACACCCCTAGAGCTTGAAAAGGAAGATAATATCGATAAGCATGGAAGTTATTTCATGAACACCTAATCAAATCCGTGCTCACATGAGAAATCTCCTGAATCAATCGGTCTTTCCAACATTGCCACACACGAGATATTCAACCCCCTCATACTTTATGTTCATAAAGACTTTGAAAGGGTGGTTGTAGATGCATATGTTCATCATAAATATTGCAAATCTCGTTGGCATGAATTTTGAGATAGGCACACAAAGGTTGGTGTTAGAGGGAAAACCACTTCACCAATTTGAAACATGATTCGAAGGTTTCCCAAGGATGAGCTTCTGTCCTAAAACAAGCACTTTCGGAAGATAATATGAGTTTTCACCTTCTGCTGTGATACCCTTGTGAAATGAGCATAGAAACATAATTGTGAAAAATATTCCTTCGAGTATTATTGTCACTAACCATTTCAGGTTTAAAGCAAAAAGGACGAACGATGATGACTCAAGGTATGCCCAACCAATCATCATGCAACATTGAATCACATCCATCCAAACTTGATTTTGCCTTGCAAAATTCAAGTGTGGGGGATGAACTTCTTTGAAAAATCTTATGCCATGTTGCTAATTCATCTTGGTTGTCTCTACCTTTAATCCATGCTCAATTTGCTAAATAACAATCATTCTCTATTATCTCTATTTGAATAAATCTCTATAATCCTTTCATGCTACCTTTGTTTACTATAGTATGCTTAAGGTTTGGAGTATGATCTTACATCTTCTAAATTAGGCATGGTGCTTACTTTAAAACTGTTTTCCTGAATTAAATTAGACATAGTGTATAGTTTGATTCTTGAACCAAAATGTGTGCTGATTTTACTTCTAAAGGCTTTTAAATTAAGCATGGTGCTTAGGTTAAAATGCCTTCCTCAATCAAATTAGACGTGGTGTCTAGGTTGATTTTTGAGTCAATAGTATGGTTTAGTAGGCACTGGATATTTTATGGACTAACCCCTACAGGAAACTCTGACATCAATATTGGTAAGTCACGAGATGAATTCAAATCGGAGATAAAGCCAGGCACATGATGAACTCCAATAACATTGTGCAAAGAAGACACAGCTCATTCATGATGGATGGAAGAACTAGATGAATGAATATAAGCTACGTCTGTTCATGGTTTGGCATGAATCTACAAACCCAGTCACCACTATAGCTATGGAACAAAGAGGAAGAAGACGAGTGCATAAAACAAAGGGTGAGGTGGAAGGACCAATGAAGTGGCAAGATCAAAGAAGCAAAAAGATGACATGACAAAAGGGTGAGAAACAAAAGGTACGATCTAGGAAACAAGAAGCTCACGAATAGCTCAAGATACGAGACTAGTCGAGCAAGGAAAACTTCAAGCAAAAGGGAAGAACCATCACGAGTCATCTACCCTTTGTCATATGGTGCCTTCACGCTCTAATGACAAAGGTAACATCCTAAGGTAAATGGTCATTATTTAAAAAGCTTTTCTTGATTATGGTAGGCACACAAATAAGAAACAAACATGTTTGGGTTACAACTTCATTACTTGATTCAACCTTAAACTCAACATGTTAAGCTTGTTCCTAGCACCACTTTCTTGATCTCATAGTCTTAACCAAATGAGTTAAAAAGTGCACATCTTATCTCTGGAAGATGATAGTCATAATCATGTAAAGATTGATACATTATGTAGAAAAAGACAATCCTTCAGTAGGTTAAGCAATTTAACCCGTTTGGCTAAATGTACTTAAATGCTATATTCATGCTCAATCTTCTGATCTTACCACCCATGTTACAATTAAACAAAGCGCATAACATCAACTTTATCTTGTCCCATGTGCCTAAGGTTAGAGAAGAATAAATAAAGTTTTTGGTTCTGTTGTTGTTTTCCCACCAACAGAGCCCAAGCACTTGATCTCTATCTTGTCTTATGAGCAGAACACACTTCAAGTAAAGTGTAAGAGGAAGATAGTCGACTCCCCAATTTCTATAGGGGAAGGTCCTAAACTTGTCAAACCAAAATAAAAACTAAAAACCAAGACAGGTTTGGCGGAAGAAGGTGACATCACCATTAGAGGCGCCACCTCAAGAATTCTCATCTTCAGAGTAAACCAAGGTACTTGATCAATGAACTTCACAAGAAGAAGTCCGATTCGAAGGACTTATAATACCAAACCCTCACCGAAAGAGCTAGCTTGGGGGAGAAGCACTCCCATGTATCCAGGTAAGTATTCTTTCCCCTTTTTGTTTTAATTTTAGTTTCTTTTTAATAGTTAAAAAATGATGAATGAAAAACAAAAAAAATTATCTTTACATTAGTCATCTATAGTAATAATGTGTGATCTAGTAAAATTAAAAACAAAATAAAAAGTGTGTCTAGTTTGCTTTAATTTATTTTTAAGAGTTGAATAAAATAAAGAGAACTCAGAATAATCTCTTAAAATGGAAACGATGAATAGTTGCTCTGTTGTAATTCCTTTCAAGTACCTAGTTTTCAGCCTTAAATTCTCCCGAGTCTTGGATAAGATTGTTTTGATATAAGGATTTACTCTGAACTTGAAACTCGTGGGTAGTATATGCTTGATCTAAGTCTAGGTAATTGACGGATATGATATGAGATGGTTTGAGCTGTTGTTTATCTTGTTACAAGTGACACTAAAGTTCTGAAGATTTATCTTTTGAAAAACACAAAAATGCTATATGATGAGTTCCTGTATGACAAAGCTTGAATGCTCACCCGAGCCATACATGTTATTTAGGCTAGGAAAACATCCACATATATGCTGCTTGCTTCTGCATTGAGTTTTGTCAAGCTTTGTTGACCCTTATGAGAGATTTGTCATGCTCTTAAAATCAAGATCATGTACACACCACCCACATATGCACTACTCCTACACTGGGGGTAGGAGCAAAAGCATGCCTTCCATCTAGATCCATTCAAAAATGTTCTACTCCTACACTGGGAGTGAACCCAAAAACATGCTTTTTAGGTTTTCCATCCACCAAATAAATGCTCAAGGTTCTTATTGATATCTCTCTAAAAGTTTTGTTGCAGAAAAGAGGCATGGGGTTATGCAAAAGTTATTCAAAAGTAAAAAAGAAAGAAAAGAAAAGAAAAAAAAGAGATTGAGAAAAAATGGACAAGTGTCTGAGATATCTAAAACAATGGGTACTTAGTTGCCCGCCTGGAAAAAATGAATAAGATAGCCCATGCTCTCTAGCAAATGTTTCCAAGTTTCAAAAGAGATATATGTTTTCAAGGAGCAAAGTAGAATTAGGTTAGCCACCATTTTTATCCACCATATATCCACACACATGCACATCTTGATTTGATTGTATGACTCAACTCTCTTTTGATCCGTTGTTTGACTTTATAATATATGCATTGCAAGTATACTCTAGCTTTCTCCCTACCTATGAACTCCACATAAGCCTTAGTAGTAGGAAGAGAAAAGGAATAACATCTTTATTGCCTAGGTGAGGATCCACAAATACCACATATATTGAGAGACTTGAGAGTGTCATACAATGGAAACTCTGGAATAATGGTGAAACAAAGAACTTAAGACATAGTGCTTGACTTGATCATTCTATCTTTCAATTGCTCAAGACCCAAGTGAAGGTTAAGAAGCCCCATGGTTGAAGGTAATATGGATAAGTTTGAAAGTTAGATTAGTTTATTCTAATCCGAAGGAGAATTTTTGATTGAATGCATGTGTACTTTTGAGGCACAAAAACATTGTAGCAACTCCTGATTCATTGTTAAGTTTAGCTTTGCTTAGGGACTGGCAAATGTTAACCTTGGGGGAGCTTGTTGAAGGTCACTAACACAATTATAAACCATCAACATAACCTATATTTATACTTAATTCCATCACCAAACATAGGTATAGGGTTTTAAACTAATAAATTCTATGAGTTTTGGTGAATCTGTGTTTTTGGCAGGGTTTATCCAGAAAATCATCAAGGGGGACCTATTCGTCAAAGGAAATTATGGAATTCCACCGCATAAACAGCGTGGGAAGATTCTAGAAGACTCTAGGAGGCTCTCTACCGAAGCAGACCCCAAGGGGCTGCCATGTGGGGCCGGCCAGCCCCACCTGCTGTCTGGCTGGCCTATGGGTCCCGCTAGTCAGCCTCCGCTTCGAAAGTCGGTTTCCCATAGCTATTGAGATCCAATCTTCATCGTTTATTCAAGTCGGCATGATCCGAGAGCTCAAGATTGACGCTCTGGCCTATATATATAAGCCCCTACCCCCCTCCCTCAATAGATCTCTGAAACTCTAATTCATATCTTTAGGATCAAAGCCAGCTATCAAGAGAAGATTAATCCTCAATAGGATCTAGTCTTGTAGATAATTGTGAGATGGAGAGTGAGGAAAGAGTTTGGAGGTGATGCCAGCCTGTCGGTGCTCTCTCTACGGCTTGTACCTTGGTGGATCCAAGTTCTATTTGAGCTTGACTCTGAGATTTCTCTGATAATCTACTTCTGATTCAAGTAAGCTTCTTGTTTATATTATTCATTAGGTTCACAACTTGTTTGAGTGCTTTATTCTTTATCCGGGAAGAGTAAAGTAGCAATTGTAGTGTAAGCGTGGTGCTTAGACTCTGGTTACTTGTGGATGCATCCTGCATTCTGAATCGGTGGTAGCTCGCGAGGGTGACTCTTATAGCCTCATTGAATCCTCTGTAGTCCACCTCCTGTTTGTAGGGCAAGTAGGACGCGGTTACTACGGGAAGCATCCTCAGCTGGTGTGTTTCCTTAAGTAATGTCCCTAATTGAATAGAAGAAGACATAACTTACCCAAGTCAGAACTAGAGAACCTTAGTTTTTCTCTCTACGCTCCTATTTATCTTAACCTTGTTGCTACCCCTAGTTAAGTTAGATCGTAGTTAGTCTCACACGTTTCCCTATGGATATGATACTTGGAATACTTCCGGGTGAAAGCTACAACGGTATTCGTGCGCTTGCAGATTTATTTGTGTGCGTTAAATATACCGACAACCACCATGGTAGGCCGAGATCGTACCAATCGAAGCCCCTCTTGCGCCTTACAATAAGCTACTACAAGCTAGAAAAGATTAGAGAACTAAGACAAGACCAGAACCATGTAGTCGTCGTGGTTGTACTGTAAGTCGCTGATTTTGCTCACAGATAAGTCCTTAGGGATTAAATGTTACTAAAATGCACATTTTAAACTTTATTGCATTTGCCATTAGTCAACATTGAGGAACTTTCATTATTAAGTAGAGCAACTAGCAAAACTACTCATATGCAAGAACCATAGGTATCAATGATCTGAATAAACAACATCTAGGCAAGTCCTTAATGGTGGACTAAATTAGACACATGCAAGTATGAATTTAGTGACATTGAGGTTATTAGGTATCAAGGAAAACCACATATTATACTTGCCTTTTACTCTTGCTTAAACTCCCTCATACTTTGCTTCTGGCGAACAACATCTGATCTTCAGCACTCACAGACAGTCTCTTTCTACTCACTCGTCGCAGCAACCAAGCACACTAGCAAACATACAACAACAAACAAAGGCAACTTAAGAACAGTACACCACACAAGATAAAACAACGTACTAAAATAGAGCTAGCTGCTACAGTCACAACATCACAAGAAACACCGAAAACGGAGCTATGGTTCAAAAGAAAAGACAACCGGGAGTATATATATTATAAAAGAAAGAAAAGACTAAATGCTTGGTTTATTTTAACTAATTAAAACCATGTGAAGAACATTAATTCAGATTAGTCACAACATAATTTATTTTAAAATTCGTGTTGAAACTACTCATATTTTATTTATTGTTGTATAATTTAAGCAAGTTAAACTTTAACTTTGCAAAATAAAAGAACATGTGAGAGCATGTAATGGTGTGCAGCATGTGTTTATACTAAGTACAATTAAAACATATTTAAGTTAACAATTAATCAAATTAACATGTTATGTATAATTACCGAGATATAAAACCTATATTGCTTTTAATTATAAAACTAATTACAAGCATATTAATCAAGTTAATATTTAGCTATATCTGGAAAATGTGTCACATGAAAAACATTAGCACTACTGCGTCGAGCGCGCCGACACGAAACTTACGCAATTTGAACGTACAGAATCGGAATTAGGATGATCAAAGAGCAGAGATTACGAACCAGTGGCAATTCTGTAAATTCGTTATCTTCCTTCTTGGAACAGATGTGCAGAACGCACGTGGCCTCCATGGACAGCCAAGGTGGGAGCCGGCTGGGCAGCAAGCGGGGCGGCCTCGGCTTGGGGCGATGCTGACCACATAGGCTGTCCGCCGCGCGCACGCTGATGCCCCACGGGGCGAGCCGTAGTGGTGGCAACTCGGGCCGGGCACCAAGTATTGGAGGAATAAACGCAACTCAATTTTCATTAATCATAAGTGGGTTTATATAGAGATTACATGGGATAATGAGAGATAGGAAAACTAAAAATAAAGAGACTACAACTCTTAATATTCTAACACTCCCTGCAGTTGGAACGTTGACACTAGCCAGGAGTGGAGACATTCAAACTGGAGCGAAATTCTATAAAAATGGAGGTAGGAAGACCCTTAGTGAATACATCCGCATATTGGGAGGTGGATGGCACATGAAGAACGCGTATTTATCCTATAGCAACTTTGTCTCGGACAAAATGTAAATCAATCTCAACATGTTTGGTGCGCTGATGTTGCACCGGATTGGTTGAGAGATAAATGGCGCTAACATTATCACAAAAGACTACAGAGGAACGCCAGGGACAGAAATGGAGCTCCTGAAGTAATTGTCGGAGCCACGAGATTTCAACTACAGCATTAGCAACGACTCTATATTCGGCCTTGGCACTGGAACGAGATACCGTGTGCTAGGGCTTCGAAGACCAAGACACCAAATTGTCGTCCAAAAACACTGCATAGCCTGAAGTGGAACGGCGGGTATCCGGACAACCGGCCCAGTCAGCATCTGAGTATGCAACAAGGTCGCAAGTAGAGGAGCAAAGTAACTGCAGACCATAGTCCAAGGTTCCCTTGATGTAGCGGAGAACACGCTTAATTAATTAAGGCAGATGTGACTCACGGGGATCATGCATATATAGACATATCTGTTGCACAGCATTGGAAATGTCTAGGCGAGTAAAAGTGAGGTATTGTAGGGCACCGGCAAGAGCCCGGTAATCAGTGGCGTCGGCAGCAGGAGGTCCATCAGCGGAGAGCTTGGCATTGGTGTCAATCGGAGTGGAACAGGGTTTGCATCTAGTCATGCCAGCACTTTCCAAGATTTCGAGTATATAGTGATGCTGTGAGAGGAACATACCTGTGGAACTCTGGGAGACAGTCATCCCAAGAAAATGATGCAAATGTCCAAGATCTTTCATAGAAAACTCCGCTGCAAGAGAAATCACAATGTTGCGTAGGAGATCTCCAGAAGAAGCAGTCAATATAATACCATCAACATAAAGAAGCAAGTATGTCATGTCGGAGCCACGCCGAAGAACAAAGAGAGAGGTATCCGACTTTGCTTCCAAAAATCCAATAGATCTAATAAAGGAAGCAAACCTGTTGTACCAAGCCTGGGGTGCCTATTTTAAGCCATAGAGTGACTTATTAAGGCGGCACACATAGTCAGGCTTGGAAGGATCGATGAACCCAGAGGGTTGGGCACAATAGACCGTTTCTTCCAAAGTGTCGTGGAGAAAAGCATTCTTCACATCTAATTGATTTATCGGCCAGTTTCGAGCGACTGCTAGAGAAAGAACTGTCTGGATAGTAGCTGGCTTCACAATAGGACTGAAAGTCTCACTAAAATCAATACCAGGTCGTTGTGTAAAACCCCGATGGACCCAACTAGCTTTGTAACGATCTAGAGTCCCATCCGGATGTAACTTGTGCCGATAGACCCACTTGCCTGTAATAATATTAGTGCCAAGTGGAGGAGGAACAAGATCCCAGGTGTTGTTTGCTTGGAGAGTAGTGAATTCCTCTTGCATGGCATCACGCTAGTTAGAATCGACCAAAGCACCATGGTAGGTCTTCGGAATGGGAGATAACACAGTGGCCTGCAAAAGTCATAATGTTCCTGGGTTGCCGAAAGCCTTGCTTGCCTCGAGTTACCATGACATGATCATTTTGCATGGGCGATATCGGGAACGGCACTAGGGCCATCTCAACAATTTCTAGGGCCTTTGGGCAAGCAAGACACTAAGGGTCCGACAATCTAATATTTTAATATGACAATTGAAATATATCATACTATTAATAAGAGATAACTTGCAGCATATATTTAGTTCATAAAAAATGAGAGTACATCGAAGAAACTAAAAGAAGGGTAAAATAACTATTATGGTTACCTCAAATAGAACTATAGTGCCTCAGTGCTTTTTAAAAAACCACCTTCGAGCATTTCTTGATGAAAATCTTCAAGAACAATATCGAGATTAATTTTGTCCAAAATATCCTTCTCAATGCTACACATAGCCAAGCCATTCAATCTTTCTTGTAGCATAGTTGACCTCAAACAATTTTTCAATAGCTTCAATTTGGAGAAGCTTGTTTCGGCTGATGCTACTGTCACAGGAATAGTTAAGAGAATCCGATATGCAATAGAGACATTCGGATAGCAATCTACAGCTTTAACAAAGTGAAGAATCTCAGATGCTGACATCAAATTATCTGGCAAAGTTACTTGCAACACTTTCAATTCAGAGAACAAATCTCTAACTCAACATCAGACTTGTTGGCATGACAATTTTTTTTACAAAAGTAGTGCAACACTTTCGTAGATCACTATCATCTAAGGACTTCAGATTTTCTGAGTTGAATAAGAAACCAAATATTTCTTCAAATTGCTTTAGCTGATCAAATCGACTAGTCAATGAAGCAATTGCAGGATCAACAATTACAATGAAGTACTCATATTTGAAGGATTCTATAGCTCAAAGTTGTAATTCTTTAGTTTCATCATTTTGTTCATCAAAATGCTTCTTTTTTTTTACCTTGACGTTTTGTAGGAAATGTTGGTTCTACATCCATACTAGATGTAATGGATTTTGCAGTCTCAATACTAGCACTAAAGCCTGTGTCTCTGTACTTCTAAAAATATGATATGACCCCTTCAATCTGTTTCAGAGTAGCATCCAAGCACACAATCAGAGATTGCAACTTTTTGCTCACCATGTGGATAGTAGATAAAATATCATCCCAAATAACCATACCAATTAAAAATTCAAAATTCTCAAGTGCAGTTACCAATGATTGAGCATCACTCACTGCTTTTGGGTCATTGGAAGAAGTTCTTTCCACCTCCTGCAAAGCTGATCTTATTTCAGGGGCTTGATACTTGAAGGTTGCAAACTCTTTATTCGACTCTCCCAACGAATATCTGACAAGGGTTTGACAGTAAACCTCTCAACATGATCAGTCAAAATTTTCCACAGTTTAGTAGAACGTGAAAACAACGCATATATCTGTTGTATGACACCAAAAAATGAAATAGCTTTTCTGCAAGATTTTGCCATATCACAAAGAGTAAGGTTTAGACTATGACATGCACATGGCATATACAATGCTCTTGGATTAATTTCAAGCACACGCGTCTGCACACCTTGACGTCTTCCCTTCATATTGGAACCATTGTCATACCCTTGACCTCTCATATCATCAATGTTCAAATCAAGAGATTGCAATGCGTCCAACAATACATTAAAAAGCCCTAATCCTGATGTGTCATCAACCTTTAAGAACTCCAGGAAAAATTCCTCTACTCTTGGAATGGCACTAGACATATTAACACAACGCACAATTAGTGTCATTTGTTCTTCATGGCTCACATCTGGGGTACAATCCAAGATAACAGAGAAGTACTTGGCATCTTTTATGATCTTTAAGATATGTTTTTTCACAGCATCAACAAGAATACCAATTAGCTCATTCTGAATAGTGGGGCCAAGATAATGATGATAGATTTCATTATTATGAATGTGCCTCATGTGCTCTTTTTTGATGAAACAGGAGGTGTTTGACCCCCTACTAGAATTTTATTAAGATTGCTAGTGTCTAAAATATGTACAACAAGTCTTATGAGACAAAAAAAAAGTCAAGAAGAAAATGAGAAAAATTACACAAATGCTTCTAGCCGTAAATCTATACGTGGATGGTATTTTGATCTTGCTCTTAGTATAACCAGAGCAAATTCTTTTTGAACACCAATTTGCACCTTTGCACTGAGTGAGGGACGTTGCTGAAGATGGCATCATTTCTCATTGTCCATATTGACCAACACATTGTTATAATAATCTCCATGAAGAAAGGAAGCTGCAATTGAGCTCTGAAATTCTCTATGACGTTGCCTGAATCAGAGGTATTGGGCACTGTCAAGTGAAGAGTGTCCCAACAAGCCAAAGCAAAAGGGCACTGGAAGGAGATGAATCAGATCTTCTTCAACATTACAGGCACAAAGAACACAAGTGTAATCCGGTAAATGCATATTCTTCCTTTTAAGGAGAGCTCTTGTATTTAGTCTGCCCTGTAGGATTAACCAAAAAAAGAATTTTCTTTTGTTCTTGCAAGAAGATTTCCATAACCAAAAAAAGGACTAGTGAATATGTCTATGTCCAATCAACCATTTATAAGCTTTCCTAGATGAGCAGACAGAAGACCCTCAAATATAGGTCCAAACATCACTATCATGCTGAAACTGAATAGATTGTACCATGTCATTGAGTTGTAGATATTGTGCATAGGCTTCAGGAGGTAGGGGCAAATGAAATTGATCATGAAAAGGAGTATCTGTAGCTGCCAAAGAAACCGATATGTATTTTTTTTAGCAAAGGAAAACAATTCTGGGAAAGCTTGATTGCAGATTGTACCATCCCAAAGATAATGCCAGAGGAAACAAGATTTATGATCTCTCACTGAAACCATTGCAATTCCTTTAAACTGATCAATGAGTTTTAAAATGTCTCTCCACCAGAATGATCCTCTAAAAGTAGCCCTAGCAACTGGAAGTCTGTCCCTTGAATAATATTTTGTCCAGATAAGTTGAACCCATGGAATGGGAGCTCTATTATAAAACTTATGAAGATGTTTAAGCAGAAGGCTCTCATTCTGAATTGTCAGATTAAGAACCCCAAGTCCCCCTTTTGGCTTGGGTAAACAAACTAAAGGCCAAGCTGCCTTTGAAGGCTTTTTACTAGAAATGTCAGAGCCTCTCCACAAACAATGCTTTTTATATTTGTCTATTTGTTTAATCACATTCTTAGGAAGCAAGAAACTGCTCATGGAAAAAGTTGGAAGGGCTGTGAGGACTGCATTAGTGAGCTCTAATCTCCCAGCTTCACTAATCTAGGAAGAGAAAGCAACTAACCTTCTTTCACATTTAGAGACCAATGGCTAGAAATCTGCCACCGTGGGTTTTATCAGGCTTAAAGGTAGACCTAAATAGGTAAAAGGTAGTGACCCTTTTGTGCAACCAAAAGTTGTGGTAAGCTCATCAAATCTGTCTTCAGCTATATTAATAGGCACGATCATGGATTTATCAAATTTGACCTTCAATCCAGTAGATTCAGCAAAAGTGTGCAAGAGTTCCTCTAAATGATTCAGTTCAGTTACATCACCTTTCATGAATATGAGAGTATCATCAGCATATTGTAGTATTGGAAAATCCTCATAATGTGGCAAAGGCAAAGGCAAGGAGAGATGATTGTTTCTTCTAGCATTATTCAAAATGGTCTGAAGAAAATCTGCAGCTAAGACAAAAAGAAGAGGGGAAAGAGGATCCCCTTGTCGAACCCCTCTTCTGCAATGAAAAACTTTCCTAGGAACTCCATTTAGAAGGACAATAGATGTTCCTGACTAAAAAGTAAGTCTCATACATTGCAACCATTTAACTGGAAATCATTTGTGTTCCATGATTTTAAGCATAAATTTATGCTCTACTTTATCAAAAGCTTTTTCAAAATCAAGCTTTAGAATAATTAACTCACTCCTTGTCTGGTGACACATATGTAGATACTCAAGGGCCCAGGAGATGTAGTCTTGGATGGTTCTATGCCTCATGAACCCATATTGATTTTTATGAAGGAGAGCTGGGAGCTTAAGCTGAAGCCTATTAGCCAAAAGTTTGGTTATGATCTTAACTAAAGTATTGAGAAGAGATATGGGTCTATAGTCTGAAATCTTCAGTGCATCATCCTTTTTTGGGATTAGGGTGATGAGAGAACCATTAATACTCTGGAGTCAAATATTTCTAGAATGAAATGCTTCACATAGTCTGTAAAAATCTTCACAACTGATTGGCCAACACTTTTTCGAAAAATCAATGTTAAAACCATCTGGACCAGGTGCTTTGTCAGATGGGAGCCCTTTTACCACTGCATCAATTTCATCTTTGCCAAAAGTTTCCACCAGAACATCAAGATCTGCAACAGCTTGTGGGAAGTGAGCATTAAGATCAAAATCAATAGAGCTAAAACTAGTAGTACCTAGTCTTTCTTTGAAAGCTAGCCAAATCAAATTTGCTTTTCCAGAATGGTCAGTCAAAATGTTGCCTTGTTCATCTTGAAGCTGTGTAATTAGATTTCTCCTGTATTTAATAGTAGCTTGAGCATGAAAGAACTTGGTACTAGCATCACCAAGAGTGACCCATTTAATAGCTCCTCTTTGTTTTCTATAGCACCCAGTTTTAAGGACAAAACCAGATACGCACCATATGTGAGCCTAGGAAGTCAAATCTCACATACAGCTACAAATAAGGGTAATATCATTAGACAATGTTCAATATATAATGTACTTAGTATAAAGAATATAACCTTAGATAGCAAACAATGGAAAGACAACTCTGATATTCGGGTGAAGACTCCAATCCACAGGAACAACTGACTGGTTGATCACAAGCCTAACTCCTATAGACTAGCAATCTGGTACCCATCCAGGATTTTTATCCAAATCATTGAAAAATAAAGCAAGCGTAAGTACATGTCGTACTCAACAAATATAACATGGGGTTCATGAGTCTCAAAAGGCTAACACTGGTTTAACTGCGATTAGCTTTTAATTGTCACAATTTTAGCAATTGAGTAGCAACAAGGTTATCATAAGCCCATGCTAACACATGATCGGGTAAACATGAATAATGAATAGCATAAATAGTAATCATTAATGAGCATCTTTATCATCAGTATAATTAGTGTTCATCATCTATTCCGTAAATGTTCCAAGGCCGCTTGTGACCATGAGCATGGCTGATATACCAGTTTTACACTCTGCAGAGGTTGTACACTTTCACTATGAGTCATGATTTACCTTTTCGCCCAAGGTGATCAGCCTCTTGACCCACTACCAAGGAAGGTCGGCAGGGTTTACTATGAAGCCTTTCAAAGGTTTGTCTAACAAGTTAGGGCCATTAGATTCACTCGGCAAACAGATGTAGAGCCCCCTTTCCGATGGCATAATGCCGCGCATCCTATACACAAGGGGGCAGAGGCCGCACTATACCTGATTCGGCAAGCCATTCTTACGCCAATAAAGGTAACCACTAACAAGCTAGAAAAGGTCCTCATACTAAGCTAAAGCTAGAGCCATGTAGCCCTCACAGCTATACTGTAAGTCCCGGATGATCACTTACAGATAAGTCCTTAGGGAGAGGAATCTAGAGCACCATAAAATGACCCAATGCTCTAGCCCCCTTGTTCCATGTTGCTAAAAAACATCTTTTAATGTTTATTGCATATTCCATTAGTCAAGTTACAAGATCATGGTTGTAGTTGAGCACTAGCATCATACTACCCCATGCAATACCCCATAGGTGACAAGTCACAAGGTACAAAGTACTAGGAAATCCTTAGTGGTAGTCAAGGTAGACACATGCAGCATGATAAGTGATTAAAGGTGTATAGGACAACAAGGAAGATCTCATGCTATACTTGCCTTAAACTTAGATCCTTCTTCTATTGAATTGTAACCTCCAAAGGACTTCTGGATCACCCACTTCTTTTATATCACCAACGCAAAGCTCACCGACTGGACATGATCATAAAGCACCACACAAACATCCATGCAATCATACACGAAGCAAACAATAGAACTAAATCAGAATAGTACACCAATCATAGAATCAAGATGAAAAGTTTGTAAAGCGAATCTACGTCTTGCTACGAACACATAGACGCGAAAAACACGCTAATCAGAGCTATGGTGAAAAAGATACATCTACCGATAGATTTGCTTTATACGTGGAAGAGAAAACTATAGGCTTCATTCATTTTAAATATATATAAGATATTTTATAAATAATATAAATTGAATTAAGTCAAATTTAGATTTGAATTATAAAACTAAAGTAAAACAAATCATATTTTATTTATAAACCCAGTTGCATAATTATTAATCAAGATATGATTTAAACCATGAAATTTTAGAAATAGTAATATGATAAACACTGTTACTAACACGTAGATCTCGTCGCTATGAATCTAACGCAACTTGAATGGATCAAAACGGAGCTAAAACACATAAGATATGAAATAAACAAGATTTCCTTTATTAAAATAATAGATTAAATCTAACCTCGAATTTTAAAAGTTGAGAACATATTTAACAGTAGTATGAACATGTATATTATGAAATTACGAACCTAACGCAAGTTGAACGGGTCAAATCGGAGTTAAAACGGAGAAGTTATGGCTAAAACAAAATCAGTGGCAAATCTGTAAATAATTGAAAACGTATTTTGGATCTAAACCGAAGAAACTTCGCTTTCCAAAAAAGAAAACGTAATATGTGATTGCGCTTTGGACCGCGGGTCTATTATTGAAAAAGGGAGGGGTTCTTTAGCAAGATGGCCACGCGAAGGGGTATCCTTGATCTTGGGCCGTCGGATTAGATTTGGAGGGTCGTGATTGAATCAAGCGGGGGAAAACAACAGCGGCCGGCTGGAACGGCGCCGATGACAAACCTGGCGGTGACGCCGCCATTGCCGGAGCGGCGACGCTCACGATTTTCGGCCTACAGAGCACGGTTCTTCAAACGGGGAGATCCAGAAGAGAGAGGAGAGGGTGGGGAACTCACCGGAAACAAAAGAAGCGATCGGGGAGCAACGAAGGGTGGCGCAGCACTCGGGAAATCGGCGATGGCTCTCAAGCTCACGGCGGCTAGGTTGCGGCGCGGCTGTAGCGCTCGGGCGATGCGGCTGCAGCATTGGAGAGGGATAGGGAGGTGGTGGGCATGGGCATCCAGTATTTAAGGCCCTGGAGCCTTGGGAGACACGGCAAGCGGAGGGAGATGGGGGCGGCGCGGATACGGACGACGGCGGTGTCCGACGCGGCTACGTCACAAGGTGGAAGATGACTGACAGGTGGGGACAGACTATCAGCGAGAATGGGGAGGGATGCTAGACGGGCTGCTGCGAGAGAACCAAGGGAGCGGAACTGGGCCGGGGAAAGGAAACGACCGAGCTGGGCCGAGCGGAAGGAGCGGGGCGCGGGAGATGGGCCAACGCGAGGGAAGCAAGGCCGCGCGGGAAAAAGAAAAACGGCCACGCGGATTGGGCCTGCGGTGGAGAAGGGAGAAAGGGAGGGGAGAAGGTGGGCCGGTGGGAGAAACCCGTGGGCCAGAAAGCAATGCTTGCTCCTTTTTTCCAAATTTAATTTTCCTAATACTTTTTAAAATGGGTTTTGAATTCATTTGAACCTTGAATCAAAACCAAATTTAAATATTGTTTAAAATATACTTTCAATTCAAAGTAAACTGAAAAATTTTGGTAAGTTTTCAAAAATAAAATTTTACTACTTTCGAAATGCTTTTATTCCCTAATTTGTTTTTCTTTTACTTCAAAGCCCTTTTCAAACTCATCTCCAAAAGCAATTTAAACTATTTTAAATTTTCAATCAAAACCACTCAACCAAATACATCAAATGCAAGGGCATGTATGCACAAACATGTTGCTAAACCTTATGATGAATTTTAATTTAATGAAAATTCTTATTTTCCTATATTTTATGAGCACAAAATTCAGAAATAAATCATTTTAAACATATTTTCAAAAGAGGCAAATTTTAGGGTGTTACATTTCCAATAAGTCTTCTGCTGTTTTGTCAAAGAAATAAGCTTTGCCTCCAGAAGCTTTATGAAATTCCACTCCACTAGACTTAAATATCTGAACTCCTCCAAACAATTCATAAAAGTTAGAACAAGCTTTACATTGCTGATGATCTCTTTGAGGTTAGATAAAGTATGTTTCCATTCTTTGAGAACTCTTCTCAAATTTTTAAATTTAGTAGTAATATTCTGTGCTGCATCATCAATTTGCAAAGGAGTTTACCAGCTCAAATGTACCTGATTCATGAAATCATCATGCTGCAGCCAATAGTTTTCGAATCTAAAAATGTGCCTTTTAGGAATCTGAGTGGAGATATTAATAAGACAAGGAACATGATAAGAGGTCTACATTATCAAAGTAGAAGGATTAGTATTTGGGTAGGAGATAGTCCAGCTAGGGGATGTAAAGAACCAATCAAGCCTCTCTAACAAAGGGGGATGCTATTTATTAGACCAAGTGGAACGCTGTCCTTTCAAGGGAATTTCAACCAAACCTAAAGCACTGATAGCAGCATTGAACATAAGTATGTCAGGGTAGTCTGCACTTGGCTTATTCCAATCAGATGGGTTCCTATATAAATTGAAATCACCAACTATAAGCCAGTCAACATTGTCTGGCATTTGAATATTTTGGAACGATTCAACAAAATCGTTCTTGCCAGAAGGGGTACAAGGAGCATAAATATTCGTAAGAATCCAACTTGCATTGTTATGAGTAGAAGATAAAAGAACAGAGGAAGCATATTCATTTTGAAAGACAAGGGAACCCGAGAAAATGGAGCTCTTCCAAATGATTATTGATCCACCAGAAGCTCCATTAGAAGATCAAAATTCAAACTGATCAAAAACTGGTGAACAGAATTGGCGTATGAACATAGCATCAAAATGGGATCTTTTTTTTCCTGGAGACAAATTACAAGGCAACACGATCACGGATGGCATTCCATTTCTTGTCTGAGTTAATACCATGAACATTCCAACTTAACACTTTCCAATTTTTAACATCCATTATTAACACAAAAACAAAAGATAGATTGTCTTAATAAAGTAGCTAGAAACTACTTCTTGGTCTTGGATGGGCCAGCTCCATCCTTGTCCCCTTTAGATTTCTTGGCCTTCCCACAGTGCTTGGCTTGACACTTTTGGCATTAAGCTGATCATCAGTGAGGGCAGCAGGTTCAAGTTGACAAAAGGTACTACCAAGCTCACGAACTACAGATGATGAAAGTGAGGGAGGATTAGTAGAACATCCCAAACAACTCTTGTCTCTGCAAGATGGACTTTTGACACCATGAGTTTTACTATGGACACGGGCACTGCGTCTAACATTTGCATCAGAGATATGAAGATGCTTACCACGCTTCCCACGTGGGGCAGATGTGGAAGGAGCAGCAGGAGGTGGAGTCACCACTTCTGTGGAATTCAGATAAACAGTGTTCTTCAAGGTGTCAATAGCTCCATCGGTCCCAGAGATTGTTCCCATCAGCTCTGTTTGAGATGGCTCCATCATCGCAGCCAAGGATGGCTCAGTCAGTGAAGGCTCATCCTCAGTATCATCTTCTAGAGGATCAAGACAAACCGGTACAGGGGGATTAGAGCAAGAATATTCAGAGATGACAACTGACGGTGTTGATTTAGGAACAGAAAAGGAAAATGAGTTACCCATGAAAAGCTGATTAAGGGCAACCCAAGCTGGTGACTGTAAGAAACTCTGAGCCCACTCAAATGGTCCAGGCTTCAAAAGTAGCAACGTGAGGAAATCTACCCACTGGGATGGGATGGTGACAGTTGGGAGTGAACAGTCCACTGAAGAAAAATGCTTTGCCCAACATCTAACTGCAGCTGCACTTGGGCCTTTAGGATGCTGGGCTAGAACAGGATCAACCGGTGGCAGAAATTTCTCAACAAAGCCCATTTGAATATTCCCCAGGTCAAATTGCCCATTCTGCTGCTGGAAGTCATTCTGACGCTGGAGGTCATCAAAAGCAATAAGATCTTCAAGTGGCACTTCATCAACTTGAAGTGGTGGAATGTTTTGAAGATTAGGGAAGTTTGGAATCTCCACTGGAGCATGAGCGACAGGTGGTGGTGGTTGCTGGAAATCGTCATCAACAGTATTGTCATCCATTGCCAAGACCTGGCCTTCAACCAAAGCAGGTGGCCCATCATCTATTTCAGCAATTGGTGCCTAAATCACTTCTTCGACTGGTGGTAACACATTTTCTTGTACATTTTTAGGTGCAGGTACATTTTCAGGCAAATGAAAAGGAGCTATGGGTTCTTGTTGAGGCTGTAGAGGAATCAAAGGTGGAGGCACCTCTGCATTGAATTGCTGATGAAGGTTCCCATCCAAATCTTGGACTGCTTGATTAGGCCAAGCACCCCATCCCATTGCTTGCAAATTTTCTAGGATGAAAGGTCCAGGTGGATCTTCAGGAGGTGGGGGGGTACTTGACCTTGACCAAACTGCCCAAACCCATGATAGAAAAATGCATTGGGGTTGAAATCATTATCTTCAGGTGGTATGTCTTCATCCTGTGCAGCTCCACCAAGCATATGAGTGTGAAGAACTTCACATTGCAGAGTCCATCCGTTGGAATCAAAATCAGTGCCCTCGGTGAGCACAAAGAACTAGGGGATTTCTTAAAAGTCCTAAACTCTGACTTTAACAAGTGCTCTAGCCATGTGGTAACATCAACTGACCAAAAGAGGACACCACTTTCTCTAACAGTGGCTGCGTCCAAATGTCACACCCCAAAATTTCCGATTTTGGGTTGTGCATAGAAAACACTAAATAAAATGAATTGTTTTAATATTTAGATAAAATTTACCAAGTTTAGTTTAAGTTTCGGAAAATTTAGATAAAGAAAAATGTGGGTTTTCAAATTTTCTAAATTAATTTGACAGGTTTTTGGTTGATGTGATGTTTGCTTGTTGCTTGATTTTGTGTTGTGAGTGTGTAGAGTTTCCAAAACACGTTTACAAGATGATCATTTATCTCCAGCTTTTCTGGAATCAGATTCCATATTTCCCCGAGGTTAACCTTTTTGTTGGAGCTTCCCAAAACCTTTCTTCTCCTCTAAATAATTTATTTGGGTTCATCATGTTCCATTCTGTCTCTAAGACTTTCATGCTTTTGTCAAAGCTTCTTTTTACTGTATTAATATGGAATTCTTGCTCTCGGCCTATCATTATCGACTCATCTCTCCCTGGTTTCCAGTTTTGTTTAGTTTGGGCTCAAACCCACCGGCGGCAGCCAGCCAAAGGACGTCCTCACCTTGTATCAGCTGTGCTGTCCAACGTCTTGTCCTACTCAGACTCCACGTCAGGGAGACCAGGAAGCCAAGTTCAACTTGATGACGATCCTAAAACACATCTAGGCCGATGATCTGCTAGCCATATATAGCGTGCTGAAGGCCGCATCCTCTTCTTGTTTCTTTTTCTCGCAACAGAACAGATCGACTCCTACTCCTGCCCTAGATCGCAGCGTCTATCGCCGATCGTGCCGTCTATTCTCACCTTGAGCCGCGCCGTCCTGCTCCATTGTTGCCGTGTAGTCGCGACCTGCAGGAAGCCAGGCAACACCAGAGCAAACCGATCGACGTCACCACCGGAGAATTGTTGCATGCACCTTCCTGCACTCGATGTCGCTATTGCAAATTTCATGGCGCCCCGATCCGTTCCGAGTTCATCGTCGCCGTGCTTTGGTAATAAGAAACACCCGCGCGATGAGCTCTTGTCTATCTTGTCTGTTGGCTTCTTCGGTTGTTGATGCTATTGCTTCTCATCACGTACACTAACCATGGAGACTCTGTCCACGTACGTGATTTACATGCTGAATATCTGTCAACGCCAATCCGCCGATCTCCATCCTCATGACTGCCATTGCCCCAGTGATGCAGCATCGCCAATCAGTTGGAGGAGCCCGCTTGTGAAACCCGATCTCGCCGCTCTCTGCTTCAACGCCGACATCGCTGTTCCTCGTCTGACATCGGTGAGGACCTCCGCACGCCTCCCGTTAGTTTCCCCTCCCTGACCTGCACCCTGCTAGCTCTGTTGAGCTCCTATACGATCATCAGCTGTTGCCGTGTCCGTGCAGATGCCCAGTAAGAACCGTCGGCCCTGAAGGAGCAAGCCATGCTGGCCGCTGGTCATCCCGACGTTGAGGCATATATCTGGCCAGGTGTCTCTTTAATGCCTTTGCCCTATTGCTTTATATCAGCTAAATATAATACTCTGCTGATGTCATCCCTTCATCATATGTGTGCAATATTTTGGTTTTCTTTTTGGAAAGCTAGAATTTCCTTTGCCGGTATATTCAACACGTGCACAGGGCCTTATCTCATCTTTTATATAATTAGCAAACCTCCTGTGTAGATAATACCGTTTCAGCTCTTGCATCTTAAATCTTCCACCGTTTTGTCATCCAAACTCTGATTAGGTTCGTTTAAGTTGTGTTAGTTTTGTATTGTCGTGCTCTACGCGGTAGTGCCAATGTTTTTCATGTCAACATGTTTTTCCATATATAGCTAAATATTAAATTGATTAGTGTATTTGCACACTAGTTTTGAATTAAAAGCAATATAGGTGCTTAACTTTGATAATTTACACCTAAAGGTTAATATGATTAATTGTTAACTTAAAAGTGTTTCTAGAATATAATTTGATTAGCTGAACAAGATACATATGTGATAAGTACGAGTATATGCTCTCACATCCTTATTTCCTTTGCGAAGATAAAGTTTAATTTGTTTAATAAATTATGTGATAACATTTATAAATAAAACATGATTAGCTTTAACTCGACTTTTAAAATTAAATATGTTGTGATTAATCTAAATTAATGTTGCTCATATAGTTTTTCTTAGCTAACATAAAACAAGATCATAGTTGTTTCTTTTATAATATAATATAAATCTTTCGATAGTGGTTTTCTTTTAACCGTAGCTCCTTTCTTAGTGTCTCTTGAGTTCTCGTAACCGTAGCAATGAGCCATCTCTTTTAGCACGTTGTTTTCAAGCCTTTTGCATATTGGTGTATTGTTCTCAGTCTACGTTGTTTGCTTGTACGTTTGCTTGAGTTGCTTGGTGTTTGCTACGGGTAGAAAGAGAACCATACGTGAGCGTCGGAGACTAGAAGCTGCAGAATAGAAGACCAAAGGATCTTTGAGGAGTTGGCTATATCGACTAAAAAGTAAATTCAAGGCAAGTATAGTATGGGATCTTCCTTGTTGTCATATACATCTTTAATCATTTAATTCATACTGTATGTGTCTACCTTGATTACCACTAAGGATTTCCTAGCTTTGTGCTTGTACCTTGTCACCTATGGGTTTATGCATTGGTTAGTATGATACTTGCGCTGAAATTAAATAACCATGATCTTGTAACTTGACAAATGGTATATGCAATAAACACTAAAAGATGCTTTTTAGCAACATGGATCAAGATGGCTAGAGCATTGGGCTGTTATTATGGTGCTCTAGATTTCTCTCCTTATGAACTTATCTGTAAGTGGTCAACCAGGACTTACAGTACAACCATGAGTGCCACATGGCTCTGGCTTTATGCCCTGTTTGCTTGGCTTATAAGCCGTACTTTTTCAGCAAACGAACAATACTTTTCTCTCACAACAAAACAGCTAACAGTACTTTCAGCCATGGCTTATCAGCCATGCGAACAGGGCATTAGTCAAGTATGAGGATCTTTTCTAGCTTGTTAGTAGTTACCTTTATGGCGCAAGAGTGGCTTAACAAATCGAGTATAGTGCGGCCCCTGTCCTTATGTGTATAGCCTGTGTGGAATGTGCCATTTGGAAGGGGAGCTCTACACCTGTTTGCCAATTGGAATCTTAGCAGCTCTAACTTGTTAGACGAACCTTTGAAAGACTTCATAGTGAATCCTGCTGGGGAGCTCTACACCTGTTTGCCAATTGGAATCCTAGCAGCCCTAACTTGTTAGACGAACCTTTAAAAGACTTCATAGTGAACCCTGCCGACCTTCCTTGTAAGTGGGTCAAGAGGTTGGCCGCCTCGGGCGAAAGGGTAAATCACGGCTCATGGTGAAAGTGTACAACCTCTACAAAGTGTAAAACTGGTATCTCAGCCGTGCTCACGGTCATGAGCGGCCTTGGAACTCTTATGGAATAGATGATCATTAATGATTAATTATTTATGTTATTCATTATTCATGTTTACCTTATCACTTGTTTATATGGGATTATTATAAATTTGATACTACTCAATTGCTTAAATTATGACTCATTAAAAGCTAATCGCAGTAAATCAGTGTCAACCTTTTGAGTCTCATGAACCCCATGTTACATTTGCTGAGTACGACATGTGCTCACCCTTACTATTTCCCCACACCCCTAGACTTTAGAAAAGTTGCTCCGAAGATTGATGGAGTTACGGAGGAGTTCCCAGAAGACTGATAGAAGTGCTAGGCATATGTTACCCCAGTCAGTTGTCCTTGTGAAGAATGGAGCCTGAAGATTAGCTACCGTTCCATGATACTCTGATATAAGTATTAAATATGAGTATATTTCGTTATATAATAAAGCATTGTCTCTTGATACTATTGTAATTTGTCGCTATATGTGTGATTTGACTTCCTGGGCGCACATATAGTTAGTACTCAGTTTTGTCTTTAAAACTGGGTGTGACACCAAAGATCCAAATCTAGGCGAAGTAACATCAACCAAGCTTCATGAGTCATGATGGCCGTCCTATTGTTCCAAGCTCTGTTATGTTCCACAAAAGAAATCGACCCATCACCATACTGATGTGGACTGTTATCAATGAGCAGGTCCTTTTCAAAGAGGCAGTTTAAACAAACAAAAGCTTGACCATGGGGACAAGGCTGCATGGTTTGATACCCCATTCGTTTATTATTGTGAAGGAAATCATCCAGAATGTTGTGAATGTCCATGAAGTCTACTGGGCCCTGCGGCATTGGGTTGAAGGTAGGGATGACCAAGTTGTTGTTGCGTTTTGGCACATGGTCAACCACAACACAGCGCATAAGAGGACGTCCATTGATCATCTGACGTTGAGCACCATGGGGTAGGAATGGTGCTGGATCAATGAAGTGAAAAGCCATGGTATTCTGAGGCAGCGAAAGGGGTGTTACTGTGGCAGTTGGGGTTTTCTCAACCTAGAAAACATGAACAACCAGAGAAGTCGACTGAATACTAAGGATTGTTCGAGCAAACTCACCAAAACTGCTGAAGATAGGCGAAGACGGCACAGAGGAAGACGCAGTGCCGTCCCGATCAACCTCGACGTCGTCGTCATGGAAGTCAGGGGCCCGAATACTCCAAGAACGCCTCCAGGTGATTGTGAGAGGAGGAGGAGGAGGAGTATGACCAGTAAGATGGAAAAAGTAGTCCCTAAAGGAAGCGAAGCGTCGCGGTGGATTGACCTCAAGGGGCCATCTATCACAGACAGAGGAGGACGGTGGTTTCTAGGAAGGGCGAAATTATGGGTATCTTGTTTGGGCAGGCACATAGAATGCAGCGGGAAACGGCAATTATCAGCTGAATGACCGTAACGATTGCAAGAGTGACAGCATAAACAGTTTGGACAATTGGGCCTAGAGTGATCATGGGCCAGACACCTGAAACATGACATTTGTCCAATTTTTGGCCCAGCCTGAGGATGTAACGGGTATTTACCCAAAATTCCTGGCCTATCTTTTAAAGAGGCAATTGAAGCATGAGGCGAATTAGATGCGCCAAAGTTAATACGATTAAAAATAGCTTGATGATCTGGCTGAGTAAAGGATTTCACAGGATTTGAAATTTGAAATTGAACGCCATGATTGGAACTCGGCACCGGAATGGAGTTTGCTCCAGTGAGGGGCAGAGCACGTACCGAAGTTGATGCATTACGCTTTTCAACCGTGGTCCACTTTGCTATCTCTTCAGCTTCCCATCGTTGAATTCAGCTATGTAATTTGGTCCTCCACTATGCCAAAGGTTGAAGAAAACCTTGAAGCTGGAGCACTCAAACAAACGCATATTGTAGATATGGAAACCCATCGCCTGAGAAGAAACTGAGAAACAAAAAACACGACCTCCAAGAGGTTGAACTCGGAAAAGCTCTGTTGAACCACCAATCACATATTGCAAGATGGTGGCCACCGAAGGCTCTGACAGCCAGAACTTGCAACGACCAAAAGAGAGAACCAAGAAGAACTCAGGGGATCGAAGAGAGGGGTTGTGACAAACCGGAATACCATATTTGCGAAGAATTTCAGCTTCAACAACTTTCCCCGGCCTGAAGTTGAGATCGAAGAGCACCATGGCGATAGCAACTCAAAGGAGGTCAAGACCGCCATGGAAGGAGAGGGACACCAACTCGTGGCTCCTACTCCATAAGTCATTGTCGTCCTTTACTGCAGTGGTTGGATCTGGTTCATGTTTCCTGCCTGATATGCTCTTGGATCACAGGATCAAATTCAGTAATCATTTCTACTGTGGCCAGGAAATTACCATTATTTGATTGATAATTTTTTGCATTTGATCCATGAAAGGCTAGATTTTGTTTAGCAAGAAACTTCAGAGCTGAAACTATTCTTACCAGAACTTGTCTCCAACGCTCCTTCTCTTTTGCAATTTCCCGCTGCATTTCATCATCAATTGTTTGATCTTTGCTTAATCTAATCCGAAGATCATTCCATGTATTCATGTTTGTCAAATGTTCCACACTGTTTTCATGTTGTTTGAGTTTCTCATTCATATGCTTCCAATCCCTCACTCCTTCAGATGCTAACAAAGACTTATTCTCATTTGATTTGAACAATTTGTAGCAAAAACAATAGATCACTAGGAAATTGTAAATCCATCTCTCTCACAGGCCCTTTCTCAATTAAGATATCCCTTTTGCTATTGTCAAGATTTTTCCATGTTCTAGGATCGAAGATAGTCAACAGTGAATCTTCTTGTTCATCAATATTTACATTTTCTGTATCAACCGAAGGCTGCAAATTTTCACATCCCAAAATGTCCTCATTAGCATCAGCTTGCGCATCTAAATTTTCCTCCCCTGTAGCACCTTCATTGGCATCAGCTTGTGCATCTAAATTCTGCTCCTCTGTACCACCATCATTGCCATCAGCTTGTGCAATTATTGGTTGATCATGTTTCTGCCCCTGATCTTGACTGACTTTGGCATTCCTTGAAGATGAAAAAACTTGTAAATAGCACCCTTTGCAATTCTTTCAATTGATCTTCTAGTTTTCTTTTTCTCCTTTTCTGAGCACCAGACAAATGTTTCTTTGGCAACATCTACCATGTCCAAAAAATTTATTGAATTAGAAATCAAATCCCTAAGGCCCCTAATCCCTTACTCCCTGTAACTGATAAACTGAAGCTAAAGTACTCTGAAGTCTGAACTGCAGTCAAATCAGAAATCACTTACCGTCATTACTGTTGCTGCCAACGATCAGGGAAGAGGGAACGCCGACGCCGGTCGCTGGGGTGCTGGACGGCTGCAGACCCGAGCCACGCCCTGACGGCTGACGCCCGTGCCCTAGCACGCCATCATTGCACCGCGTGACGCGAACGACCTGGGAAGCGGAGTCATGATCGTGGTTCGCGAATACAAAGCGAGCGCCGATCGGCGATCAATTCCCTTGCCGACTGATGGGCTGAATACTGAATACATCTACTATAGATAGGTAACAACCCGAGAAGCATCGGGGGCAGCGGGAAACGACCCCAAGCTGGCGACACCTAGACCTGCAACTCCTGTACCTGCAACAATTGGTGAAGGAATAGGGCTAGGCACATAGTCAAACTCCGACAAAAAAAATCAAGGTTAGATGAAGGTAGAGGAGCAGGAAGCTCGACAAAAGGAAAGGAAGATTCATCGAAAGTAACATGGCGAGAAATAATAAGGCGGTTTGTGGCTAAATCGACACAGCGATACCCGTTGTGATCGGAGGGATAGCCTAAGAAGACACAAAGCGTGAATCGAGGAGCTAGCTTATGGGGAGTAGTGGCAGATAAATTAGGGTAACACTTGCAACCAAAAACACGGAGATGATAGGAAGGAGAAGAGCCGTACAGAGCAAAGTACGGAGTTTGGAAGTTGAGTGTCTTGGTTGGATGACGGTTGATTACATGCAAGTTGATTACTTTAATTATAGAAAGAATCACTTACATACACTAGGAGATGAGGAGAGATTTGTCGACAGCCTCTTGGTGTAATAGTTGGTGTAATTCATTGAACTCAATATGTATAATTTCATCGCCATGGAAGTAGTTCTCTTGTTTAACTCTGACAAGAAGTCATTGCTTGCCCTTCTTACACGCATCTAAGTACCACTTGTTTAACAAGTGCATTTGCGTACCCATTGATGACCAAGAGTTAGGGTTGACAAGACTCTTGCCATACTTATAGGTCTAGAATATATCAACGCACTGCAATGGTAGTGGCGCACCTGCCCCCATGATCAGTTGTTCCCATGTGAGACCTGTTGTTTCCATCAACATATTGAGTTGCTGCAAATCGATTTGACTGCCTTGTGCGTTGTACCATCATCGTCAACAATTAGCGGGTCGACTGATTGCAAAGATTGTTGTCCGAGCTATGCAACATCTTTCCCTGCTCTCTTCACTTATGCGACGCCTTATATATAACTTGCCGAGAGAACGGTCATAGTCCAATAATGGCGAGGGCTTACGTGCCTCACGCAGCTTTTTCTCGTGAGTGGGGACCCTTTTCCTTAGTTTTTGTTGAGGTAGGAACATCGGCTTTGGCGGGTTTCTCTTAAGTTCACACTTCTCTGCTACACCTTGGAAGAAAGCATCCACACTTCTCTTCTTCACCGGGAACTTCCCCGGGGGCGGGGACCTCCTCTTATGCCTCTGCGGCGCGGGAGGGGGAGGTGGAGGTGCGGGAGACCGCCTTGGAGAAGATGGAGATGGAGATGCAGTCGTGCCATGAAACGCATCATCATCGTCTAGAGCACTTGATGATCTAGGGATGGATGAACTGGACTTAGGTTGGGAGACCTGTGAGTACAAAAATGATTTAGAGTAAATGGTTATTTACGCGAGAAGCCAATAATTGAAAATGATTGAAAAACGATTCCATTCACTTTCATCCACACCTATGATCAGGTAGTTGAGGAGGAGGTGACGTGCTCTAGCCAGCGCCCTGGAAATAATGATGTAATGCTTGCGCCTGGGACTATGGCATACAGTGTATTTTTGTACTCTGAAGTTAATTATGGCAGTGTATATTTTGGCCATATGAAGCTACATGTGGCACGCTGTGTAATTTGGCCGCACTAAGCTGTAACCAGCATACTATGTATTTAGGCTCCATGAAGCTATATGTGGCATATATATATATATATATATATATATATATATTTATGTTTTGATACTGTGCATGTACTGTAAAGTTCCAAACATGTTTTGTGTGTCCATTTAGATGGATGTAACTCTTTCTTTTTTTTTTGAAACATAAGATGGATGTAACTAATCGTATGATGAAAGCAAAGTGGTGACTGTATGCATATGAGGACGAGTATCAAACAACAAAACCAAAAAACCTTAGCAGCACAACCAGGCAAAGTTAGTCTGTAATCTTGCCCAGCCAGGCAAAAGAACCAAACAACCACCTTGCTGGACATAACTTTACTAGGCAAAGCTAGTCTGTCCAGCAAAGCAAGGCGAGATGGAGGGAAAGATCCAAACGTGCCCTTAGTGTTTGCAGATTACAGTGGTGTTTTATATTATTGGTTAGTGTTTCTAGGAAATATGATATTTTTACCGGTACCAGTTGCTAATTTATTGCTTTGTTTGCAAACTGAAGAATAATGACAACTATAATTGCTACGGTCTCTACAGCTGACCTAGATATGAGTTTCTATTTGCTTATGTGAAATTGGTTTTACCTTATCACCTGAAGTGCTGGATAGTAGTTGATGGTTGGCCTACTAATAATAGTTGCTAATCAGTTGTTTTCCGTGCGAAATGAAAACACAAAAGTAGTTCTGAGTACACTTGAATTGTTTCCTTGAATGAGATGAGATGATAGTGGCCTTTAGTTGTTATTGTTACATTAATTTAGAACCAAATCTTGATTTGTTTTGACCTTTTTATCTACCAGATAATGCTTTGATTATTAGTTTTGAAAATCCCTCCTGATATTTTTTTGTGTACTGTTCTAATTGCTTAATACTTTCGTGAATCACAGGCTTCCGCCTCATAGCAAGAGCCAACAGATGTGATCTCACCACTGATGCATTGTCCCCTTCAACCGATGGGACTCCGTAGCTTATTAGCTTGTCCATGGCGAAATCCACCAAACATGTAGCTATTTAGTCAATTGTATATGTGGGTGAACATGAACATGGCTACAAACGGATTTGTACCAGTATTTTAAACTATTGAGGTAACAATGAGTTTTGTCCCCTTCAACCGAACAGATGTGATCTCACCACCGATGCATTGTATGTAACAATGAGTTCTGTCCCCTTCAACTGAACAAATGTGGTGATCTCACCACTGATGCATTGATCGACAGGCGCCTCGCTGTCAACAGACACGTCATCTACAATTGAAAGAATAACGTCATTAAATCCTCAAATAAATCTAGAAAAATATGAACACCCATGTTAAGTCGGGGACTTAAACCCGGATGAACAGATTTCAACACAAGGAAACCCAGCCAGCTGAGCTATGCTCAGTTTGCTGGCATGTAATCGGTATGGATAGATAGAAACCATATATTGTGTACAAAGACCGTACTCAGTACTATTACCAATAATATATATATATATATATATATATATGAGTTTTTTTATATGTATTTTATATTATTGCCTCTCAATGTGACGTTGGTAGGGCGCCCGGAAGGGCGCTTCCTTTTCTAGTATATATATACTGCCTTGTGATCTTCCTATATATATACTGCCTTGTGATCTTCCTATATATATATATATATATATATATATATATATATATATATATATATATATATATATATATATATATATACTGCTAGTGAAAAGTGAGAATGAAATCAAATCCGATCCTTAGGGTGTTGTCTGCGGCAGTAATCGGATTCTTGATCGGCGTTCCTTTTGCCGTACAAATGACATCAAAGCTATTCCCGTTGAACCTTGTTGGTGATGGAAACTACAACGCCAGCGGCAGCAACATATTTGCCAGATTTTCAACACCGTTCAGAAATAGCACTTCTAATTATACTGCAGAGGGGACTCCTCTGCTGCAGTCAAATGCCACTTCAGATTCAGAGGTACAAACTCTCAACTTGTCAGAAATCAAGTCCACGCCAGTGGGACTTGACGAAGATCATGTTTCAACATATGTTACTGTAACTTGGTTCATATACATACCTTGGGGGGCATGTTTGACGTTTTTTACATGCTTCGTGTGCCGTAGAAGATTGCTCTGCCGGCAAAACCAAAAGGCGCGGAGCGGCTACCACCAAACATCATTGTTCGAGAGTCTGATCTTCACCTGCGCGGCTCTGGGGACACCCGCGTGAGGTCTCTCTCTCTCTCATGATCCTCGTCCTCTCATCCTTCCTTGCTTCCATTTAATTTGCTTCTAACTAACTTTACTGAATCGATACTAGTACACAAATAATTTGAAGCAACGTCTCCTTTTTTTAAGCCACCCCTACAACAAACGGTTCTCATCTAGACCTACCCCTGCAAATCAATTTGTAGGGGCTGCTGGTATTATTAGCCGCCCTTACAAATGGCCCTATTTGTAAGGACGGCTCTAGATCCAGCCGCATTTATAAATGTATTTGTAGGGGCGGCTAGATTTAAAGGCGCCCCTACGAATGGACGTCAAATAGTAAAAATTAAATTCTAAAATTTGATTTCTTTTCAAATGACCTTGGATGACGAACGTTGTAGTTGATAATTTTTTCATTTGAAATCATTTTGTCACGGAAAACTACGTTTGAATTTCTCAAATTTGAAATTTGAATCTTTCAAACTACCACGGATGGAGAAATAACCCAAACAAAAGTTGTAGACCTCGAAAAGTTATAGAACTTTGTAGTTGACAACTTTTTTATTTGAAATCATTTTGTCAAGGAAAACTAATTTGAATTTCTTACATTTAAAATTTGAAATTTTCAAACGACCTCGAATGGAGAAACAGCAACAACAAAAGTTGTAGATCTTAAAAAGTCATACAATTTTGTAGTTGATAACTTTTTTATTTGAAATCATCTAGTTGGGGATAATTACGTCTAAATTTCTAACATTTGAAATTTAAATTTTTCAAACAACATCGGACTGAGAAACAGCAAAAACATCCTCATATATATTAAGCACATGGCCTCATGCAGGGTTGGGTTGGGTTGACGCGATTAATTAGTAAGTATATATTTTGTTGGGTGTCAATGCGATGAGCAGGACACCCCCACTCACAAATACCTTGTGGCGCTGACAGTGGGTTACAACGAGAGAGTCAATGTCAATGCGACAGTTCACAAGGTAACACTGTAAAAAATTATACGTTACTTGACTGATTGCTTCCATCCTGGTTTGTTTCTGATGGTTTGCTGTAAACTGAATGAACACCGATGGATGGAGCAGTTCTCGGACAATTTCGATGTGATGCTGTTCCACTACGACGGTCGGACGACAGAGTGGGACGAGTTCGAGTGGTCCAAGCAAGCCATTCATGTCAGCGCCAGGAAGCAGACCAAATGGTGAGCAGCGACAGCTAGCAACAAACAGTTCCTTCTTTGGGGGTGTGGGGTGCATCATGCACTGAAAATGCATGCAATGCAACAAACACATGCATCATTTTTTCCCCATGTAGGTGGTATGCCAAGAGGTTCATGCACCCCAGCATCGTGGCGCCATACGACTACATCTTCCTGTGGGACCAGGACCTTGGAGTTGAGACCTTCGACGCGGAGGAGTACATCAAGATTGTGAAGAAGCACGGGCTAGAAATTTCGCAGCCGGGCCTGGACATCACCAGGGGGGTCAAGAACTACAATATCACCGTCAGAAGGAACGACACCGAGATACACACGTAAGTACTGTATTATTAGCTAATAATAACTATACTTACATTTTTTTTACGTTAGTCCATTATCTTCTCATTTCCCACTTTTTGTTTTAATTAATTTGTGAAATAAAATGGGTTCATCCATCGTCACCTTATTCATCACAAGCTAATAATTAGTATTAATACGAGAAATAGAGTCATTTCACTAAATCTAAAGAATATACTCATACACTAGATCACCACATCTAGAATAAATGATTTCTCAAAATAAACACCATGTAAAACCTACAAAGATTCAGAAGCGCTTTCTTTCTTTCTCAAAGGAAAAACGCAACTTCCACCCACAAAATTCACTAACAAATAGTCAAACAAAACTCTCAAACTCTTTCCTTTGAAAGTTACACCAAAACAAAATAACGGATTCCCAAACATAATACCCCATCACAAATAAATCAAGTACTAGTACAAAACAAATTTGTACAGTTGGATCTATCCGCAAACCGATTAGGAAAACATAGTAAAAATGTGATCGAAGTAGATATATCTAGAGACGTATAATAACTTATGATAACCTCTGTAAGTGAATATACATTTATGATACATGTGTTACTGGAACTCATGATGACATTTACCATAATGTTATAGTAAATCACTTAGGAGGAGTTGTAGTAATCTCGTAAACTCATACAATCATTATGGTAACTCACTACCACAAACTTCAATGCTAAAGACGGGTGAAATATATATCCAGAGGCGCAGGGCACACCCGCCTCTGAATGATGGTCATTGAAAATCACAATTTCCAGAGGCGGGTCATTTGCACATCTCTAAAAATAAATTTCCAAAGTAAAAAAAAATACTAGTTCGGCGAGTCCTGTGTAGGCCGACTAAACCCATCCAGGAAGCCTGCCCATCTCCAGATGCAAAGCCCCGCCACTTCACTACCGCTAGTGTCGATGAAGCAAGAAGCCACCACCAGTGTCGGGGAGAGGGGCTGCTGCCGCCCTAATCTGCTCCAGATCAAGCCACCGGTGCCAGGGAGAGGGCCACTATCACCCCGATCTACTCCGGACCTGGCCATCTGTATTGGTGAAGAGAGAAGCCAATGCCAAGCCTGTAGCCACCAAGACCGTTCAACCGCTTGCCCTGAGGACGATAGAGAGAGAACACATGAGAGGCGGTGTCGATAGTCTAAACTCGGAAGAGATATTGAAGCCCTCACCTCGCCAGATCAAGTACCCCCATGACTGGATCATCTCGCAAACCCTACGTCGTGCATCCTCCCTGCCGCAAGTTGTGAGAGCAGAAGAGAGGGAGGGACAAGAGGAAGATGAGAGAAGCGTCGTCGGCTGCGATACTGAGGAGATCTCGCCGCCGACCCTGTCATGTGGCAGAACCGCCTGAAATAACACGCTTTCAGAGGTGCTCGTCTTCTACTAGACACTAAGCACCCCAAAAATTAGCCACATCGGACAGTTCCGTCGAGCACACCCTAAGGGAGAACTTGAACAATCCACGTTTTCACCCAGGATCCAATAATGAGTACGAGCTTACAGTACTTAGTCCATTTCATACAACAAGTGTTCTCGAAAATACATTATTACAATACCAAGTTCAGAATGCGGAATTTAAACAGCGAAATTGAAATAAACATCTAACGATAAGATACAAGGATCCGTCTGTGCCCACCAGAAGAATCCTCCACACAACAGCCACTCCTTAAGCTGCACCTGCAATAGGGGTAATAGACCCTGAGTACACAATGTACTCGCAAGACTTACCCGACTAGTGGGAATAATTTCCTGACTTCAAAGGATATGATAAGCTTTATGGTTTGCTAGGTTTCCTTTTTGCCAAAAGCATTACTAGTAGTGAATCGTTATGTATGTATTTTATTAGCAGTCATGATTAGTTCATTAGCTAACCATTCCATGTAAGCACCTGTAGTACTTTCAAGCAAGAGTTGAGCAATCAGATCCATTCATGCCATTTTATCTTTCAATTCTTACTATGGTGCTAGATCATAGCCAAGTCGTACTGTATCACACGACGATTCGTGAACTAATGTATCCCAGCTGGTTACCCCAAAACACACGTCCCGCTTGTACCCCGGGCACAAGCAAGACCAACCCACCACTCTCCTGTCAAGGGGTCTAGGTCCCCATCCAAACTTGGACTCCAAGCCCCCACTCCTGAGTCCCAGACTCAGTGTGGTGCTTAGACCACCACCATCCCCACCTCCAATCAGTTGGTCCGGAAAGAGCCGAAACCAACGACAAGAGAGCAACGAACCTTCCCGCTCCCATAAGCAAGTATGTGCCCAGGATAATAAGTCTGTGACCTGACTAGAATCCACAGCAACGGACGGTCCTTAACCGACAAGGATAGGAAAAATAGTGTAACCAAGCTATTCTCCGTTGTTCGCACAATACCCGTACCATATCCCTGTCCGGTCTCCATTTCCTTTCATCATTTTATCATGAGAGTAATAATAATAATCACCTCTTGTGAGTAACGGCATATTACTCACGCTACTCATAGCCCAAGCATAGCAGCTACTCAACCTATGCTAGTAGGACTCATAGGTAGGTTATCTATGCATGTAGTTTCAATATAAGTCATGTAATGTAAATGCACATCACATATATATATCCAGTGATTATTTAAAATAAGGGTTATGCACTGGGGTTTGCCTTGGGCAAGCGGGGTGTCAGGTAAGTCAGTCAGTGATGGCTCCGGGACCTCCTCATGCACGAGGACCTCCTCCTCGTACCCCTCGACCACCTCTTCGTACTCCTACTCTCCGGCGGTCACGAACTCCACCAACTCGTTCTCTACATGCATGCAATGATGATGCAACACTTAATATTTTAGCAACAACAACTCTTAAAATAAGAATACACATGCTAAGCTACTAAGCTAGCTCTAATGACTAAGATACCAAGCTAATCATTATCTCTACCAAATAGATTTCAAGCTCACCCTACAAGTGCTTAATTTTTATAAATCAATATCATGCCATTATTCATTTAACCTTAATGGGTATTTAGCTACCATATTAAATAGTCTATTTTAGGGCTACAAAAATTACAGCAAGCACCTAATAATGCCATGAAGCTACTATAGAAATTTCAGAGTTAAACCTATCACGAATTTGCCACAACAATTCCTACAAATATTATCATAATAATTTTAAATGCTTTCAATTGATTTAATATATCTCAGCATTATCACTGATAGGCATAAACTAATCACACCAACAGATAGATCACATTTTTAGGAACCTAACAAAATTGGTTTCACGATTTTTGGACATTTGTACGAATTTATATTAAATATACAAATCTAACCCAGAATTGAAATAGAAAAGCTTTACTAATTCAGCTAGAAAAAGAAAAAGACCAAAACGGCCTAGTGCGGCCCAACTCGGGATTGGCCCGCGCGCGAAGACGGCCTACGTGGGGAGCCCACAGGTGCGCTGACGCTCTTGCAGAAAAGCCTGGCTTTTAGACAAACAACCCGCGGTCCATGCTACTATTCCTAGAGATAGCACTTATGCAAAAAGACCCTTGTACTCTCTCCTCTTTACAATGGCATGGTCCCTGGCCTCCCCCGCACGCTCCGGTGCTGCAAGCGGTGTCACTAGCGACAACGCTGGCTACCCAAGACCCATGCTAACCTAGCTAAGAGGCCAAATCTCACCAAGGGGTCGACGTGAGGCGATGGGCAGCGGTTGCACGAGCCAGGATGCCGTAGAAGGACCTCTCCACGACGGCGGGCACCCTGCGGCAATGGCAATGCCGTTCAGGTGAGCCGTAGCAACAACAAGGCTGTAGGGGTAGTGGGTGAGCAACGACGACTCACCAGTGACCTAACCGAGGTGTTGGCTCGGTCGGAGATGACCCGAGCGAGGCTGGCCACGTGCGCGTTGCGAGGTGAACGACGGACTACAAAGGCACGGCCGCGTCAGCGGCAAGGAGGTGGCACTAGAGCTACGACTAGCATGCGCACGATGAAGAGGGGTTCTAGGCGGGGCTAGTGGTGCGGTCAATTCGATGCGAGATGGTGAGGTTGGAGGTAGCCACGATGAGGCGGGCTGGGCCTTAATGGCGCGGCGGTGGGAGCAAAGCTCCAAAATTGGAGCTCGACCTGGCCGTAATCAAGGCGGGGTGGGGCAGTCGGCAAGAGGACGTAAAGGCGGAGACACGAGCACTAGGAATTGATGATAGGTGCTCGTTCTCTGGCTCACCGTGACCATGACTCGACGGCAGCAGAAAGCAGAGGGAGAAAGAGAGAAACAAGGCGCGACAGGTGGGCTTGGTTCATCCTCTCCTTGGCGGGACGCGACCGGTTGTGGCCGAGGGACCTATGTCCAAGCACGAGGGGACGAGTGCGAGCGTCCGTGACCAGCCATGGCCCACGCGCCGCAGCGCCATTAATAGCGTGACGACGGCGTGCACGACCACATGAGGATGGCACCCAACCGAGCCAGGGAAGGGGCAGCGCGATGCAGCGGTAGTGTCGCGACGCAAGGCAGCAGTGGGCGGAAGCGACGGCAGCGGCAGTGTGACCGCGACGTCTCCAATGGCGGCAGCGCGAGGTAGGACAGTAGGGCGCGGGGCCAACGGCTCGCTGCGACCGGCCTCAGCCAAACCCAGGCTGCTCGACTGACCCAGCATGGCGGCACAGGGTGACCGCGTGAGACGCGACCATGTGCGTAGCGTGGGGAGGCCATGCGGTGACTACGCACCCGATGCCAACCAACCCAAGACAAGTACGTGCACGAATTTTAAAGCGCTGATCATGACCAAACCGTTGCTCCTAAACCTAAACTGGCTTCACTGCACTCAAGATGGCATGTAGAACTATTAAATCAAATCATAGCACTACACCACTCCTTAACCCAATCTCTCCAAATAAATTGCTAAACATAGCAGCGTCTAGCTGTTGACAGACTTGGAAATTTTCTATGTTTTGAACTAAACTTGATTTCAATTTGCGATTTCTAGGTTATTGAAAATATTACAAAGCAATATTATTTTTCAAAAGCAAATATTTCATTGTCATCTACAAAGTTTGTACTTCAAACTTTATTTAAGTATCACACACATGTTCTATAGTATTTTTGCTTAATTAAAATTGGTTTTAAACCCTATTTGATATGCATGAACCATCGAATCAACTTTCGTTTAGCATTTTTATTTATCATTTTGAGTTACAGAAATTGATCTACACACTTCACCACATGCATTAACACACAAGTATGATGCTCATGAAATGTTTTAGTAGATGATTAACGGGGTAACACTGAGGATGTTATAGCTCTACCCCCCTTAAATAAAATCTCGCCCCGAGATTTCATGTGCCTACTATGGGAAAAGAGATAAGAAATAAATTTCAATTTAAACAACTACCTCGATGAACTAGAAAGAAGTTGAGGATAATGCTTCAAGATATAGCTTTCTTGCTCCCACATTGCTTCGTCCTCCGATTGACTTTGCCACTAAACTTTATAAAACTCCACCACATTGTTTCTAGTCACTCTCTCTTTTTCATCCAAAATCTTGACAGGATGCTCAATATAAGACAAGTCGGGCTGGAGGGGAAGTCCTTCAATTTCCACAGCTTCATCGGGGACCCGAAAACATTTCTTTAATTGAGAAACATGGAAGACATTATGTACTGCTGACAAAATATCCGGGAGCTGGATACGGTTGGCAACAGAACCACACTGGGCCAAAATCTTGTAAGGTCCAACATAGCGAGGGGCTAACTTTCCCCGGACACCAAAGTGATGCACCCCTCTCATGGGTGACACTTTGAGATATACATGATCACCAACTTCAAATTGCAAGGGCCTTCTTCGCTTGTCCGCATAAGTCTTCTAACGACTTTGAGCAGTCTTCAAATGACTTTGAATAACACTGACTTGCTCTCGAGCTTCTTTGATAAAATCAGGTCCGAAATAACAATGGTCTCCCACCTCAACCCAATTAAGAGGTGTCCTACATTTCTTGCCATACAGGGCCTCAAATGGTGCCATTCGAATGCTTTCTTGATAACTATTGTTATAAGAAAACTCAGCTAGAGTCAAGCATTCGTCCCACTTTTCTAGAAAAGAGATGACACAAGCCATCAACATATCCTCAAGTACCTGATTGACTCTCTCTGTCTGACCGTCAGTTTGCGGATGATAAGCTAAACTTCTAAGGAGACTAGTACCATGACATTTCTAGAGCTGCTCCTAGAAATGAGAGACAAAGACTGACCCTCTATCGAAAACAATGGTAAGGGGAACTCCATGCAGGGACACAATCCGGTCAAAATACAACTAAGCATACTTCTTGGCTAAATATTTGGTATCCACTGGGAGGAAATGAGCGGACTTGGTAAAGCGATCCACAATGACCCAAATAGAGTCAAACCCCTTTGCCATGCGGGGCAAACCCACAACAAAGTCCATGGAAATATCCTCCCATTTCCAAACAGGGATAGGCAAGGGCTATAGAAATCCAGGCGTACACATATGGTCCGCCTTAACCCTTCCACAAATGTCACATTCTAAGATGTATTTGGTAATATCCTGTTTCATATTCGGCCACCAATACAAGTGACGCAAATCATGATACATCTTGTTACTTCCAAGATGAATGGATAACTTGGAGTTGTGAGCTTTGTCCAAAATTTTTCTCCTAAGCTCATCACTTAAGGGAACCACCAATCGGTTCTTGAACTTCACAACACCTTGGTCATCAACACTGAAATGAGGACCCGCCCTTCGGCAATTAACTTCTTGATATGCAGAATTTATGAAACATCTTGCCTTTGCTCTATAATAATTTGCTCAAGTAGATCCGAGACTAGAGCAATGTGGGCTAGCACCTCAGCATGGTTGAGAGACAAGGATTCTTCTTCAACTTGATGCGACTTCCGACTTAAGGCATCAGCCACTACATTAGCTTTTCCAGGGTGATAATGAACTTTTAAATTGTAATTCTTGATTAGCTCCAGCCATCTCCGTTGCCTCATATTTAACTCAGACTGAGTGAAAATATATTTGAGGCTCTTGTGATCCATATAAATATGCACTTTATTTCCCAACAAATAATGCCTCCAAATTTTTAGAGCGTACACCATAGCAGCCAGCTCTAAATCGTGAGTGGGATAATTCAACTCGTGCTTTTTCAGCAGACATGAAGCATAAGCTATCACACGTCTATCCTACATAAGCACGCATCCCAATCTAGTCCTTGAGGCATCACAATACACATCAAATGGCCTGTCAATATCTGGTTGGGCGAGAACAGGAGCAGTGGTAAGAAAGTGCTTCAGAGCTTAGAAAGCTTCATCACAAGCCAAACTCCATACAAACTTGACATCTTTCTGGAGCAACTTGGTCATTGGTTGGGCTATTTTGGAAGTCAGGAATGAAGCACCGATAATAACCAGTAAGACCAAGGAACTGACGGATCTAATGCACTGACTTTGGAGACTTCCAATTTAACACATCTTGCACATTGCTTGGGTCCATAGAGAACCCTCAGGTGTCAAAACTTGTCCCAAAAGCTGCATTCGATCTAACCAAAACTCACACTTGCTGAATTTGGCATATAGCTTGTGTTCCCTTAATCGAGTCAGTACTATCCGAAGGTGCTGTGCATGCTCTTCATTGTTCTTGGAGTATATCAAAATATCATCAAGGAACACCACTACAAACTTATCCGACTCCGGCATGGAGACTAAATTCATGAGATACATGAAGAATGCAGGAGCATTGATGAGACCAAAGGACATGACTAGGTATTTAGACAGACCATACCTAGTAGAGAAAGTTGTCTTTGGTATATCTTGTGACCGAATCTTAACTTGGTAATACCCAGAACGAAGATCAATCTTTGAAAACACCTTGGCACCAGCCAACTGATCGAACAAAGTATCAATATAAGGTAAAGGATACTTATTCTTAATAGTTACCGCATTGAAAGAGCGATAATCCACACACATCCACAGAGTACCGTCCTTCTTCTTCACAAAAATAGCTGGGCAACCCCATGGGGAAGAGCTAGGACGAATAAAGCCCTTCTCCAATAATTTCTCTAACTGCTTCTTCATTTCTGCTAGTTCTTTAGGAGCCATGCGGAAGGGATGTCGTGAGATAGGAGCAGTGCTAGGTTCTAACTCAATAGTAAACTCCACGTCCCCATCCGATGGCAACCTAGGTAGATCTTTAGGAAAGACATCTGGAAATTCATAGACCACAGGAATAGAAGCAAGATCACGAGAAGCTTCAACATGAGCAACAACTGGTAAGACTGGATCTGAGGGCATAAGGAGAGACATCCTATCCTCAAAAGAAGGAAGCCATAACTCAAAAACTCTCTGCTTAAGGTTCAAGACGACCCCATAAACCCGCAACCAGTTCATGCCTGAAATTGCATCTATGCCTTGCCTAGACAGCACCATGAACTGGAGGCGGTAAGTGTGAGTGGCTAGCACTAATTTGACTATATCCGTCCGAGTAATAACACACAACTGTGCACCCGAAGTACTGATTCTATAGGTAATAGGAATAGCCACAAGAGATATATTGTGCCTCTATGCAAACCCCATGCTCATGAATGAATATGATGCACCAGAATCAAACAATACATATGCTAGGTGGGAATCAATGGTAAACATACCAGCCATCACAGGTTCATTCTACAAAATCTCCTCAGCCTCAGTGAAGTTGACTTATCCAGAGCGGCTTACGGGCACCTTCTTCTTGATAATCGTCCTCTTGACCAGACGGGAGTTGGCTGAAGGCTGGGAAGACTGCGTAGGCTAGTTTTGTGGACACTCCGGAGCATAGTGGCCCTCCTTGCCACACTTGAAACAAACACCCGGCTTGTTAGCCTATCCCTGACAAGGCAGAACTTGCTGTCCCTAAGGCTGCTGTTGCACCTGCTGAGTAGGTGGACGATACTGGGTGGGAGGTGCCTGGTGAGTCTACGGACTCTGACGGGACGGCTGTCCACCCAGAGAGTGATACGACATCCTCCTAACAACCTACACCTTCTGAGCCTGTGAGTGACTAGAAGATCCAGTGATCACCCGCTTGTGCTTCCACTCCGCCAAAGAATCACGCTGAAGTCCCTCCATAGCAATGGTTGCATTCATCAAAGCACCAAAAGTCTGATATCACCCAGTGTACAGCTCCTTTTGCAAGATGCAAGAGAGGTCGCGGTAGAAACGGTCCCTCTTCTTCTCATCAGTGTCTACATGGATCCCAGCATACTATGCAAGATTGTTGAACTTGTTCACATAATCCATCACAATCATACTCTCGTGCTTCCGATTCAGGAACTCAGTCAACTTCCTATTCAGCAAACCAGTAGGAATATAGTACTCACAGAAACCAGTGGTAAACTCCTGCCAAGTCACACGGTGGTCTGCCGGCTGCATGGCATTGAAAGTATCCCACCATGCACTAGCAGACCCTAGAAGCTGCTGTGTGGCAAAGTGCACCTTCTGCTTTTTAGTTACAGTGAGCAGCTGCAACTTCTGCTCCAGAATACGAAGCCAATGCTTCGCATCCAGAGGCTCAGCAGTTGGCGTGAACGTGGATGGGTGTGTCTTCAGGAAGTCCTGGTAGGAACAGGGCCTCGTGGGAGCGTGGGCACCACCCCCGTTCCCGCCATTGCCACTGGGGCCTCCATGGTCGAAGCCACCAATAGCATGGGCAAGCATCTCCAAGGTACGGGCTAACTCATGCCGAGCAGCCAGCATCTCCACCATCATCTCTGCATGGGTCATCAGAGGTGGTGGTGGCGGAGGAGGAGGAACCAGAAGTGGGGCCTCATGGCTGTCCCCATTGGTGTTGCCATTGTCCTCACCACGACCGTTATCACCCTAGTCTACCCCAGCGCTGGTACTCCCCCGACCAAACCTCAGGTTCATCTATAAACAGATAAGAACCAACCATTAGGGATAACCCTCCAGATTAGGAACAAGAGACTTAGAGAAATGATAAGGCTTTTATTAAAACATTCTTTTAGGTTATCCTATCAATTCACTAATCCAAAATATATATGTGGGGAAAGTTTAGTTTAAGCAAGATTCACTTTTCATGATGCAAGCATCGGCCTACCCATTCACTCAAGCCAGAATATAGTGGCATTCGTAAAAAAAAATCAGCATATCGCACAATCACTTTCCGCTTGCTAAATGATTCTTACGCAGCGTCAGTTAGTGTAACTACAGAAAATTGATTAGATAAAACCAGTGCCGCAATCCTAGATAGACCATATTGCTAGGGCTTATACTTATTTACGTAATTTTATCGCATCCTATTTTTCGCAAAACTTTTGTTGGTCAAATTTTAGATTTTGAAAAGAGTTATGAAACTCATAACTCAATATTGGCTCCGATACCACCTGTGGCGGAACCGTCCAAAATAACACGCTTTCGGAGGCGCTCGTCTTCTACTAGACACTAAGCACCCAAAAAATTAGCTACATCGGACAGTTTCGTCGAGCACACCCCAAGGGAGAACTCGAACAATCCACGTTTTTCATCCAGGATCCAATAATGAGTACGAGCTTGCAATACTTAGTCCATTTCATACAACAAGAGTTCTCAGAAATACATTATTACAATACCAAGTTCAGAGTGTGGAATTTAAACAGCGGAATTAAAATAAACATCTAACGATAAGACTTATCTGACTAGTGGGAATAATTTCCCTGAGTACACAATTGACACTCCTCAAGCTGCACCTGCAACAGGGGTAATAAACCCTGAGTACACAATGTACTCGCAAGACTTAACCGACGAGTGGGAATAATTTCCCGACTCCAAAGAATATGATAAGCTTTATGGTTTGCTGGGTTTCATTTTTATGAAAAGCTTTACTAGTAGTGAATCCTTATGTATGTATTTTATTAGCAGTCATGATTAGTTCATTAGCTAACCATTCTATGTAAGCACATGTTCTACTTTCAAGCAAGAGTTAAGCAATCAGATCCATTCATCCCCTTTCATCTTTCAGTTCTTACTTCGGTGCTAGATCATAGCCAAGTCATACCGTATCACACGGCGATTTGTGAACCAATGTATCCTAGCTGGGTACCCCAAAACACACGCCCCGCTTGTACCCCAGGCACAAGCAAGACCAACCCACCACTCTCCTGTCAAGGGGTCCAGGACCCCATCCAAACTTGGACTCCAAGCCCCCACTCCTGAGTCCCGGACTTAGTGTGGTGCCTAGACCACCACCATCCCCACCTCCAATCAGTTGGTCCGGAAAGAGCTGATACCCACGATAAGAGAGCAACGAGCCTTCCCACTCCCACATGCAAGTATGTGCTCAGTACAATAAGTCTGCGACCTGACTAGAATCCACAGCAACGGATGGTCCTTAACCAACATGGATAGGGAAAATAGTGTAACCAAGCTATTCCCCATTGTTCGCGAGACAGAACCTATTACACCCACCAATACCCGTACCATATCCCTGCCCGGTCTCCATTTCCTTTCACCATTTTATCATGAGAGTAATAATAATAATCACCTATTGTGAGTAATGGTAGGTTACTCACGCTACTCATAGCCCAAGCATAGCAGCTACTCGACCTATGCTAGTAGGACTCATAGGTATGTTATCTATGCATGTAGTTTCAATAAAAGTCCTGTAACGTAAATGCACATCACATATATATATATATATCCATTGATCATTCAAAATAAGGGTTATGCACCGGGGCTTGCCTTGGGTAGGTGGGGTGTCAGCTAAGTCAGTCAGTGATGGCTCCGGGACCTCCTCCAGCACGAGGACCTCCTCCTCGTAGTCCTCGATCACCTCTTCGTACTCCTACTCTTCGACGGTCACGAACTCAACCAACTTGTTCTCTACATGCATGCAATGATGATGCAACACTTAGTATTTTGGCAACAACAACTCTTAAAATAAGAATACACATGCTAAACTACTAAACTAGCTCTAATGACTAAGATACCAAGCTAATCATTATCTCTACCAAATAGATTTCAAGCTCACCCTACAAGTGCTTAATTTTTATAAACCAATATCATGCCATTATTCATTTAACCTTAATGGGTATTTAGCTACCATATTAAATAGTCTATTTTAGGGCTACAAAAATTACAGCAAGCACCTAATAATGCAATGAAGCTACTACAGAAATTTCAGAGTTAAAGCTAGCACGGATTTGCCACAACAATTCCTACAAATATTATCATAATAATTTTAAATGCTTTCAATTGATTTAATATATCTCAGCATCATCATAGATAGGCATAAACTAATCACACCAATAGATAGATCACATTTTTAGGAACCTAACAAAATTGGTTTCACGATTTTTGGACATTCGTACGAATTTATATTGAATATACAAATCTAACTCAGAATTGAAATAGAAAAGCTTTACTAATTTAGCTAGAAAAAGAAAAAGACCAAAACAGCCCAATGCGGCCCAACTCGGGCTTGGCCCGCATGCGAAGACGGCCTATGCGGGGAGCCCACAGGTGCGCTGACGCTCTTGGAGAAAAGCCCTTGGCTTTTGGACAAACAACCCGCGGTCCACACTACTATTCCTAGAGACAGCACTTATGCAAAAAGACCCTTGTACTCTCTCCTCTTTACAACGACATGTTCCCTGGCCTCCCCCGCATGCTCCGGCGTGGCGAGCAATGACACTAACAACAACGCTGGCTACCCAGGACCCATGCTAACCTAGCTAAGAGGCTGAATCTCACCTAGGGGTCTACGCAAGGCGACGGGCGGCGGTTGCACGAGCCGGGACGCCGTAGAAGGACGTCTCCACGATGGGGGGCACCCTATGGCAATGGCGACGCCGTTCAGGTGAGCCGCAGCAACAACAAGGCTGTAGGGGTAGTGGGTGAGCAACAACGACTCACCAGTGACCTAACCGAGGTGCCGGCTCGGTCGGAGATGACCCAAGCGAGGCTGGCCACGTGCGCGCTGCGAGGTGAACGACGGACTACAAAGGCACGGCCACGTCAGCGGTGAGGAGGCAGCACTAGAGCTACGACTAGCATGCACACAACGAAGAGGGGTTCTAGGCGGGGCTAGTGGTGCGGTCAATTTGACCTGAAATGGAGAGGTTGGAGCTGGCCACGATGAGGCGGGCTGGGCCTTAATGGCGCGGCGGTGGGAGCAAAGCTCCAAAATTGGAGCTCGGCCTAGCCAAAATCAAGGTAGGGTGGGGGCGGTCGGCAAGAGGACGTAAAGGCAGAGACACGGGCACGAGGAAATGTTGATAGGTGCTCGCTCTCTGGCTCACCATGACCGCGACTCGACGACAGCAGAAAGCAGAGGGAGAAATAGAGAAACGGGGCGCGACAGGTGGGCTCAGTTCGTCCTCGCCTTGGCTGGACGCGAGCGGTTGTGGCTGAGGGACCTACGTCCAAGCATGAGGGGATGAGCACGAGCGTCCTTGACTAGCCATGGCCCACGCGTCGCAGAGCCATTAATAGCGTGACGACGGCGTGCACGGCCACGTGAGGACGGCACCCAACCGGGCCAGGAAGGGGGTAGCGTGACGCAGCGAGCAGACGCAAGTACAGGAGTGACATGACAGCAGTGGTAGAGTCATGATGCGAGGCAGCAGTGGGCGGATGCGATGGCAGTGGCAGCGCGGCCGCGACGGCTCCAATGGTGGCAGTGCGAGCGGGACAGTAGGGCGTGGGGCCAACGGCTCGCTACGGTCGGCCTCGGCCAAGCCCAGGTGGCCCGACTGACCTAGCGTGGTGGCATAGGGTGACCGCATGAGACGCGACCATGTGCGCGGCCTAGGGAGGCTGCGCGGTGACCGCGCACCCGGCGCCAACCAACCCGAGACAAGTATGCGTACGAATTTTAAAGCGGTGATCACGACCAAACCGTTGGTCCTAAACCTAAACTAGCTTTACTGCACTCAAGATGGAATATGGAACAACTAAATCGAATCATAGCACAACACCACTCCTTAACCCTATCCCTCCAAATAAATTGCTAAACATAGCAACGTCCAGCTGTTGACAGACTTGGAAATTTTCTAAGTTTTGAACTGAACTTTATTTCAATTTGTGATTTCTAGGCTATTGAAAATATTACAAAGCAATATTATTTTTCTAAAGCAAATATTTCATTGTCATCTACAAAGTTTGTACTTCAATATTATTTAAGTATCACACACATGTTCTATAGTATTTTTGCTTAATAAAAATTGGTTTTAAACCCTACTTGATATGCATGACCGATAGCAGAACCAGGATAAACCGTTGTATCCTCTCTGTGTTCTTTGTGTTCTTGAGTCCACCCGAGCCACTAGAGACAGACACTCAGTGGCAGCGGATGAACAACAATGCTTGCTGCGGTTTCGACCCCGCGACAGTTGGCGTACTAGGTAGGGGAGCGTGTCAAGTGTGATTCAAGCTCTAAGGTGGTTGGAGCCACCCACGTCATCGCTGGAGCAAGCGGCGCCACCACAGACGGTGGCGTCTGCTTCCCCAGTGAGTTCTTTGTCATAGCTGGCGCCTTCATCCTGGGCTAGGTCCTCAACTTTGGGAGCCTGGCCTACATCGCTAACCGCTATGGTGAGCTTCACCCACTACAGGAGGTTGCACCGGCAGGTGATGAGCCCCCGGCGCGATCTCCCCTGTCGGGCCTCTTGGGAGTAGATCTTGAGGTCCTCGCATGGAAAACCCGATGCGGTCTAGGTGAAAGGGTCAAGATGCCCAAGAGGGGGGGTGAATTGGGCTCATTCTAAATTTTTGCAATAATTAAGTCCTACACTTAGCCCACTTCACCCCTTGTGACTAGAATGTGTTTCTATTGTACTTCCGCACAAAAGTTTTACACCCTAGGTTCCAATCCTACTCTAGCATGGCAATTCTAGGAATGTAAAGACATGAAATGAATTGCTCAAATGTAAATGCTCAAAGTAAAGAGAGGGAAAGGAACGCGATGATGTTTTCCCAAGGTATTGGAGAGTTGCCACTCCCCACTAGTCCTCGTTGGAGCACCTGCGCAAGGATGTAGCTCCCCCTTGATCCACGCAAGGATCAAGTGCTCTCTATGGGCTGATTCTTTGACACTCCATCGTGGTGAATCGCCCACAACCGCTCACAACTTGACATGGGTCATCCATAAGCTCCGTCGGATGATCACCAAGCTCCCAATCACCACCGAGCCGTCTAGGTGATGGCGATCACCATGAGTAACAAGCACAAACTCTCACTTGACCAAGACAAGACTAATGAGAAAGGTGGATGCACACCTGCTACTCCCTATGCACTAACGAGGTCCTTAATCTTGGATTATCAAATCTCAATCACCCCACTAGGCTCTTGCTCTCCCTTGCACTCCAAAGGTGTTTCTTAGCTGAACAAATGGGCAAGAGACATCACATGGATCAGTGGAGTAAGTATTTATACCCCCTCATTCAAAACATAATGTTTGGAGGCTAAGTCAGCATTCTACGGGTTGACCAGACGCTCTGGTCAAGGTGACCGGACACTCCAGTCAGTTGTACCCGCCACTATGTTAGAGAGAGCCGTTAAGCTCTGACCGGACTCTGACCAGCGTCCAGTCAACACCCACCAGACATGTCCGGTCAAGAAAAATCCTCTCTGGAACCTTACTGATGTTGACCGGACGCTGGCACCCAGAGTCTGGTCACTTCTCTGTTCAGCGTCCGGTCTGGTACCGAATTCTGACCAGCGTCCAGTTAGCACCCACCGGACGCATCTGGTCAGGAAAAGCCTCTCCAGAACCTCTCCGAAGTGGACCGGACGCAGGTACCCTAGCGTCCGGTCAGTACCAGACGACTATAGTTGATCAAATGAACTGACCGAGCTCACCTTCCAACGTCTGGTCACAACCAGACCAGCGTCCGATCAATCATTTGACCCTCCATTCACTTCCAACTTGAAATCCTATATGAATGAAGTTGACACCAATTGATCTTAGGGCTATTCCTGAACTACCTAGTGCTAGGTTTGATAAGTGTGCACCACACCTAACCCACTAGACTTACCTAGGTCAAGCTACTAGTCCATACCCCCCTTAATAGTATGGCCAAAGGAAAAACAAAGTCCTAAACTACTCTAAGTGTCTCTCCAACACCAAACGACACTTAGAACTAGTCCGTCCTTTACATTGTCATCCATCCTTTGAAAACTGAAACGATTTCCATCGACAGGGGCACGACAACCATGATTGCCCAATCAATTTCCATTACCATGACCTAACTCAAATTGTCTCTACAAAACACACATTAGTCATAGTAATCTCGTGTTGTCATTAATCACCGAAACCCAACTAGGGGCCTAGATGCTTTCACTAGGCACGAACCCCCACCATATTGGACTATCATCGGATGATCTACAAGCTAGCCTTGTTCGTCACCAGATCACCACCAGCGAGATGCTCCCGCTGCTCGAGCGCTTCTAGTACTACCTCTCGGATCTGTCATTGGGATCTAGAGCACCGCTGCATCCTTCCAGCTAGAGTTGGAACACCTTGTCAGTCGGCAAGTGCCACGAGGCGCCATCCTCTCCGGTGCAGCAGGGACTAATGTCCCCTCGCTACGCGCCTTCCTTGAGATCCTCTCAGGGAATGGCACCGAGTACGACTCTGATGACATCGACGGTGATGACCCCATTGACTATGCCCCCGAGCTCACATTGTCGGACCAGAGTCCCCACAGCCTTGTGAACTACCTTCGGAAGAAGGAAGCTTGCTTGGAGGCACGGCAGGTGGATCTAGAGGCCGCTGAGGTAGGGCTCAAGCAGTGAAGGAAGGAGCTTGCGCAGCCCGCTGCCGCCCCCGCCGACGCCCGCATGGAGGCTCCCAGCATGTTATGTTCCCCACGTGACCTACAACATGGCGGCCGCCGCTTGCCATCTGGAGGCCATCTTCGACACGCTGGACCCAAAGACCAAGAAGCGGCTACATGAGGCAAGGCAACTCCTTCATGTCACCCTCGACCAGCAGGCCAAGAGCTCAGCGTCCCAACGCCGTGATGCCTCCTCTAGGCCGTCCTAGCTGGTGGCCACCGTCAATAGGGACCACTTGGACGCGCACGCCCCACCAACGGGAGGAGACAGCGGCAACACCTCCGGCAATGGCTCCAATCGCCCGAGGACCAGGGGCGCCAACCCCCAGCAGGAGCGAAGGCATGAGATTTCCCCTCACCGTCTGACCATGCGCAACCGGATCAGCGATGACCGCGATGTGCGTAGGGGCGAAGCTAGTATTAAATTTATGGTGGTGCACAATTTTAACAGCAATGTAAAAATATGTCTTCTTTCAACTGATTTACATGGTCAAAATAAGCTACTTAGTATGAAATATTTTTTCTAGCCTAGTGTTGGTGCACCACGCAAACTCAATGTGGCTTCGCCCCTGGACGTGCGCGACACCATCGAGGCCAAGTGCCATGCTCAGGCTCAGTCACGGACACCTGAGCGGCTGGAAGGAAGCCCTGCCTAGGATCACTTTGGCCCCCTAACGTTCGAGGCCAGGATCCGAGCAACCTCCTACCCCAGGTGCTTCCTACCGCCAACGCACATCTCCATGTATGACAGCAAGACCAACCTGGACCACTGGCTCAAGGATTACCACCTCGCCATGATGGCCGGGGATCCGACGATGACTTCATCGTGCAGTACCTGCCTCTGCTCCTATTGAGCTTAACGAGAGCTTGGCTCGAGCAGCTCGAACCCTGCAACATCCATTGCTGGGGTGACCTCTACTTGGTCTTCATTGGACACTTCCAGGGTATATACACTTGGCCTGGAAACTCATGGGACCTGTGCAATTACATGCAGAAGGACAACGAGACCCTCCGGGAGCACATTCAGTGATTCTCTAAGAAGCACAATGAGCTCCTCAACGTCACCGACAACAACGTGATCAATGCCTTCACCTATGGCGTGACTTGTGAGGTGCTCATCTAGCACTCGGATGTGAGGCCCCACAAACGATGCGGGAGCTTCTAGACATCACCACCAAGTACCCGATGAGCGAGGAAGCCGTCCAGGCCAACTTCAATGGCAAGACCAAGACCACCGCCCACCTCAATGGTGGCGACGGTGGCGGCGACCATGCCTTAGTCCAATGTTGCCGCGATAAGGGGGGCAGGGGCAGGAAACTCCTTGGGGACGAGATGGTGGCCACGGCCGAACACGTCGCCCCACCTCAACCCTACGGGTAGGGTGCGCACCCCAAGCACTTTGAGAAGGCGCTTGAGGCCCCCTACCATTCCACAGGGGACAGGGCAATGCCTTATGATCTTCGGGGGCTCCTAGGCATATGAGTCCCACCGGTAGTGCCACATCACCGAGCAGGAGGTGAATGCTATCCACACCCTAGCTGTCCTAACATTGCTCCGGTGGTCATAGATGGACATCACCTTCGACCAAGCTGATCATCCCGATCGTGTCCCTCATCTGGAGGGCTACCCGCTTGTGGTTAGCCTGATCATGGGCACCATGTGCCTATCCATGGTGCTCATGGATAGAGACAGCAGCATCAACATCCTCTATGCCAGCACCTTGGACCGATGAAGATCCCACGGAGCAGCTTGTGCCCCAACAGGGAGCTGTTCTATGGGATCATCCTAGGTAAGGTGGCCATACCCCTCAGGTGCATCCGGCTCAATGTCACCTTCCGCCAGTCGGACAACTTCTAGAAGAAGTCGCTCACCATTGAGGTGATGGACTTCCTCGGCGTCTACCACACTCTCCTTGGCTAGCCGTGCTTCGCCAAGCTCATGACTGTCCCCAACTACACCTACTTGAAGCTGAAGATGCCCAGCCCAAACAGGGTCATCACCGCCATGGGATGCTTTGAGTAGGCCACTACAATCAGGATAAGCAGTCGTACTGTCTACCTCCTATGTCCCCGCTAGCTCCGGCCGCAGCGTAGGAAGGGCACTAGTGAAGGAAGGGTCCCCGACGATGGTGACGCTCGATCAAGGCCATCGAGGCCAGGCGCTCGGCCCCCTAGAAGGGGCTAACCAGATCGAGGTGAGTTCCGACTTTTCCCCATGAGGGAAGGCCACTATCGAGCCCTCCACCCAGTAGCTCGACGCCCATGCCAAGTCAAGCTTGGCCATCTCCTTCCTTGACACATCACCCCAACAACAAAAACCAAGATAAGTCTTGTTCTCTTGACCCTTTCTCTCTCCTCACTGCTTTCCTTCCCGAGCAACTTCTTGCACGCTCAGCTACACCAAGGAACAGCTAACTTATAACTATCTTCCCTCTCTAAAGGGGCGCTGTGACCAAGGACGCCTTGCCACATAGGGTCAGGATGGATGGAGCGAGCCGAGCAACGTGGGACCCAAGCAAAGGATCAGCAAGCACTAACAGAATGGCCTCGACCACCGCATTACCAGCTATGTCATCTTTCCCCTCTCTCGTTTCCATTTTATTTCATTTCATTTTAGTTATCTGATTTGTCGATGGATCAAGTCGTCTAGCCACATGACGGCGTGGGGCCCCTAGATGGGGCATCGCTGAGGGTTCTAAGGCTAGATCATCAGGCTTCAAGGCCGCCCGAAGCACCTAAATAAAGTGTGAGGGACGTTCAGGGGTGGGCACAAGCGGCCTTAGCTGGGTGCTCAAAAGTGGAACCGGCCGCCCATCGAATGATGTCCGAGTACTGACCTTGAGCCACTCGTGGTGACCCAATGAGGGTGGCAGCGAGCCCCGAGCACCAGGTCGAATGGGTTCGAGAACTATACGAATGGCTCGGTCAGGAAGCTGAGAATCTTCCTCCTGGGGGACTGAGACAAGGCATGGAATGACCGTAAGCTTGGAATTCTCATGGACTTAACCGCTAGTAGCAGGGGCGTAGCGCTCTTTGCCACTGATGCTAGCGTCGTATCAAGCCCATCCCAATGAGGGATCAAAGCCTCTGAGCGACTCATGAGCAATGAGATTACAAACAAAAGTAATTTCATTAATAATTGGGAATGACCTAGTACAATATACGGCAGCCAAAAATCACTAAAAGCAAAAAATGTCGACGCTGCAGTGGAGCCTCCCCAAAGGGCTCGCTAGGCGACCGGCCATGCAAGTGACCCAACCTACTCCCTTCTCTCCCCGCTCTAGGATCACCGAGGAAGCTGAGGAGGGTCAAGGCACCCGAGCCTGAGCTCGGTGAGCCACCCGCAGGGGAGGTCAGTGGGCACTAAGAAGAGGCGGATATTTCTCAGCTACAGCTGGGAGATCAGCCCCATCCTCGACCGCCCGAGCCCCCCGGGCGGCATAACGTCTGCCCGACAACGTCTCTGGCTGAGGCTTGGAGAAATCCCAAGCACCTACGAGCCGCTCAGGAGCCTCTGATCTCTGCAAGTGACCAAAAGCCTGTAGGCGACTCCGTGTCATCTCCTCGCTACTACCACTCGTGCCTTCATAGGCGATGACACGGAGGTGGCTCAAGAGGGCAGGTCAACTACCGCTCGGCCCTGTCGCGCCGCACGCTTGATGGCGCCACCGCGAAGGGACCCAATACCGCGACCACCTCAACTCCAAGTCACGATTGGGGCCATGCTAGAATCCTTCCACTCTCGTGGGGGTGATCTAGTCAACAGAATGATAGGCTCACTCAGAGGGCGGCGTCGCACTCCATCGCCACCATGGTCATGTGTATTCGGATCTGAGAGGAAGAAGAGAGGTTGCTGGAGATGGGATAGTGGCGCCATGCCCTAAGGGCTCCACTTTATAGCCCAAGATGATGCGCTGTGAGCGGCCCTGAGCCCTCCGATCAGTCATCAACGGCAAAGGGCCCCGGTGTCGGCCAGACGCCCCTCAATCCCCGAAACGCGCCCGAGCGGTTGGGCGATGGCGGATGTGCAATAAAGGTGGAGTCAGGGAGGGCATTAACAACGAGTCAAGTCCTCGCTCCACCTTCCGTCAGACGCGCCGCCCACTCTGCGCATGCCTTCACACGGGACTTTAGGGGATCCGACTCCCCTCGGGCCCATCGGGCTTCATCAATGATCTGAATTCGCACACACCAAGTGTCATGGCCTCTCCTCTTCTAGATCTACACCATGTGGCCCAATGTCCCATCTCCTAGATGACGGGACGGCGTGGGGGTGCACGCCATAACTCCTCCAACCGGTGCAGCAGCCCAGACGCCATCAACTACTTGCACGGGACGTTAGAGGAAGGGGCACGTCCAGAAACCACCTCGCCCTCTAGCAAGGAGGCCCCATGACGTCCTTGGGAGCTATGCCAACTCCCCTGACGGAGATCGATGGCGCCCAGATGGCACATCCCCAAAATTAAACAACTCCCCGGAGCTAGATCGGGAGCCACTGAGTAGCGGCCCAACGACGGCCCCGGCCACGCTCAGTGCGTGCTCCACACCCTGACCTATGATGCAAAAGTTGGCTCGAGCGACCAGGACCTGCTACCGAGGCCCCAGATGCTCTCGTTCACCCAACCCACGATAGGCCTAGGTCTAAGCGGGATGCCTCCAGGCCCAAGGCCGGCAACTCCCAAACGAGTTCGTCGGGCCCTCGCTTGGTCCCCAAACTTATGTGGCATGGGTCAACACCACTTCTCTTCCCTGATAGCTGAGCACTCCCACCATACTTGGGAGGCCCCACGAAGACCACTAGACTCTCGTCAGCGAAAGCCATCCCCTCCATGGCAGGTTTGGTCACCGACATATTGAACTCAGCCCTTCATCACCATCACAAACTCGACTAGTGAGGCCACGAAGGGCTCGGGGCCTCCTGACGAGATCCTAACATAGAGGTATGTTAAGCCTCGGGATCAAAGGTTTGACGCCCAGAGAGCCCCCAATCGATCCCTCCAAGATCGCCCGGGGGCTCAGGGGCTACACCCCTTAGGTGTGCTCTCGCACACCTTCTGGCTAAGGATTGGGCCAAGCCTGAGCACACCCTCCACCTCTGCTCAGGGCTCAGGGGCTCGCCCGAGCCTCAGGCTTCCGATTGATAGGAATCTAAAACCAATCCTTAGTCACCCGGCCTTCAGCGTGAGCCAAAGCCTGGTCTGAAGACAAGCGCCCCGAGCATCCAAGGCTCGGGGGCTTCCCAGCATTGCCCAGCAAGCGTGGCACTGTCAAACACTCCTCCGACAAGGTCACGCACGGGCTGTGACACAAGGGGACAAAAACCCCTCCGACAGCTTCAGGGGCTCGGGGGCTTCTAGGCCCGCTCATCGAACCCTCAAGCTAGATGCCTTCATCGCCAAGAAGCCTCCAGAAGGTGCACCTGGTGGAGGCCAATCCAAGCCAACAAAGCCTGACACTCAGCGTGTGAGAACAGAGTAGCTGAACGACGCATAGAGCTTCTTCTGCTCCATGATAATGCCAAGGTCCATCCGTGCCGCTACAAGACCCTCCAAGACTCCGACGCACGTAGAACATAGGCTAAACTCCCCCAAACCGCCATGTACCCGACCTACCTTGATATATAAGGGGAGATCGGATCCTAGGTAGGGGGAGGACGAATCCAGGATGATTCCAAACAGATCATTCATGTCCTCACCGAACAGCTCGAGCTTTGCACCAAGAGTAGATCCACCTAGAGAGGAGTACCAAGAGCTTCTCCCTACTTCCATCGTCTTCCTCCTGTCCAACGAGGGTGGAGACCTCTCCGGCATGAGCTTTAGGATCAGCACCAAAAAATCCCCTGCCAAATCTCTCTTACACTCTGTTGTAACCCCCTGATTTTGGGTGCTCTTGAATGCAAGGATCATCTGCTGCTGGACATAGGGCCCTGATAGCCCGAACCAGGATAAACCATTACGTCCTCTCTGTGTTCTTTATGTTCTTGAGTCCACCCGAGCCACTAGAAACACACACTCAGTGACACCCTACGAACAACAATGCTTGCCGCGGTTTCGACCCCGTGACACCTCCTAAATTGTTTTTGTAGTAGTGATTCAAAGTGGCCATAAACTTATTAAGTGGCCACTTTGAGTCACTACTCTTAGCCATACACCCCAAGAGATAGCATGCTTGGATTGTAAGAGGATCGCTCAGGGATTGAATTGTAGCAAAGCTAGGGAAAACTAGCCTAGCTTGTCTTCACACCTGGCTAGTTCTAACCAGTTTCGGTAGACTGACCAAAATATGCCTCGAAACTTCTCCAATGAAGAAGCCCGTTGGGGAGGCGGACCTAGGGTATTTTTACAACGGACCTACGATTATTCTAGGGTAGGCAAGCCACCTAGCAACAAACATCGTCTGATGCTTGTAGAATGGCAAGTATGGGATTTGAAAAAATAGGGTTTGGAAAATGTAAAATAGTACATTGACTATATATTTGATGGATCAGATACGTTCAATCTGTTATGGCCCTTTATATTTTTAGGACGAGGATGAGCTTATCCTATTGGGGTGGTGGTGTCAAAATTATTATAAATTAAAATCCAAGTGAATACAAAATTCAATTTGATTTTGGGCTGACAAAACCGTGTTGTCCGGTTTTGGAAACCGACTTAGCTAGCTTCCACAATTCTGGATCTTTCCAAGGCTATAATTCTCTCGTCCAGACCACATCTAGATCGTCTCGATGGGAAAAACGTAGCTGTAAAGTCTAGTTTATAGTTTGTTATAAAACTGACCGGCCAGGCTGATTTTTTTGGAACAACTACCCCACTTTGAGTGCCAACTCTTACAATCTACTTTGCTTTAATGTCTGAGAATATGTTGATAATAGTAACTACTGTATGTTCTGACAATCTACTTTGCTCTAATTCTCAATACATTGAATTAAGGCTCGTTTGATTCAGCTTTTCGAAAGTGATCCTGCTGCGCTAAAAATTAAAACGCCAACTAAAAGGGTAGAATTTGAAGCTGTTTTCTCAAAAATACCACGCCAACCAAAAGGGTGGAACCTAAAGCTGTTTTTTTAAAAGTACATGCTTTCGTGTAGTACTATTTTCATAGCACGTTTGATAATGGATCCAAATTTTGGTTTCCTGTTTTTCTATAAATGGATAGAAATAGAGAGATGTTTCACACCTGTTTCAAAGGTGTAGGTTTCATAATTGTTTGAACCAAACATTCTACAGCTTTTTGATAGCACATAGCTCACATTAGCTTTTTCATATCTTAGAACTTACATAAACTTTTTTCCCGGCTCACGGTTGAACCAAACTCGGCCAATGGAATGGCCACGTACGTATATATGTTTACACAGGTCGACGTCTGCCGGGAAGTGCAGTACCGACGTGTACCATCGGACGTGCAGCGGGTTCGTGGAGGTGATGGCTCCTGTCTTCACCAGAGAGGCCTGGACTTGCGTCTGGCACATGATCCAGAACGACCTGGTTCACGGCTGGGGTCTCGACTGGAACTTCTGGAGATGCGTCGACGTAAGAACTCATATAAAGTAAAAATGGGTTACCATATACCTGTTATTACGTTTTGTGTGTCTGCAGGAGCCTGAGCAGCAGATCGGTGTGGTGGACGTGCAGTACGTGGCGCATCACAAGGGGTTTACGCTCGGGAACAAGGGCAACGACACCGTGGATGGAAGCCGCCGCAAGGTCAGGCTCCGGGCGAAGGCTGAGTTTGGCATGATGAAAGCTAGATTGTACAACGCGGACAGGGCCCAGGCAGCGGCTCTTCTTGCACAATCGAATGCAGCGCCACCGTCATAGATCACTAGCTCTAGCTGTCAACATCACATGCTAAGCAGTATATATCCTCTACGATATAGAGCAAACTTCACCACATTGCCTATGATCGTTATGTCTTGGATTCTTATAAAGGTTTGATACATATGACTACACACCCATTGTTGCCCACGCTAGGCCTTAATTAGTTTACACTACTGTGACTCAATATCTCAATGCATTGCACACGATCGACGTATAGGATGTGTTTGGTTCACGTTTTGGCTCTAGCCTGGTTAGGCAACTAAGCCTGGGCAGCCAAAGCCTGTCCAAGACAATGCAAGATGCACTTGTTTGGTTGCACTGGCTAGCTTAGCCTGCATAAGTAGTGATGTGCTTGGTTGCCCGGTTTGTCTTGGATGGGATCACCGCGTCTCTGTGCCGGTAAGGTTACCACATTTAAGCATTTCACCGAACAAGTGGTGAGCACGGACGCTAGCTCCTCTGCCCCCTCGCTGGTGGGCACCTCCGCCGCTCCCAAGCTTGGGGACGAAGCGCCCGCGCCTACACCGTCCTTGAGCGCGCACGTATGGCATGCGGCTGCAGCGACGGGAACGAAACGAGCAAGCTGACGAAGGAATCGAGCTGCTCCAGGGCAGCGAGCAGGGCAATGATCCTGGTGTTTAAGCATTAACCAAGGCAGTGACATTTACCAAAGTAAATGAAATGTAATGTGTAACAGGATAGCTTCTTGTTAAGAGGGCCCCATGCTTCAAATTTGTAATGGAGGGAGTACTATGGTAGCTATTTGATCGTTGTGAACCACTCCACTTATATTCCTACAAGACATGAAAATAGAGGCTATATTTGCATTCATGGAAATGATGGTATTGCATTTTTACACGCCACTTTGTACCTAAATATTCACGAATTGTTTTTTCTTTCAAAAATAAATGCGCTGGTGCTATTTTTTCTGCAAAATCCTACGTTGTATATACTTCCAATAATTTAATTTGGCAAAGATGTTAACTCCCACAATTCGGACAACAAAACGACAAGATGTAGCGGTGCCTGACCACCATGTCCCATGCCGCCGATAGCTAGCGGTGACTACACGGTGCCTAATCACCACCTCCTAGTCTGCTCCAAGCACCGTTGTGCCATATTGCCACCCTCCCTCCACCGCTACATCTAGCCTCTTCCCTCTCTCACCCCTCACTACATTAAATATAATTTTAGAAGACAACCCATCTAATTTACAGAGGCAGGCAAGAAATGTGTATGCCTCCTAAAACACACAGTTATTTTCATAGACAGTCAATCTATTTTCGGAGACACTAAAAAATGAGTCTTTGAAAATAAATTGACAGGCCCGCCCTGAAAATGAGGTCCACATCTGTTTGAATCTGGCCAAATGGAAGAATCTTAGTTGACTTTAATTTTTTTTATATATATATTTACTCCTCTCGTCTAAAAAAGAATACGGTTCTTGCTTTTTGAGAAATGAAACAATTTTAAATTTAACTAAACTTTTTTGTGTGTGTGTGTGGTGGTGCACTGTTTTACTTGCGCTTTCACTAGCTAGCTAGGAGCAGAGGAGGGGGCGTGCATGGATGGATTCACGGATGGAATGCACGCCACGGCACGGCATGGCATTGTAATAAGTGGTGCAAACGTAGCATGCGTCGTCTTTGAGATTTTTACTGTGCCGGCCGGCCAGTAGACAGCGGTATGCGGCACCGTCCACTGGGTCGGTCGCCCGTTTCGGAGGCAGCATCATCCTCCCAATATGGATAGCTTCCTCCTCTTTGCCTTGCTCTGCTTTGCTTCCAGAGCGGTCATTCCTTCTGCTGCTGCAGTGCTTGACCAATTGGCAATTGCGATTCATCGCCTCAAAAGCTCGTGCAATCATGCATGGTGTCACAGTGGTAGACCAGCTTTTCAGGCGACCTCCTTCCAGTTTATACAGGAAACAGGACAGGAGTGTCCATCCATCTCAAGCACGCACAACGCAGGCAGAGACCTCTGCTTCTCATCCTTCCTGTGCTGCTTCTTTGTCCACGGTGACTCTGCTTGCTCATGTTACTGCATACTGTATATGGTGTAATGGTAACATACGATTATTGATGATACATAGGACGAGCAACGTCAACTCGTTAGTTGGCAAAGGGTGTCAGAAAGAAAAGAAAAAGGTTGGAAGGTGAGTGACACGCATACTTAACCGCCAATGCAACGCCAAACATACTGATGGATCTCAGTAATCTCTAGCTATAGCAGCTATGTATATGCAATTATGCATAACGATGCAGCAGCAGCACCAACGAGCGAGCTGAGGTCCTATGTATACATTGTAGCTATATCTATATATATCATGATTGCACAGTGGACTACTATGTATACATGTATGTATGATGTAGCTAGCTAGTTATACGTGATGTGTGACAATACAAGTGGTGCTCAGGTACTGTTCAATTCGGACACCAAATCTCTAGTACAGTACGTGCAACTTATTTGTCGTTGGCTATACCAAACTCACCCAACTAATTAGTCAGCAGACGCATATGTACGCCGATTAGACTGTATCTACCAACGCGACTCTATTCACGAGACCTATTTACAGTATGTGTCGCACGGAAAGAAAAAGGTCATGCACCTAAAAGCTGCCGTCTCCAACAGCAACGCCAAATCCGCCGGAGCTAGGAGCAGCATGCAGCCGAGACTACTAGGCCCGCTCGGCCGGGCACGATGGGCCAGGATAAGCACGGCCCAGGCATGGCACGGCCCGGCTCACATCGTGCCCGTGCTTGGCACGACCCGGTCGTAGTGCCATGCCTGGGCCACTATGTCGGCTCGTAGTGTCGGCTCAGGCACAGCACGGATAACAGGCCGGCACGATGGTGGCCTAATAATTCTTGATGGTTGGATTGATTTGCATTATTTCTCACCGTTGGATTCACTTGCAACATCTCTAACCTAGGTATAAAAGCAACTCCCTCATCATTCTCTTTCATTTCTTCCCCTCCGAGCCGTCGTTCTTTCGTACGCTCGCTTTCTCCTCCCGGCTCCTCCCATCCTCCTCCAAGTCCCAACCGCACAAACCTCAAGGGCTCCCCCCCACTCGTCTTCTCCTCAAGGCGCGGCTACGGCGGCGGCGCGAGGCAAAGCTGCGGCGGCGATGACGCGGGGGCGCAACGATGTGGTGGCGCGGAATGCTCGGCGGTGCGGTGACGAGACTGCGTTGACGCGGCGGCTACGAGTGTGCGACGCGGTGGCGGCGCAACGGCATCGGGCGCGAGGCGCGGCTGCGAGCCGGCACAGGCACGCGCGGGTTGCTGTGCCTAGCAGCACGGATAATAGCCTATAGTGTCGTGCCTGGGCCGAGATGCCGGCAAGGCAGCACTACGCGGCACGACGCACGGCAGCGCCACCGTGCCCTGTCGTGCCGTGCCATGCCTGGGCAGCCCATTTGGTCATGTAAAGGCTAGAGACAGTTCTGGACATGTGAGCGGAAGACGCAAAAGCAACATGAACCATGCATTTTTGGGTTGTGCGTGTCCTCCCACCCAAAATGGGTACTGCATTTGCCTAGCCTACTCTATTTGACACCATTTATTGCCGCAAAAGCAACGTAAACCATGCATTTTTGGGTTTAGATGCTGTAATGGCTAGGCTGTTGGAGACAGTCTAGTCTAGTTAGGATATATAACGACTCGGTCGTCCCTGCATCATACACCGCGTACGGATTGAGAAGAACCTTGTAACGAATATATTTAGCGTTGGTACAACGTGTACCTACCGCATCAAATCCAACTTTGTGGCAACTGCTTCCTTCCAAAAGGGCAATCATTATTACTATTATTTCAATGACTCTGTTTATTAGTCATGTATGGACCCAGGCCCGGCCCTTTTAATATATGATGATGATGATGATGAGAAAAAGCAGCAGCTTCGTTCTCAAATTAAAGCCTAGGTCATGTTTAGTTCCACTTCGTTTTACCAATTTTTTCAAGATTCTTCGTCACATCAAATCTTTGGACGCATGCATGAAGCATTAAATATAAATAAAAAATAAAACTAATTACACAGTTTAGATGAAATCCACGAGACGAATCTTTTAAGCCTAATTAGATTATGATTGGACACTAATTGTCAAATAACAACGAAAACTATTACAGTAGCATTTTGCAAAAAAATTCGCATCTAAACTGGCCCCTAGACTAACCTAGATGCATGATCTATGCATGCATGTGCGAAGCTAGTTCGGCTCTCTTTGTTTCTTGATTTCTTTTAAGATTTAAGGGGAAAAAAACAAAGAACAACACACACATGCCCCTGTATCCAATAATAGGAGTAGTATCTCTGGCTGAAAAAAAGGTAAGATGGGCTGTTTGATTTTTTTTTTTTTTTTTGAAAATGGCGTTACTGATTGTCTAATTGAGCCACCAACAGCTAGTAACTGACTCCAATAATAAACAGAAAAGGAACGAGTAACGACTAAGGTGGTGTTTGGATTCAGTGACTAAAATTTAGGAGGTGTGTCAGGAGGATGTCGCATGAGGTGTTCGGATACTAATAAAAAAACAAATTACATAATCCGTCAGTACTCCACGAGACGAATTTTTTAAGCCTAATTGATCCATCATTAGCACATGTACTGTAGCAACACATTGTCAAATCATGGACTCATTAGACTTAAACGATTCGTCTTGCAAATTAGTCGCAAACTATGCAATTAGTTTCGTAATTAGTCTATATTTAATAATCCATACATGTGTCCAAACATTCAATAGGACAGCGACTAAATTTAAGAGGGACAACCAAACACCCCCTAACATGCATGGGGTGACATACAAGTGGACGGACGATGGAAATGCAGGCAGCAGCTAGTATCAAAAGTGTGTGCATTCGCATGGTGAGTGAGAGTGAGAGAGGGCGACTTGCTATCCAAATCCAACTCTGGTAGACGCTACAGTGTAGCTTTATTATTATGGCCCGTTTGGCACGGCTCCGCCGGCTCGGGCTCCCCTGACACCGATACTGTAGCGTACTGTTTATAGAAGCGGCTTTCCTCTCTCCTCCTCCCCCCTCTCACTGACACTTTGCACTGTTCATCGGAGCCAGAGAAGCTCGTTTTCCTGGCTTCTCCAGCTTCATCCCCCGCATGCTATAGTACCCCGTGCTACAGTGAGACCGAAAAGGTGGAGAGAGAAAATCAGCTCATCGCTACAGTGATCAGCGCAGATTTTGTTAGCCGGAGCCAACGGAAGCCATGCTAAATGGGCCCTTAGTCGTCCCTTCTCCATAGCTAGCAAGCAGCGGCTGCATGCGCAACAACACAGCTAACTGACGGCCGACGGTTGCGATGCATCTTGCCTAGGCAGTATCAAATCTAATCTAATAATGCACAGCACTATTACTCTACTAGGAGTACCACTATCAGAACGGAGAGCAGACGTTTAGTCCACGTTTCAGTTCGATTTTCAACCCTAAACTATGAAACTGTGTATTAGACACTTTCTAACTATCAACGAGACAAATTTGGTCCTTTAGTTACTTTCAAAGGCGGTTTAATATTTTCTAAAATAATAAAAACATATTTTAATATGTAAAAAATCATAACTTATGTATTTTAAATCAAAGAAAATGAAACTAGTACCATTTCTTCATAAAAATGTTAACCGATGGTAATCTATTTACGATTATTTGAAACTTATTTATTTCGTTTCTATTGTTTTATTGCTTGTGGTATATAATGTTTATTAGAAACATGAACAAATAAGATTTAAATAACTCCAAATAGATTACAAATGAATAAATAATGATTTTTAGAAAAAATGTTATTATTATCACATTTTTTAATCTAAAATAAATAAGAAAAGAATTTTTAGAGATTAAAACATTTTTATTTTTGAAAATAGAAAATGACCTTTGCAACTAGCTAAAGGTCCAAATTTGTCATGTTTCGACAGTTGAAGGGTGTCCAGTACCCAATTTCATAGTTGAGGGTTAAAAATGGACTCTTGTGCAAGTTGAAGGCTGAAAAATGCATTTTATTTGGACAACCTCCCTACCCTAAACAAGCAGCGCTCAGATGAGAATGAGATCCATTCATCCATGGATGACACACTCGCACACATGAAGATGGAAATGGAATAAGATGATGCATGCCATGGCCAATTATGAGTAGAATTGCCTCGTCGCATCCTCACATGGCCAAGGCCAAATAGGCAAACACGTAAGAAAACACACAAAACAGCTCCTCATGTGAAATCCTGGTTCCACGAGGCGTGGGTGATGAATGGGGATAAAAACAACAAGCTTCTCCATCATTTTTGCTTGTGGCCATGCCCCAAAATATCCCTCCTCTGTGCGTGGGCAACGAGGCACGCTGACATGAGCGTGGAAAAGGTGAGGCGCTCGGGCAGAGTCGCGAGGGTGGGAAGGAGTAGCCAGGGCGGGGTGGAAGTCATGGAAGTCATTGGGGCGTGAGACGAGGTGGAGTCGTCAGTAGGGCGTCGGAATGAGTGGGGGGCGGAGACATGGTCAACGGCTGGACGAAGAAGAGGATAAGAAGAAAACAAAGAGACAAAAGAATAAATAAAAAGAAATAAAAGAGTATGGTCACCAATTTTTTTGTACCATGAGAATTTATTCTTACAAATGTTTTACCAAAACACATTTCCAGTTCTGCGGCGCGCTGGAGCTGTTTTTAAAGCCAAAACTAAATAAACAAACTACCCTACTAATGAAGGGTGGCACAAGATAGAGTCGAATAAACCATGGAAGCTGACAGTCGAAAACAGTATAAGTGAGAAGGTGCACATTATTGATTTGATGGTAGGTCCAAATTTGTTTATTTGACCCCGTTCCCGCCACCACATGCTTTGAAAAGTCAAAATGATCCACATCTGTAGAGTGGTGCAACTCTCTCTCCGCGCCATAGCGATCTGCTTTTACACTTCAGTCTATAGCAGTCACCAGCCTTTATGCAGTAGTAATGCCCCGTTTAGTTCCAACCCAAAAACCAAAAATTTTCAAGATTCCCTGTCACATCGAATCTTGTGGCACATGCATGGAGTATTAAATGTAGATGAAAAAAAAAACTAATTGCACAGTTCATCGAGAAATCGCGAGACGAATCTTTTAAGCCTAAATAGTCCATAATTAGACAATTTTTACCAAATAACAACGAAAGTGCTACAGTAGCCAAAAGCCAAAAATTTTCGGAACTAAACGCGCCCTAAGTTGGACAACTAATGTGATTTTCTTCTTATTCTTCTCTATTCAATATAAATGTGGCATGTCTCTAGCCCACTCTACGTTCAAAAAAACATAATTTATTTTTGTTTCAAAGGAAAATATATAGGTACTTAATTATCTTAACTATAGCCGGAGCTGCATCGGTGGATGATCCAAAGTAGGCACCGTGTCCCAAAAGAGCATGCTTCTGGTTACGGTGCTAAGTTAAACAATTTTTAATTGAAATTAGTTTGTAACATCGATATATATAATCTAGGATATTAAATAAATATCATTAGTTATGTAATATACTTTCATACTATATACTTATCTAGATTCATAATCATTGATACTATCTTTATAAGATTATTTTCAAACCTAAAATAGCTTGACTTGCGGTCTTTGACCAGATCTAAGTCATTTTTCAACTCTGACCAAATATATAAGAATATATATTGATATTTATGTTGCATAATTAGTACCATTAAATAAATCATGGGATATATTTTTTCATAATAAACTTATTTGAAGATACATGAATACTGTTAATATTTTTTATATATCCAGTTAAAAGCAGCACAGTGCAAGTGCATGCTGGGTGGCAGGCTGGCAACTGCAGTGTGAGCACACTCTCGGTTGGTCGGTGGATGCGGGTAGAGTACCTGTAATGTACCTGTGCGTGGCTGGCAGGCACCGTAGTTTTTTCGATGGCCACGCCTGGACTCACCTCGATGCAGGGACCAGCGAACGGCTCTGCGCCTGTCCATTTGTGCGGTTTTGGTAATGTTTAAGTCAAATATTTGGAATATAAATTATGAATAATTTTTAAGTTGTTGAGTTTGGAAATATAAAAATCATATGAATAGATTTATCTTAAAAAATATGTATTTTCATAAAAATATACATATATCACTTTTTATAAATATTTTAATAAGAACAAGAGTCAAAGTTATGTCACTGTTTAAAATGACTTTATTTTTACGAAGGAGTACAGCCAGGCATCTACTCAATAAATAAGAATATACAAATGTGTCAGAGGCTCAGATCGAGAGATTCCTGGGTTTTACGTAGTTGGCGCTATTGGCCAGTCACTTTAACCACCGGTCTCACCACCAGCACCACAATCATCATCACAGTTGCTCATGTGTTTTGTTGGTTGGTTCCATGTGCAATGGTGTAATCTAAGTAGAGGTGTTCATTAATCATCACTACCTGCGTCTAGAATTAAATAAACTATTACATCTCAAGTGAAAACTATTTTAAATTTTACCAGGTGTTCACTTTATTTAACACAAAATAGATATACTACTGTGAGAACATAGTCAGCCTGTGCTCATTTGTTGATTTTTCAAATAACCCAAACCAAACCATACCAACAAAAGGTGTTTTCTCTCTAAAAACCAAGACCAACTAACCTAAACCAAAGACTAAAGACCAACAAACAAACAGGCTAAGTACTAGTATGCTCGTAATAAATGGAACCAGTTTTTCCCAAATTAATGCCAGAAGAAGAGGACTGCGGTGGCAGAGTGGCAGGCATTGGATACCAACGTACAGGCCATGGGGCAAACACAAACAAGAAAGCCTTTTTTTTGTTTGGTAGTACGGTCGTGGTTAGGGGCCTACCTATCGTATCGTATCGTATGTACGGCACGGCGCATGCAAACGGACGGAGATTCGATCGTCGACGCAACGGTTAGTTCGTTGGTTGGTTCCCATTACTCCCTCTATCGAGGAGGAGAGAATGTAACTACAGGTTGCTTTTTTTATGAATATTATTAGTATCTATGACTCCAAATCAATTTATTATGAAAATATATTTCGTAATTAATCTAATGTTATTTATTTGATATCATAAATATTAATAATTTTTTATCTATAATTAGTCAAATTTAAGATTCTAAAAAAGTGTGATACTAAAGTGGAGAGCAATAAATGAGAGGCATGGGTGTCTCCAATACCTTTTAGTCCATTATTATTTTATGGACTAAAGGACTAAAGGAGGGTGTTTGGCTGTTTTTAGTCATGTGCTTTTTAGTGAGAGCCATCCAAACAGGCCCTTAATGATCATCAGAATGATCAGTGTAGTGGAGTTTGATTCGGTTTCATGCATCCAAATTGGATCCCCGCCGGCATTTGGTTATTGGTTAGCAAGGCACGGATAGAGCCTCCCCTTCCTATAGATGAGCATGCAGCCTGGGGCACGGCAGCCCGGCCTAAAGCATGGTTTTTTGTTCCGGCCCAAACACAGCATGGCCCGGTGTTGTGTGGACCTGGGCCGGCACGGGGGCTGCACTCCAGGCACGTGGCTGGCACGGCACGGCATGCAATTTAGTGTGGCGGCCCGGTGCCTAGCATGGCCTGTTAAGAATCCCCACTCTTTCAATCTAGCACACTCCATTCCTAACCCTAACTTCCCCCGGCCCACCCCATCCCCGTACCCCGCATGGCCGCGCCGCACGCCCGCAGCCCCACACTCGCAATCGCAGCCGCACGCACCCCGCTCGCCTCCTTCCTTTCCCCGCGTCTGCTAAAATGGTCGTTGCCACCTAGGATGCTAGCGGGCAGCTGCCTCTTCCACGTGAGCGCTGGCCCCTCCACGCCTAGCTCGAGCACCGTCCGCGGACGCGTTGCCACCTTCACGCCTAGCTTGTGCCCTCGTAGCCGCCCACGGACGCGCCTCCTCCTCTGCACCTGGCTCGCGGACGCTGGACACGAGCATGCCGCCGGCAGCCTCCGCGGAGATCCGACTCTGCTCCTACCTCCTTCCCTCCCGGCCTCCCGATTCCCTCTCCGAGTCTCCCTCTTTCGGCATTTGGTGGACCACGGGCTGGCACGGCACGCTGGATTTGGCGGGCTTTTCGGGACAGCCCAGCCCGGAAGGCCGTACCGTGCCGGGTCGGGTGTCCCGTTTTCTCATCTATACTATACCCCTTCCTCTGTTGTCCGCTGATCCTCTCTCGTATCATCGTCACGCATATCCGATCGATCTGCTTTTTTTTTTTTTTTTTTTTTTGAGATTCTTAATCCGAGCAATCTGCAGGCCCGCCGAGTCATGCACATGGACGCTTGCTTTCGCATGATCGCGCGCATCCCCAAGCCCGAGTGAGTTATGAGGATCGTCGATCGGAAGGGAATGCGTGCGCGTGACCCGTCCGTGTCCGTGTCCGAGACGATAAATCATGCGCCGTGCGGCCCGGTGGCCCGGACCACCCAACCAGCCGCCGGGGACAGCGACAGCCGACAGACGACCCACACGGGAAAACACAAACACGCATCATTCCGTTCCCCACCTGCTTATTCCACGCACGGTTGGTTTCCTCCGTCCGGTGCGTACCATCTCAAGGCAAGGCCAAGCACTGTAGCATGGAGGTAGCGTGTGCGCTAGCTTACAGAATTTGCGGAGCGCGACAGCCGATGAGATGGGAATGGCGGATATACTGTATGCATCGTACGTGTCACTAGCATGCAATGCATACGCAAAGCAGTCGAAAACTAGACGTGTATGACGACGGATGTGGCGTGTTTGTTTCCTCGGATGCAGTGGGCCGTGTTTGATTGCCTGGATGGCCCGGGAGCCAGGCTAGCGCGGTGCTTAAAGCACCCGGGAAGCACAACTGGGTTTCGTTTCTCCCGAGCTCGGCCGCACGCGTCCTCCTGGGTGTCTCTCTCGGTCCATTTCGGTTGGAGGGCCTTGGCTCTGGCGGTTGCTGGCGCGCTCCTGAAATTTCCGCTCCCCGCAGTCGCTCTCCGGCGTCGGTGCTGTGGGCTAGCGGCGCGGTGGTAGGCGGCCCCCCTGCTCTCGTGCCACGGGGCATCTCCCTCGTCCGTCTCGCTGGCGCTGACTAGGTCCGGAGCTTCTTCTTCCTCGTGGAGCCGTCACTGCCCCCGCGAAAACTGGTGCTGGTGGCCGTGTTTGTTTGCCTGGACGTCCCCGGCAACAATGGTCGACGGTGCTTCGCCTCCGTCTCCTCGGCGTCGCCTTTTCTGCTTCGTCTTCCCCGCCCGTGACCCTCCTTTCTAAAACAGAGCATTTTAGAAAGACGGCCATTTTCAGACGGGTGGCGCGGTGTGGGCAGGCCGGAAATTACTATTTTAATCAATTGCTAAAATTACAAAATTAATCTCTCAAACTAGAAGGAAAAAAATTGGCTGTAGTACAAAACTATCCACAGATAAGGTAGAAGCGGGAGGCAGGCATGCATGCAGTCAATGGGTGTTGTGGTCACTCTAGCTGGCCGCTCAATCTTGCTTGCATAGCGGCGCCCGGGTACAGGGTAGAGATTTCGCTTCATCACAGGATCTCGCGTGTCATGTGCTCCCCTCCCCAGCTTGCTCATGTGTACAGTACATTAGCACTACGTATTGTCATGTCAAGGCCGTTGCAGCGGCTGCATTACTTGATGGATTGAGGGTACTGGTATATTGCTGGAGCATATGTGATGCTTTCCTCTGTCGGTTTGTGTTAACCCAGTCTACGATAGAGGTGATTAAGCGCGGGCAAGGACATTTGCAAGCGTTCGTACAACGATTCTAAGCTGAGGCGACGCAGCAAAGGTCCCCAGCAGCTAGCTAATAAGATCCAGATGCTGGCGTCCTCGTACATGTACCCTATTTTTTATCGTCTTCTCCTCCTTTTTTTTTGTCTGTATGTTTTTTTGTTTTTATTATGTACCCTGTCACGCTTCAGATGAGATAAACAAACATCATCCATCAGACAAAAGTGCTTTTTTGGAGAGAGAAAGAGAGAGAACGAATATAAAGTATTGGTAACTTTAATTAACCAGGCGGGCAATGTACGTGTCTCCTCCTGCTGCCCTCGTTTATAAACTATCCGTTTCAAAATAAACGCACATTACATTTTTTTGAGGAGTTAAACTCTTTTAAATTTGATTAGTTATAAAATCTAAATCTTAGTATCAATATTTGTGTCTCGAAATAAATTTATTACAAGGCACATTCCACAATCTATATAATGTCGTTTATTACACAACATAAACATTAGTATTTTAAGTATATTTTGTTAAACTTTTTTTTTTAAAATAACGCCTCCATAAGTAAAATGTGTATTTATGTTGGAGCGGTGGGATTACATGTGTCAGATTGATATTATTGTACATATTTTAGTTAGCACTACTAGGTACTTTCTTTAACTGCGGCTCTCACCACCGTTCACTCGCTTAGATTAGAACCTTGGTTGGTTCTGCAATGTTAACCGTTACCGAACTGTTAAGTCAAACTATTTCAAACTTTACAAACCATATACTCTTTGTGTCGAAAAAAATAATAACTATAGGATTCATGCATGTCAAACTAGTATAAATTTGACTAAATTTGTAGTGAATAATACTAACATTTATATCTCCAACTAGGTTTACTACGAAAATATATTTAATATAATTAATTTAATGATATTTATTTTATATTATAAATGTTAGAATATTTTTATATAATTTTTTAAACCGTTTGACTCCTCGATAAGTGAGAATCACATCACTAAAATACCAAACACCCTACTAATGTTTAGGAGTCACTAAAGTTGAGTGGCTTTTAGTCATCAAGGGGTAGTTAAAAGTGACTACAATGTACATAGAACATCTATTTCAGTGGTTGAAACGAAATAGGGGTCACTAAACTTTAGAAGAGGGGCCACTAAATCTTAGTGGGTGGAGCCAAACAGGCCCTCCGCCATCGGATCCCGGCCGGCATTTGGTTGGTTATGGTTAGTAAGGCACTGACAGCCTCCCATTCCTCCGTCGATGCACATGCTTCTCTCCAATCGTCCGATCGATCTGCAGGCTTGCCGTGAATCCGTGATTGATTGACATGGGATTGGATTGATTAAGCAACAAGTCAGTCATGCATGAACGACGACCCCACTTAATTTGCATCACTGCATCCCCGAGACGAGCCCGAGTGAGTGATGACGCGGCGTGAACCCTACCCGTATGTGTCCGTGATGATAAATCCGGCTGCGCATGCTGCGGGGCCGGCCGGGGAACACGGACAGACCCACGGGAAATACAAACACGCTTCCTTCCACGGCGCTCCCTTGGCGTTTCCTCCGTCCAGTCCACTCCACGATCGATGGAGTATCATCTCGGTGTTACAGAATAAGACGCGCGATGGGAATGGCGAATGCATGCATCCATCAGTCCGTGTCATGACTTGCGGCTTAATTAAGTTGAGAGTTGCATTGACATAAGTACTCTTCCTACTAGCCGGCCAGCCCGGTGCTCACTGTTGACACGTCGTCTACAGTCAGTCTCACAATCGCCTCGTGTGTATGTAGGCAGAGGCATCATCACCTTTTGCTAGCTAGCAGCTTGCCAATAATGGGCGTTGTGCATGTCATATGGTTGCGCGGTGGCAACAACAGCAAGATCACTAGTGTGCACTGGCCGGCGTTGGAGCCCAGGCGAGCGTCCAGAGTCGCCGGGGTCGATCTAGGTCCGTCACTGCCCAAAATGGAAAACGAATGTACGTAGTAAGAAGATTACTCCGGCCGCATAATTTACATTAGTGCGTATATATAATACCCCATATATGTATATCTAGAAAATAACGTGCAGACAAATGGCACTCAAGTTCGATGAGAAGACGTGCCTACATCTATCGTCGATCGAATTTCACTTTGATTTGAGGTGGTGGTATAGCTCTGGTGTTACGAGCTCGCTAAGCACCGAGATTATGGCCTGAGAGACAGATCTAATAATATAGTGAGTTCGTTTACTTAGCGTAAAGAGGTGGTGATGAAAACTCCTAACAAAAAGAATAGAGTGAGTTTTGTTAATTGTTGGCATGAAAACAATTTCTATGAACAACGGCAAATTATAACTGGAGTATAGTGTGGAAATAAAGATTTGAGGGCAAGTTACGTAGCTGGGCATGCAATTTTAAATCTTGGAGAATAATAATGTCAGCTACTATTTTTGGGAAGCTCGGAAATAGAATTGAAATTAAATCCACTCTTCACGGTTAAGTCGGCAAACAAATGATTATGTTTAAAGTGCTATCTTCGGTGAATTATATAGTGGAACATACTTAAATAGTGTTTTAATATTTTGTTCCTACGAGTTAGTACGAAATATGGACTAGGTCATGGTATGTTAGTTTGTTGAAATTAACAAGGTTTAGACCCTTTGAAAATTACGGCCAAAGTGTTAAAAGTTGGAGATCAAACTGAACCCTTAACGTTTCTAAATCGGAAATGATAGACGATGTCGTTTTTGGCATTTAAATTTCAACAAAATTGGTTAAGCGACACACCTTTGTTTTTGCACGATTTGGTGCATCGAGGTGTGAACTTAAGCGTGGTAAAGGTTGTGGTTGCGTTTGAGTTGTGATGTTCACGCAAGTAGTGTCCGAACTACGTCAGAACACGTTTTAGCTATGCCGTTGCCGCTCTGTTCGTGAACTGCCGTTCGGCGCGACAAACCTACCTTGGCGCCTCTCCAACTTCCCCTTGGGGCATCCAGTGGCGACGGCAATTGCTTCGTTAGCAAGTCGATAGTGCCAATTTGGGGTTCGTGGACTTGGTGGAGTTTTTGGCGTTTCCTCCGTCCAGTCCACTCCACGATCGATAGAGTATCATCTCGGTGTTACATAATAAGACGCGCGATGGGAATGGCGAATGCATGCATCCGTCAGTCCGTGCCATGACTTGCGGCTTAATTAAGTTGAGAGTTGCATTGACATAAGTACTCTTCCTACTAGCCGGCCAGCCCGGTGCTCACTGTTGACACGTCGTCTACAGTCAGTCTCACAATCGCCTCGTGTGTATGTAGGCAGAGGCATCATCACCTTTTGCTAGCTAGCAGCTTGCCAATAATGGGCGTTGTGCATGTCATATGGTTGCGCGGTGGCAACAACAGCAAGATCAATAGTGTGCATTGGCCAGCGTTGGAGCCCAGGCGAGCGTCCAGAGTCGCCGGGGTCGATCTAGGTCCGTCACTGCCCAAAATGGAAAACGAATGTACGTAGTAAGAAGATTACTCCGGCCGCATAATTTACATTAGTGCGTATATATAATACCCCATATATGTATATCTAGAAAATAACGTGCAGACAAATGGCACTCAAGTTCGATGAGAAGACGTGCCTACATCTATCGTCGATCGAATTTCACTTTGATTTGAGGTGGTGGTATAGCTCTGGTGTTACGAGCTCGCTAAGCACCGAGATTATGGCCTGAGAGACAGATCTAATAATATAGTGAGTTCGTTTACTTAGCGTAAAGAGGTGGTGATGAAAACTCGTAACAAAAAGAATAGAGTGAGTTTTGTTAATTGTTGGCATGAAAACAATTTCTATGAACAACGGCAAATTATAACTGGAGTATAGTGTGGAAATAAAGATTTGAGGGCAAGTTACGTAGCTGGGCATGCAATTTTAAATCTTGGAGAATAATAATGTCAGCTACTATTTTTGGGAAGCTCGGAAATCGAATTGAAATTAAATCCACTCTTCACGGTTAAGTCGGCAAACAAATGATTATGTTTAAAGTGCTATCTTTGGTGAATTATATAGTGGAACATACTTAAATTGTGCTTTAATATTTTGGTCCTACGAGTTAGCCCGAAATATAGACTAGGTCATGGTATGTTAGTTAGTTGAAATATTCTGTTCGTGAACTGCGGTTCGGCGTGACAAACCTACATTGGCGCCTCTCCAACTTTCTCTCGGGGCATCCAGTGGCGACGGCAATTGCTTCGTTAGCAAGTCGATAGTGCCAATTTGGGGTTCATGGACTTGGTGGAGTTTTTGTCGAGCTAGTAAGTGAACTTTGGGCTACTTTAAGAAGCATGCAAGACGTCATTCCAGGCTCTCGGCCTGAGTTCCAGGCTCCTGGCCATGGCCGTTGCTCCGCTGGCCTCCCTTGCTGGCTCTGGCTGCACGGCATGCCGCGGGCTATCGCTGTTGCTACCGCTCTCGGTGTTGTGCCGTGTCCATGCCTGAGCCACGTGCACCGGGTCGTACTGTTGCGCTGCGGTGCCGTTGCACGTGCGCTGCCGCGCGCGAGGCCGATGGCCACTACCAGCCAAGAGCCACAGCTTTAGCCGATGTGGTGCCTGTCTCGACCACTCGATCCACCTACTGCCAAGCCGCTGCCTGTCTCCGCTGCCCGCCTACCATCGCCGCCGACGGAACCGCACCACTCCGCGAGTTAAATTCGCACTCCATGGGACACCACACCTCGATTCAATGCCCTAGTAGCTAGGTGTGGAAGCTAGCTAACAGCCCGTCCCGCACCAGGGCATAGCCAAGCTTTATTGCCGGCCAATTTCGAGTTTTGCTCGCCGCCGGTCCATTTCACTGTCTTGTCTTGGTTGGTTTACGGTGAGTCTCTTGTCACCGCTGTAGTTCATTTGATGGCCGTACAAACTCACCTTAGACCCCTCTATCTGGTGCTCGCCTCACCTTGGCCAGAACCTTCACCGGTGATGGGCTGACGCGTTGATGCCGCGCCCGGAGCGCCGCCGCGCAGTGCGGGCGCACGTGGCCCGGTCACCTCGTCGCTTCCCCGTCTTATCCATCACCACAGCTAGCCTCGGGGTAAGCTCCTGTTTCTCTCGCCCGATCCGTTATACTCGTTGTAGCCCTAGTTCGTCGGAGAAGGCGCGCCGCCATGGAGGTTTGCTCACCTGTGTGGGCAGCACACTGGGGTCATCGTTTAGTTTCAAATCACCGCTCTAGGTTTCGTCTTGGCGCCGCGGTGCTCGTAGGCTTGCTCGTAGGGCGGGTGCTTTGCTCTGATGGCCAGCGAGGGCGCGCTGCGACGGCCAGAGCAACGCCGCCGTGCGCGCGGGGGGGTGTCGACGACTGGCTTGTTGCGAAGATACTTTTGTTGGGGGGTGCTCTCTGCAAAGGTTATCTCTGGTGCAATAGTACTCGGAGGCGCCGCATAATATTCAGGTAGGCTAGGGCTATTTTACAAAAAGCACGGCGTGGGTGCGGGCTCCCCGCCATGGGCCATTCGGGGGCCAAATGCCTCCTCGGCAAGGTCTGCGTCAGCGTGTTCCATCAAATGATATGGTTGCTCTGCCGCCTCTTTTTTCTTTTCTAGGCATTTTCTAATTTAGTTTCTAAGTCAAATTGTAAATGCAATATAAATTTGTGTGGTGGACCAAAAATTATGAAACCAATTTTGTTAAGCTTCTAAATCATCATCTACCTGCTAGTGTACTTGGTTCACGTGATTTTAAAATATTTCACGAATGCTTTAAATATTTTAACATGCTCTAAAAGTATTAAAGTATGAACTTGTAGGAATTTTTGTGGCAAAATAATAATAGTGTTAGCTTTGAAAATTTTACAGTAGCTTCACAATATTATTAGGTGCTTTCTATAATTTTTGCAGCTCCAGAATAATTAGTTTGCTAGAATACCTATTAAGCCCTGGTTTGAAAATATATTAAATCAATAAAATGAATTAAGGATATATCTGGGGATTTTGTAGCTAAAATACTTATTGGGAAGTAATGCCTCACCCGACAACATGGATACGTAGACTTGTACGTTAGTCGCTAGAGCCAGCTCGTTGGTTTAGCAGCGTAATCGTATTCATAGACAGACGCAATGTAAGTGACGCGTGTTTTCCGCGTCACTAATGACCCTCTGGACGCGTCACTAATTAGCATTTCTAGCATAGTCAGCTAGTCAGTTTGGACGGTGAGTAGACGGTGACATGCTGATTCTCCTCCTCAGTCTCCAGCGGCAGTTAGCAGCACACTTTCAAGTGCACAGAGAACAGCTAACCGATGGTCGCATGCAACAGCATTTTGGCCATGAATGCTCGCGCTAAACGCCAGCTAGTTGATGATTGTGAATTAGTGGTTGGTATTATTTATCGAAAGGCTCTTGAATTTGATGATTGGGACGTGCGTCTTGCCATGCATGTCGTGCCACTAACTGATTTCGTTAATTGAGTAGTGATAAGCTAACGACCACACCAACTTGCTTATGGCCCTGTTTGGATCTCCAAAAAAAGAGTTTCGAGGTAAAAAAATGAGAACGAGATCCATTCTTGAATGAATGACATTATTAAAAAAAAGATTTGTAGCAACGTCTCTTTTTTTCAGGAGCCGCTCTATATTGAACCGCCGCAGCAAATGATGTCCAAACGAGTCGCCTCTACAAATCAATTTATAGAGCCCGCTGGTGTTATCAAACGTCCCTACAAATGGCTCGATTTGTAAGGGTGGCTATATATCCAGCCACCCCTATAAATCGGATTTATAGGAAATAGATGCCGAATAGTAAAAATTAAGTACTAAAATTTGATTTTTTTTTAAAAAAAGATGGAGAAATGACCAAAATAAAAGTTGTAGATCTCGAAAAGCTATGAAATTTTGTTGTTTACAACTCTTTTATTTGAAATCATTTACTGCTTCAAAATGCTATTTGAAATTCAATTTTAAAATTGTTGAAAAACTCTAATTTTTTTTAATCTATGGCTAAAATTTGTAACTAGTCTTTTTTCTCGTACTAACTTCAAATTTGATGATTTTTTTAAAATTGTCTAAAATCATGCTCTATCAATTTATTGTGTTCTTACGGCTATTATTTTGTCCATATTTTCATGTGACTATGTTTTATCTATTTAAATTTTGAATTTCAAAAAATGACAACTTCAAACGTCATTTTAAAATATTAAATTACTTCAGCTAAAAAGTCATGAACATAAAAGTTGTAGAACTCATCAAGATCTACAAATTTTATTTTGGTCATTTCTTCATTCGACAAAGTGGCAGTAACATTGTTCACATAATATAATCTCTCTCTTATAGTTCCGTAAACTATACGAGGGATATGTAAAATTTGTGAACAATGTTATTACCACTATGTCGGATAATCGAATGATCAAAATAAAAGTTGTAGATCTCGGAAAGTTATAGAACTTTATAGTTGACAAATTTTTTATTTGAATTCATTTTGTAAAGGAAAACTACGTTTGAAGTTCTCAAATTTGAATTTCAGAGTTTTAAACGACCTCGGATGGAGGAACAACCAAAATGAAAGTTGTAGATCCTTGGTAACTTTTTGATTTGAAATCATCTTGTCAAGGAAAACTACATTTGAATTTCTAAAAATTTGAAATTTAAAATTTTTAAATGACCTCGGATGGATAAACAGCAAAAACCAAAGTTGTAGATCTCGAAAAGTTATGAAACTTTGTAGTTGACAACTTTTTGATTTGAAACCATCTTGTTAAGGAAAACTACGTTTGAATTTATCAAATTTGAAATTCAAATTTTGTAAACGACCTCGGATGGAGAAACTAACAAAATGAAAGTTGTAGATCTTGAAAAGTTATGAAAATTTGTAGTTGACAACTTTTTTTATTTGAATTCGTTTAAAGCCTTAAACAATCAATTTAAATTCGGTTTAGGATAATATGTGGGAAATCAAAATGCAATATAGACACAAGTGAGTGTGGAGAGCAGTGGTAGAGGAGGGTATACGCGAGGGGAAGGTCGCAGAGTTCGAATCGCGTGCAAAATGCCGCGACTTGTGACTTCGACGGAGCGGGCAGGGGTGGCTAACCGGTGGGGGCCTCCCCGGGTTAAAAATAAATTTTTTGCTTTTTTTGCTATTTTTTGTGGTTTGAAATCGTGAATGCTAAAAAATGATTTGTAGGGGCGGCTCAATATCCAGCCGTCCCTAAAATCTTGAGCCGCCCCTATAAATATAATCAACGATTTGTAGCTACCCTTTCATAGGGGCGGTGACGGAAACTGCCCTACAAATGCCCATGAGCCGTCTCTACAAATCAACTATAGTAGTAGTGTGAATTCTTAATGAAATTCTAGAATCCGATGATCTACCCCAAATATACTATTTAGAGATTTTCACTATACAAAGGCAACAGTCACTGTGCATATGAAATCTGAACACTCCTCATTTTTTTTTAATCTGGCCAGATTCTACATTCACTCTCTAGAATCTATAATCTCACTTTGAGAACGAGATCCAAACATTCCATGGTGTGGTGGTGCCAGGCTAATAGGTTGCTCCTAGAGTGCCTTGAGTGTTGGGCTGTTTTTTAGGCCGCATCCCATATTGATATATCGTAGAAGTTTTTTTATCCTAGCTGAAAAGCAGAGCTCCTCCTACTTACGTCAAAAAAAAAGACAGCTATGCATAGTGGTTGTGTGCAATGCGAGTGACACAGCGTGCATGCATGGGACTGAAAAAAAAAGAAAGAAAAAAGGATTCTTGCTTTTGCTTCTTAGAATGAGTTTGTACGTAATTCATAAATGGTGATGGCAATGCATATACCCATCAAGTTCTTTTACATGAATCTTTCTTTTTTTGGATGAACTGAGATACATATTTTTGTCTTCCTCTTGTTTATTTTGGAACGGAGAGAGTATGTGCACAGCATCTACCAGCTTCAACGGGATGGGTGGCGTTATATGGTCAAGATTCTTGGAAGGATCTGCACACAACAGATTTCATCTACACCTACTTGTCTTGTACGTACGCCTAATCGGCCGGACGCGTAAGATCACTATAGATGGCTACTGGGAAAGACAAGAACAAAGCTAGAGCTTTCTATACTCGCATACATGTGGTGGCTAACAAATGATATCTAAGTTTCTAGCCTCTCAGACGACCTCCGCACCGTTTCCACAATCTTTTTTAATGAAAAAAATTTTGCACCATGGTGTAGGCCTAGAGAGCGTTCGGCTGGCTGGCTGGCCTGAGCATGGCTGGCCAGCTCACTCACAGAAATATTATTCACGTCTAGATAGAACAATATTTTTCTCTCACAACAATCAGCCGGAACAGTATTTTGACTTATTTTTCAGTCCTGCCGAACAGGCCCCTAGATTGCACAGGTCAAAAGTACTTTATTAATTCTAGAATGGAATTGCTCTTTGAATCTAGCCGGCCGGATGGAAGAATCTTATTAGTCGACTTTAATTTTTTTTAATAATATTTAGACTTTTCATCTAAAAAAATAGGGTTCTTGCTTTTTGACAAGTCAAACAATTTTAAGAATAACTAAATGTATATAAAAAGAATATTAACAGCTATGATACCAAATGAGTATCATTAGTAATTATGAAATATATTATCCTAGTAAGCATATTTGGAGACATAAGTATTGATACTAGTTTATACTTCCTCTGTTCCGGTATAGGAGGCGTAATACCAGGCGCGCTGGAGCATGGAGCATGCAGGTAATTACTCGAAGGGTCGCATGCAGGCTGAAATGGCCGGCCTAGCAGTCCAGAACAATAGCGTCGCATGCAAAGGAGTATTAAAGCGGAAATGACGAACGTCCGTGCCTGGTAAATAGGAATGGAGTGAGTATAAAGTTAGTCAAACTTAGTAAATATTTACTTGGTGTAGACTTAGAATTGCATTCTTTTTGGAAACACGCAGGCATCTACAAACACACGCAGTAACAACACCCTTATGGAAACATGCTTCGAAAATAAACTTTGGCCAATAAAAAATATACAGTGATACATAGAAAAGTAACGATTGTGTGTGTGGTGGTGGTGCACTGTTTTACCTGCGCTTTCACTAGCTAGGAGCAGGGGAGGGGGCGTGCATGGATGGATTCACGGCACGGCACGGCATGGCATGTAATAATAACTAATAAGTGGTGCAAACGTAGCATGCGTCGTCATTGAGATTTTTACTGTGCCGGCCGGCCAGTAGACAGCGGTATCATCGCAGGTGATGCGGCACCGTCCACGCGACTGGTCGGCCGTTTCGCAGGCAGCATCATCCTCCCAATATGCATAGCTTCCTCCTTGCCTTGCTCTGCTCTGTTCTGCTTAACAGAGCGGTCATTTCTTTTGCTGCTGCAGTACTCCTACGTGATTCACCAATTGCATGCAATTCATCGTCTCGCATCCTCGCCCCGAAAGCTTGAGCAATCATGCATGATGTCGCATGGTTGACCAGCTTTTCATCGACCTCCTTCCTTCCTGCATAGCATGAGTACCCATCTCAAGCACAGGGATGCGGCCTCTGCAGCTCTGCTCTTCATCGTTCCTCTGCTTGCTTGCTCATGTTACTGCATATATACTGCATATGGTGATGATATAGTAGGTTCGCCGGTTCGGTTTTTTCACCTAGCTACTCGCGACACAAGATATATAAACATACATAGGACGAGCAACGTCAACTCGTTAGTTGGCAAAGAGGCATCAGAAAGAAAAAAAGAAAAAGGTTGGAAGGTGAATACGTGACATGGCCTGCCTGCCTCAAATTATTGATTGATCACACTCACACAGGACAGGAACACGACATGAGCACTTGACCGCCAATGCAACACCAGACATACTGATGGATCTCAGCAATCTCTAGCTATATATGCAATTATGCAGCAGCAGCACCGACGAGCGAGCTGAGGTTCTATACATCCTCTAGCTATATCATGATTGCAATGCACAGTGGAGTACTATGTATACATGTATGTAGGATGTAGCTAGTTATACGTGATGTGTGACAATACAAGTGGTGCTCAGGTACTGTTCAATTCAGACACCAAACCTAGTACACTACGTGCAACTTAATTATTTGTCGTTGGCTATACCAAACGCACAACTTTACAATTAAATAAGTGCATTAATTAGTCAGCAAACGCAAATGTACGCCGGTTATTAGACCAGTCTAGCTAGCTAGCTAGGATAACGACTCTGTCCCTGCATCATACCATCATAATATCTTCCAGTGCAGTCCAGTGTGGATGGGTAGTACCATACGCCGCGTACGGATTGAGAAGAACATTTTAACGAATTTAGCGTTGGTACAACGTGTACCTACCACATCAAATCCGACTTTGTGGCAACTGCTTCCTTCCAAAATGGCAATCATTGTTATTACTCTGTTTAGTCATGTATGTACTCCAGGCTCAGCCCTTTTAATATCCTGTTGGGACACGGTTATGAGTCGCGAAGGCCAGGGACCGCAACATCAATGAAAGCTAACGATTAAAGAATTTTATGAGTGACATGCAGGAAAAGAAGATGAAGACCTCCACCCGATCGGCCGATCAGGGCAAAGGACCAGAGGCTGTGGCAAAGGCACCCGAACGCGGTCCAAGGCGGAGGCTCCGACGCCTTGAGCGAAGGCGCCCGGATGCGGCCAATGGCTAAGGCTCGGATGACACCTGTGGAGGCTACGGGAGTCGGCGCGAAGGCATGGGTGAAGGTCATCCCGGACGAAGGTTCTGAGAGCCGAGGGACTTCCTGTAGGGCGGCGGTGCCGGGCCATGGGCTGCAAACGGTCTCACGCTAGCGGCCCATCAAGCAAAGGCGGTTGAAGAAGAAGGCACCCAAAATACCCCTAGCAGTTTGTATTAGTATAGGAATATTTCGATGATGTACTGTAACCGATAAGAGGTAGAATTATAAAGAGTAGCCTTAGCAAGTAGTGCCTATAAAAGAGGAACAAAAACTCTGTACAAGATGGTGGCTGATTGCATTAATGAAACCATAACCCAGCTTGGACCCACTCTCCATCTTTCACGTCTTCGCCCGGGCACTCGACCGGGCGAAGGCCCCGGTTACTCCTCTCTAGTTCTACCTGCTGGAAACCCTCGCTTTCCAACATTGGCGCCCACCACGTGTTGACCAAGCAAGACCCACGATGGCAAAAAATAGAGCAGCCTCCACTATGGTAACCACAGAGTCCTCGACGAGAGGACGGCCCAGGCGTAGTGCCCGCAGCACCTACGCCAGCACCCCAAAAGATGAAGTTCAAGAAGAGCACGCGGTCGAAGACCAGCCCCCGGCATCCGAGGAGCAACAAGCCCCAAGTCCCACTCCAAAACAAGAGCTTCAACAACTATAGGTCCAGTTGCAGAGCATATAGCAAGAAAGAGATAGGGTCATAGTAGCCTTTACCGCAAATCAACAGGCAGCCCAAGCATCAGGTCAAGCAGCAGAGATCAGGCAGCAGCTAGCCGTCCTACAGGCCGAGATACAAAGTATGCAGCCTTCGTAATCTAACTTTAACACGTCCGACCAGTTCCACTCAGCAAATCAAAACCAATCAAACCCCCCGCCACGTTCCATAGTCCAACCAACCTTCGGCACACCCTACATTTCACCACAAACCACATAACCATCGATTCCAAATCACCACTATCCAAAGGCATCCAAAGCTCACCCTAACCCCCTCCTACAAAGCCCATCACCTTGCCCAAATTCAATGGAAGATCAGACCCACGACAATTCATCATGAGCTTTGAAGCAGCAGTAGCTTCCGCTGGTGGAAATAAAGCGATGCTAGCCAAATCTTTCGTCATCGCAGCTGAAGGCGGCACGCTAGCCTGGTATTCAATGCTAAAGCCAAGTTCTGTCTATTCATGAGAAGACCTTCACGACAAGATCTTAGCAAATTTCAAGGGGTTCATGAGCGAATCCTTGACTTCCATGGACCTATTTCAATACAAGTAGAATCAAGGAGAAGCCCTAAAGGACTACTTCTAGAAATTCATGCAAATGAAGGCAAAAGCACCCAATGTCCATGAGGACGTCGCTATCGAAGCGGTAATCAAAGGCCTTCACATAGGACCCTTTGCAGCTCATCTAGCTAGGGAAAAGTCACGGACCATCAAAGACCTTTACAGCGAATTTGAGAAGTATTGCAGATCTGACAATGACCTCCGCAGAAGACTAGAAGAACAAAACCAAAGCAAGCAGTTCTAGGGCAACAGCAGAAACGCCTAGAACGGCAACAGAAGCCAAGGTCAGCCGCATCCACAGCAAGCGCAAAACCAGCAGGCCTTCAACATAGAATAGCAAGGAAACAGCCAGCAGGGGCAACAACCGTGAAGGCAGGCCCAAACAACACATCCCAAAAACTAATCCGAAGGCAAGGGAAATAGCCAAGGTAGGAACTGTAACAGAAACCAAAACCAAAGGCAGCGAAGGCAGTATTGTTTATTTCATGAAGAAAACAAAGGGCACATAACTAAGGACTGCCCAAACGCCAAGGAGACCCAAGAAAGGATCAAAAGCAGAGCAAATCCACCACCTCCGCCATAACAACCCGCTAGAGATGTGAACCATACCTTCACAGCATCTCAGCAGCAATATTGCCCAATTTACCCAAGCCTAAACTCCACTCAAATTCACCCCTCCACTTTAGCCATTGCCTACTACCCAAACTTCATGCCCGCATGGAGACCAAGTACTCAACAGCAGGGGCTGACTAACAACCAACGAGTGGAGGCCAACCTCAACTACCTAAATTGAGGCCTCCGCACATAACATTCATTGAGACCAACCAACCATCCCAAGTACATAATAGACAGCTAGAGGTATTGCCTCCACCTCCAACAAAGCTAACAACACCAAAAAATGAACCTAACCTAGAGAACCAACTCAACCCTCACACACCCCTACCAACCATCGTCATGATACTACCTATAGCTGAAGGCTCCTCAATGGAGTTCTAGACAAAGAAGCAGAAGAAGGACCACCTTAGGTTGGTCAATAACATAGCAGTCCAAGGCCCAGTGCACTACATAGATTGGTCGAAGACGCCGATCACCTTCTCAGAACAAGATTTGCAGCTAAAGAGCTACCCTCATACCGACGCCATGGTAATCAAGGCCAACATTGTGGGATGGGAAATCAATAGGGTTCTCATAGACTCGGAAGCTCTGCATATATTATCTTTGTCAATGCCTTCGACCAGATGAAGCTAAGAAAGAGTCAGTTATAGCCATCGAACTCACCATTAATTGGTTTTGGAGGAAAGAGGATTGATGCATTAGGAAAAATATCCCTCCCAGTCTTCTTTGGAAGTCAAGAAAACACAAGAACAGAGTATGTGACCTTTGACATAGTAGATCTCTACTACCCTTACAACGCCATCTTTGGAAGAGGGTTCACAAACAAATTCAATGTAGCCATCCATATGGGCTACCTATGTATGAAAATGCTAGCCTTGCACGAAATCATTATAGTCCACGGCAATCAAAAGGAGGCAAGAAACATAGAAAGAGCCATCTACAAATCACAGCGCAATATCAACTCCATCGATGCAGCCAAAACCAGCTCATCGGAGCCTCCGGACATGCCAAAGGGACAAATAGATCTTAAGGATCAAGTAAAATGAAAGCAGTCCCATTGGAAGATGTAGTTCCAGACAGAAAGGTCATGACCAAAGGCAACCTATCGAAAGAAGAGGAAGCATAGCTCATAGAAACCTTAGCAAAAAACAAAGGCGTCAGCAGGGACATTATACAACACTCCCTCGACATCAACCCTAGAATAAAACCAAAGAAGCAGCGACAAAGGAAAAGGTCCGAGGAAAGAATTTTAGCAGCAAAAGCCGAAGTTCAGAGGTTGTTAAACGCAAACATCATCAGAAAAGTCAAGTACTCAGAATGGCTGGCAAATGTAGTACTGGTGCCAAAGAAAAATGAAAAGATGAGAATGTGCATAGACTTCACCGATCTAAACAAAGCATGCAAGAAAGATCCATTTCCATTACCAAGAATAGACACCTCCGTCGATAAGGCAACAGGATACAAGTGCTTCTCTCTCCTGGATTGCTTCTCAGGATACCACCAGATCTGGCTCAACAAAGAAGATGGGAGAAACAAGTTTCACTACCCTCTTCAAAACTTATTGTTACACAAGAATGCCCGAAGGATTGAAAATGCTAGATCAACCTTCACTAGAATGATGAAGGCAGTCCTCGGCCCACAGCTGCAGAAAAACATCATAGCTTATGTTGATGATATTGTGGTAATGAGCAAGAATGAGGGAGACCACATAGCAGATTTAAAGGAAACATTCACCAATCTAAGAGAAGCCGGGCTAAAACTCAATCTAGAAAAGTGTATCTTTGGCATAAGCAGAGGTAAAATGCTTGGGTACATCATATGACCCAAAGGCATAAGAGCCAACCCGGACAAAACGAAGCCCATAATCTCAATGGTGGAACCATCAACCAAAAAGAAAGTCCAAAAACTCACCGAAAGAATAGCGGCACTGAATCGATTCATCTCAAAGTCAGCAGAACGCAGCTTCCCATTCTTCAAAGCTTTGAGAGGCGGAGATAAAGTGGAATGGGGGCCAGAACAATCAAATGCCTTCTAGCAACTCAAAAATTATTTGGCTACCAGTCTCGTGGTAACAGTGCTGGATCCAGAGGTTCCATTGCTATTATATGTTGTAGCCTCCGACCATGCGATCAGTGGAGTGCTTGTCCAAGAGAAAGAAGAGTCAAAGGTCATTCAGCAGCGGGTCTACTACATCTCAGAAGCCCTGTCAGGAGCAAAGTTGAACTATACAGAGATAGAAAAAATAGCATATGCGGTATTGATCTCCTCAAGGAAATTGAAGCACTACTTCTAAGCACATGAAATCGCAGTACCATCTTCACAACCGTTAGGGGACATACTTAGCAACAAAGAAGCCTACGGAAGAATAGGGAAATGGGCAATAGAGCTATCCTAGTTCGAACTCAACTATGTACCAAGAGCAGCAATCAAGTCATAGGTGCTAGCAGATTTTATGGCAGATTAGACACCTCTAGCATAACAAGCTCCGCAGCCTCAACCCCAAATCTAGACACTCTACACAAATGAGGCTTGGGGGCATCTTGGTGCTGGGGCCTCTGCCATTTTGATAGCACCATCTGGCCTCCGAACAAAGTATGCAGCAAGGTTAGAATTCAAAACAACAAACAATATAGTAGAATACAAAGGCCTCATACTAGGCCTTAACAAGGCAAAGGCACTCGGAGCAAAAAAAATTAATGGTAAAAATAGACTCCCAAGTCATAGCAGGACAAGTTGAAAAAGAATACATAGCACGGGAACCAGAACTGGTCAAATACCTGGCCACAGTAAGGGCTCTTGAGCGGAGGTTCCAGGGCTTCACCCTGCAATACATACCAAGAGCAAAAAATGCAAAAGCGGACAAGCTAGCAAAGGCAGCAGCAAACAACCGGCCCATACCAAATGGAGCCTTTTATCAAGTACTGCAAGCACCAGCAACGCAGGTCACAACAAAGGCATTCAAAACAATCTTAGTCACCGAGTCTAAAGACTGGAGGCAATTGATCTTAGATTGCTTGAACAACAGAGCATCACACAGAGGATGAAGCGAGTACAGCAAGAATGACAGTGAGAGCAAGAAACTATACACTGATAGGTGGGATACTATACAAAAAAGGGGTTGTCCAACCGCAGCTCAAGTGCATACCTCAAAGCGAAGGCAAAACCCTTCTATAGGAAATTCACTCATGGTCATGCGGCTCACACATTGGTCCAAGGGCACTGTCTGCGAAGGCTATCAGGCAAGGGTTCTACTGGCCTTCCCACATTAAAGACGCAGAAGAGATTGTTAAGACATGCCAAGCATGCCTTAGCACCTCCCCACACCAGTCAAAACCTTCGGCTGCTGTACAACTCATCCCACCAACTTGGCCCCTACAAAGATGGGGCATGGACCTAGTTGGGCTGCTACCACCATCACAAGGGGGGAACAAGTTTGCAGTAGTAGCCATAGAATATTTCACAAGGTGGATTGAGGCCAAACCACTCACAAAAATCACATCAAAGACAGTAAAAAAGTTCTTCTGACAGAACATAATTTGTAGATTCGGAGTACCAAGAACCCTAACAGTTGACAATGGAAAACAATTCGACTCGAATAACTTCAAAGAATTCTACAAGAGTATAGGTACCAAGGTTGCCTTTGCCTCAGTCTACCACCCAGAATCAAACAGAGCAGTGGAAAGAGCTAACAGAGTGATATTCTCAGCAATAGCAAAGACTCTATTCAACCTTGGCAAAGGCAAGTGGGTAGAGGAACTACTGAAGCTAGTGTGGTCTCATAACACTACAACCTCTAGAACAACAAGTCATTGCCACCAAGATATAAGGAGGTAGCAAAGCATTCGCCCCCTGTTCCGGCAGCAGCGGAGCTAGATCCTCCGCCAACATTCTCGGCAACCTCCTCATCATCATTGGTGGAGGCGGCCGCGGACGCATCAGCGGAGGCAGCAGTAGAGGCAGCCTTAGTCTTCCACCTCTTGGTGATGACCTTGGGCACAGTAGCCCCCTTCCTCTTCCTCGCCTCCACCACAGTAGTCACATTCTTAGCGGCGACTTTCCTTGCTTTGTCCTCTATGGATTTCTGCACCTTCGCAGGAACATCATGCTCCTCATGGTGGATCCCGAACTCCTCAAAAACTCTGTTAAGCCAGGACATCATACCAGGGATGGCTCGGCGCGCTAGATACTCCCTATCAGATATTTCACCGAGTATCTCGCGCACCCCCGCCTCAGCGAAATTCACTAACTTCTCCATAGCCCGGCCCTCCTTCTTCTCAAACCCAAAGCGCGGGAATGGAACCCCAACACCTTCACCAAATATAGGTAGACTGACCATCTCATTGGTCATGGCGGGCCTATTCCTACCAAGGGGCCAGTAGTTAGCCGCCACCATCTCCTCAACCAAATCACGGCCTCCGGAGTACTGGCAGGCCAGAGCAAAAGCCTTGTCGCATGCTTTGCGACCCTCATCAGTCCCCGAACTCAGGATCCCTTGAGTCAAAGGCCTCATCGAAGTCATCACTGAGGCTAGCGGATAGCGAGTATTCTTCTTCCCGTCTGAGCTGGTAGATGTCATGCCTCCGGTCCTCACGTAGAACCAATACTGCATCCAATCCTTCGACCACTTGTTCTTTTGGGTGAAGGAGATCTCCAACTTCTCGCCCTTTTGGTTCCTCCACGGCATAAAAGCGCAGCTTCCATACTGCGCCACCAACTGATCTTCGCCAACTCGCTTAGGCTGGCGCTAGAGCTCATAGTACTCGTAGAAAGTACTACCGTTGGGCTCTGCGCCATAAGACAAGCAAGCCCAACAGAACTTACTTAGGGCAACAATACCATTGGGGGTGAGATGGTAAAGTTGTACCTCGAATGCTTCCAAGACTTGGCGAAGGAAGCGTGCTGCCGGGAAGCAAAGGCCGCAGAGGAAGAAATCCCTAAAAACCACGGCATCAGCGGCCTTCGACTTAGGAATCATCTCCCCCTCCGACGGCTTCACCTTAGCATCACCAAAGCAGCCCAACTGCCACAATTCCTCAATCATGTCCTTCGTTATAAGCGAAGGTCCAAAATCCCATGTCTTGGACGAGACTGACATGTCTCCTGTCTCTTCAGCGGTTATCAAATCAGCGACAGAGGCCTCGACTCCAGAAAGATCCTCCTCAAGCCCCAACGCCTCCGCACTAGCAATCATACATTCCTCAAACTGCGCAGACCACCCACTAGACCTAACACCAAGAAGGTGACGGTATGGCCCAAAGAAGGAAGCCCGACACGGAGGAGGACTGATAGGCATAGCCACTTCTAAAACTCAGCGAGAGCCCAAAAGGGGGGCGAAGGCAAAAACCAACTAAGCGAAAGCTAGGCGCAAAGGGATAGTGCAAGAAGCAGCAGCAGCGAAAGCGATAGCTAAGATAGGGACGGGGGAGCCTTCACCTACCGACCCTTATATAGCCCCCGCCACATCGCTTCGACTTCCAGGGCCAACGGTCACATCCGTTCAAAAACACGTCGGTTCCGTAGCCACCGTGGCGAACCAAATAACGACACGTCACCAACGTAGTGGTCTGATCCAGGCGTCCTAGGGGGGAAAGGGGGAAAAGCCTCCGCGTGCGCAAGAGCCTCCGCACCTCAGAGCCTGAGGGCTAGATTTCAAGGGCAAGGCCCGCATGGGGGGGAAGCCTCCGCGCCTCAAAACCTGAGGACAATGTTTTGAGGGCAAGGCCCGCCAGCATCAGACCAAGCCCTCAAGGGGGAAACTATTGGGACACGATTATGAGTCGCGGAGGCCAGGGACGACAACAGCAATGAAAGCTAATGATTAACGAATTTTATGAGTGACGTGCAGGAAAAGAAGATGAAGGCCTCCGCCCGATCGGCCGATCAGGGCGAAGGACCAGAGGCTACAACGAAGGCACCCGAACGCGGTCCGAGGCGGAGGCTCCGACGCCCTGAGCGAAGGCGCCTGGATGCGGCCAATGGATAAGGCTTGGATGACACCTGCGGAGGCTACGGGAGTCGACGCAAAGGCACAGGCGAAGGTCATCCCGGATGAAGGTTCTGAGAGGCGAGGGACTTCCTGTAGGGCGGCGGTGGTGGGCCGTGGGCTGCAAACAGGCTCACGCTAGGGGCCCATCAAGCAAAGGCGGTTGAAGAAGAAGACACCCAAAATACCCTTAACAGTTTGTATTAGTATAAGAATATTCCGATGATGTACTGTAACTGACAAGGGGTAGAATTGTAAAGAGTAGCCTTAGCAAGCAGTGCCCTATAAAAGGGGAACAAAAACTCTATACAAGGTGGTGGCTGATTGCATTAATGAAACCCTAACCAAGCTTGGACCCACTCTCCATCTTTCATGCCTTCGCCCGGGCTAAGGCCCCGGTTACTCCTCTCTAGTCCTACCTGTTGTAAACCCTCGCTTTCCAACATATACATTATATGATGATCCATTGCCAATGGTGGAAGGAAGAGCTGATATGATGGCAAAAAGCAGCAGCTTCCTTCTCAAATTAAAGCCTAGACTAACCTATATGTATCATATATATGCATGCATGTGCGAACTGCGAAGCTAGTTCGGTTTTCTTTGTTTCTTGATTTCTTTTACGATTTAAGGGGAAAAAAACAAAGAACAAAGAACAGCACGCACATGCCTGCCTCTGTATCCAGTAATTGGAGTAGTATCTCTGGCTGAAAAAAACGAGGCAAGATGGGCTGTTTGAAAAATAAATGAAAATGGCGTTACTGACTGTCTAATTAAGCCACCAGCAGAACTCCAATAAACAGAAAAGGCACAAGTAACGACTAACATGCATGTGTGTAGAGTATAGACAAAGAAGAAACGGCGCCTGTGTAGTGGTGACATACAAGAGGACGTACGTACGATGGAAATGCAGGCAGCAGCTAGTACCAAAAGTTTGAATTCGCACGGTGAGAGTGAGAAGGCGACTTGCTATCCAACTCTGGTAGTCGCTACAGTGGTAGCTTTATTATTAGTCGTCCCTTCTCCATAGCTAGCGAGCAGCGGTTGCGCAACAACACAGGACACAGCTAACCGACAGTCGACAGCGGCAACTAACAGGATTTAGACGGCCGACGGTTGCGATGCATCTTGCCTAGGCAGTATCAAATCTAATCTAATAATGCACAGCACTATTACTCTACTAGGAGTACCACTACTATAGTGAGTGTGATCGGAACGGAGAGCAGACGTTTAGTCCATGTTTCAGTTCTGGCCATGTGAGCGGAAGACGCAAAAGCAACATGAACCATGTATTTTTGGGTTATGCCCGTCCTCCCACCCAAAATAGGTACCACGTTTGCCTAGCCTACTCTGTTTGACACCGTTTATTGCCGCAAAAGCAACGTAAACTATGTATTTTTGGATTTGGATGCTGTAATGGCTAGGCTGTTGAAGACAGTCTAGTCTAGTTAGGATATATAATGACTCTGTCGTCCCTGCATCGTACTATCATCTTCCACTCCAGTACCATACACCGCGTACGGATTGAGAAGAACCTTGTAACGAATATATTTAGCGTTGGTACAACGTGTACCTACCGCATCAAATCCGACTTTGTGGCAACTGCTTCCTTCCAAACGGGCAATCATTATTACTATTATTTCAATGACTCTGTTTATTAGTCATGTATGGACTCCAGGCCCGGCCCTTTTAATATAGGGTTAAGATTTATCCATTGCGTCAAATGATTTTTCAACCTTCAAGATGAAACCAGATCATGAAACACCCTAAACTATCAAAACCGGACAACTTTGGTCCTCGGCGGTTTCAAAAGCGGTTTCTATTTTTAGAGAGGCGCGAAATTTTAAATTATTTTTAAGCATCTTAACATTCTCAAATGAAAAAACTCAAAACTACAAAGTTGTAGATCTCATTGAGGTCTACAATTTACATATAAAAATTATCTTCATCCGACATCGTATCGAAGGGTTTTATTTTTTTGAAATTTGAGTCTCATCATGTTTTTCGAGCATCTTACTATCCTCAAATGAAAAAAATTTTGTCACGTGATGAGACTCACATTTCAAAAAATAGAAAACCCTTCAATACGATGTCGGATGAAGATAATTTTTATATATAAATTGTAGACCTCGATGAGATCTACAACTTTATAGTTTTAATTTTTTTCATTTGAGGACAATAAGATGCTCGAAAAATAATAATAAAATTTCAGCACCATATTTTGTCGGCAAATTTCAAAAATAGAAAACCATTCGATACGATATCGGATGAAGATAATTTTTATATGTAAATTGTAGACCTCAATGAGATCTACAACTTTGTAGTTTTGAGTTTTTTCATTTGAGAACGTTAAGATGCTCAAAAAAATAATTTAAAATTTTGGCGCCTCCCGAAAATAGAAAACCGCTTTTGAAACCGGCCGAGGACCAAAGTTGTCCGGTTTTGATAGTTGGAGGGTGTTTCTCGACCGGTTTCATAGTTGAAGGTTGAAAATCATACTTTGGCGTAAGTTCAGGGTTGTAAAGTGTACTTTACCCTTTTTATTATTTTAGAAATAGTAAACTGCGTTTGAAACTAACGAAAGAACTATTTTTTTCGTTTTTGACAATTAGAGGGTGTCAAATACCTGGTTTTATAGTTCAGGATTAAAAATTGAACTATACAATGCAAGTTGAAAGTTTGAAACATGGCCTAATCGTCCGCTCTCCGTTCTGATCACACTCACTATAGTAGTGGTACTCCTAGTAGAGTAATAGTGCTGTGCATTATTAGATTAGATTTGATACTACCTCGGCAAGATGCATCGCAACCGTCGGCCGTCGGTTAGCTGTGTTGTTGCGCATGCAGCCGCTGCTCGCTAGCTATGGAGAAGGGACGACTAATAATAAAGCTACCACTGTAGCGTCTACCAGAGTTGGATTTTGATAGCAAGTCGCCCTCTCTCACTCTCACTCACCATGCGAATCCACACACTTTTGGTACTAGCTGCTGCCTGCATTTCCATCGTACGTACGTCCTCTTGTATGTCACCCCATGCATGTTAGTCGTTACTGGTGCCTTTTCTGTTTATCGGTGTTGGTTTATTTTATAATTCGTCTTTTTTAGTTTGTTTTTATATTTTTCTCTCACAATAAATCAGTGGAACAGTGTTTCGGCTTGTTTTTTCAGCGAAATGAACGGGGACAATGGAGTCAGTTACTAGCTGTTGGTGGCTTAATTAGACAATCAGTAACGCCATTTAAAAAAAAAATCAAACAGCCCATCTTAAAAGAAATCAAGAAACAAAGAGAGCCGAACTAGCTTCGCACATGCATGCATAGATCATGCATAGGCTTTAATTTGAGAACGAAGCTGCTGCTTTTTCTCATCATCATCATCTCTTCCTTCCACTGTTGGCAATGGATCATCATCATATATTAAAGGGTAAAGTACACTTTACAACCCTCAACTCGCACCGAAGTTCGATTTTCAACCTTCAACTATAAAACCGGTCAAGAAACATCCTCCAACTATCAAAACCGGACAAATTTGGTCCTCGGCCGGTTTCAAAAGCGGTTTTCTATTTTCGGGAGGCGCCGAAATTTTAAATTATTTTTTTGAGCATCTTACTGTCCTCAAATGAAAAAAATCGAAACTACAAAGTTGTAGATCTCATTGAGGTCTACAATTTACATATAAAAATTATCTTCATCCGACATCGTATTGAAGGGTTTTCTATTTTTTAAAATTTGAGTCTCATCACGAGACAAAATATGGTGCTGAAATTTTATATTATTTTTCGAGCATCTAACGGTCCTCGGAATGAAAAATTAGGGTTCATAAGTTATATATATTTCATCAACTTGTCTATAATTTAATTAAAAAATTAATCTTCATCACGCCGATAAAACCAGGTTTGTCACTTTTTGACACCCTCTCCGCGATAATTCGTTTTTTATGAAAAAATTGTAGACTCAAAATGAAAAAATAGTTCTTTCGTTTGAGGATGTTAAGATGCTCAAAAAATAATTTAAAATTTTTCTAAAATAAAAAAATTAAAAAGGACCAAATTTGTCCGGTTTTCCCTACCGGTTTCAAGTTGAAGGTTGAAAATCGAACTTTAGCGCGAGTTGAGAGTTGTAAAGTGTACTTTACCCTAATAAAAACATGTTTTAATCCCTATAAGTTCATAACTTATGTATTAGTTTTACTAGCGTCGTACCGGCGCGTTGCAACGGGAAATAATGCTCGACCTTTCCTCAGGCAACATCCAAAACCTATCCAGGCCCGCACCTTTCCTACCAACGCACTTCAGCACCCTCATCGCACTCTGCTGGCAACTTTGGAAGCGAAGGAATGGAGTCGTCTTCAGATCGGAGAGGGCAACAATACGGCACAAACTCATGGCATGTGCTACTGATGCAAGTCTCTGGAGGCTGCGGCTGCCCGTCAAAGATAGGGCTGTTGCAGATATATGGATCGGTGTTTTCACAACGTCTATGTAATAGCTTTTCAAAAGATTAAAACAGCAAATGATGTATTTCTCAATCTTTGTAACCATCTACTGCCCAAGGGCAGCATATGAGCAATAAAATTCAGGTGGGGATGTGACTTTCAAAAAAAATGCTCGACCACATCAGCCCATAGCGAGCTTCTTTTACACTTCAGTATATAGCAGTCAAGGTCCACAGACATACACAACTTTCAAAAGTCAAAATGATCCACATGTGTAGAGTAGTGCAACTTTCTCTCCGCCCATAGCGAGCTTCTTTTACACTTCAGTATATAGCAGTCACCAAGCTTTATGTAGTAGTAATTTGGACAACTAATGTGATTTCTTCTTATTCTTCTCTGTCAACTATCACTCTTTTTTTAATGGAAGGAGTAGTTCGGATCTAGCAGGAGTAACCTGTTTTGCCGTTCATCACTCTGTTCACTAGCTTAGCTACTGCCACGCCCATGCTTGGTAGGAGTCCTCTCCCTGTTCGCTCAAATTTGGCTGATACTGCTGCCGATGCTGATTTATTGTGAGAGAAAACTGTTAGAGGAGTCAAGAGCCTATTGGGCCTTAGCCCATTAGGATTAATTAGTCGCTTGCTTAAGGGCTAAGTCAGACCTCTCTATATAATGAGAGGAGATGTATCAATCTATAATCAAGCAAGAATTAAGAAGGAAATCCTTCCCTCTTGCCCGGCCGTGGGCAAACGCCCTACGGCCGGCTCTCCCTCGCCCTCGCACCCATACAAGTGAACAGTACCTGCGGTACTGTAGCGCCACGGGAACTGTAGCGCGTCAGCCGCCATCGCTCTCTCTTCTCTCAATCCTAGCAGCCCCATAACATCTGGTATCAGAGACCATGGCTGAATCCTACGCCAATGTGCCTGACTTGGCCCCTAAGCAAGCGACTAATTAACTCCTAATGGGTTAAGGCCCAATAGGCCCTTAACTCCTCTAACAAAAACACTATTTTTTTACTAAAAAATACTGCTAAAGTAGTGCTGAAAAACAGAAGGAGCTATGGACAGCATGAGAAAAGCAGGCTGGGTGGCATCTGCAATGCGAGCACACTCTCGGTCAATTCTCAGTTGGTCGGTGGATGCCAGTAGGGTGGGGCCTTGTTTAGATTGTAATTTTTTAGTAATCTGGATAATGTATCACGTTTCGTTTATATTTGATAAACTTTGTCCGATCATAGATTAACTAGGCTTAAAAGATCTATCTCGTGATTTACAACCAAACTGTGTAATTAATTATTTTTTTTTACCTACATTTAATGCTCTATATATGCGTCCAAAAATTGATGTGACGGAGAGAGTGAAAAAACTTGGAATTGGCGTGGCTGGCAGGCATGGTAGTTTTTTCGATGTCCACGCCTGGACCTCGACGCAGGGAGCAGCGAACGGCTCTGCCGCCTATGGATCTGTGCGGTATGGTGTGGCCGGAGACAGGTCAGCCACTGCTTTTGTCACCTCACCTGGCCTGGCCAGCATGCAATGCAAGAGCCTAGTTTTACTGTGCCTTGCAGCATAGACACTACTAGGGGCCTGTTTAGATTACCTCCAAATTCTCTCTTCATTATATCAATTTTTAGACGTATGCATGGAGCATTAAATATAGGTAAAAAAAATAACTAATTACTGCTTTTTGTCACCACAGATGATCTCTTTAAGCCTGGCCAGCCATGATCGGACAAAGTTTGTCAAATACAAACCGAAACGTTTACTGTGCCTTGCAAAATTTACAATCTAAATAAGACCTGGGAGCAGAAAATATGAGCATTTTCAGACGGGGGCGATTAACAGAGGCTTGTCTCTGTAAATTTAAGATAACAGAGCACTTCATATGATTTCAGAAAACAGAGCATTTTAGAAAGACAGGCCGTTTTCAGACGGGTGACGCGGTGGGTGTGGGCAGGCGCGGGAATTACTATTTTAATTAATTGCTAAAATTACAAAAAATTAATTTCTAAAATTAGAAGAAGAAGAAAATGGCTATAGTACAAAATTATCCACAGATGAGGCAGAACCTGGAGTCATGCATCCATGGATTCCATGGAGTGAATGGGTGTTCTGGTGACTGCTCGGTGTTCACCACACGCTAAAGCAAGCTTTTTTTTTTTTTTTTTTTTTTTGCGATTCGATACTTCCACTCATTTAAGAAACATCACCTTTGGTCATCACCGGCTTCCCACAGCTTGATTAGCTCTTGGCAATCGGTTTCAATGATCAGCTTCTGCACTCCTTTCTCATGAGCAAAGGCGGCTCCATCTCGGCAAGCCAACGCCTCCATGGTCAGTGCCCATGACGGTACCATATCGCTCGGCCCCCCACGAAGGCCCCCAGCCCATCACGTAGAACACCTCCCGTCGCTCCTTCACCCTGTCCCGGATAGAAGGCGCCGTCTACGTTGCACTTGAGCCAGCCCTCTTGCGGTGAACTCCATGTTGGCATAGGCCGCCGTGAATCAGTCTGCCGGCTTGGTTTGCAAATCTGCCAGAGGTCCAGGGCCGTATCGACGCACCACTGGATTGCAGCTCTGATCGGCAGCTCGCCTTCTCCATGGCGCCTTCTGTTCCTCTGAGTCCACGGCGAGTACATGCCAATGATGAAGATACTCCTGTTCTTCTCGCTGCAAATATCCCCTCTCAACAGGTCGCTTGCCCAGGTTACAGGGTGCAGCCGCGGTAGTTTAGCGGTTTAGCCCTGGTACGCTCCTTGATCTGATGCCAGAAGAGTTTCACCAACGTGCACTCCATGAGGGCGTGACTGATAGACTCCCGATCAGCACCACACCGCTCACAGAATGCCGTTGGATCTATGTGCCGCCTGTTAAGAATTTCTTTCGCAGGGACAACCAATTTCCAAATTTTACTCCACGTATCGTCACCTGATCCCCCCGCCCCTACCATCTCACCTCGTGCCATGACCACGAGTTTACGGTAGGCAGATTTGACAGCGTATTCTCCATGTTTCTCTGGCTCCCATGCCCACCAGTCATCATCCTGTGGACGGATTGGTATTCGCAGTATCGCTGCTCCACATCAATCGGCAAGAAGACATCGCGGATCAGCTGCTCATTCCAGCCCAGTTTCAGTCAAAAGTTCAGAGACCAAAGTAAGATCCTGTCCCTCTTCCGGCGTGATTGGCTTGGCATCAAAGTGCAGGGGAATCCATCTATCACGCCATATGTGGGTCGAGACACCATTGCCAATTCTCTTGATCATGCCTCTGTCCAGCACCTCCTTTCCGGCCATGATAGCCCGCCAGGTGTGACTAGCACGCTGTTTCCTCGTGCAGCTTGGGAAGTCATCATCATGAAAATAGCAACCCTTTAGCACCTTTGCACAGAGACTGTCCGGCCGGGTGGTTAGTCTCCAACCCCGCTTCCCAAGCATAGCTTTGTTGAAGAGAAGCTGGTCGCGAAATCCCATTCCTCCTTCGGATTTGTGTCTAGTCAGTTCATCTCACCAGAGCCAATGGATACGATGATTATCTCCGGACCCTCCCCACCAATAATTTGCAACGGTGGATTTCATTTTCCTACAAGTGGTTTTCGACAAGAGGAAGCAGCTCATCGAATGACCCAGCTGTAATAACCATAGGATCGAGGGTAGAACCGAGGGCCTTCTAGGTAACCAGTTGATCCAAATAAGCCCTAGTTCATCTAGAGAGAGAGAGAGACAGAGAGATAGAGAGATATGGGTTCGAACCTGAGACTGCATGAGAGAAAGATCCAGTGGCCTCCATCAAGTTCATCGATGTAGTCTGCGCACGGGCAGCGATGGTCGGGGAAGATGTCAGTGCAGTTGCCGTCATCGGAGCGGGGCGGCGCGGCTGGTGGCTTCCTGTCACTAGCTGCGCCCCTTTTGATCGGATTAGGGTTTGAGTGTCGGTGGGGAGCTCGGCTCAGGTCAACCTCGTGATAAGAGCCGTCGGCCCTCACCTCTTTTTATAGCGCAGGGTGACAGAGGCCCTCCAACCATGGTGGGCTGGATGCCCCCGATCAGGGCGCAAATCAAAGGTTCAACTGGGCCGTTGGGTCCAGTTAGGTTAGAGATCAATCTAACAATCTCTCTCTTGATCTCTTTTTATCTTTCACTTTCATATCATTTACTTTTGTTTATTCCATTACAGATTAGCGCATAGAGCATGTCTCATCGTCACGGTCCATTGCCGATAGATTTAACAGCTACAACACACTACTCTGTTCTGAAATAGATACTTATCTTTAGGCCTTCTTTTGTCTAGGAATTATAGGCTTTCCCTTAAACCCATGTCGGCTACATGTTCTCTGAACACGTTGGGTGGTAAGCCTTTTGTAAGCGGATCCGCGAGCATTCTTTCTGTTCTTATATGCTAAAGACTTATGACTTGATCCCAGACTTTATCTTTCACAACATAATACTTTATGTCAATGTGTTTGGCAGCACCACTTGACTTATTGTTGTGAGCATACTGTACTGCCGGATTATTATCGCAGTATAACTTTAGTGGTCTATAGATGTCGTCAACCACCTTTAAACCGGGTATGAACTTCTTTAGCCAGTTCACCTACCCCGTTGCCTCATAACACGCTACAAACTCGGCATACATTGTGGACGATGTAGTGACGGTTTGTTTTGAGCTTTTCCATGAAATAGCTCCCCCTGCGAGAGTGAATACATATCCAGACGTGGATTTTCTATCATCTCCCGCATAATCAGAATCTGAATATCCCACTATATGGAGTGAATCAGATCTTTTATACGTCATCATGAGGCCTTTCGTTCCTTGTAAATAACGCAAGACTTTCTTTACCAATTTCTAATGTTCTATTCCAGGATTGCTCTGGAATCTGCCAAGTAAACCGATAATAAATGCCAAGTCAGGGCGCGTACATACTTGAGCATATTGCAAGCTTTCGACATCTGAAGCATATGGAACCGCTTTTATTTGATCGATTTCATATTGGTTCCTAGGGCATTGAAAATCCCCATATCTATCGTCCTTGACTATAGGAGCAGGAGATGGACTATATTTGTGCATACTGAATTTCTTTAAGATTTTCTCTATGTATATCTTTTGTGACAGTCCTAATACCCCTTTACTTCTATCTCGGTGAATCTGGATCCCTAAAACGAATGAAGCTTCACCAAAATCTTTCATATCAAATTTTAAGGACAAAAACTTCTTTGTTTCCAGTAGTAGACTGATATCACTACTAGCAAGTAAGATATCATCCACATATAGGACAAGGAAGATGAACTTTCCATTCTTAAACTTTGTGCAGACACAATTGTCCTCTACATTCTCTTTAAACCCAAAATTTCTTATTGTCTGATCAAACTTCAAGTACCACTGTCTTGAAGCTTGTTTTAATCCATAAATGGATTTCTTTAGGTGGCATCCCATTCGTTCTTTTTCTTCCATGACAAAACCTTTTGGTTGTGCCATATAAATGTTTTCCTCCAAGTCCCCATTGAGAAATACCATCTTTACATCCATCTGATGTAATTCTAAATCGTAATGTGCCACTAATGCCATTATGATTCTGAAGGAATTCTTACATGAGACTAGAGAAAAGGTCTCATTGTAATCAATCCCTTCTCTTTGCGTAAAGCCTTTTGCCACAAGTCGCGCTTTATATCTCTCTATATTCCCTTAAGAGTCAAGTTTTGTTTTGTAGACCCATTTACAGCCTATTGTTTTGGCTCCTTTAGTAATTATTTTCAAATCCCAAACTTTATTGGCATTCATAGATTTCATTTCATCTTCCATGGCCTCAAGCCACTTTGATGAATGTTCACTTCTCATGGCTTCTTCAAATGAGGTGGGATCATCCTCCATTTGAAATTCCTCAGTGTTATACACTTCATAATCAGCAGGAATAGCTGATTTTCTAACTCTTTAAGACCTTCTACGGGCCTTCACATTTGGCACATCTTCTGTTTGAGGCTCTTGTTGCTCCCCCTCATGTGTGGCAATTGGTTCTATAGGATCCTGAAGAACAGGTTCCTCATCATTATTTATTGTTGCCACAGGCGGGATAATAACAGGTGTTGTCACCATAGTGTCTTGCACTGTCGGTGCAGCGACAGCAGTTAGTGAGAAAAATGGCTCATGAATTATTGGAGTGGGCGCATACACCCGCTTCTCTTCAAGGTCAATTTCTCAAGCTACTATGTTCCTCCTTATCATTTCATTCTCTAGGAAGACTGCGTGTCTTGTTTTCCACAAACTTTGTATGTTTATCTGGACAGTAGAAACGAAAACCTTTTGACTTTTCTGGGTAACCAATGAAATGGCAACTCACTGTTTTGGGATCTAGCTTTCTAATGTTTGGGCTAAATACTTTAGCCTCAGCAGGACTCCCCCACACACGTAAGTGGTTTAGTGAGGGTACACTTCCTGTCCACAACTCATACGGTGTTTTGGGCACCGACTTACTTGGTACTCTATTGAGATTATGAATGGCGATTTTTAACGCCTCCATCCACAGGCTCATCGGTAAGGTGGAGTAACTTATCATACTGCGCACCATATCCATCAGGGTACGATTGCGCCTTTCAGCTACTCCATTCCGCTGAGGTTCGCTCGATGTAGAATACTGGGCTACTATGCCATTCTCCTGTAAGAACCTTACAAAAGGTCTAGGAACTTGGCCATATGGGGTATGCCGACCATAGTACTCTCCGCCACGGTCGGACCTGACTATCTTAATCTTTAAATTGTGTTGGTTTTCTACTTCTGCCTTAAATATCTTAAATTTATCCAATGCTTCTGTTCTTTCTTTGATTGGATAAATGTAGCCATAACGGGAGTAATCATCTATGAATGTTATGAATGAATCAAAACCATCCACACTCTTTACAGGAAAGGGACCATAGATGTCTGTGTGAATAATCTGTAGAATTCCTGCGCTTCGTTTGACATCTTTCTTAATTTTCTTTACATACTTTCCTTTTATGCAATCTCTACATTGTTCTAAATTTGAGAGCTCTAATGGAGGAAGAATATCATTCTTAACTAGTCTTTCTATTCTCCCCCTCGAAATATGGTCTAAACGACAGTGCCATAATTTCGACAACGCATCATGAGCTCTCTTTTGTTTTCTGTTTACATCCGTAAACGAGGATACATTCACATTGTCGCACGCAACGTTCCCATCATCGCATACAACATTCACATCATCACGTAGTGATAACAAATAAGGCTCATTTTGTAAGATAGCAAGACCAACACATGCATCATTAAATGTTATCTTACATTTGCCATTTCCAAAATGGCAATCATAACCATCATTGTCCAAACATGAAACACTTATTAAGTTTCTCTGTAACGAGGGAACATAAAGAACATCTCTAAGTATAAGTTTGAAACCATCAGCAAGCTCTATAGAAACATCTCCAATGGCTTCAACTTCTGCTTGGACTCCATTCGCTACTTTAACGTGTCTTTCGCTTCTTTCCGTAGTCCTCATCGAACGAAATCCCTGTAAAGAATTAGCAACATGAACAGTTGCACCTGAGTCAATCCACCAAGTAGATTTCGAATACTATACATACAGGGATTCATTTATGAACGTAATAATGTTCTCACCTTTCCTTGCCATGATCATCTTTAAGTAATCGGGACAATTTTTCTTATAATGTCCCGTCTTCTTATAATAGAGACACTGGTCTTTCTCTACTGTGAACTGGTTCTGTTGAGGCTTATGCAGCATGGGACCCTTTCCAGGTAACTTGGAGGAAGAGCTGTTATTATAATTCTTTTTCTTATTATCTTTTAGGTAGTTGATAGTACCATCCTGTGAAACTTTTATTTTTTCCTCCTCCTGCACACACATGGCTATGAGCTTTTTTAAATCCCATTTCTCGGGCTGTATGTTGTAATTAACAACAAAAATGTCAATTTCTTTTGGCAAAGAAGCAAAAATCAAATGAATAAGAAACTCATTCTTGAGAGCCAAATTCATTGGTTTGAGCTTAGATGCTAAATTGCTCATTCTCAGTATGTGCTCTCTAATGCCACTGCCACCACCAGAGTACATTTCTGTCACCAGCTGCTTGATCAGCTAGGTTGCATATGTCTTTGAAGAGCTAGTGAACTGACTCTTTATTCTTTCTAGATACTCTATGACCGTGTCACAGTCTGAATTGAGCCCACTATTGCAGGCTCAATTGTATTCTTTATCACAGCCAAACATTTCTTATTGGTTGTGACCCACTTTCTATGTTCAAGGTCAAAAGACATTTTTACAGGAGCAAAGTCTCGCTCTCTGTTCTGCCATGCAGCATCAGTCTCATCAGTCTCCCTCACCGGTGCCACATGTTCTTTGGGACACGGTGTGGTGACTACCCAGTCCACCTCAGCCAATATGAAGGCCAAATCTATCTTTTCTTCCATTCAATGTAGTTATCCTCTTTTAGAGTGGGGATCTCTTTGATACAACTCATCAAGTTGTATCCGTCTAAAAACACAATTCAAATAGTGAGAACATAAATAATAACAATAACAATTGCATGCCTTATTTTCAACGTTGGTTAAAATTAAAACATACAATTGTTCTCTACACTAATTTTACATCACCGTTAGGCAGAAATAGAATTAATGCAAGACAAAACATCATAATATTGTCATTAATCAACGTTGATCAGAATAACAACAATATTATAAGTAATTTACAACATACAGCCCGTTGGTTCGAATTTAATAATAAAAATTATATCTTTAAATACGCAGTGGAAAAAAATGAACTCTTTTCTTGAATTTTACCCATAGGGAAAAATCAATTTTCTAATTTCTTTTGAGCCAATTTCCATTTTTTAATCTTCTGGAAAAAAGAAAAAAGAAAAAATCGGCTCGCGGGCTCATTCTCGACAGATTTATTTAAAAACCAAAGCAAAGTCGGCTCGGCCCATTGCTCTGCTGCGCGGTGCTCGCCGCACCTGGCCACAACTGGGCTGGGCGGCAAAGTGACTTCGATCACTACACCATCTTTTGAGGCCACGATGCGGTCTGTTCATCTGGCGTCGTTGGATCCGATCGAACGGCTGCGCGGCGTCTTCGGGCGAACAAAACCGCCCCACGGCTGCGTCGGCCAAAACCCTACGGCCATTCGGCCTTCTCCACTCTCTGTCTTCACCGCTCTCTTTTCTCTCTTTCTCTCGGTAGAACAACAAAGACCCGAGCTACTCAAGCGGTGAATCGATGGAGCGGCTGGCGCTGTCGCCCGGCCCCCTCGTCGGCGCTCCTCTGGCGCTCCCAGCGAGCAAGCGGCCGTGCTGTCCGCCGCCCGGCCGCCCAGCCTGGCGGCCGTGGTGCCCTTGGCTCGGTCTACTCTTCCTCAGCGCAAGGGCGTGATAGCGATCTTTGCGCCACCATGCAGCGGTTGGCAACCCCTTTCCCCTTCTTCCCCTTTCGGAGTTGGTTCTCTTTTGGTTCTCGGATTCAACCGATTGGGGATAGTTAGGGATAGGGTTTCTTTTCTTTTTAGGTTTCACTGTTTATCTTCCCCAAGGGACTCTACGGTTTTAGGGTTCGGCATAGACATGAAACCAAACCCTCCAGCTTCTTTTTTTAACCCAGTTAGGGTTAGGGTTCAACCGAACCCTCTTCTTGTTAGAGCCGCACTGGATCTAACTTTCTTATCCTTTTCTAATCGTTTACCCGTTCTAGATCTAAAACCCTAGAACAACCGTGGCTCTGGTACCAATGTAATAACCATAGGATCGATCTAGGGTAGAACCGAGGGCCTTCTAGGTAACCAGTTGATCCAAACAAGCCCTAGTACATCTAGATAGAGAGAGATGGAGACAGAGAGATAGAGAGATAGGGGTTCGAACCTGAGACCGTAGGGGTGGAAGATCCAGTGGCCTCCATCAGGTTCATCGATGCAGTCTGCGCACGGGGCAGCGATGGTTGGGGAAGATGTCGGTGTAGTTGTCGTCGTCGGAGCGGGGCGGTGCGGCTGGTGGCTTCCCATCACTGACTATGCCCCTCTTGATCGGATTAGCGTTTGAGTGTCGGTGGGGAGCTCGGCTTAGGTCAACCTCATGATAAGAGCCATCGGCCCCCACCTCTTTTTATAGCGTAGGGTGACAGGGGCCATCCAGCCCTAGGTGGGCTAGGCGCCCCCGATCAGGGCACGAATCAAAGGCCCAACTGGGCCGTTGGGTCTAGTTAGGTTAGAGATCAATCTAACACCAGTGTCTCCTACAAGTGCTCGGTTCTACCGCTGGAGTGCTAGGCACTCCTCCTAGAGTGCTCGGCACCACTTCCCCAGTGTCTCCACCACCATGGATGACCAAGTGCTCGACGACGAAGGTGCTGGTGAAGCCGCTAGCTTCCCCGTGCTCGGACTGCTCCAGTCCCAACCCGCTTCCTCGTCGAACACGACGTCGTCGCGAGACAAGCACCTTGTCTCCGCGTGGGTCATAGAGCCGTTACGCCTTGGTACCCTCCGCGTAGCCCAGAACACCATGGGTGTGCTCCTATCCTCCAACTTGGTGAGGTTCAGCTTTATCTTCCTGATGTGGCTGATGCAGCCGAATGTCCGGAGGAAGGACACGCTCGGCTTGCGCCCATACCAAGCTTCGAACAATGTCTTGCCCGTTAGGGCTTTGGTCGGAGAGCGGTTGAGGATAAACACCGCCGTAGTCACTGCCTCTCCCCAAAACCTTGTCGGCATGCCTTTGGCCTTTATCATGGATCGAGCCATGCCGACCACCGTCTAGTTCAGCCTCTCCACCATGCCATTCTGTTGTGACGAGTACGGCGCGGTGTGGTGTTGCCCCACACCCTAATCCACGCAGTACGCAGCGAACTCCACCGAAGTGAATTCGCCGCCACGATCAGTCCTCAGCACGCAGAGCTTCTTGCCGCTCTTGGCCTCCATGCACATCTTGAACTTATTGATCGCCATCACCGCTTCGTCCTTGCTCGTCAGGAGTTGCATCCATATGTAGCGACTGCAATCATCCACGAGTAGGAGGAAGTACCACCGACCACCATTTGTAGCTGGCGTGATCGTGATCGGCCCGTAGAGGTCGCCATGGACGACCTTGAGAGCGTCCTTCGCGCGATACTTGGCCGCCTTTGGGAATGGTAGCCTCCTCTGCTTTTCGGCCAGGCAGCTGTCACACAGCTCGCCTCTGTGCTTTATGTGGGTAGCCCTCGGACCATCTTTTCTAGCCAACCAAGTGCGTCGAAACTGAGATGTTCGAACCGGGCATGCCACATCCATGGTTCCTCGGAGTACCTTGCCGCCAGGCACACCGGCTACTCTACCTTCAGGTCAAGTAGGTACAACCGGTTTAGGGACCTCTTCACCTTGGCAAGAAGTCGCTGCTCCCGGTGCATGATCCTAAGGACTCCGTCCTTGATCAGTACCTCGCTACCGCGCTCATCTAGCTGACCAATGCTGATGATGCTGGAACGCAACTGCGGGATGTAGTATACATCCATTAGCGCATGGTGCTCCCCGTTCTAGCACCTGAAGATGATGGTGCCACGCCCTTGGATAGCCACCCTTGAGCCATCACCAAACTTCACCGTACCAGTAACATCATCATCAAGCTCGGAGAAGGATGCCTTAGAGCCCGTCATGTGGTTGCTGGCACTAGAGCGTGGTTCGTCCGAGGTTGACGGTCTCGTGGCCTTCCCGTGTCCTTCCACCATCGGCACCCACTCTCCCTCGGCCTCAACGGGTGGACTTGGGCGAATGTTCCATCGAGGATAGTGGCCTGATCCTCATCATCTTGCTATGCCAGATGGCCTTCCTTGTTGCTCGTCCTTCCACCATCGTGGCCTCTTCCCTCTCCTCGGCCTCGATGTCGCAAAGAAGCCTTGCACGCTTACCATCGCCAATCGCTGCGCCATCGCAGCCCACTCCTCTTCCGTAGTGGCCTCATCCTCATCATCGACTTGCGCCGTCCATGAGATGGCCTCGTCCTTCTTTGCTGGTGGACTCCATGCGATTTGGGCACTCCGGATGTTCTTTGCCCAATGGCCCATCTTCGTCGACCACCGTGGCTCTTAAGCGTGAGGCGTCGACGGAGGGAGAAGTCCTCCACCGCTTCTTCTCCGAAGCCTTGCCTTCTTTGCACGGGCGGCTTTGCGCATAGCCTCCATGCCTCCTTAGCTGAGGACCCCCAATGGCTCCTCTTCCCAAAGTTCCTCCAATAGCCTCCAACGCCGACATGTCATCCTCCTCCTTGTCTCTTCTCATGGCATAGCGAGTTTTTCCTTGACCTTCATGGTCACCGACCACTCTCCATAGTTCTTGTCGCTGCCTCCTGCAGTCTGCGCGCGCGACCTTTGGTCATGGTTGGGCAGCCACAATAGTGCCAAACCAACCGTAGATGGTCCAGTCACATCTTTAATGGTGAGGGTGGACAAGTCCACTCACCGGTCTTACGCACTCTATAGTAGAGTCGCGACCACGAACAAGCATGTCCGTCTTTATGGCTAGAGCTAGAAGAAGAAGGAGAATAGAGCATACACACACACAGACCACCTCCTCTTCGTTGACGGTGACACCGTGGCAAATCTTCAGCTTGATAGTCTATTTAGCAACTCTATCCATCTAGCAGTAGAGAGGGAGAAGTCCTCCACCATTTCACCATCCTTGAACTTGAGGTTGGCGTTCACGCTGCTGGCTGCTCAATCACAAATAGGGGCTTTTTCAGCCTCGCCTTCCCTTTGCCCACGCTTATCTAACAATATCAATATGATGTTTGTCTTTGCACCTCAACCTCCTGGCTCCGACGCATTGTCGCAATAGCCTCCCCATGCCTCCTTATGCTGCGAGTTCTTCAAACCCCAATGGTCTCCAACAAAAAGACCAACCGGGCGATGTAGCTCATATAAGCTACTAAGTTCTAGCCTCCAACCCTGCAGTTCGACATGTCATCCTCCTCATTGTCGATGCCCTTGTCAAGCCCAACAGAACAATTGTGTTAGAGCCGCTTCATTCAAGTCCGGGGTCTAGCTTGCTTGACCATCATGGTCACCGACCACTCTCCATACTATAGTTTTCTAGTCAGCCCGGCCTCGGTATTGCCCTCGGGTGCCACTAACCTCCTCCATATCATCGTCGCGAATCAACGGGCCGGAGGAGGAGTGATATGATCGATCACCCTTTGGTGCATGACCACTTCCTCCTCCTACAGTGGGTGCAGTGGCGTGCGTGACAGTAGTGCCAAAGGACTCCACCGCTGTTTGGAAAATGATTGCACCCATCTCATAAGGTAATTTACCATCATCGCTTTCATCATCGCCGGCAATAAATCTCGAAAGTGGCCCATAATGCCACACGCAAAGTAGTCCTTTAGTCTGCGCTTCAATCCATTTTGCTTGTAACCCAGAGTAGAACACCTCGACAAAGAGGTTTGTCTCAATGGCCACCCGATACACACTTTTTGGCATCTTCACCACAGGATCACTTAACCCCATGCTGGAAGGTTCAGAGCCTTACCCAAATTTCCATTCGATCAAACATGAACCACTCACCATGTCTGCCTCCATGCCGAGCACCCACTAGCCATTCCATCTCCACCTTGACCCCACAAGCAAACATATTCTCCGTCCCCCACACTATGGCTAGAGCTAGAAGAAGAAGGCGAGACATAGAGCATGCACACATGGGAGAGACAAGACACCACCGCCATGGCATTGGCCGGGATGCCTTCTTCCTCCTCGGTGAGATGGTAAGAAGATCTGAACTCTCTTTACCTTCCCAGAGTTGCCTTGGTAGTCTATTTATACAACTCTATCCATCTAGTCCTAGTACAGGGAACAACAACATGAACCTTCCCTCGCGGAGAAGAACTAGATAACATCCCAACTCTACCAGGGCTGACTACTTGACGTGCAACGTGCGACTTGCATGTGCCTTTTCGAGGGCCTCCAAATATATATAGCAGTATATAGCTTCGATGCCTATACTGCTTGGCTGCCACAGATCGCATGCAGCAGGGGGCCTTTTCCATTAGCAAGCGCCTTACAACAATTGACCAAAGTTCACAAACAAGGTAGCGATGCTGATTATCTAACAATATCAATATGATGTTTGTCACAACTTTCTAGTTTCACCTCAACCTCCGTCTGCTCCACAACAAGTGATGTGACCAGCCTCCCCCGACCAAAAAATCCCAACGCCAAAGCCACCCTTCATGCGTAGTGTTTTTTTATCGATCAAACCATCCACGTTTCAAAGTTTGAAGCCATGTCTTCTAAAAAATCTAGTCTCCAACAAAAAAACAAAGACCAACCAATCTCAAGGGAGCTATGGATAGCTCATATAAGCTACTAAGTTCTCGATAATCCAACACTTGGGTTGCCCTAGACCCCTACAGCGATTGACACATAAAATTTTAATTATCCTATAGATCCTCTATCCTAACTTGAGGTCCATCCACAAATACCCATGAGTTGAATCCTTCTTCAAATGCTAGTGAACAATTTTGATCCAAGTTAGATCCTATTGACAAGTTCATTCAAGTCCCCTAAAGAGGTTTGTAATTGAAGACTAGCTTGTTTGGATTTCTTCTTCCTATGATAGAATTACATCAAATGGAGAAAGGCGTGGCTTTGTTGTCATCATCATTCAAGGAACTTGATAGTTTTTTTGCTAGCAGGTCATCGAAAAGGTCCTTGGCAAATGAGGGTTATAATGACTCGGATACATCTTGGGCGGAGACTCAAAGAGCTCCCCAAGTGCAGATCATGTTTTGAGCATGACAAACTTGGTATGAGGAATGATTGAACCTCCAAATCATCGACAAAGATCTCAATCGGGCTTGGAGGAGGACCATTGATATGATCCTCCATCACCCTTTTGGTGCATGACCACTAATCTCCATTTCGCAGTGGTGCAAACGTATGATGATAGCAATGGGAATTTTTTGGGCTTAGTAGAGATGTTGGCTGATGATCCGATTATTCAAGAGCATGTCCCAAAAATGATGAAACTCACGCTCATTATTTGGTCCTAGGAAATGATGATTGCACCCTCCGTCGACATTTCTAAGAAGTGCCCTCAATTGGACATCATAAGGTAATTTACCATCATCAAATGTCTTAGCACTATAAGATATGTGGGGCAATCAATCTCTTGAAGAATCCTTTCTAGGATTCTTATAATGACACACGCACTTTTTGATGTGCTAGAGAATGAGCTAAAGATTCTTGATCTTGACATAGATAATGTGAGAGGAAAGGCTATGATAATGGTTCAAATATGAAAGGAAAACATCAAGGTTCAATCCATTTTGGTTCCTCTTTTTATTAACCCATAGTAGAACACCTACTAAGACTTGTGGCAGAGGTTTTTTGTCGATCTCAATATCCACCACGCTAACTCTAAAAAAATGCTCCATACTAAAAGAAAACTTTCCCATCTCCATCAACATCCATCTTCACGACGCATTGATAGTGTAAAGCTATGGCACGGCTCCCCTCTACTTGATTCATTTTCATATTGGTACCTTTAATAAGGTTCAGTTGGTTATCCCAAATTTTTCATTCGATCAATTTAGGTATGATTTCCGACACACTAAGGCATTAGTGAGGCATATGGTTTGCAAGATCAACTTGCATATGACTTTAACCATCCATGGTATGAGCCCGCTAATTTGATCCTTTCAATCTCCACCTTGACCCCAAGTTCCGCTAAAGTGAAAGGGCATATTTCTTCTTCGAGGGCTATAGGAAACGCTTTCTTATTTTGAGATTGCATGAGATGGATATTGGTACCATTCACTAAAAAAAAAGAAAAATTACAAGAAAGAGGCTCATGAGAACCGATCGGACACAAATATTGCCAATGTCTCCAGAGAGGTTGATTTAGAATAGAACTTTTTAACACTCTTATTGATCAAGCTATTGTCTCTCCAAGATTTGAGCGTACAAAGAATACCAAAAAATTTTGGTTTCTTATTTACTTCTTGCGGTCGTTGGATAACCAAAGCTTGAAGTCTTCTTGTGATAATCTTGAGGCTTCTTATTGATCCAAAGAACTGATATGGAGCTTAAGTTTCACTAGACTTCATCCGCGACATTCTCCTGAAATTTTGCGGTTTTTAAAGGAGCATGGTTGTTTTCCTAATGCAACTATTGCATATAGAGTTTTGTTGACTATTCCTGTGGATCCTGCATCGCCTCCTTTTCTAAGTTAAAGCTATTGAAGACTTATTTATGCCATGCACAAGAAAGACTTAATGATTTGGCTATAAGCAACAGCGAAGATTGATTACCTTCATATTATTGAAGACTTCATTTCAAAGAACACTAAAAGAATGATGTTATTCAAGTAAAGATTATGTAATATAGGTATCATTCTTGAATCTTGATATATATTTTATTGCAACATACTGCATGCTTTATAATATCGTATATTTAGGTTTTTTTTCTAGGCTAATAGGCCTCATTTCTTAGTATCGTACAGGGCCTCTAATTTTCCCGGGACGGCCCTGACTCTACCCTAAGCGGCGCTTAGACCCAGAGGGGAAGTTTGTGTTCGGCGGCGCCAGGACGGCTAACCGACGATATGCGGTGGCCGGCGCCGACTGCCGGTCGGTGACGGGGCGTGGACGTCGCGATCGCAGTGATCAGCGATGGAGCAGGCCCTAGAGATCACCGGTGAGGTGATCTAGGGCGGTGGCGGGATCATGGCAGGCGGCGGTAGCGAGATCGCCTCCAGAATCGCCGAGGGAGACGCTCCGTGATTTCCTAACATTCTGTTTCCTATCCTTAGTGTGCATGCCCCGGACTTAACCCGACGTGGGATGGTTGGATGGATCAGTCTTGCTTGCATATCGGCCGGGTACAGGGGAGAGAACAGAGATTATGTCCAGCAGCTAGCTAATAAGATCCAGATGCTGGCGACCTCGTACACGTACCCCTATTTTTATCATCTTCTCTCCTCTTTTTTGTCTGTATGTTTGTTTCTTTTTTTTTGTTTGTTTTATTATGTACCCTGCCGCGCATTATGATGATCTAGTCACGCTTCGGATGAGATAAACAAACATCATCCATCAGACAAGTACTCGGTGCTTTTTTTTTTTTTGAGAGAGAGAGGGGAGAACGAATATAAAGTAGTGTTGGTATAACTTTAATTATCCAGGGGCCAATGTACGTGTCTCCTCCTCCTGCTGCTGCCGTCGTTTATCCTGTTTGTCGACTACCGGCTAACATTCACGATTAACACTAGGGCATCTAGGTCTCAAAAAAAAAACTAGGGCATCTACTAAACACGAGTATATATACATCCTCCGTTCCAAAATAAACATACATTATATTTCTCGAGAAGTTAAAATGCTTTAAGTTTGATTATTAGTTTGTACTCTAAATATTAGTATAAAAAATTTATGTCTCCAAATAAATTTATTATACATTCCACGAAACTATATAATGTTGCTTATTATGCATTATAAATTTTAGTATTTTGAGTATATTTAGTTGCTCCCTACATCCCAAAAGAACCGTTGTTTTAGAAATGAATCTGGACAATATCCATATCATTTCTAAAACAATGGTCTTTTTAGGACGGAGGGAGTACATTTTAAAAGATTTGAGTTCTTGATAAGCAAGATGCGCGTTCATTTTGAAGCGGAGGGACTACATGTATCCTGAACATATTTTAGTTAGTACTACTAGCTACTTATTACTTTAACCGCTGGCGAGCCACCATCCGTCGCTGGTGTGTTATGTTGGTTGTGCAATGGTCTAATCTAAGAGAAGAGATGTTAACCGTTACCTTCGTCTCAAAACAAATCAATTGTAGAACTATCAAGTCAAACTTATTTAAATTTTACAAACCATGCATACACTCTCTGTGTCCACAGAAGGATATAATTATAAGGTTTACGTAGGTCAAACTAGCTTAACTTTGACTAAATTTACAGTGAATAGTCTAACAATTATCAGCCTGTTCATTTGGCTGTGGCTTGTCGTAAACGATCGTAAATTTCAAATTTGAAATAAATATTTTCTCTCACACAACCAACCAAATTAAAGAAGATTTCTTCACGAAACCAAGAATCTAAACGAACCAAATTAAACCCAACAGGCTGTATGCCTCCAACTAGGTTTATTATAAAAATATATTTAATAATTAATTTAGTGGCACTTATCTTGTATTATTAATGTTAGGATGTTTTTTTATAAACTTTTTTCATACCGTTTGACTCCTCAAATGCGAAAATTGTTTTTTTTTTTTGACAAGGGAGTACGAATGGAAAACATCACTGTGATAGCATAGTGCACATAATAATAAATAAATCGAACCATTTAGTATTCCAAATGAAATTAAGTTTTTTTCATAATTATTCGAAATGAAAGTTACTGTAGAAAGCTGTAGCGTAGGCCCCGCACGCTGGCGGTGGCAGAGCGGCAGGCATTGGATTGGATGCCAACGTACGAGAGCTCCTGCGGCAAACAAGGCGGCCGGCCGGCTTTACGCTAATCTGCCGTTTATGTACGGCAGGGCGCATGAGAATATATAATATATATGAGATTCGTGGACGTTGGTTGGTTCCATCGGATCCAAATTGGATCATCCCGGCCGGCCGGCACTGTATATGCATGCATATATGCCGATGGATCTGCAGGCCCGCCGTGATTGATTAATTAAGCAACAAGTAAGTCATGCATGACATGAACGACGACCCCCCGCTTAATTTGCATCACGTACGAGGCGAGCCCAAGTGAGTGCGTGCGTGACGAGGACCGGCAGGAACGCGCGCGCGGCGTGAACCCAGACCCTCTACCCGTACGTGGTCGACTGGTGTGGTGTGGTGTGGTGGCCGTGACGATCGATAAATCCGGTATATATATATATATATCACGGGAAAACACAAACACGCATCATTCCGTCCGTTCCCCTGGCGTTTCCTCCGTCCGTCCACGATACCATCTCAAGGCCTGATCGCCTGGAGGTAGCGTACAGAATCAGGCCAGGCGCGAGAGATGGGCCGGAATGGCGGATGCATCGTCCGTCCGTGCCATGACGTGCGGCTTAAGTTCAGTTGCATGCCATGCATCTCTTGCAAACTAAAGCCAATGGCCTCATGTGTATGTAGCAACGACTAATACATGCAGGCAGAGGCCATCATCTTTTATAATTTGCTAGCTAGTTTGCCAATAATGGGCGTGTCGATCATGTGCGGCGACTCGCACTACACATACCATGTGCATGCATGCAAGGTTGCCCGCCGGAGGCAACAACAATTAAGATCACGCTAGCATGCAAATGCATATGCACTCAGCACAAAACTAGACGTGCACGACGACGGCTGTTCACACTAGCTAGCTACTACACTAGCGCCCCGGCCCGGCCGGCCGTGAGCTTGCTTGCCACGCATGCTACCATCGACCTTGTAACTTATACATATATAAAAAAATGTAAAATCTGCCACGAGACAACTGTCCGGATCGAGTGGTCTTTGCATCGCTGATGGAGGCAGACAACTCAACAGGATACATGCTTCCTCCGTCTCAAACTATACGTCGTTCCGATAACCTTGGAGAGTCAAATAATCTCAAATTTGATCGAAATTATATGATGAAATAATAATATTTATGATACCAATTAAGTATATTTATTTGATGTTATCGATCTTTGTAATTCGATCTTCTCTATAATTTTGGTCAAACTTGAGATGTTCAGACTCCCTAAGATTCTTGGAAAATGATTACCCAAAACCAGTAGTAAGAATATTACTCCAGGCCGTATAATCTACATTATTAGTACGTATGTACTCCATGCCGTACATATATCTAGAAAATAATTAATTTGCAGAAAAATGGCACTCGAGTGGGATGAGAAGGCGTGCGTACATCGTCGATCGAGTTTCATTTTGATTTGAGGTTGTAGTAGTTATGCTAATGCAAATGCAAAAAGATGACAAGAAATAATCCCAACCGCAGACGTCAGCCAGGGCACCGACAGAAGTCCGGGCCCACCTGCCAGCCAGTGTACAGCGGCGGCGGCCCACTTGGGGTTAACTGGTCCTTCGGATGCTTCGTCGGAGGTCCCCGGCCCCACACCCAACCAAAACGGACCACCCGCTCTCCCCTCACTTCTTTACCGTGGTCCCCCATTCTGCTATGATCTGTTTTGTGACTGTGTCTACGTCTGCGATGATCTCTGTGTTTCCTACAGGTTGCTAAAAGAAGTTGTTTTTGATAAGGTTTGGGTCAAACATTTTAAGAATATAAATCATAAATAACTTTTAAGTTGTTGAGTTGGAAAACGTGAAAATCATATGAATATATAGATTTCTCTTGAAATGTACTTTCATAAAAGTATACATATATCACTTTTGAATAAATAGTTTAATAAAAATAAAAAGCTAAGGTTATGCTTTTGGAGACTGTGTCGCTGTCCAAAAGGACTTATTTTACCAACCTAGAGGGACCGAGGGAGTAGGAAAAAAATTAAGTTTCTCGTTGAATTGCCGATATGTACCCCTCTCTTCACCGCACTTTTGGATTGTGCTATATCATTCAGTGAATGCAAATAATTTTGTATGTCACGGAAAGGAGCGGGGAAAGATACTATGCTAGCTATTTGATCATTGTAATCCGCTCGAGTGCATGAAAACAGAGGATCTATTTTGTATCCATGCAAATGATATGGCATTTTTACGGGCACTTTGTACACAAAAATTCATGAATTGTTTTTTTTTCTAAAAATAAATAAATTGGTGCTATTTTCCTTCAAAAAAATCTTACGTTGTACTTAGTATACTCCAATAATTTAGCAAAGATGTTAACTCCCATAATTCGGACAAACAAAACAACAAGATGTTCTTGCTCAGCAATCAAAGATAATGTAGTGCAAACTTTACAACTCTGGAAACAAAAAAAAAAAAAAGGAACCAAGGAGTTTGGCTATCGAAACATGGACACAAATTTGGGAACAACCTGTTGCAAGAACAAGAGGGCAATTCTAAGATACTCAGGATGTTGTTCAGTTCGGTCAAATTTTCTCTAGTTCTGAAAGTTTTTTTTTTCTCTTGTTCTTTGTAGCTTTTTCTTCTGTTTTTCTGTAGCTTCTTTTCTCTTGTATTTCCTTGTTTCTTCTCTAAGCCTCTTGGCTTTGGACCTGCATTTGTACATATTGTAATTTTAATACAAATTAGGTAGGGGTCTCCGCTCTGGACTTCCTCAAAAAAAAAAAATGTACCGGTGCCTGAGCTTGACCATCTCTCCACTGCATCTAGCCTGTTCGCTCTCTCACCCCCCTACTGCTGACATATTGTAATTTTAATACAAATTAGTAGTGTTCTTGTGCTACAGTTGAGCAAGTTTTTGCTTAGCATACCTTGAACATCTACAAATTTAGGATCTAATTGTGATCTGCAGTATTGTTTTTCTTAGGAAACAAAATAAAATTATATATTGCCAATATTTTCCCTCTTCAATGCACTTAACCACATTTTTTATTGTACGTGCAGTATCATTCGTTGAATGCAAACGATTTGATAATAAGAGACAGGAGCGGAAAAAGATATTGTGCTATTTAATCATCAAACCAACCCACTTATATTCCTTCAAGACATGAAAAGCGAGATGCGAGAAATATGGGAAATAATATGATATTTTTGCATGGCAGTTTCAACCTAAATATCTGCAAAATTCCTATGTAAAAAACAAATACATTAACTATATATTTTGCAGGATTTTAATCTCTAAATCATCCAAACAATCATTTTTTGTGGAATCTAGTGCCACATAACTGTAATGATTTTCGAAGATGTTAACTCTCCCAATGCAGACAACAAAACAACCAGATGTCATGACGCCTGACCACCATCTCCCCCATAGCCCACAGTGGCAGTGACTACACCGCTATGCCATTCTAGTGCTCTCCCTTCCCATTGCCTCTCGCCTCTTCGCTCTCTCACACCCAACACCGACCATGCTACCACCCATCATCGCATCTATCCCTTTATAGGTGTCGATCTCCTTCCTACAACTCTAATTCACATCGATCATTTCTACGCGTTCGTGCTCATAGTGTACACTAGGGTTCATGTACAAAGGCAATTATGAGTTTAATTGTGACTTGCAACATTGTTGTTTTCTATAAAAAATTCTAACACGTGGTCATTCCCCCTTGCCACGATACATTTGATCGTGGACTATCTGTCGCATACCACAAGAAGGGGTACCCTAAACAAGAACCGAAAATATTGCTTAAGCCTTGCAAAAATCAAAGCCAAAGGACAATCACGAGGTCTCGGCAGATTCTCCGATTCGCCCGAGGCTTGCGTCGAGGCCTCAGACGAAAGGCCAAAACTCTCCGCCCCGTCGAGGCCCTCTCGCCGAGGCCCCGCCCCGCAAGGCCTCGGACGGGATACCAATTCTCCGATTCGTCCGAGGCTGGGCTCGGCAAAAACCTCGCCACCTCCGTCCCGACCGACTCCCTTGACAAAACGTCACGTCCAGTTAATGCGCCCAACTACTCCCGCAACATCAGCCGCACGTTGGCGCAGTACAGGCAGAGTGACCGACGGGACAGGGGACCGGGCGCAGCAGGGGTTACCTGCCACTGTGCTCATCACTGTGCCCCCTGCTGACACCCGTACTGCCCTGTGCTACCTAACTCCTGCGATAAGGACAAAGCGGCGTGGAGGGTCAAGTCCGGGTCCCTGTAGTCTCGGAATCAGCATGAAAGACCAACTGCTCGTCCTCCGCCTCGTCCGAGACCCCCCGGCAGGGCCTCGGACGTACTATTCCTTCTCCGCCTCGGCCGAGGCCGGGCTCGTCCCGCATCCTCGTCGCCTCCGCCTCAACCGTCCCTCTGGCGAGCCGTCCCATCCATTTAAGTGTGCCTGGTCACACCTACTACATCAGCCACGACTGGCAGGGTACAGCAACAGGGGCGATGGGACAGCGGTCAAATCTCCTTTTTACCATCCCTACTAACGGTGCAGGGGTTAACATGCCCTGCGGACACACGCCCTGCACTTTTCCACCTAAACCGGGTACGACGCTGACCACCGAGGCCCCCGCATCATACTCAGGTCACCTCCCGGGCCTCGGCAAATCAGGCCTCGGCGCGGTCAGCCACAAACACCCGCCAGGCCTCGGCACTCCACCAAGTCAAAAATTCACAAGGCACGGCATGTCACCTACAGTGGAGGCCATGCTGACTAAACGTCAACGAGGACTCCTACGACTTCAACAGCCTCGGGCATGGCCGGCGTGACGCACCAGTGATCAAGTACCAATTGCCATTCCCGACACTGTGCTGCTACAAGAATAGGCCACAGTACTAGATCTTCCTTCCTCACTAAGGCTCCACGTGTAGCTCTCTCATGTACTCCTGGCTCCCTCCTTGCGGCTATAAAAGGAAGCAGCCAGGGCCGTTTCTAGGGAGCGAGACCACGCTGGCACTCACGGGTATACGCGCTCACAGTGACATCGAGGGAGAAGACAGACGAGCATTCGCATAGACTCACGTACACTCTCCCGCTGCCTGAGAGCAACGATTCAAGCAGCCCGCACCGCTCCACGCCGAGACCTGGGACTAGCTCCCTCTCTTACCCAGCTTGTAACCCCCTACTACAAGCACTTCGGTGCAAGAAATACAAGATCGATCCCTCAGACTGGACGTAGGGCACCAATTGCCTGAACCAGTATAAACATTGTGTCTCTTTGCATCACCATCCGGGATTAGGAGCACGCAGTTCACATTTACTAGTTGGTTGAGGACCCCTGGTCCGAAACACCGACACTATCATTCACTGAGAGATTATGCACTGATTATAAAGAAAAAAAAGTAGGGGAAAAGGGACAATATGCTATTTGCACATCGAATCGTCCAACTTGTATTTCTTCAAAACATATGTAAGAGTTGAGGCCCTATTTTGCAGCCATTGATATGAATAGAGTATGCCATTGTTTGCATGGCGCTTTATTAGAGAGGAAAAAACCGCATCCATTGAAAATGTTATAAAACAAATACATATGGAAAGTATTTCCACGGAAACTTTACTCAGCACCAAAGTTGTTGCTGCATGTTTTCCGCTAGGATGCACCAAGCAATCATTTTGGCTGGATTCCTTGATGCCCATACATCCTATAATTTGGCAAGATTTAACTCTTCTTGATTCAAAAGGAGTAAACCTCAAAAATAAAAACCTTGCAATTCAATGTACTCCCTTTTTATCTGTCGTTTTTCCTTCTTGCGAAGTCAAACATAGTTAACTTTAACCAAATATACATATACGAGAAAATATTAGTATTTATCTGCCACGAGTAATTGGATCCCGCCCTCATTTTAGAGTACCATCTAGTCGTACGTTGTGGGAGTATACCATCTAGTTGTTGGTACGAGCCCGAACGGTTATCGTGTTGACAATAGCTAGCGTTACTGACAACAGTGTGACTGATCACACACATTCCATCCCGTTTTATATTACAGAGAACGAAAAAAAAAACAATAGAGAAAATGGAGGAGGCGCTGCATTATTTATGACGCCCGCAACGCCAGTTTGGTGGAAGCCCAGTACAGTCTGACTTTGCTGGACGTAATGCACGTACACACACACACACACCATAGCCGATCCCATCTTTTCGTTACCAGCAGGAGGCCATCTTCCTAATCCTATCCTAACCCCCGCAATTAGTTGGCGCGACTGCAGATTTTGGAAGGCAGAGGAGCCGTGTAAACAAACCACCATGTGGTTCCTCGTATTTGCGTTTAGGTCCTTGCGCTCGTAGTCGTGGGGACCTGTTTGCGAATCCGGCAATCTGGAGGGGCAATGCGGGTACGGCTGGTCGGGGGCTCGAGGCCGGAGCGGCGGCACTAGTATAAATCGGCGCGGCGCTCAAAGCCCTTCCTCCTCGCCTCTGTCCGCCTCGCTTCCCGTACCTCTCTTCCTTTCTATCTCTGCGCACGCACGCAGTCTGAGAGGGTGTGCGGTGCTCGAGGGGCGGTACATGGCAGAGGCGGGCTCTTCCGCGGCGAGGACCAGGAGGGCGGGGCTCGCCGCCGCAGCGGCGGCGGCGCTCCTCGTCCTCGTCGTGGTCGCCGGCAGCGCGGGGTTCCCTGGCGGGCGGGTGAGGGTCCTCGACGGCCACCGGTGAGTTTGCATCCCCCTCCTCCTCTCCGTCTAATGTGGTTGCGCCCGAGGGCTCTGCGTGGGGTTTTCGGTTGCCTCTGTTCCAGAATTCGCCTCTGTTTTCGTTAAACTTCCCTTGGGAATTTTGCTTGCTATGGTTGGGGCCGCGTTGCTTTGCTACCGAGTCACTCGATTTCCGCCTCGCGGCGGCAGTCTCCTTTTTCGAATTGGTTTTCATCTGCTCCGGCGCCCGCACGACGTGGTGCTGCGCGGCGTCGTGTGCCAACCACCTGCGCCTCTACTAAGTATTACTAACCGGCTCACCGCAAGCCTCTGTGCGTCGCAGGCACCGGAGCACCACCGCGGCGGCCGTGGTGGCGGGCGGCGCGAGGCGGTGGCTGCGGGACTCCTCCTGGCCGGCGGCGGCGACGACGAGGTGAGCGCGCTCCACCAATTCCTTCCATCCTCTGCATTTTTCCTTTGCGCCTCCTCCGCCTGGGGTTTGCCAGGTGGGACGAATCCGGTGCGTCGGTCCACGCGGACTCGCGATCTGGGCCGTCCAATTCTCTCCTTTTCATTTATGTATACGTTCGGTCCCCATCTAGATCCCGGAGGCAGCTGCTGCTGCGTCATTGCTCCGTTCCGCGAATAATCTCCTTTTGGGTTCCTTCATTCAAAAAATTTCGATCCCAAATTTTGGTTTTGGGTTTTGAGGGGGACGTTGGTGCGCGGTAACCAGCGGAATTCGTAATTTGGGGCTGGGAACTTTTGGTTTCAAATTTTGGATTAGAGCCGTGTGCAAAGCAGTAACAGCAGAGAGATGCTCTCTCTATGCTTTCCGTTGCCAAGTTCGTTACGGTGGCAGGTAGAGAGAGAGAGAGGGGGGCAGTATCGTAGTTTGCTGCAACCAAACGTCCAAACCCCGACGTGCCGCTGCAGTCCTGCACAGGCCACGGTAAAGTGGGGTAAAGATTTGGGAGGACGGACGGCGGGCGGACAAGAAGCCGCGGAAAAAGCTGGCCGAGGAAGCAAGCGAGATCGCGGCGTGTCCCTTGGCGTCCCCGGCAAATGCACCCACACCCGGCAGGAGCAGAGGAGGCACTCATTTGGTTTTGCACTTTTGGCTACACAAAAAAGAAAAGAAAAGGCTGCAAAGGAAAATTCGCTTGGATAAGCTGCAGCCTTGTTGCCCTCTTGGGTACGGTCTCGCGTGCGCAAAGCGATGTTCTGTGTGTGCTGCGCTGGTTGTTTACTCCCGTTTGCCTTTTGGGTCGCGACCGACCAGAGCACGCATGGAGCGGCACGGCCACGGCCACGGCGTGCATATGCATCCACTCCGCTGCTCGCCGCACACGAACCATGATGATGAAAAACGGCGCACGGATTCATTCACCTCGCGCCCTCGCTTGCTTTTCCGCTTCTTCACCCACTCCTGTTATTCCTACTGCCTAAAATTTGCAACTCCATCATCATCACTGCGATGAATTGCTAGTGCTGGAGGAGTAGAGTACCATTATTTAACTCCATGTATAACATGAAACTTTTCTCTTTCTTTCTTTCTTTGGTGACAGCAATGCCGTACGAAATTGGTATTTTTTTATTGAAATCAGCTATAACATCATCTGCATGTGCTGTGTTTCTTGGTTGCGGCGGTGTCCAACGTCACTCACGGACTCACCTGGAATTGTGCAGGGGCAGGGCCGACGGTGACGCCGACGGGTCAGCCAGGGCCGTCGTCGCCGGCGCCGGCGCGGTGGAGGATCCGGAAGCCGTGGCCAACGACGTGCACGTGTAAGTCGCTCTCTCCTGACTTCCCCTTCAGCTCCGCCTCAAATCAATAAATCACGCCAACTGACTGAAAGCCCTGTTGCTGATGTAAATAGTAGATCTAAGCATGATTTGCGAATTGTTTTACCACCAGCACTGCAATGGAAGTTCTTTGCTTTTCGGCCAGACCTAGCTCCGTTTAGATTCAAAAAATTTTGCAGATCTGACCTAGTGTGTACAAAAAAAAACAGACGTGAGACGAAACTTTTGAACCTAATTAGTAATTAAACACTAATTGCTAAATTTCTGTAAATTTTTTTATCTGAACGGGGCTCTAGTAGTGTGTACAACAGACTAGGGGTAGCTTTTCTGTCCACACCCGGCAAGCCGGACCCACCTGCAGTCTCACACAGTAGAATAGAAAAGGAAAAAGAGAAAAAAAAAGAGGAGATACGAACAAGAATACTGTTCTCTGACCGGAGCAGATCTGGTTCAGCTACCAGCAGCGGCGTACTTTTACTCTGCCACGTGGGAGCATGAACGCGCGCGGGGCCCGCCTGCCATGCACCTCCCACACGCACTGTCTCTCAGTCACAGGCCCGAACCTGCGCGCTTTTATGGCGTCGCGACCCTGCCGCACCGCACCGCCGTGCATGGGCAGCTGCCGGGGCCGGCCGATCGCCATTAACTCCGTTGCCTTTTACGACGTGTCCACGGCGACTGGGGACACCTCCCTCCCTTTCCGTGCTCACCGCATCACCAGCACGGCGGTGCAGCTGCTGCCACCGCACACAAACGCGCGAGCTGTGAGGCTCTAGAGCCACTGCTGTGGGTGGTAGCACACTGGCATGCAGCAGTGACACACCACGTTCTCCCCACGCCCCGAGTGGGGCAGCCCTGCCCTGGTCGCCCCTGCATTTGCGACGCGCATTCATGGTGTTTCCGGTCCATCTCTTTTTCCCACCAGCCACCTATTTCTATGCAAAGATCTTCTGGTAGAGCTGGTAACGGCAACTGATTCACAGTTGAGTATGCACTGTAGTGGAGCTCGAAACCTGTAGCGCCCGATCTAGAATACAATGCTGCACCGACAGAAAAAAAGAAGTGTTCTTGTTTGAGTTTGGGGCCAAGGCATTATTATTGACCGACATGTTAGATGCAACGAATGGGCATGGACAGTGAATTGGTCCCCAGAGAAATAGTGTATACAGTGTAAATCTCCTGCAAGTTTCCTGGCTGCATTGATCTTCTAATTACTGTAACTGAATTCCGCAATGAATATCGCTACATCTAGAATTGCTGTGGCCCATGCATGAGATGCAAGAGTCAGTAGGAAATGTTCTTTCTGCCATCTAATTATTACTGCATTGGGCATCAAATTTCTGAGTACCTGAATTACTGAATGCTACTTCTATCTGTCATTGCTCCTTTTTGTGTGTAGTTAGTGTTAGTAGTAGTTTCTATAAACTGAGTGGTTGACATGCTGCTTGGATTCGAAATAATTGGATGAATGGCTGTTCTTCAGGTCCATCAGGAACAGCACGGCCCGGCGAAATCTCGGGTACCTGTCGTGCGGGACAGGCAACCCCATCGATGACTGCTGGCGCTGCGACTCGGACTGGCACAACAACCGCCAGCGCCTAGCTGACTGTGGCATCGGCTTCGGCCGCAATGCCATCGGTGGCCGGGACGGCAAGATCTACGTGGTCACCGACCCGACCGATGACGACCCTGTCAACCCTCGCGAGGGCACCCTCCGCTACGCCGTCATCCAGGAAGAGCCGCTCTGGATCATCTTCAAGCGGGACATGGTCATCACGCTCAAGGAGGAGCTCATCATGAACAGCTTCAAGACCATCGACGGACGTGGCGCCAACGTGCACATCGCCAATGGTGCCTGCATCACCATCCAGTACATCACCAACGTCATCATCCACGGGCTCCACATCCACGACTGCAAGCCCACGGGGAACGCCATGGTGCGCAGCTCGCCCAGCCACTATGGGTGGCGCACCATGGCCGACGGAGATGCTGTGTCCATCTTCGGCTCCAGCCACGTCTGGGTGGACCACTGCTCACTCTCCAACTGCGCCGACGGCCTGATCGATGCCATCATGGGATCCACGGCCATCACTGTGTCCAACAACTACTTCACCCACCACAACGAGGTAGTACATCCTCCTACTAGATCCAGTGCTTTTGTTTGTCCTCACCCTGTAATAATTAAGTGCCCCTGTGCGATCGTCCTTTTGTTTTCTTCACCAAAGACATCGGAAACTTGGAGGATTCTACATGGTTTGGCACATAGAATTCGTTTGTTTTCTGCCAGTACAAGTGTAGTTTAGTCCTGGTTTAGTTCTAAAAAATTTTCACCACAAACTATCACATCAAATCTTACGGCATACACATAGAGTATTAAATATAGACGAAAAAAACTAATTGCACAGTTTAGTTGGAAACCGCAAGACGAATGTTTTAAGACTAATTAGCCATGATTAGCCATAAGTGCTACAGTAACTAACATGCGCTAATGATGGATTAATTATGCTTAATAAATTCGTCTCGCAGTTTTCAGCCGAGCTATGTAATTAGTTTTTTTATTAGTATCCGAAAACCTCTTCCGACATCCCAAAACATCTAATGTGACATCAAAAATTTTCATTTCGCGAACTAAACACACCTAGAATTAATTCCTTCATGCGAATTATTCTCTCAAATCCAATCAGAACTTGTCGGTTGCTTATGCTGAGGATGGTGCTGTAGTATCTGACGGTCACATGCATAACGAGATTTTCTCGGTGTTCTCTGGAAACAGCCTGGTTGGATTTCTCATCTAATGGTGAAACTGAAATTGATGCAGGTGATGCTTCTGGGCCACAGTGACTCCTATGTGAAGGACAAGGCAATGCAGGTGACAATAGCCTTCAACCATTTCGGTGAAGGTCTCATTCAGAGAATGCCAAGGTGAATATATGAAATGAACACCAGCATACTGAACCTTGTCTGTTTGTTCCTCTCCAGCAGCATCACTATGCACTGATCTGTATTCATTTCTTGTTACACATTTTATTTTGCTACCCCTTTGCCACAATCTCAATGGTTCTTGTTTCAGGTGCCGGCATGGCTACTTCCATGTTGTGAACAATGACTACACCCACTGGGAAATGTACGCCATTGGCGGGAGCGCTGAGCCAACCATCAACAGCCAGGGCAACCGCTACCTTGCTCCGACAAACCCATTCGCCAAGGAGGTACTGTAGATATGATGTCTTTGTTAATTCTTTGCATTGAGCAGTCAATTTTTAGTAGCTAAAAAATAACTTCCAATGTAACTGAACTGCAGGTGACCAAGAGGGTCGAAACTGCTCAGACTGTCTGGAAGGGCTGGAACTGGAGATCAGAGGGCGACCTGCTGCTGAACGGCGCCTACTTCACCCCATCCGGCGCAGGCGCCTCAGCCAGCTACTCGCGCGCGTCCAGCCTTGGCGCCAAGTCATCATCTATGGTTGGCACCATCACCTCGGATGCCGGTGCTCTGTCGTGCCACAAGGGCGCGGCCTGCTAGCGCACCCGCAGAAGGAAACAGACCCACCACCCCCACGCCACCCCTCCAACAACAGAAAAGAAACAAGACAACAGAAAACTAAGCTACCTCCACACCACATGGTTACAGTTTTTCCGCTTCTCTCTTTTTTGGTCGCTTTTTGACAAGGGTTATATATGATGGGTCCTTCCTGATTCACCATTTGCTCAACCTCCCCCTGCTCCTGACATGGAAAGCTACCCGGAGCAGGCGTGAAGCGTTGCTGATTGGTTTCGCTCGGTCTCTCTATTAGTCATCTGATCTGAGTGTGGTATGTTGTTGCCTGCCCCCCGCCCACAGCAAGTGTATGTTGAGGTCAGGGGTGCATACTGTGTGTGAGCGAGTGCGTGCGTGCGTGTGTGATACTCACTTGGTTGTGGAGAACATGTCAGATTGTTAGTAGTGGTAGTAGTACAATGTTATGCCTGGACTGGGATGGATTTTCCCTGTAGAAGACATGGAAGAATAGCCATGTTCTTATTCTTCTTCAGTGAGTGAAAAGCGAAAACATTACAGGCTAGCTGCATATTTTGATCTGGAAGTACAGCAATGCGCTGCTTTTGAAATGTTTGCCTGCCAGTTTGCTGTTTGTCCTTGAGTCATGTGTTCAGTGTCGATAAGGACTTGTTCGGTTAATCTCTAGTCCAAGGGGATCGAGGGGACCTTGGCCATGTTCACTTGGCTTATGAGCCTGTACTGTTTCAACGAAAAAACAATGTTTTTCTCTCGCAACAAATCAGCGAACAGTACTTTCATCATGGCTTTTCATCGAAGCGAACAGGACCTTTGACTTATAGTGCGGGATCCTCGATCCCTTTCAATCCCCACCAAACCGAACAAGTGTTCCATCTGAATCTGATGTGCTGAGATGAGATTTTGGCTGAAAGGACACTATCACCTGCACATTGATCATGCACTGAGGGCTGGATGTTTGCTGACCGGGCCTCTGTGCCAGTTGAACATTGTGAGATCCTACGTCACAAACTTGCACCTGCACCTGCCTGTTCCAAATCAAGAATTTTTCTGTGAGCACGAATGCAGGGAGGAGATCCTCTGTCTGAGAATATGAATGGGCAGTACTCTATCCTTGGATGCTTTAGTACTTGTGTACTGTAGGAGGGATCGGGGATGGATCTTGTCATGTCCATTGATCATTGAATGCTGCACGTCGGGCGCCTCCCGATGAAGATGCAGATGTCGAGCGGCAGCTGCAGCCTGCAGCAGGAGGGCTGTCCACGCCAAGTGTTAACAGGGGCGGAAAGCATCTTGTTCATTGCTCGGCATTCACAGTTGCCAAGGTCCTTCCAGATCAGGGACTCGGACACCCTCCGGCATGGCAGTAATGCTGGCGTGGGGTTTGGTGGTGTGGGCGTGTGGCCACGAATATGAAAGCGAACTTGTGCCTGCTTGTTGCGTGTGCCAATGGCTCCGGCTCCGTCTGGCCGAGTTCCGTACCAGTTCAATTGTACTCCTACTTACAGTACCAACCTTGAAAATGTCTTCTTTTTCCGGCTTTTGTTTGTTCTCTCTTGGTGTCACCCGAATCCCGCACTTGTCTGCCGCTTCACTAGGATGGGTGTGTTTTTCCCCTTGTGCCACTTCCATCGTGTCCTATCCTATCAACGCCATGCTCAGCTCGTGGGCACTGGGCTCTCTATTGGTTGGGCCTGTGGAACCGTGCAGATCCCGTGAATAACAGGAAGTTGATCTGCGCCCGATAGAGATTAACCATGCCCACAGAGCCCATATGTGTTTCGGCGTCTCTACGCAGGCCGGCCCAATATTATGGTATACATTTTGGTTTTGTTTTGTTCAGGCCCACTATAATGCAGGATCACCTATTCCAGAGATTCAGGTCCGTCATCGTCTAGGAAACGCAAACAGAAATTTGGTCGCTCTTTAGGTCCTTTTGCTCGGCACGGAGGCGCGCGCCGACTATGTGCGTGCTGATAATTAATAGATTGGAAATTGTCATATTGGGTCGTGTGCTTTCTCTCCGGTTCTTTTATTTTTTTGACAATGATGTCTCCAGTTCTTTGGCTGTTTTCTGCCTCCTACATAACCATGCGAGAACCAAGATTACTTGCATCATTGTCTAATGCAGAATGGTTTTGAAATTTTTAAAAAGTTATACTTCAAAACAAGACCACATATTTAGATAAAATTTTATTAACAAATATTTATCTTATAAAAATAGAACGTTTTCTTTTATTGAGTATATGCGATGTTCTAGGTCCAAAATAAAATGTTCCGTCTTCGTAAGGCAAACTTCTAAGTTTAGGAGAATAATATTTCAAACTTAGGATAAAAAATCTAGATTCATAATGGTATTATAATATCCATAAAATAGAAAATAATAAATAATAAAAACTATGAAATATATAGAGATAGATAAATAAAAATACAATATACCATAGATAGAAGAAATCAATAAACTAAAGATAGAACAAAGCATAAGGAAAAACATAAATAGTAAATATAAAAGGGCACGTAATAGATAAAAATTTCTAAGAACATCATATGCACAGTAATTGAACAACCTAAAATATATTATACATAAGGATAAAAACGGTCGGGATATATCCCATACCATCCCGCATCGTTTTCTATATTGACCCGCTCGAATTCGTATTTTTGGACAAATTCGAAATCAGTACGAATACGGTATACCAAATTCAAAAACAGAACGGAAACAATTTAGGTATTATCCTGACTGTTTTCTACTTTTCCGCTTTTTATTCGGAATATCCCATTTTGAAATACGGTGTGTATACCCTTTTCTACTTTGCCTTATAAAAATTGTATCTTTTTCATACGATCTCGGATAAAGATGATTTTTATATGAAAATTGTAGCTCTCAACAGGGTCTACGATTTTCTAGTTTTGAGTCTTTTCATTTAAGATCGTTAAGATGCTCAAGAAATTAAACAAAATTTCAGTAGTATATTAATCGCATACAAGGACTTGTCATATTAGAAAAATCATATCTTTCTTATATAGTGTCAAATGGAGATACTTTTTATATGAAAATTGTATCACTTGTTAATTGTTATGTATTTGTTCACGCGCTTGTTAATTGTTATGCACTTGGTCCTACGGGTCGGTATTCCATATTGATTTTTCATATATCGACCGTGTTCGACATAATTTCGCTCGAATTAGTTTGTTTTCGAAATTCTTGATATTCCGTAAGTTCGGCTTCATTTTCGTGTCCAGCTTTACCGCTTTTACTTTTGTTTTCGTATTCAAATGTAGAAGTAGAAAACAGTTGAGGGGTTTTTCCACCGTTTCCACCGTTTCCATGCTCAGGTCACACCCTCCCGGCAAGACTTATCCCAAGAACTCGTCGTAGAATCCTGTCCGGTCGACTCAACCCTCACCACACACCCAAGACGCATGCTAAGATCTCCCCAAGTTATTACCACATTATCGGCACCGAGTGCCATAGCCACTCACAAACAATCCTCCACCAAGCATCACATCACAGATATAATACGTAGTAGAAGTAAGCAGTAAGTAGTAAACGAGCGTCTAGCCTATCAGCGGGTGTGCAGGGGTAAAGGTTGCATCAAGGTAATAGCTTCAAGCAATTCTACCATGTAACCTATCATAGTTCATTTGCATGAAAATAAAGCACTATCAACTATATTATTGCATGTCTAATATGATTCTACGAGGTTGGGTGGGACATGGCACCTGTTGACTGATCGACTCTGAGATCCTCAGTGTACTTGTAGTCGTTCTCCTCAAGGTTCCATTGCCATCCGCGTGTCTTTCCTCCGACGGATTTCGGTCCGATCAACGTTATCCTCGATGCAACTACTGCAATAGAGCGACAAACAAGGCAAAAGAGCAATCAATCCCTAAACCAAGAAAGACTATGAATAAAGAGGCAACAACACCAAAAGAACACTAAAGGAAAAAGGACTTAGCGCTCGCGGAGGATGTCCGATCCTTGGGCTTGAAAGAAAGCAGAAGTGGTGTTTGCTAAGCACAAGCTCGAGTCACAGCCTAGCCAATACCTCCCGGGCCGATCGTGTCGACCTGTATGACTTCAAGAATAATGGCCTAGACCCTAGCCCAACTTAAGCAAACACCATGGCAAACAAGGCTAGCCCTCATGAAGCGAGTCCGTTTTCCTCGGGCTTAAAAAGAGAAAGTCGGCTAGGCACGCCCATGTCACATCCTCGGTAGAGACAGCACTCTAATGGTTGATTGAGTCGACTCGCAACGTTCCGAGAACATAACATAGACGCTAATCTCACTAATTAGAAGTGATAGTCCGGTCTTTGATCCGATCGTCATGGCTAAAGACGGGATCGAACAGAGCGGGCTAAAGGGAAAAAGGGAGAAGTTTTGGTCTCTCTCTCAATCCTTACACCATTGTAATTGACGAGAATCGAAGAGAGGGTGGAACAAAAAGAGAAAAGAGAGGAGCAGTGGTCTACTTCTTCCAATCCACAAGACATGGCAAAAGACGGAGCATCGGAAGGAAGCGACACACAAGAGGACACGAACACCCAGCTCCACTCGTAGGGTACCTCAACCTACGTGCACTAAATGGCACCAAGACACCCCTAGGGTCTTAGCAGTGCGATTGTCACTGTAAGAACCTAGAGAGTGCTAAGGTCTAAAATAGGTACAAGCATACAAGGGGCCCGAGCACGAAAGACTCAAAAGAGGGGAAAGAAGAGATTCACCTCCCTTGGATCCACTCGTCATAGCTGTCGACGGGAATCGAAGGAATGAAATCAAGCGAGCAATAAACGAACACCAATAGGGCGCAAATGAGCAAAAAGGGATTTTGGTTCCATGGTACTTCAATCCACATGTCATGGTAATCGATGGGAATCGAAGGCGTTGGAACAAGAGACCTCAATCCACATCTTATTAGATCGACGAGGATTGAAAGAAAGAACAAGAAAGGATAGAAGAATGGTCCTGCATTCCTTCAACCTGCTCGACATGGTAAGGGACAGACGTTGAAAGAGTCAGACCAAAGAAAGGAGAGGCATGGGTTGCAAGATCTACCTCTCTTCGATTTAGTCGCCATGGTGAAAGACAGAAACCGAAGAAACGCAACAAAGCACATCAGTCCACTACCTTCCGATCCACTCATCATGGTAATGGATGGGAACCAAAAGAAGCGACGCACAAGAGGGTTGACTTGACAAACACTCACAAATGGCACTCCACACCAACCCGTAGGGCACCACGACCTATGTGCAACTAGATCGGCACTTGCTATTCCTAGGGTTCATAGCGGTGCGGTTGTCACCACGAGAACCAAAGAAATGCTACGGTCAATATGGCACAAGCATACGAGGTGGTTAGGAAGAACAAAAGAACAAAGGAGAACAAAAGAGCAAAAGAGGTAGAGCCCGATGGTCATGGCGAGGCAACTCGCGGCCATGAGCTTTTCCTACACAAGTTGGCTTCCGTGAATTCCATGATGGTTGCCCCCTAATTTGTCCCTAGTAGACTAGGTAAAGATGGGCTCATCGTGTGCGGGTAGGAAGCGCACCGATGTCGAGCCCATGGTGGCCACGTCCTAGGGCCATAGGAGTGGCCAACGATCATGGCACTACAAAGTCAACTAAAAATGAGGGGTCGAGTTACGCTCAGCATCATGGCCATGGCAGGACGAACCCACGACCGAAGCGTTGTAACGAGATACGATCCCTCGACCGGCTCGAAGGCTCGGTTGACAGGCAAACAAACAACATCACGCAAGAACCAACAACACAACAACGAAACAACTACACACACAACAACCAGAGGAGTAGCACATATCCATGGCACAAGAGATAGACCGGCACAAAGGCACGGCACAGGCATAGATATAGATAGATCATGTATATGAACAAGTATGGATGTCAAGCACGAATGAAATGAAAAGCAAGAGCTGTGTTGGCATCGAGGATGACGTGGACGGGGTTTCAAAAGGGTCGACCTTCGAGGCGATGAGGAAGACGGAGGTCTGCTGCATGTCCTGATCAGCTGTGGCTTGCTGCTCGGCTGGCTGCGGCAAGTGGGACATGGCTGCGGCTGGCTGCTGGTGTGCTGGTCGCGGCTACGGGCGACCGAGAGGTGGTCGCTGCTGCTGGACGTGGCTCCGGTGGTGAGGAAGGGATCCGGCGAGGTGTCGTCGACGTCCGGCAGCTGCTGTTCTTGGCGGGCGTCCGAGGTGGAGGTCGCAGGGGCGCTGCAGGATGGCGGCTTGGAGAAGCACGCTGAGGGAGGAGCAAGGTGCAGCCTTCCTGCAGGACATGGAACTCGGCACGATGGCCGGTCTCAGGCAAGAACAATGGCGAGAAGGGGAAAAAGGCGAAGCTTTGGTGTTGGCGGCTCACCGGCGGCGTAGAAGAGGTTCAGCGGCCAGGATGCAGGTCGTGGCCGTCGTGGACAGGGTGCTGCTACTGCTCGCGGTCGTCGTCATTGGTGCCCAGGAGATGGCACGACGAAGGAGCAGGGGGACTTGGCGAGCAGCTCAGCCCGAAGACAGTGCTGGTCATGGCGTCGGGGTTCACCGCGGCCGGCTGGTGGCGCGGCACGGCGAGAGCGTGGACGTGACGAGCTGGAGCACGACGTGACGTAGGGCTTGGGTGTGCTCCTGGCTCGGCGTTGAGGAAGAAGCCGGCAGCAGGGGCTCGGCATCGGTGCTGCGGTCGTCGAGGCGAGATCGACCGGGTGGCGCGGCTTGGCGCTTGGTGGAGTCCATCTCTTGGCGGCGGCGCTGAGCTAGACCGCGGCCGGCGAGGCTGTGCAGGACGGGGAAGGGCTTGGCGGTGCAAAGGCCGTCCGGGTGCGGTGGCTCGACGCGGACGGAGCGGGGGCTTGCGGTTGGCGGTGCAACGTCACAGAGGCGGTCGGCATCGGAGGCGAGGCCGGCTGCTCGGCCGTGGCAAGGTCGCGGCCAGCTCGGTGGAGAGGACGTCGTGGCGCAGAGTCGTGCTCGACGTCGTGGCCGAGGCGGACTGGCAAAGCCGAGGGAGGCAGAGGCGAGCAGGGCTCCTTCGTGGCGTGGTGAGGCCAGCCCACGGCCTGGCTCGGCGAGGCGCTGGGGCAACGTGGTGGCGCTCGGAGCAGCAAGGGGCAGGCCACGGAGCGGGCCTAGTGGCATGGGCTTTGCGCGCCGGAGCGGGCCAGGAGGGGAGGTGGGGTGCGGCTGGGCCGTTGGGGAGTACAAGGCTGGCTGGGCCAAGGGCGAAGGTGGGCTGCTCGTGCGCGAGCTGGGCCTGGTAGGAGGAGGGCCGGCTGGGCCAACGTGGTAGGGGAAAAGAGGAGGGGTCGGCTGTGTCTCAAAGAATTTGGGGAGGAATTTAAAGGAATTTGAGATAGATTTTAGGAGGGAATTTGAGAGGAATTCAAGGAGCGGAGGAAAAAAGGTTTTTCCCAATTTTCTATTATGATTTGGGAGGAATTTCAAAAGGGATTCGAGATAAATTTGCTATGACCTGAAACCGACTCAAGAACAAAGCACACACCTGCAATCAATTCTATATGATGCACCAATTTATTAGTAAGCTCTCCTTAGTTTGACTCAGATTTGATCTAGCGACTACATGCCTCACACATTGTATAATTTTTTTTAAAAATCTCGTATTTTTGGTTACACAAAAACCTAGGTTGTTACAATAAGTGTGCACATGATATATTTTTCTTGAACCGGCTGGTAGAGCTGCCTGTGATTTACTCATCATACAAAGGACAGTTATGTTATGTTTTGCTCAGATTCATGTCCTAGAACTTCGTTAGAACTCCATGTGCATTAGAGCTTCTCAATATTTCCCATTTTCCACTAAAAAAATGAAGATTCAGATAATTAACATGATGGTATCCAGCCCCTCCACGTATCGTGCATACAAGGGTGCAGTCTTGCAGCACTTGATTGCGAAATCTTGCTTTCTTTGGTGGCAAACAAATACACAGAAATTCAAGATAAAGTTGGGCAGCCAAGGACAGAGACAGGCAAAGCAGTAATTGCAGACCGAGACAGAAAGAAGTGCCTATTGTATAAAACTATGTAGCCCCTGCTCCTATGATTGAAAGATCTATACTACTGCTGGTTGCTGTTCGTCTTCCTCTTCCTTCTTTTACAAAAGCAAGTATAGCTCTCATTGCTAACTATGGAGCTAGGGCATCACTGGTCAATTCCTCACCATGCTGCTCCCCGTTATTTTAATCCAGGATGTGATGGAGAACAGTGTTTCATAAACAATTTTCCAAGCAAAACCAAGAGAACAGTGCATTTGGAGAAACAATTGTTTGGAACTGTAGCAATATCCTCCTCCCTTGTTGCTATGGACCAGTCCAAAGGAGGCTAAGGGAACATGGAGGCTGGTAGTTCAGTGTGTGTTGTGTAGAATCGATCAGCCTTGGCGTGCATGTGGAGTGTTGCTACTCACATGACACCTATGACACCATTTGAAGCATAGTGCCAAGTTTGTCTCTTTGCATATGGTTTTTACAAGGGAAAAGTAAAGGCAAGCTTAATCCCAGCACTACAAATTTATAGTGGACCTTGTGGTCCTGTAAGATATGAGATGTGGGTTGTGTATCAACCATTTGTCCAGTATTGAAACTGTGATATTATGAATCGCATGAGCATAAATAATAGGATGACCATGAGTAGTGTAGAAGGTACGTGTCGAGAGTAGTGCATTCATCACGTGGCATTTGCACACATTGCTTGTGGGAAACAACTATGTGATGGTTCAATGTTAACTACCCATCAATCTCTCCATATGCGCGTAAGGATTGGCATCCCTTGGCAAGGAGAATCTTAGATGACATTGTTGATAGTCTTCTATAGTTTCAATTATATTTGGACCATTGGGGGTTTATAGCACACCATTAGTATCAAGAACTCTTGGGCCATTATCATGTTGTACGATCCTATAACATTCGTCGAATAATTCTCGATATCTTGGACAATTTGAGTTGCCACCAGCGCACTATCGCTCGCCAGTTTAATAGTCTTTTCCATGACAGGCGCAACATATCTTCTAGGATTCATTTCTTCTTGGCTTATTATTGAGATAAAACAATTGTATGGATGAGGTGTCGTATCTGTTGTGCAAGGAAGATGTTGTTGGAAGATCAGTTGTAATGCACACATAGAGGTTTGTCTCATATGGTATTCAAAGATATCTTGGAGCAACAACACAGCATGCATGTGCTGCGCATTGGGTGGAGCTATAACAAAGTCCAGGACAACTTCAAAAGGATACACTCCACATATCCAGAGACTACACACACTTTGTACTTTTCACTGTAGTCCAGGACGTGTGAACCATCCTTTGCTTCCGCCACATCTTGAGATGGTTGCCCATGTGATGGATGCAACTAGTGTAACTCATTTCCCATGCTAAGCTAAACTCCTGACGCCATATATTCAATTTTTGCTGATTTATATCCTTATTTGAAGACCCTTAAGGCCCTATTTTAACGCTTGAGTTTTTGCACAATCACACTGGAAGGAATTGAGCTTCTTAATGTAAAAAAGAACTCCCTAATTCCAAAGTTGACATGAACTTGTTTTTGAACACTGAGTTCCTAGGGTAACCAGTGTGTCATTAGTTCCTACGTCCGTACATACACAGTCTACTTGTGTTGAGCACTGTATGTGTTGGTGCGAAATGTGGCCAACAACTAAATATTTGTAGTTTTGCCGTGCATTGTGATCGGACGTGGCCTAGCACGCGATGACACATGATTTATACTGGTTCAGACAACGTGCCCTACATCCAGTTTTAGTCGGTCGGTGACTTTATTCCCGATCCCAGGTGCTCAAAGGTTGCTGTGGGGTTACAAACGAGTAAGAAATGGGAATAGGAGTGTTAGAGGCCCAGTCGGACTCTGAACCGAGTGGAAGAGATGACGGATGCTCAAGTATTAGAGCGTATGCTCTGTGTGTCCGAGCTTATCAGCTGTTGAGAGCATATAGACTATGTAGCTGTCGAGCTCTCCAGTTGTTAGGAGAGAACACACCCCTTTTATAGATGAAAGGGATGTCTTTACAAGTTAAAGACAGAAAGGGAGAGAGTGTGTACGGGTGCTACCTAGTCTTGTTGCCCACGCCGACGGGTACGGCACGCCATCGTCCACCTTACTGTTCATGACTCTTTGTACTGGCAGGCCCGCATGATGTTCGCCCACCTTCTTTGTTCATGACCTGGCAGGATGCTAACGTTCGCCCACCTTCGTTATTCAGGACCTAGCGGTCGCATGTGTTAAATGCAGGCGGCAAACGATGGCGGCCACAATCTCATTTATGCTCGCCACGTCCGGCGGCGTCAGATAGTGTCCGTCTGACATGGCCTGATGGCACCATCTTGCAGGTGTGTAGGGCATGGCAGGGTACGGTCCTCGGTATTATGGTTGACTTAAGCGCCTTACCTTATTTGCTCCGCCTGCTCCCCAGGCCCACACCGAGCAGGCGTCCTGGTCGGTCGTTTCCAGTCGGCGCCGACCGTGTCGGTCGGGAAAGAGAGGCGAGCAAAGATCCAACATATCCTCGGTCGAAGGAACAGGGTCATAGGACTACGGTCCCACCTTGGCTAGGCCTTCCGGTCAGGGCTCCGACCAGGTCTCCTGCCTAGAGGTGCCGGTTGAGGACCGGATCATGGTCTCGGCCTGTCATTGTGTATCTAGGCCGGCCCAGACGCGTGCTATCGTTGCGCCGCCTGCTGGGCCAAGTATTGTAGGGAAGCGGGTCCATTGGGGACCCTAGGTTTATGAGCCCGATAGGAGCCCCCAAGCCCCTTTGGGGCTTCTGTGAAGCCGTGATTGGGCTGTTGAGTTGCCGCTTTTGAGGGCGCACGGGAGTACGATGCTAGAAGATCTCTTGTAAGGAGAGAGCATCGTACGTCTCGAACGGCCCCCTGTCCCAGATTCTAGATCAGAGGACGGAGAGAGGGAGGAGAGCATTGTAGCGGGAGAACAAGGATCTTGGCTCCCTTATTCCGCTTCATGCCCAAAGGTGCGAAGCAGTCCCGGGGCTGTTCACACACGCTTTGTGTGTTATTATAAAAGCCCGGGGCTTGTGTCTTTAGCTTAATGAAAGCTTGTTTTTACTTTGTAATTCCTGTGCCCATTGCACCGTGGAGGTGGGCTGTTTATTGGAACTTCGGCGTTTTTCCCTTGGTTTGTTATACCGCGTAGGGTAACGAAGTAGGATTTAGGCGCCTCGCCTCCACGGGGAGGACTGGCGAAGGCCATTGAGGCGCGCCGGGGGATATTGGCACCCAACCCCTGATGAGGGGACTAGTGAAGGCCGTGGAGGCGCGCCGAGTAGGCATAGGCGCCCAGCCCCCAAAGAGGTTGGAACTCGTCGATAGTCCGTCTTCCGCTGGGTGCGCACGAGTGCATCTGGTGGGTGTAGCCTCCGAGCCTGTAGTCGACTGGTGAGTCGGTCGGAGGCTGAGCACCTTAGTACTCTCTCCTAGGGCCGCAGACACCTGTGTTCCTACCGGTCGGGGTGTTCACTCGTGTTCGTCCAGCCCGTGACCTACGCGGTCGGTTGGATTCCCGAGTCGGGGTCGGGTGGCCCGAGCCCCCGAGCCTCGTTGGGCTCGGTAAGGGTCGGCCAAGTTTCATGCGTCACCCTGTCTGAGGTTTTCGCAACCAGAGGGGTTGCGCTAACGTCGCTTGCCTCGATGGCTCACTAGCGAGGATGTTGCCCGCAAATGGGAGGCGAAGCGGGCGCGGTCGCCGCACCCTTCGGAGGCGTCGTTGGCTTTGTGGCCCCCTACTCCGAGTGTATTGAAGCACATTGGTCGATCGCGGAGACGTGATCGTTCCCCTACGTCTTTGGGGTCGACGCGTGTGCGCGACCCCCAACGGGGAGATGCCCTGCCAGTTGCTCTGGTGGTTTCGCCATGAGCTAGCGGCCACGGCCGTTCATGGGCCGAACGAGGACCGGCTAGGTCGCCCCCACCCTCGGTTGATCCAAGGGGGCGCGGGTCGTGACCCCCGAGCGATCCTTGTCCAGTCGGCTCATCGTCAGCCGGTCGGGGCTTCAATGTTCTGCCGCTTTTGTCTGGGTATGTATTCATGCTTTCCTTTGTTCTCATAGTTTAGTTTTTGAGTGTGACTAACATGCGCTCGTGCCTTTTTTTACAGTGGCCAGGAGACTGCAGGGCTGGGATCTCCCCACCTCCCGTGCGAGAAGAGTGGAGACCCAGCCTGCGACGGGTTGCGACGAGCAAAGGGGGAAGCAGGCTAGTGGTGGCGTGACCTTTCTTAATATGGGTTGTGTCTTCCCGACCGGTAGTGAGCATAGTGGCGCCGGTGATGGCAGCGATCCCCGTGGTTACAGTGGAGGCCGGGTCAGAGGTGACTCTTGCGGTCCCTCCCCTGCTAGTCGTGGAGGAGGAGAGGAGGGAAATTGGGCTCCCCGTCTCACCTGGCGGAGGGGCGCACGGTTCGCCCACCTGGTTAGAGTTGGAGGGAGCCGGAGGGGCCGTGACCAGGCCGGAGGTAGAGCAGCCACTGGCGAGGGTCCTAGTGGTGGACATCTCCTTCGACAGCGAGGAAGACTCTAGGGTGGAGCCGCCAGCCGTCCTAGGAGTTGGTGATGATTCGGTCGTCGCTTGATACTGCGATGGCTGGATCTTCCGGTGGGTCGGGGGTGACCCATGAGCTAGTGTGGCCTTGCCCCGGTGAGCCAAGAAAGGCCTAGTTCGCCCTTCATGATGAGGAGGTGGTGAAGCTTTGGCACCTGCTCGAGGAGAGCGGACTATCGATGGAGTCCGATCTCACCCTTAGCAAGGCAAAGCTCAAGGAGGCCTTAGAGAGGGTTGAGCTCGTCCATCAGACCATGACTGTCGATGTGCCACGCATTGCAGAGATAAGTTTTTTGCGTTCCTGGTGTTGTCTTTGATTCCTTGGCATTTAAATAGTTGTCTCAGCACGCCTACTTCTTGTCTCGTAGGACCTAGAGATGATGTCGATCCACAAGTCCCGGTTTCTCAGGGAGGAGCACGGTCGGATGGAGCAAGAAGCAGTGGCTTTGCGGCAGGTCGATGAGCTCAGACACAATCTAGAGTATGCCCACCGTGAGTCCCAAGACTGGGCGGCCAAGGCGACGGGAGCATAGGCGATGGAGCTGCGTGCGGTCGAGCGGGCGACTGCTGTCGAGTAGAAACTCGACGCTGTGAAGGCCCACTTGGTGGAGACCAAGGTGGTGCTCAGGAAGTCCCTAGAGGTTCTGGAAGCATAGCAGAAGGCTCGGTCGGACGCTAAGCGGGAGGTCATCGCGCTCTAGGGGCAGATGCTCAGGGCGGTGGAGTCGAACACTCGGCTGCTCGAGAGGGTGGCCTGTCAAGATGAAGGGCTTTCCATTCTCGAAAGCACCCACCTCGGTATGTACCTATTATGCCCTCGGTTGATGCCTTGAATTTTTCTTTTCCTTGCTCCTGAATTTGTCGTCCGTTTCTAGAATTAGGTGGAAAGATCGGCTCTCTAGAGCAAGAGCTAGAGAAAGTGGCGGTCGGTCAGAGCGTGGAGGCACTGGCCCATGTTAGAAATGATAGGCAATATAAACAATGAAGAACAGTAGATCAAACAAAGGGGACACGAGATTTTAACGTGGAAACCCCTCCCAAGGAAGAAGGGAAAAATCACGGGCACCAACCAGCAAATCTTCACTATATCGGGTGAGGTTACAAATGTCGGGGATTTACAACTTTTCTTATCCCAAGACGACGGCTTACAGGAAGTATATATAGAGATGGAAAAACCCTAATAGGCGACGATCCATACATAACTGAATTTGGATCACAACTCAATAGCCTAGTCCCTCGAGGAGCGACGCGCTCTCGAGGGAGAGCTCGACCAGCTTTGCAACATTGCGTAGGTGGTGGTCTCCAAGGTGTTTGGGTCGGGACCGAGCACCAGTACGCCTACCATCTAGCTGGCGGAGGTCCCGAATGAAGTTTGGGCGCTCATCTCTGACGGCATGTTCTATGGGAAGTCAGGGGTGCTGACCTCGGTGGTGACCCACTACCTTGATCTAGACTTTGCGGCCGTCTGCAGAGGATATGCCGACGGGTGGAGCGCAGACGAGATCCATGTGCTGGGGGAAAGTTTGGTGCCGCACACACAGGTGGTTGCTGAGCAGGTCACCGCGCAGTGGGTGATGGAGGCTCGCCATTCGATCGTGGCCGCATATGTGCGCCGGAAGACGTCGTCCAGCCTGCGGAGGCAGTAGAGCCGGGTCAGAGGCGAGCGTCGTCCCACCCCCAACCAAGCCGAATGTCGTCTCGACCACAGCCAAGCCGAGTGCCGGTGTCTCGACCACAACCGAGCTGTCTTCATCCTCGCCAACCGCACTGTCAGCCGACGTCGCCGGGGGGCCACAATAGAGTTAGAGTAGAAATAGTTAGTTTATGTAAAAGATGAATTCGTGGGGGAGGCCCCATGTGAATAGTTTTATATTCATGAATATTTTAAGTTCATTTTGTGATGAAATCACTCGTGAGGGGAAGCTTGTCCCGTCCGCCCTTGTTTTTATCCTTGAAATCACTCGTGAGGGGAAGCTTGTCCCGTCCGCCCTTGTTTTTATCCTTGCGTAGCTTTGTTTTTTGTCCTTTCTTTTTCGCACCTGCCCGTTGACCCATAGGCTGCAACCTTAAGAACCTGGGCGTGGCCCATGAGGCTCAGCTGCTCGTAACCATAGGTCATGGCGGGGTGTGATCGGTTGGGAGTCTAAAGCGCAAGTTACGTAGGGTAATCAAAGGAACGGGATGTAATCAACGAACAGGATGCCCTTTCATTTGGGCGACACCCTTTTGTTTGGGCAAAAAGTATTACTACATGCTAGTAAAGAAGGGGATGGTATTGCACCCTCGAGGTGCCCCTGAGCGACCTAGGCCGAGAGTGCTCGGGTTGGGGCGCTATAGGAGCAAGCATTGAATGGAACTGGCATCCTTCACACCTGCAGACCACCTCCTCTGCATCTCGTAGTGCGGTGGGCTAGTAAAAATCTTGGCAAAAGGCTTACCCGACCAGTGACCTTGGGGCCATGTGATGTCCACAGATTCTGGCATGGACTTTGAGGAGAAGCTGTTTCCCCTGGTCGATCAGGATGCACTTCATGAGCACTCTCGATGGACTTCGCTTGTAAAGTTCATTACTAATGGTGATGAACGTCTTGGCGCGTCGAGCGATTAGTTGCGCTTTAGTCCTTTCCGGTGGGAGAACCTCCTTGAGGAGTTAGGTGAGCAGTGGTGCTCTCTAATCGATCGGATCGAGTGTCATCACGACGATGTCGCCAGGCGATGTTGCCATAGAGGTGCCAAGGTCAGAGCCCCTGAGCTCTCGGTCGGGGTCGGGGCACATCGGGGGGTCGGAGCCCCCGAGTGCCAGATTGGTGTTGGAGCACGTCTGGGTTGGATCCTCTCGGATGAGGGCAGATGGCTCGTGGAGGTCATTTATAAAGACCCCATCGGCGAGCGGTTCCTGTCTGGCCACCAATTTTGTGATGAAGTCGGCGACGGCGTTGTCCTTTCGAGGGACATGATGCAGTTCGATCCCTCAAAACTTGTCCTCAAGCTTGTGCACCTCCTAGCAATACGTTGCCATGAGAGGGCTCTTATAGGAGGACTCCTTCATGACTTGGTCGATAACCAACTCTGAGTCGCCGCGGACATACAGCTGTGTGGCACCGAGCTTGACGATGATGCATAGTCCATTGATGTGGGCCTCATACTCCACGGCATTGTTCGAGGCTGAAAAATGGAGACGGATCGTGCAGCGGAGCCTGCTCCCATCCAGGGAGATCAGAACCACTCCAGCCATGACCGACCCATCTAAGTACATCATCCAGTACTCATGGGTGACATCCAGGGTCGGGAGCTGGACTTCCATCCATTCGGCGATAAAGTTGGCAAGAGCCTAACACTTAATAATAGTGTGGGGGACATACCTGATGTCATGGCCCATGAGCTCGAGAGCTCACTTGGAGATCCAGCCGATGGTGCCACGGTTACGGATGACCTCCCCGAGTGGGTACGAGGTGACGACCATGACCTCGTGGTCGGTGAAGTAGTGCAAGAGTTTCTAGGTCGCCATTAGCACAGCATACAGAAGCTTCTGAACCTATGGGTAGCGAATTTTGTCATTGGTGAGTACCTCACCGACGAAGTACACCGGTCGTTGGACCTTCAGGGGTGGCGCTCACAATGTGGTTGCTTGCCACAATGTAGAGGGGGAGGGATTCTCCCATTCCGGAGCAACAAGGATTGGGGCCGACATCAGTGATGCTTTGAGGCTTTCCAAAGCCTGTTGTGCCTCCTTTGTCCAGACGAATGCATCTGTCTTTTTGAGAAGTTTGTAGAGAGGCATCTCCCGTTCGCCTAGTCGGGAGATGAACCGACTCAGGGCGGCCAAACAGCTGGTGAGCCTCTGTACGCCCTTGACATTACGTATACGGCCCATGTTGGAGATGGCCGTGATTTTTTTGGGGTTGGCTTCGATGTTGGCTCGGACACAATGCCTCCGAGCAGCTTCCCCTTTGGAACCCCGAAAACACATTTTTCGGGATTCAATTTGATGCTAAACCTTCGGAGGTTCGCGAATGTGGTGGCCAAGTTTGCGATCTGGTCGCTAGCTTGAGCCATTTTCACCACTATGTCATCTATATAGACGACGATTGTTGGTTTTGGCCACTCGACTTGGTCAGGTTGGTCGAGCGGGTCAATTTGGTCGGTGAAGCATCGCTGCATGCACCATTGATAGGTGGTGCCAGCGTTCTTCAGACCGAAAGGCATGGTTACGTAACAGTACGAACCATACGGGGTGATGAATGAAGTCGTGACCTGGTCAGACTCTTTCATCGCGATCTGGTAGTAGCTTGAGTAGGCATCCAGGAAGGAGAGGATCTCACACCCTGAGGTGGAGTCGACTATCTGATCTATGTGTGGTAACAGGAAGTGGTCCTTTGGGCACGCCTTGCTGAGGCCAGTATAGTCAACACACATTCTCTATTTCCCATTCTTCTTTTTTCACAAGAACAGGATTAGCTAGCCATTCAGAGTGGTATACCTCTTTGACGAATCCGGCTACCAGAAGTTTGGTGATCTCTTCACCTATGGCCCTACGCCTCTCATCGTCAAAGCGACGTAGGCATTGCTTAGCGGGCTTTGAGCGTGGGATGACGCGTAGTGCGTGCTCGATGACCTCCCTTGGTATGCCCGGCATGTCAGAAGGCTTCCACGTGAAGACATCGCGATTTGCGCATAGGAAGTCGGTGAGCTCGCTTTCCTATTTGGCTAGGAGCTTGGTCCCAATCCGCATCGTCTTGGTTGGGTTGCTAGGGTCGATCTCCACTGCCTTGGTTTCCTTGGTTGGATGGAAGGTGCTTGAGTAGGTCTGCCCGTTGCGATCAGGGACTGCTAGGGTCACTAAATTCCCGAGTTCCAGGAGCTCGGTGGAGTTGATGATGGCAGTGGCAAGCTCGTAATGCTCGTGGTCGCACATGTAGGCGTGCGAAAAGGTGCTACCTACGGTGATGACGCCATTCAACCCCCGCATCTTTAGCTTGAGGTAGGTGTAGTTGGGGATCGCCATGAACTTAGCGTAGCATGGCCGCCCCAAGATGGCATGGTAGGACCCCAGAAAGTCCACTACCTTGAAGGTTAGGACCTTCGAGCGGAAGTTGGCATGGTCGCCAAACATGACGGACAGGACTATCTGCCCGAGTGGGTATGCCTGACGTCCCCAAGATCACGCCATGGAAGGGAGAGCTCACGGGGCGAAGCTTCGACCGGGGATGCGCATGGCGTCGAGGGTGTCGATGTAGAGAATGTTGAGGCCGCTGCCTCCGTCCATCTACACCTTAGTGAGGCGCTTCTTGCGGATGATGGGGTTGACGACGAGCAGGTAGCGACCCAGTCGAGCGACGTGGGAAGGATGGTCTCTTTGATCAAAAGTGATCCGGGAGTCCGACTAACTAAGGGAAGAGGGGATGGCCGACTCAGCGGTGCACTCCTCTCGGTAGCGTACCTTATGCTGACGTTTGGAGTGGACGATGTCGGATCCCCCAAAGATCATGAGGAATTCCTTGGGGTCGGGGAAGTTGTCTCCATCCTTACCCGCCGCGCCTCCCTTCTTGGTCGTGTCTTCCTTGCCTTTCCCTTCCTTTGGCTTGCCAGCTTGCCGCAGGAAGCGTTTAAGGAGCTCACAGTCCTTGTAGAGGTGTTTGACGGGGTAGGCATGGTTGGTGCATGGACTCTCCATGAGCTTGTCGAAGTGGTCGGGCTGGCCCTGCTAGGGCTGCTTGCCTGTGCGGTCGGCCGCAACGACCAAAGCTAGGTTGGCCGGTTGGCGCCGATCCTTCTTGTTCTTCTTGCCCTTTTGTGTGGAGGGGCCCTCGCCTTGGTCCTCGCGCTTGGCCTTGCCCCTGTTCCAACTGCCGCTGAAGACCGCCCCGACCGCCTCCTCACTAGAGGCATGGTTCGTGGCGATGTCGAGCAGGTCGCAGGTGGTACCGGGCTTCACACAATCGAGCTTGTGGATCAGGGACTTGCATGTTGTCCTAGAGAGGAACGTGCTGACGATGTCCACGTCAATGACATTAGGAAGGGAGTTGCACTGCTTTGAGAACCTACGGATGTAATCCCATTGGGACTCATTAGGCTCCTGCTGGTAGCTCTTGAGGTCCTAGGAATTCCCAGGATGGACATACGTCCCCTAGAAATTTCTGATGAAGACCCTCTTGAGATCCACCCAGTCGCGGATGTTGTCAGGTGGAAGGAATTCGAGCCATGCTCAAACATGCTCCCCCACACAGATGGGGAGGTACTAGATGATGAAGTAGTCATCATCCACTCCTCCAGCTTGGCAGGCAAGCCAGAAGTCTTTGAGCCATATATCGGGGTTCATCTCCCCAGTGTACCTAGCGATGTTGGTGGGCGGTCGAAAGCGCTGTGGGAACGACGCTTTCTGGATGCGGTGACCAAAGGCTCGTGGCCCTGGGCCGTCCGGGCTAGGGCTCGGTTGTTCGATCAGCCACCAAGCCTAGGGTGTGTGTTCTCGCACTCCTCAATGGTTAGGCCGGGGCCCGCGCCACCTGCTCTCGTCGCCATTCGATGGACGTCATCATCGTACCGGGCTTGGCGTCAATTGTTGATGACGCTGCGAGCGTCACAGTTTGGCCCAAGCCATTCACGCATAGGTGGTCGGTGTGGAGCGGGTGCTGGGTTGGGCTATGGCGTAGCCACGGCCTCCTGCTCCACGCCCAGCGACTGCTGGGTGAGTTGATGGAGTGATTCGACTGGTGTGGCCCTAGTCCCCCGACTAGGCAAGAGGTCGCGTGCTGGTATCACGACGTAGAGTTTTCGCCTGCTGAACGACGGTAGTCTCCACCAGCGCCTAGAGGTTCTGGTAGATCGCCTGCTCCTGGGGATCAGTAGGCTCGGGGAGGACGCGCAGAAGCATCGCCACAGTAATGATGTTCTGGCCAGCCCAAGCAAATTGAGGGGGATCGTCCCCTCCGTCCAGAATGTTATGCTGGACCTAATGGGCACAACCCCAAGCGTTGCTTGCTGGGTTACGCGCATGTGGCGCAGCGTGCTACGCTGGGCGCGCCAACGCAAGTGGCGGCTGGCTCTACTTCCTTTGTCGTAACTCCTCGCCGTGCTCCTATGCACGCGCCAGGGCTCTACCGGAGGGGTGTTAGTCTGTAGAGACTCCACCACCTCTAGTAGATATCCCGGGGCATCTGCCATAGTGCACTCCCGGGACAGAGGGTGGTCAGGTGCCATGACGTCGCTGATGCTGGAGCCATCGCTTTCGACTTCATCATCGACGAGGTCGTGGAAGGAGGCGAGGACGTAACCCGCCATACCCACGAACTTGGACGTGAGAGGGGGTGGCGTCAGCATCCTCCAGAGCCCCCGTGTGCACGCGTCCACGGGGGACACGAAGCTATAGGGGAACCAGTCGTATGGCGGTCGCGGTGGGGACAACGGGGTCCCTCCGGAGAGCTGGCGGAAGGTGTTAAACAGTGAATAAAAGATAATATCTACGTTACTCACCGTGGGGTTTGAGCCCAACATGGGCTCGAGGCGGAGCGCGAGTGTCTCGACGTCGAGGTCGTCGAGTGACCCGGGGCCGGTGGAGGGCGCTCCTCCTCTAGTGGACGCCGGGATGAGCGCCTCCTCGTGGAGGAGGAGGACACCGAGCTAGTCGGCGATAAAGTCTAGATTTATGAAGAGGAAAGTCTGGAGCGGCTCGAAGACGGGAGGAACCCACATCCCAACAAGTGGGAGCGTGGGAAACTCCAGCGAGCCGAAGCGAATCGTATCGCTCAAGCCCGGCATGCCGAAGTTGGTGGAAAGGTGGTCCATCCGATGGCCAAAAAACGCACGACGTCCTCCCCACGGACGGTGCCAACTGTCGGTGCGAAATGTGGCCAACAAGTAAATATTTGTAGTTTTGCCATGCATTGTGATCGGATGTGGCCTAGCACGCGATGACACATGATTTATACTGGTTCAGGCAACGTGCCCTATATCCAGTTTTAGTCAGTCGGTGACTTTATTCCTAAGCCCAGGTGCTCGAAGTTTGCTGTGGGGTTACAAACGAGTAAGGAATGAGTATGGGGTGTTAGAGGCCCAGTCGGACTCTGAACCGAGTGGAAGAGAGTAACGGATGCTCAAACGTGCGCTAAGTATTGGAGCTTATGCTCTGTGTATTCGAGCTTATCAGCTGTTGAAAGCGTGTAGACTGTGTAGCTGTCGAGCTCTCCAGCTGTTAGGAGCGAGTGCATCCCCTTTTATAGATTAAGGGGATGGCCTTACAAGTCAAAGACGGAAAGGGAGAGAGTGTGTACGGGTGCTACCTAGTTTTGTTACTCACGCCATCGCCACCATCGCCACCTTACTGTTCATGACCTGCTGTACCTAGCATGCTACACAGTGTTCGCCCACCTTACTGTTCATGACCTGGCAGACTGCACAGCGTTCGCCCACCTTGATGTTCATGACCTGCTAGATTGCATAGTGTTCGCCTAGGACGGCAAACGACGGCGCCCACAATACTGTTTGTGCTCTGCCGTGTTTGGCAGGCTGTATAGTGTCCGTCTGACATGGCCTGATGGCACCGTCCTGCAAGTGCGCAGGACATGGTAGGGTACAGTCCTCAGTATTGCGGTTGACTTGAGCGCCTTAACTTATCTGCTCCGCCAGCTCCCCGGGCCCACACCGAGCAGGTGTCCTGGTCGGTCGTTCCCAGTCGGCTCGACCGTGTCGGTCGGGAAAGTGAGACGAGCAAAGGTCCGATATATCCTCGATCGGAGGAACGGGGTCAGAGTCGGACCATGGTCCCACCTCGGCCAGGCCTTTGGGTCAGGGCTTCGATCGGGTCTCCTGGCCGGAGGTGCCGGTCGGGGACCGGATCGTGATCTCGGCCTCTCATTGTGTATCTGGACCGGTCCAGACACGCGCTATCGCTGCGCCACCTGCTAGGTCAAGTATTACAGGAAAACAGGTTCATTAGGTACCACGGGTTTATGAACCCGACGGTACCAAAGCTATACTTTGTTTGAGTGTGGCCCCTCTCCGCTGCAGCAGGCCCACATTCTGTCGGAGGAATGCATGGCCCAACGGGCGTTTTGGTGGACAGTACCTGACAATACAGGCGACAAAGCCTGCTTCAGCTTTGAACAGCTGATCAGACACGGCGGTGGGGAAAAAAAATGAAAAATGTTGGGTCCCAAAGGCCAATCAGGTGCTGCGAGTCCGTTCAAACTGTAACCTCGGTTGTGACTGTAGTAAAGGTGCCCTGCTACAGGTGTATTCGCCCACTACACTGTGACTTGCCCTGTTACAGGTTAAAGACATGTCTAGCCGCCATTAAAAGTACTTAAGTACGTCCTCTGAATCCTACAATTTTTTGTAGTGTAGCTCACGAAGAAAAACAGCTGCCATGTGCCATGTGAACGTCCTTGAGTCTCAGCATCGGAAATTCCAATTTGTGCTTGGCATTCCGAGGGCTCAGTTTAGTGCGGCTCCCGCACCGGCTTCTCTACGAGCTCTGACACCCCAGAGCTAGCGGAGCCGGACCAAATGTAGGACCCGTGAGGAGCGCTTTTGGCGTCGGATGAGACTGACTCCAACGATGAGGACCCAAATACAAAACCTATTACTTGATTTAGGTCTGGCATAGGAAAAAGGTCGTAATCCAAAAGTTCACCTTCTCCAATAGAACGCCCCGCCGACCCCTCCACTCTCGAGCACCCCGCCCCAGCGCCCCGAGCACCCCGCCTCTCCCTGCCGCCGGCGCCCCTCCCCTCCCCTTCTTCTTCCCTGGCGCTCCCTCCCCTTCTCCTTCCCTGGCCCTCCCTCTCCTGGCCGGATCCGGCCCTCCCTCCCCTTCTTCTTCCTCGGCTGGATCTGGCCCTCCTCTTGGCCCCAGATATTTCTGCCATGGCTGCTCCGGCAAGGCCGCGCCCGAGAGCTCCGGCGAGTGGGCGCCCGCACGCCCTAGCCGCGCTCGGAGAAGCCGCCATGGCTGCCGGCCGTGCCGTCCGTGGCCCCGAGCCGAGGAGCCCTACGCCGGGGCCACGTCGAGGAGCACCCCGGCCGGATCTGGCCCTCCCTCCTCTTCTTCTTCCCTGGCCGGATCCGGCCCTCCCTCCCCTTCTTTTTCCCCGGCCCTTCCGGTGGCGGTCGGATCCGGCCCTCCCTCTCCCGGATCCGGCTCTCCCTCTCCCGGATCCGGCCGGTGGCGGCCGGTGGTGCGTGGTGGTGGTGGTGGTGGTGGTGGCCGGCGGCTATGGTGGTGGTGGTGGCCGGCGGCTGTGGTGGTGGTGGTGTCCGTCGTGCTTTGCTTCTTCCACCCGCCCCCACTGCTGCGTCCACCCGCCGCCACCATTTGTTGGAGCCGAGCGCGGCCAGAGCCGAGCTCCTCACCGCCGCCGCTGTGCTATGCGTCTCCTCCACCCACCACTGCTATGCTCCCGCGCCGGCGCCACGGTCCCGCCTCGCCGTTGTGGAGGCGCCGCGGTCCCGGACCAGCAGCAGCTTGCGTGGAGGAGACGCAAAGAGACGGAGAGAGGACGCAAGTTTGGGTACCGTGTTGCCTCCAACGCAAAATGCCTCCCGTGTTTGGGTACTTCGTTGGAGGGCTTTTTTTGACCGCAAAAGCACTGTGCACTATGCATTTTGGGGATAGGTCACGGTTTGCCAACACCGTTGGAGACAGTCTGAGAGGAGCTGGAGCGCTTTTCACGAGAGAAGCCGGAGCTCGAAAAACTGGCTTCACCTTGAGGGCTCTGTCTCCGGCTCCGGCGGAGGAGCTGCACGGGAGAAACCCTTTCGAACGGGTCTGAGCCATCTCTCATTGGAGCTGTTGATGTCCAACTCCTCTGGCAACAAATTAACACTCTCTCCATTAGTGATTCTAGTCATAAATAATTGATGTTTCAAGGTTATATCAAGCGGTATGGAACACAAGTACTCCCTACATCCCAAAAATAATACTCTCTCCATCTAGTCACTAATAAGTGATGTTTCAAGATTATCTGAAATCAATCATTCTAAACTTTGAATATAAGTTACTCTTTTTTTGTTTAGTTTGAATGTTTCAAAGTGAACATAATAGAGTTGTCTTGAAAAGTAGTATCATAAAAGCATACATTTGATATATTTTATGGATATATGGAATGAAAAGTAGTCATCAAAGTTTGGAATCGCGACTTCAAAATGTCACTTTATTTGTGAGTATGTAGTAGCTCACCTTAAGTATCAAGCAGTGTAGAACATAAGTATATATTGTACATGCCTATTAATTAAGACGTCCTTTCCTAAACTTATCTTTTAAGTCCTCTCAAGAAAGAGTGTCATTCGAGCTAGGATATTCATAGCTAAAATGACACTCTTTTTAACAAACATTTGTCTAGATGTTTTTCTTTTTGAACAGAGGATATATATACTTTGTCCACAAAACAATGCAACTATGGATTTGTGCTAGTCGAATTAGCTTTAACTTAGATCAAGTTTATAGTGAATAATATTATCTCTAACCAGCAATGGTACTTATTTTCTCTTATAAATGTTAATACTTTTTATATAACTTTGGTAAAATTTCAAACTATAAGACTTCATGAGAAATGAGAATTAGTACAACCTTTTATGAACGAAGTGAGTATATAACAATCGACGGTCTAGCTTTGACTATTTAAAATGTGAGAAAATGACGACGTAAAGCTGAGCAGGTAGTTAGCACAGCTGAAGGAGAATAAATATGAGAAGAAGTGACAGCGTAAGCTTCGAACGAACTGGTCGTTGAAGAACATTTGACTTGTGATCATAGCAAAGATTTGTAGGTGTACGGTAACGTTTATAGCATTATTGCATACAGTCGTTACTACCCAAGTTTTTCCAATATATATATATATATATATATATATATATATATATATATATATATATATATATATATATATATATATGTGGTAAGGCTATTCTGCTGGCCATAAAATAACTTATTCTATAGCCACCTTGATTTATCATAATGGTGCCGTTCGCCTGCCTGGTTTCCAGACCAACCGGCTGGTTTCTCCTCACAATGGCACTATTCATCAAGCAGCCGCTACAGTATTTCTCTCTCACACAACCAGCCGCTACAGTGTTTTATCTTCTTTTTTCAGACAAGCGAACGGGGCCAATGTTTGTACCAATTTATGATAATATGAATATGCATTTACGATACTCGTGTTACTATAACTCACGGTGATATTTATCATAATGTTGTAGTAAATCACTTAATAAGGAGTTACTATAATCTAGTAAATTAGCATAGTAATTATCGTAACTCAAAGTGGTCACAGAATAAGTTATTATATGGCCAGCTGCAGAACAGTATATATATATATATATATATATATATATATATATATATATATATATATATATATATATATATATATATATATATATAGAGAGAGAGAGAGAGAGAGAGAGAGAGAGAGAGACGACAAGTGTATGTTTATGTCATTTTGCATAGTTGTCGTTTTTTTATTGAAAATGCAGACCCCTTAGTTGTAACCATCACCGATACAAAGCATAGTATAAAAGAAACTTGACTTTTATACGACGTATACATTAGTAGTTGCTCAATATACGGACACAAAAATATCTTTCTCATCTCTTCCTCCGTATATGCAACGCGACTTGATGACCGACCCAACCTATATACTCTGTATTGGCTACTGTGCACTTGTCTCATAACTCTTTATTCAGAGCACCGTTAACACACAGAGTGAACTTGCTAGCTCATATAAACTTTATATGTTCCTCCCTCCGTCTCTAAACGTTAGTCGCCATGATTTACGTGTCGATAACTTTGACTCGATTTATAGAAAATACGTGCAACATTTCTATCTCTAAATAAATTTATTAAAAAACTAGATTCAAATATCTATCCAATGATACTAATTATGTATCATAAATATTAATATTTTTAATATATATTTAGTTAAAATTGTTTCTCGCGAAGCGAAAACGACAAACATTTAGAGATGGAGAGAGTAGTATAGAAAACACATGTAAACATAGACAAATTAAATGAATCATAGAAAAGTGTATGAGCTTAGCTTAAGAGCTAGCTTATCATTCTCTCTTCTCATTGAATAAAATATTCTATAAACTAGCTCAAACAACACGTACTGTTGGACACTATGCCAAAACTACACAAAGAGACCTGCAATTAAAATAGTCACTACAACGATCGACCTTCTAGTAGAACATTCAGGAGGCCAAAAAAGTCATTTGACAACTTACCATAATTTTATTTGGGGACAATATTATCAATACGGTTATTTTGGGCATAATCCTAAAACTAATTAGATTGTAGCAACTCGACGAAACTGTGCTTATACATGAAACAACAATCTCACAAATTACACGACACTACTGCACACTAGCTAGCTGCTGCACTAATGATCTACTGATCAGTGGCATGCATGTGCCTGCAGTGTAGCATGCATGCCCCCGGCCGAATTCCCTTTATTTGCCCACTTTTTTTTTTCATCAGACAAATAAAGCCGGCAGAAGCACTGACTAATCACCCACACTTACAGACCCAAAAGCGCCCAGGCCTCTCGATCTCCTTGGACCTTTCAGCAGATTACACAGACACATGGCATACCGAAACAATCTACGTACATACAAGCCCCCACGTGTCATTGTTCACAAGCGTCCAAGCAAGAAAGGATCCAAAGTTTAGAGGTCGTTGCCGAAATTATTGGGCACTTAAGCTAGCACTAATGACAATTAAGCCCCTTGCTTGCTCATCATGAAGTGCAAGTGCAGCTACAGGCAGAAGGGGCTCATGTGAAACGAAGGAAGCGCGTGCGCCACCGGCGGCGGCGGAGGCCCACCGCTGCAGTTGCTCTCGGGAGACGACGACCCCGCCGAGGCCGACGAGAAGGAGTTGGACGCGTCGGCCTTGAGAGGGCTGTGGCACCCGGGGTTGAACGGCGGGATGTGGGCCGGCGCGGGCGGCGGCGGGTGCCGCCACCGCGGGAGCGGCCCAGCGAGGAGAAGCGTCTGAAGGAGCGGCCCGGCCGACACCACGGCCTCCACCAGGCGGCCTTTCTCTGGCAGCCGACGCGCGAGCGCCATTTCCAGTTCCGTCTCGTCGGCGCAGGCGGCGGCGACCGGCGCGTTCTCGTTGTTCATGATGACCGCGGCAGCAGTGGTACAGCCGCCGCCTCCTGCCGACAGGACGCTAGCAGCAGCGTGGAGGCTCGGAGTATGTGGCGGCGGCGGCGCCGCCTGGGCCTGGTGGTGCAGGAGCAGCAGGAGGGAGTGGCAGTGCCGCCGGAGCTCGTCCCGCTCCGCGGCCGCGGACGACACGAGCGCCGCGAGCCGCGCTGCCTCGGACTCCATGCGCCGGAGTTCCGCCTGGTGCGCGGCGCGCGACGCGTGGAGCTCGGCCAGCGCGCGGACCAGCGCCAGCCGGAGCTCCGGCGCCGTCGTCAAGTCCAGCTGCTGCTGCTGGTCGCCGCCGCCGGTGTCGTCCTGACAATGCTCGTCGAATGGAGCGCTGGGCTGCTGCTGGTAGCCCCATGCGTAGGCGAGCGTCGTGGCGGCGGTGCCAGCCGCTGGGGATTGCAGCAAAGAGTGGCTGCTGCCATGGTCTTCCATATCCCAACTCCCAAGACGCCTTTAATTTGAGGCTTGGTGTTGTGTTCTTTGTGTTTTTTTGCGTTCTGGGGTTTAGTCTTTGAGAGAGGAGGACATGAATGTTCTGTCCAATTGCATTGTGGGAAGATGACAATGTGAGGTAGAAGAAGACTAGAAGGTGCTTCTGCTGCTGCTGCTGCTGCTGGATGGTCTGGTGTGTGTGTGATCGTGGTGTCGTGATGGTGGTAGGGTATATATAGGAGATCTTTTTCTGGGTTTCTTATTGTTCTCTTTTAACTCTCTTGGTGGCGCATTTTTTATTTTTGAGTTAAAAAAAATTGCGGGGCCGGTATGTTGGCATTTTTTTTGCTCTTATCACTAGGATTGGCCTCTGCACATGCATGTGTGGCACGAGATGTTTATGTTCCCTATCTTTTTTTTATAGCGCCCATGCCAGAAATTTCACATATTTCCTTCCAATGGTAAATAGGGATATACACATGAGCGAGTATATATCATCATGGTTGGCTTGGCTAATATTCATATCAATAACAAGAAATGGTTATGCATTATGTTAAAAAAGTAAAACAAAATTATCACAGCAGGAGCACCCTGAATCAGAGCCTCTACTTCTGATTTGTGTGCTTCCCCTACTTTTCTGGCCCCCTATTTTGTATCTGCTCTAGCAGAAGCCCTCAAACCAGAGCCCACGAAAGTATGGCAATAATCACTTAGCTTACAAATGGGCCCCATATGTCATTGAGCGCTTTGGTTTCCCTTCCTTCTCCAGTCTCTAGTGCGTGTGTGCGTGCTTGGCGCCGGGCGGGATTGGGGGTGGAGGTGTTGTGGCGCAGTGTGACGTTGTCGGGCCACCTCACTGTGGTGGAGCGCCATCCCGGGCGCCACGGCTCACTGTGGTGGTGGAGGAGGAGGCGGCGGTGTTCGCGTGGCCGTCGAGCAGAAGTCCGTGTGGCCGACGAGGTCCAAACGGTGGAGAAGAAGCCCGCGAAGAAGTTAGCAGCAGCCACAGCCGCCAAGCAAATCTTGACGCCGGAGAAGCCGGAGCAAATGCAGGATGAGGTGGCGGAAGAGGATGAGCTCGATCCCTCCGAACGGGAGCTTGGTGTTGGCGCCAGGGAGAAGGTGCTGCCGGGGAGTCGCGTGCCTAGGAGGATGTGCCACCGAGGGTGGACGCTCATGGTCGTGTGTGAAGAAGGGGGAGCAGGCAATGGAAGGGACCGAGGAGGGCGCGGACATCCGTGTCACCGGCGCTAGGCGAGGGAGAGTGGAGGAGGAGGCCACAAGGGGAGGATGGAGCGAGGGCGAGCGGGCGCCATGCGATTCCGTGCGAGCACGAGGGAGAAAACAGATGCAACACCAGGATGGGGGCCTGAAGCTGAGCCCTAGGAATGGGGTCCCTGGGGAGGATTTGGGTGCCCACCCAAATTTGGAGGCTCTAGTAGGGGCCTTGCTGAAACTGTGTTTTTACCTGGGCAATAGCTGGGGCTCAAGTAGGGGCCCTGCTGGAGTTGCTCGACATGGCTGCTAGAATATATATATTGTCACATACAGATGGAGCTACAACACCATCAAATAAAAAAAATATGTAAAGTATAATAGAATAAAGGAAGTGTGAAACCATATCCTTCTTGCTGAAAACATTCACTTCTTTGGTGCCATTTATAGAATAGAAATTGTAAAGAATAGTCAAGAATTCTTGCTGACTAGACATTGGTCAGGAGGCCCGCAGCAAAGTCTGAGGGAGATATATTCTACTGTACTGAAGTTGGTGATGAAAGTTACAATTTAACAACTGCATGTCAATATCTAACATGACGTTTGTTTGCCAATGGAGGAATATACCTTAGTGCATAAAAACAACCATGAGGGCATGTTTGGTTGCATTTCCAGGCAAGGTTGTCTGATCAAACCGAAATTCAGGCCCTCAATTTTTAGTGTCTAACGGTCTGGATTTGTTGCTTGTCAGGTATTTGCCTGCTACTAATTTACACTAGATATGTTCTATATAAAAGTTAGGAAGGACATAGTCAACATTGTGTTAGTGGCTTTCAGCAATGTAGTAAGCAATACCAACATGTTTTAGAATGCCGTAGCTGGGTTCTGTTTTGGCTACGTGAACCTTATGTTAGTGGCATAAGAGATTGCCAGATTATTATTATTTTTGAAATCGATTGCCAGATTATTGGGGGTGCCTATATCTGATCAGTGGACGTTTTTATGCACATGATGAGCTCATGAATCCCGAGGGCGACGTAATAGACTTCTTGGGATCTTTCCACGGTAGATTATTGTCTCTTGCACATACATCTTATCTATGCGTATTATGGTGGTCACAAATCGACCGAAGCTTCTAATGATAATTATCAGCTACATACTATGTATGAATTGACCCCTCACCATTTTCTTATTATTTTTAGCCTTCCCAATCAAAGGTGACGTAAACCATAATTTTAGAGTAGTCTATGTATAGTCATAGTGTTGCTTCAGTAAATTTTTCGCGACGGAGAATATAGCCCGTTTTTCATTAAGCAGATTGAGTTACACGACACAACTACGAGAGAGCCCTCGTAGCACAGATCATAAACCACAAAGGTAGTGGTTGGTGACCTAGAACATACATAATGACAGGAAAAAAAGAGCGACAGCCTCCACCACCAAGACCTACCGACTGAGCCCGCAGGAAAAAGATACAACAACGCAATGGTTGCCTACGCACTAGACAAAGCTACGGTGGCAAAGCATCCACCCAGAGAACGAGCATCCATCAGTAACGGTGGCAAAGCATCCGCCAACGAAGACCGAACGACCACGGCGGCAAAGCATCCTCCAAGAAGTGGGCCAGCACACTCTCGGCAGCAAAGCATCTGCCAGAGAGGGGGCCAACGAGCCAATGGCGGCAAAGCATCCGCCAAGGAACCATAGACGGACAAGCATCCGTCAGGGAAGAACACACCCCCTACGGCAAAGCATCCGCAGAGGGGAGCGGCCATGACCCTCTCAGCAGCAAAGCATCTGCCAAAGAGGCGGCCATCGACAAAGATGGCAAAGCATCCACCAAAGGAGAGAGCAATAGCGGTAAATCATCCGCTACAATGATGCCGATGAGGTCATGTGCAGCAGGACAAACCATTGTGGTGGAACATAGGAACACATAGGCACAACTAGGAACTTCACCAGGAGCCGGCGGCACGGCAGGAACTGACACGGGGAGTAAGTGAGTAGCCATTAGCGATTCTTCAACGACGCCTTCAAGAAGGGGGTGACGCCCAAGGCTACCACCGTGGACGCCATCACTGCTGGCCTTAGAGGCATCTAAGGCGGGGCTTACTCCCAAAATCCGGCATTGTCGGTGCAGAGGTATGGGTTCATCAACAATGCCTATGTGGCACCCGAGACGTCACCGTCGTTCGCCGGGCCAAAGTCGGGCTGAGCTTTCTCCTAGAACTCCATGGTGGTGCAGACGCAGCCGCCTGCACGCACTCTAGCCACGACAACACTTCCCGCCATCGGCCATCCATCGGAGAGAAGGCGCTAGCGCCCGTGTAGACGTCAGATCCGCCGCCCGTAGGGGTAGGTTGGCTAGGGCTCGGCCAGCCAAGCCCCAGACAGGCCACCGCTCCCGGCTGGTGGAGGCCGTGCACCATGGCTGCTGGCAGGAGGAAGCTTGACCCGTCGCAGAATTCCCTGGGCATGGCAGCCGACCCAGGCCATGGGCCACCGCTATAGTGAGTGAGGAGGCCAGGGGAGGGGCGCGTAGGCCACGGGCCAGCCATAACCAGCCGCAGACCGGTGCCGCCCGGCCCAGGTCACCCAGGAGCGGCGCGGGAGCAGCAGCAGAAGGCACCCTAGCCGGCCAGATCCGCTTGTTGGCAACCACCGCCCAGGCCCGACCGCCCAGCCCGCGTCGTCGTAGATCCGACGAGGAGGAGGCTAGATCTTGCCCAGAGGATCCCAGTTCCAGGCCGCCGGCCGGCGAGCCCACCGGAGAACCACTGGGGAAAAGGCATGGTGGTGGAGAAGTGGGAGGGAAGGAGAGATTGGGGGGGGGCTGTGGCGGGCACCTTTTTGCCACCGCCGCCAGCCGCCCGGAGGCGGCGGCGACGACGGCTGGAGGGGACGGCCGGGAGGGGGGGCCCTAGGGGCGCCGCGGCGGTCGCCCCCGAGTCGCCCTTGGGGAGCGCCCAGGGAAAACTAAGAGCATCGCCAGATACTTTTGTTCCGTTGCTTCAGTAGTTAAATTTCGTTTTTGCACAAACACTAATACTTGAAAAATTGAAGCATGCATGCATGGTTCATTTTTAACAACTTGGACAGTGGATCAAGATCATATATAAGATTCTAAATCAGGGTTTCAAAACGTTTCACTCCATTCAGTTTTTCAGCAGTCTGATCACTGCAAACCTTTTTCTTTCTTGAACATGCAGATGCAGGCAGTGCGTCGTTGCATTGAGATGGAAATTTTAAGGATTACATAGACACTATATGTTCAGCTTCTGCCGCACTACTGAATTAAATAAGCTCATGAGCCTAAGTTGGAGTTTACTCAAAAAGAAAGCTGCCTTGCTTTTTGAACAGCCTCTTCTGTGTCCTTCTAACCTTGAAAAAAGTCTACTTAACCCCTCCATCTTTCATACATGGTCTACTTCACCCCCAATTATGAAACCATCTGTTTTACCCCCTGAACTTTCCAAAACGTCTATTTTAACCCCCGGGCGGTTTTTGGCAGCGGTTTTGCTACAGTAACGATATGTTTGCTACAGTAAAACATACCGTATTATATATTCGTTGTGTAGATCTACTCATGTGGAGTCCAATAAAATTAGATTTTTTATTTTATGGTTTTTCAAAAATTCACTGAAAACAAATAAAAAAAAGGGAATTCAAACCCAACGGCACTGTAGCAACCCACCGTTACCGTAGCAAACCCGATGTTACTGTAGCAACCCGCTGCCAAAAAACCATCCGGGGGGGTAAAATATACGGTTTTGTAAAGTTCAGGGGTAAAACAGACGGTTTCATAGTTGGGGGTGAAGTAGACTATGTATGAAAGGTGGGGTTTAAGTAGACTTTTTCCATCTAACCTTGCTTTATGTTCTCCTTTTTGCCCTCTTTATTCAATGTGTGTGCATGAATGGATCCTACTATGTTTTAAAGACAGGAATCCAAGATGGGAACTACTCCGTATATATCATGCCATCATACCCTATCCAGCCAATCATGCATCTTGGTCCTAGGTTCTGCCTTGTGTCCCTATGCAAAATATGCACATCTCTAATCATGCATATCGTCAGTGCCCAAGTCCTCTTCATCCCTGCCAAACTTTAGCTTAAATAATGCAGCTAGAAATAGTTATTTTACCTGTTTGGCATGCATCTAGGGAAGGCATCAAAGACCTACTCCTAAGCTGCAAGTGGCTCAAATGTGAAGTGTCTTGCTGTAACCTGTAGCAACAAGAACCTATAAAGTGGCAGGCATGTCTTTGTATTGATTAGATCTAACATCTATCTGAATATCTCATGGATATATCACTTTCACAGGTACCAGCTCCATAGAAAAAGATGGACCGAATAAACTACTAAAGTATACTATCCCATAGTATCTGATATCTCTGACTTGGGGAATGTCTGCATGTGTAGTTGTGAGTTGGTAGGCAGCATGGGTTCCTGTCAGGTGGAACTTCAGATGACCTGTGGCTGGCTGTGGGCACATGCATCTTGACATTAAAGTCATCCTGTCTAACATGGAGAGAGAGGGTCAGATTAAATAGCTCCTAGAGCTTGTGGGTGTTTGAATCCAGAGATAAAAGTTTAGAGGTGATGATATTGTCGACAATCTAGGCTCTTTGGGTTTTATTCCTCTTTTTTAATACATTGTCACATAAATTAATTACTTTACATGCATTGTCCTTACTACTAGCTGACCTAACTAGCTAGCTACTGTATACCTGCAGATGATATGATAACCCTCTCTGATGGTATGTATCTATCAACAATAATGTCTCACTTACATGTGGGCTCCACTCCTCTGGACATATTTTCTGTCCAGCTTGTACAGGATGTGATGATGAGCTGTAAGCGTGTGCTAATATGTAGCCATCACGGACGGAGACAGAGAGTTAGGAGCTGCACGCCGGCTTAAATATAGAAAGGAGGAGGTGCAGAACTGATGCCCGAACCCTAGCCGCACCAGGCCACCTTCCCACCGCCGCCCCGGCGCCAGCGCCCACACCCCCGTTTCCCTCCCCTTCCCCCACTGCCGCCACCGCCCCCTCCCCTCCTCTCCCAGGCGCGGGTGATGCCGATGGGGCGCGTGTCGTGCGGCTGCCGTCGCCGCTAGACACGTCTCCGCGGCCTGCCACCACCGCTAGCCGCGTCTCCGCGGCCTGCCACCGCAGCTGGAGCCCACCTCCCCTTCCCCCACTGCTACTACCGACCCCTCCCATCCTCTCTCAGGCGCAGGAGATGCCACGGGGGCGTGCGACGCGCGGCGGCGGCGGCCGCCTGCCGCGACTCCACGGCCCGCTGCTGGTGCCTCCCCGCCCCGTCGGCTACTGGGGGTAGGTGCTGCGGCCGCAACCACCCTACAGCCAGGCGAGGGGGCCACATCTAGCGCGCCCCTGCCCCCTCCGCCGCCGGGGCTGGATGCCACCGCCATGGCCACCCAGCCAGAGGAGAAGGTGCCGGCGGAAGTCGGTCCGACGCGGCTGGCTGCCATGGGCGGCTCCGCTCTAAGCTCGTCGCCCCGCCCGCCCGCATGAGCCAGGCACCGTGGCCGCCGGCGTTGGCGCGCCAGATGCATAGCCACCACCACCCACGGAGACGACGATGTCACCGTCCCCGGAGGAGGCCGGGCCCAACGTCCCAAGGTCATTCTTGGGGAGCAGCTCCGGCTCCACCGCGGCGCCACCGCTGGGCACCCCCATCTCACCCACACTCTCATCGGATGCTGACCCCCTCGACGTCTTCCTCGTCAACCTGTCTGGGCCTTGGGACGATGGGCGCTAGACCAACAGGAGTGGCTCATCCCCGAGGCCATCGTCCTCCCTCACCCCCAATGCCGCTCCCTTCCATCCGGGGGGAAATTCGGCAGGGCGCTCTAAGGCCCGTCGATGGGCAGACAATGACCTTGGTGACTCCGATGTGGAAGCATCACCGACCATCTACCCAAGCTCCTACCTCGACGTGGTTCTTCGTGAGCCGCATGCGCCAAGGATGTCGCCGCTACCTGAGAGGGAGCGGCCATGCTCCATCATCATTGTTGGCACTACGGCCTCGAGCCCTGGTGGTGTTGCCCATGTCAGGGGGTGGCACAGGCGCACCAACCATCGTTGGCCATGACTGAGGCTCGTCCATGGGCTTCCTGTCTGTGGCAAGGATGCGGACGTCGGCAGCAGCCGGGGTGCATGGCGTGTGCTAGCCCATCTGAGGCTCGGACCACGCTCTGGCGGTAGCAGCCGTATCTCAGCTCAGGATGCTGATGGCTGGCGTGAGGTCCTGTCCCAGGGAATGCCAGGTGGCTCCGACGGGGCACACCCTATGCGTCCTGCACGTTCGGAGGAACGTCCACCCTTCGCCCGCTTTCCGCCACACCTACATGGGAAGTGCTTCAACTGTCTCTCATCCTCGCACTGGGTAGCGACCTGTAGGCTACCTTCGCGTTGCCTACACTGCAGGGGGTTTCGACACCTTGCACACGACTGCAAGTGGTTGCGGCGGAAGCCTCCTATAGCTACCGGCACAGGTGGCCGTCCATGACCACTTGCCCGGGACTGTACGTCGGCCACCCAGCCACCCGCCCACGGCGGTCCAGCGGAGTCGGGTGGAACCTCGGCTAGAGCTATGCCGGGTGCGACTACGTGCGGCGGCAGTGGGCGCCGATGTCGGAGACATTGGTGACAACTGAAGGGGCACGACAACGCTATGGCAACGAGTGTCGCCACCGATAGTCACAGGCGGTCGGCCTGGGCCGCCCAGATGGCACCGGACTTCACCTCGGCCACTGTTGGAGCTTAGGCAGGGCATGGTGAGCTGGCCAACGAGACGGGCTTCGTCGAGCCTGACCCATTTATGCTGACACTATACCCGGACGCCACACATGATCGCGACATCACGGAGGACCCGATGTTAGAGGAGTTCGTAGCCTCGCTCGTTGGCAATCGGATCATCGCGTGGCCTTCCCTTGAGCACCTGTTGTCACCTTCGGTGCCCCCCAGCTACAAGATGAGGCCCTGGCAGTGGCGCCCCCCCCAGCTGGAGGATGAGGACCCAACAACGGTCTCCTGCGAGCTGCGGGCACCACCCTTGTGCCCCATTCAGTGGACAGTGGACTCGTCGAAGACACACATGGAGCATAGCTCCCGCCAGGCTTCGGACTAGTCGACCTCACGGTGGATGCTGGCCCTCCCTGTTCACCGCTGGTGGATATCCACCAGACTGTGCACAACGACGGCTCCGTCAAACGCCGCCTTGACAGCTTCATCAACAAAGTGACGCATAAGAGGGACTCTCCGCTGATTCGTGAGCCTCCTACCAAGCCGGTGCTGCCGTGGCGGAGCAGGCGGTTGGTGGCTTAGAGCCTCTCCCGAGTACCTGCTTCAAAGTGAGGAGAGGTGCTGATCATGTAGCGTATGGGCTACACCAAGGGTCCATCAGCACCGAGGCCTCTGACAAGCTCTTCGACGGCAACCTGACTGCGTCCAACGCTGAGGCGATGGACATGCTCTTCCCAACCGTTGGAAAGGGCCCGTCCAGGCAGTCGCTAAGACGCAAGGCCACCTCCTAGGTCGCACCGCTGTGTCAGTATTTGTTGTTTTCTTTTATGTAATATCGAAACAAGGTCTTTTGCTAGGATGGTCCAGTTACGGCTGTGTTAGGTTGACCTCCTTTGGCGCTTGATAGAAGCGCGTTGTATGTTTGCTTAAACTCTTCTACTTAATACAATGATACGTAAATCTTGTGTGTATTCGAGAAAAAAAAGACGACACGAGACGAGAGCCAGCAGCAGCACGAGGTATTCTGAGGTCAGACCTTTCCCAACAGTCATGCAACACTCCAAAAATTGTTTTGGTACAGTTGACTCTCGGAAGTCTGTGAAGTCCATGCAGCGTCATTTTTCTTCATTATTCAAAAACAGACTCGTGCAACAAATAAATTTCTACTCTCTCGACTCTGTGGTATACGTAGCTGGGACGGCTGTGTTTCCATTGAAGAAACCAGCAGAGATAACGAAGTGAAAACAGCTGTAAAAACGTAATTATAAGGACAACAAATGAAAACAAAAGATACCAAGAAAGCTGATAGTAGAAAATGATGTAGGTTTTTTAAAACAGAAATCGATGTAGTTACAAGCCACCCTAGAGCTTCCCAAAAGATACAGTAATGCATACATACAATTGGGTGGCATTAGAACAAAAACAACCTTCCTTGGTCTCTCTCGCAAAAAATAAATGCCTGTCTTAAAGAAAAGTTAGCCTCGCACATGATTATAATGACAAAAATTCTGTACATTATTAGTTTACCAAAAAAAAATCTAATGACGTCCATTCCTCTGACCATTATTGAACCAATATATGATGATGGCATAATTAGGCTAATATTTATCCCAGACTGTAATTTTATTTGAAGAAGGTTAATAAGCGCAGTTCATCTTCAACGCCTAGTCACCTAGGTAGATACTCGATCGTAGGATTCCTGGAAATCCGGGAGCATCAATTCTTTAATAAACGATCGAGTCCAGTTAAGATATGAACATAGTTAAACTTGGATGTGCCATGTGTTACTATGAGGAGGCTAATTTACGAAAAGAAGAAATCATTACCCTATTTGCTCCCCCACCCCCCGTCCCCCGTCTTGTCCAGAATAAAGTCAAGAAACTAAAGTGAGTCCCCATTTTCCATGCTATGATTGCTATCTAGCTAGGTAGCTCCTACACATATACGAGGCTCTAGACCACGTATTCCTTGTTTCAGTAGTATTTGAGGATGACCTCTCTTAGATTCCCACTATATATCCTACTTCAAGAGAGGGAGTACTTATGTACATGAATGCCAGATATAGTTCTCTCTTTGACCTTCTGGTGTATTGGACATGTGCTTTTCATTTTCCACTATTAAATTAGGATGTAAACATAGTATGTACTCCTTTTAATTCAAAATACTTCATTCGTCTAAAAGAATACAATTCTAGCATAAAACCAAGATAAAGTATCTTGACTTTGACCAACTATAAATAAAAAATATAAAATAAGTATGATTAGATTTATCGTGAGATATATTTTGATACTGTACTTATTTGATGTCATAAACATTAATATTTTTATCTATACATTTAGTTAAACTTTGGACACATTAACCAACAATGCACCTAGAATTATATTCTTTTTATGGATAGAGGCGGTATAAGTCATTCAAAAAAAAGTCATTGGGGCATGAAAAAACATTTTGAAACCACTATAGCTGGTATATCTTTTATTACAAAGAGTCCATTCGTCTCAAAAAAAATATAATTGTAGTTTTGGATTAAGTTAATTACTTTTATGACTGATTAGGTTTGTAGAATATAATGTCTAACATTTGTATCTCCAAATATATTAATTATAAAAATATGTTAATCTAATGATAGTATCAAAACAAATATGAAAAAAATCCTTTTTATACTCGTGGGTGTAACAATTTTCATGCATGTACCCTAAGATTTAGGGGGTAAAGGGGATCAGGAAGCCAAGGCACCCACAATGCTTAGAGCGAATTACTAGCTCTAAGCCATCTTCTCCAATAATTGTAACTTTTAGCACATAGTTTTTAACATGGATAACCCCACATGACCCTCTCACCTAACCTTAAAATGTGTGCAAGAGCTTAGCTCTTGATCAAGAGCTTAGCTCTTGATCAAGAGCTAGCTTCTCTCTATCTTCTATTAAAATATATGAAAAACTGCTTAGAGCTAGAGCTTAAGAGTCAATTCTTGGAGCTGCCCTAAGAGGGGTAACTTATGTCACTTAAAAACTAAGGCCCAAAAATTACTTATAAAAGCCTACATGAGTTCTATCTATATGTGCAATAAGTTTTTCTAAGTCTTGCTATCTCTAATAAAAAAGAGTTTTGCATCCTAGGTTGCAAACCTATCAACTAATATAAAGCTAGACTAGGAAGGTAAAGCATGCATCAAACAATGGAAAATAAGTAAACTAAATGTGAAAACATAAATGAGTTGAAGAACGCAAGCTCCCACGTGACAATAAATAAATGCGAGGGCATCCTTGCAAGGGGCTATAATAAGGATGTGTCATGGTCCCAAAGAGGGCCCTCCCCAGCGGGCCGGGCGGATCGACCAGGGCCCAGGACAGGGCCACGGACCTAGCCGAGGGCGTGTAAGTGCAATCAAGCCATAATTGTGGGTTTTGGTAATAATGATCATGTAATTAGATGACTAATGAGATTTATCGAGATGACAAGCAGAGAATTTACAATTGAGGATGTTATACGAAACGGAGGAGCCCCTAATTACAAATAATGACGGCATCAAACTCAAAGGAGGTCTAAATTCTTTATATTTCGAATTTGAGTATAGGAATGCCTTACTATAAAGGGGACATAATAAACGTGCTAAAGTGTGCAACCAAGTGCTCAATCTTATACACATACATCCTCATATGCTCAGCCAAGACAGCCAACTTTTCACTGTTTTAACCTTTGCTGACTCGCCTTGTGCGGCAGTGCCGCACCTGAAGAGCAGCACTGCCGCAGTTGAGCCACGGTACTGCCACGACTTAACTGACCGTTGGGGATGAGGACTATTTATACCTCTCACTCTCCTCTCCAACGGCTCTTCTTGGACCTCTACTCGCTCAGTTCAACCATAACAGACTTGTGCTCATTCTCTCTCTCTCTCTCATTGGTGACCTTGAGCTCCCAAGTTTTCCTTTGTGATTTCCCCATTAATCCTTGAGAGAAAAGGCTCCAAAACTCGATTAGAGAGCAGATCTACTGATTCCCAAAATCTAAGAGCACTTGGTTTGCGTTTTAGCCGATGAATTGTGTTTATTACTCTTAGAGTTTGCTCCTAGCTGGCTAGAGCATCGCCCATGGAGCTTGCCAACCTATGTGGCAGCCCCAGGAGGTTTGTAACCATCTCTTGAAGCTAGTAAACTCACCCCTCATCTCAAGAGTTAACTCTCTTAACTTGAGATCGAGGAAGGGTTGCAAAGCCCTAAGCCTTAGTGGCTAACCTCAATAACGTGGACTTAGGCAAGCCTTGGTGGTGAGCTAAACCACGGGATAAATACTTGTGTCATATTGTGCTTGATTTACTTCACTTACATTTCATATTGTGTTGAGGTGATTTTTAGGGTTTGTGGCCGATCTACTTGCATGTAACATTACTACCACTTCTAGCTATCGATCTGTGATCTTCATACTTATCTTCATACTTGCATGGAGCTCAGTAATTTCTCCGATCAAAGTTTCCATTCATAGATTTTGAACTGCGCCATGAAGTTATCTACAGGTGTGACAATGTCGCTATTCTGTCTCGGCAGTGCCGTAGTGTGGCTGGCCATGGGCTCAGAGCGGCAGTGCCATGGGTGAAATTTGACATTTCTTCAAGTTTTGTTTTAAGAGGCTATTCACCTCCCCTCTAGGCTAACCAGAGATCCTACAAGTGGTATCGGAGCCAAGTTACCTCGTATACGCTTCACTGTGTGAGGTATGGAGTCGGGAGGAGGATCTAGTGGTGTGAAGCCCATGGACGTTGATCCAGAGGACATGGGCTTGCACGAGACTGACAACAATGAGCTCAGTGCCTCCACAGTGAGCAACACCACTCTTCCACTGCTCGAGATGACCGAGGGTGAGAAGGCCCAATATGAGGAAGATAGAAGAAAGAGAAAGGTAGCAAGGAAAGCAAAAAGAGAAGCAAGAGAAAAGAAGAAGGAGCAGCAAAGGCTCGAAGACAAGAAGCAAAGAAAAGAAGAAAGAAAGCTCAAGAGAGAAGCAAGAAAGAAAAGAAGAGAAGCTAGGAAGAAGAAGCAAAGGCAACCAATGCGACATCAAGTGAGATATCAAGTAGTTCTGAATACGGAGATGATGACGAGGCCAACCAAGTGACCAAGGGGGGCAAGAAGGAGAAGAAAGGAAAGGGCGGAGCCAACTCTAACAACAAATATGCAGCCATGTCCTTTAATTATTCTTCTATGCCTATGACTAACCATGATCGGAGGTTTTTCATCAATGTGCCCACAGGCAAGCTACCTCATTTCGATGGGACTAACTTTGCCAAGTGGAAACACTTGATAAGAGCCTATCTTATAGGTCTTCACCCCAGCATTTGGGAGGTTGTTTGCAATGGATTTGAGTCACCGATTGATCCCAAGAATCCAACTCCAACCGAAATGCAAATCATACATCTCAATGGTCAAGCCACAAGTGTGTTGCTTAGTTCGTTGGATGGTGATGAGTACAATAGAGTGATGGGTGTTGATGTTGCCAAGCAAATATGGGACACTTTGCACCTTGCACATGAAGGGGTCGATAAAGTGAGGAAGGCAAGAATTGAGTTGTTGATGGCCAAGCTCAACCGGTTTGTGATATTGGATGGAGAAGGGCCACAAGAGATGTTTGATAGGTTGATGGTAATTGTCGAGAAGATTAGAGGCTATGGCGGTGATGTGCTAGATGATCACAAGGTAGTCAAGATTATGTTGGAAGCTTATTCACCTAGAAATGAGACCATGATCACTCGAATTAAAGACAAGAAGAAGTTTGAGTACTTCACACCAAATGATGTACTTGGGAGGATCTTGACCTTTGACATGCAAAGAGAAGAAGCAAATGAGAGGAAGAAGCTTAGTGAGTTCCAAGCAAAACTAGACGACATGAAGATCAAGGATGTAGCTCTCAAGGCCAACAAATCAAGCAAGCAAGACTCTACTAGCAAGTCCAAGATCAACAAGCAAGCTTCAACAAGCAAGCCAAAGGCAATCAAGTAAGTCCAAGAGCAAGTAAAGACTACATCATCCTCAAGTGAAGATGAAAATGATGATGAACAATATGAGAAGGTTGATGATGTTGCTCTCTTTATGAAGAGATTTCAAAAGGGACTAAAGAGGCAAGGCTACAAAGTAGTGAAGAGAAAGTTTCCAAACAAAAAGAAGAGGACATTATACAATTGTGGTAGCACCGAACATTTCATTGCCTAGTGTCCATATGAGATCAAAGACAATAAGTACAAGAAGGACAAGAAAGAAGAGAAGACCGACCATAGAAAGAGCAAGAAGTACATGGGAGAGGCTCACATTGGGCATGAGTGGGATTCAACTAGAGAGAGCACAAGTGAAGAGGATGAGAAGATTGCAACCGTAGCTATCCACAAGTCATCTTCTACTCCAAGGCTCTTCAACAACATGTCCGATGATGACTACTACTCCTCTCACATTTGTCTCATGGCAAAGGGTGACAAGGTAAAATCAAAAGACAAACTTCCTCCACCTCCTAGTGATATCTCTAGTAGTGATATTAGTGATAGCTCTAGTGATGAAGAAATTAATTACATAACTAAAATCTATATGGAAAGACCAAATTGTTCATCACTAAGCTAATGGAGGATTTATAGTGTCCAAGCCGAGCTAGAATCTATAGAGGAAACTCTTATCAAGCAAGAGGATCTCTACATTACTAGCAAGGAAGCTCTTGCATTAGAGAGAAGTGAGGTAGAATCCTTGCACAAGGCTTTGGCCAAAGAGCAAGAGGACCATGCTATCACAAAGAAAGCACATAATGCTTTCAAGAAAAAGTATTATGACTTGGATGAAAAGCACAAAGAACTTGAGCCACAATATGGCATTCTTTGGGATAGCAACTCACATCCCTCTAAGGCAAAGGAAACTCTACTCCCTCCACTAGCCAAGGTTGTGGAAAATGTTATAATCTTGATTTGAATGTCTATTCTACTAACCTTGCAAATATGGAGGCTATGAAAAAGGAGATTGCTAGGCTCAATGAGATCATTGAAAAATGGTGCATGGATGGCAAGGCCCAAAACAATGACAAGAAGAAGGATGAATCAAAAGGGCCACAATAGAAGAAAGGATGGCATCCCTCAATCAAGCATGGCCTTGACCACGCAAAAGGAGCCAAGACAAATGGAAGAAGGATAGTGAATGGCTATGAGTGTGTGAAGTTTGAGAGGAAGGGACGAATTGGTAAAAAAGCCTGCACAGACTACGATAGTGCAGCATCCCAAAGCGGCTGTGGTGCAGTGAAGAATGGTAGTGTTGCACCCCACAAAAATGGGAATGCTACCAATTATGTTCTTGATGAGACTAAGCCTATGAAGAAGGTGCTCTAGCAAAATCAGGTTTCACAGAAGCCAAAGGAATCAATATGGGGCACTATGAACAAGTATGCATATCAACCGAGGGCCAATGCACCTTGACAATGCTTGACATCATGCTTTGTGTTGAAGAACAACAGCAGTGGAAAAGTGGTTGCTAAATATGTTGGCAAGGAAACCAATGTTTATCGAAATACTTCTATTTGGGTTACTAAGATACTAGTGACTAACATGCAAGGCCCGAAGTCTAGTTGGAGACCTAAATCAAGGAACTAAATTTGTTTTGCAGGCATACTCCTTTGGTGGATCAAGTTGGGTGCTTGATAGTGGATGTACAAATCATATGACCGGAGAAAGGATTATGTTCTCATCATATTCCCCGATGACACACTCAAATGAAAATATTGCCTTTGGAGACAATTTAAAGGGGGATGTGATTGGTCTTGGTAAAGTTGCTATAACCCTTGAGCATTTAATTACAAATGTTTTACATGTTGATTCGTTGAGTTACAATTTATTGTTCGTTTCTCAATTGTGTGAGATGGGCTACAATTGTCTCTTTACGGATAAGGGTGTGGAAGTTTTTAGAAGGGAGGATTTCTCTATTGTCTTTATGGGTCGATTAAAGAATAAGCATTACCTGGTTGATTTCAACAAAAGTAAAGCTAACCTTGAGACTTGTTTAGTGGAAAAATCTAGCATGGGTTGGCTTTGGCATCGCCGACTAGCCCATGTTGGGATGTGGAACTTGGCCAAACATCTAAAAGATGAACATATCCTTGGACTAACAAATGTTCACTTTGAGAAAGATATGATTTGTAGCGCTTGTCAAGCCAGAAAATAAGTAGGTGTACCTCACCCACCAAAGAGTATCATGACCACCAAGCAACCATTGGATCTAATTCACATGGATCTCTTTGGACCGGTTGCCTACCTAAGTCTCGGGGTAATAAATATGGTCTTGTTATTGTTGATGATTATTCCCATTTCACCTAGGTATTCTTTTGTATGACAAGTGTCAAGTTCAAGAGAAGGTCAAGATATTAGTTAAAAGGGCACAAAAGGAGTTTGGTCTTCCAATCAAGAAAGTAAGAAGCGACAATGGGACCAAATTTAAGAATACTCTTGTTGAGGAGTTTCTTGATGAAGAGGGCATCAAGCATGAGTTTTCAACTCCATACACCCCTCAACAAAATGGTGTAGTAGAGAGGAAGAACCATACACTCATTGACATGGCAAGGACAATGCTAGATGAATACAAGACACCAAACCTCTTTTGGTGCGACGCCGTCAACAGCTCTTGCCATGCCATCAACCGCCTCTACCTACACAAGAAGTTGAATAAAACTTCATATGAGCTTCTAACCAGTAACAAACCAAAGGTGTCTTACTTTAGACCTTTTAGGTGTAAGTGTTTCATACTTAACAAGAAACCTAAAACCTCTACGTTTGCACCTAAAGTTGATGAATGTTTTTTTTGGTTATGGATCAAATATTATGAGCACACCTACTGTGTTTTCAACAAAACCTCCGGGAGAGTTGAGATTGCGGTAGATGTGACATTTCATGAATCTAATGGGTCTCAATTAGAGCAAGTTGATTCAAGTGTTGTAGGAAAGGAGGATCCACCATGTGAAGCAATTAAGCAATTAGCTATTGGTGATATTAGACCACAAGAAGATCAAGCCACAGAAGTGGAGGTTCCACAAGATGCTGCTGCACCAATTTCCGCTGACGTACCTGATGTAGTTCAGCAGCAGACCCCTGCTATAACTTCACCATGCGGCAGTGCCATGCCTAAATGCAGCAGTGCCACGCCTACCTAGTCTGCAGCAGCTGATTCAACTCTAGGTCTTGGATAGAACCAACAACCAATCTTTGATCAGGATGAAGATGAAGATCCAGAAGTTCAACAAGAGGCCATTGATCATCCAAGACTAAGACAAACAATACAACGAGATCTCCCTATTGACAATATCCTTGGGAGTCTTCAAAAGGGGGTAACAACTTGTTCACATTTAGCAAATTTTTGTTAATATTACTCGTTTGTTTCCTCTTTGGAGCCTCTTAAAGTAGAACAAGCATTTGGAGACCCCGACTAGATCATGGCTATGCAAGAAGAGCTCAACAACTTTGAAAGAAATCAAGATTGGTAGTAGAAAGGCCAAATACCAATGTCATTGGCACCAAATGGGTTTTCGCAACAAGCAAGATGAGAACGGTGTGGTGACAAGGAACAAGGCAAGATTGGTTGCTCAAGGCTTTACTCAAGTAGAGGGCTTGGACTTTGAAGAAACCTATGCACTGGTGGCAAGGCTTGAAGCAATCCAAATGCTTCTAGCCTATGCCGCTCATCACAACTTCAAGCTATATCAAATGGACGTGAAGAGTGCATTCCTCAATGGCCCCATTCAAGAACTTGTCTATGTTGAGCAACCACCGGGTTTCAAAGATCCCAAGTTCCCCAACCATGTCTACAAACTCCAAAAGGTGCTCTATGGGCTTAAGCAATCACAAAGAGCATGGTATGAATGCCTTAAGAAATTCTTGCTTAAACAAGGCTTTGAAGTAGGCAAAGCCAATCCTACCCTTTTCACTCACAAAGTTGATAAATATATATTTATGTGCCAAATATTTGTCGATGACATAATATTTGATAGTACTAATCATTCTTTTTATGAGAAATTTAGTCGGATTATGACCAAGAGATTTGAGATGTCCATGATGGGTGAATTAAAGTTCTTCCTCGGTTTTCAAATCAAGAAAGTGAAGGAAGGGACTTTTATTAGTCAAACGAAGTACATCTATGATATGCTCAAGAAGTTTGACATGGTGAATGCCAAGCCTATCAAAACTCCCATGCCAACCAATGAACATCTTGATCTCAATGAAGAAGGGAAAGCCATGGACATCAAGGTATACCACTCCATGATCGGCTCTTTACTTTATTTGTGCGCATCTAGGCCCGATATTATGCTTAGTGTGTGCATATGTGCTAGATTTCAAGCTAACCCAAAAAAGTACCATTTGATGGCCATTAAAAGAATCTTGAGATATTTAGTACACACTCCTAACCTTGGCTTGTGGTATCCTAAGGGCTCTAAGTTCGATCTACTAGGGTATTCGGATTCCAATTATGCCGGTTGCAAAGTAGAACGAAAAAGCACTTCATGGACATGTCAATTCCTTGGACGGTCCCTAGTGTCTTGGAGTTCTAAGAAGCAAAATTATGTAGCCCTTTCCACCATCAAGGCTGAGTATGTTGCAACCGGTGCTTTGGATGAGGGAAACCCTTCAAGATTTCAGATGTTGCTTTACCAAAATCCTATTATTGTGTGACAATGAAAGTGCCATAAAGCTTGCAAACAATTCCGTAAGCCACTCAAGAACTAAGCACATAGACATCCAACATCATTTCTTGAGAAACCACGAAACCAAAGGAGATATCGAAATTCACCATGTGAGCACCGAAAAGCAACAAGCCAATATCTTCACTAAGCCTCTCGATGAGTCAAGGTTTTGTGCTTTGCATAGTGAGTGCTTTGCATAGTGAGGTAAATATATTTAACTCTCGTAATGTGGTTTGAAATATAGCACACCTTTGAATGATCAACTAGTATCTAGGCAAAAGGTTTGCAAAATTTTAAATATCGTGCTTCAAAATGATTTATCAAAAGCAACAAGTGTATTAAATATTGCATTTCTAAAAACCTGCGATGCCATTCGATTAATGACTCTCTAAATTTATTGAACTCAATCACCAAAACTCATGTCTACTTCATTGATGCAATTATCTTTCAAGTCTTGACTTGGCCCATCCTCTATATATCATGAACTGCTTATCTGAGATTGTGTTATGGAATAGGGATTAATCTATGAAATAGAATGAATAAGCAAGGAGAAACAGATTACAATCTTAGTGAAGTAGCTGGTGCGACAATGCCGCTCCCAGGTGCGGCAGTGCAGCATATCTAGTGGCAGTGCCATATCTATTGCTTCCTTTGCTTGTAATTTGACTCTCCTTGATTGTCCAAGCTATCTTATAGGTTCATTTCTATCTCCCATTGATATAGTTTCTCATATAGTTCTATCCTTTTGCATATATGGCCTCCAGAAGAGATGATGATCGAAGGGGAAAGAGGAAGATGGACGAACCCTATGACAAGCAAGCCCCTTGTCATGGTCGTGGAAGGACAACAGCTGGCAGCAGTAGTGCAGTAGCAACAAGGGATGTCAAAGATAGGGGAGAAGAGATCAGTTGATCCAGGAGGAGTAGAATTTGGAGAGGGCTGACCACACTATTCCTCCTGGTGCTTGCCTAGCTACTCCTCACCTAGAGGAGTATGATGGAGACTATATCACCGACTACACCGAGGACGTGCTCATGAGATGTCCTGATGATTCCCGTGCACATCCAGTGATTGATTATGCAGGAAAGCAGAAGATGGTCGAAGAGGCTCATGATGTGAATCCATTTGAGAAGCCTAAGGATTTGGGGATCTACTATAGGTTTTGGAATGAGTTTCATTCCAACTTCTATGCCTTAGGGATCTTCAACTCTAAGAAGTCCAAGATTGTTAAGATGTAGTATATTGACTAGGAGGAGTTGCAGGTGAAGAATGAGCCTGACTTTAATAAAGTGATGAAGGCTTGTGACAACTTTGGGCTCTCTGACCTCATGGGGTTTAGATATAATTGGAATGAGGAGGTGCTAGCCCAATTCTATGCCACCTACTACTGTGACCTAGCTGCAGATGAGATACATTAGATGACTGAGGGATGGTACTATCGTGTTGACTTTGTGACCTTTAGCCGGATTGTTGGTTTTAGTGAGGAGGAGTGGGGCTTCACACTATTACAGATTGATTTATCACTGTCGCCGCTTTCACTACCATAGCGATAGAAGCGACGGTGTGATACTTGCACCATCGGTTGGAACTATAGCGAGGCCTCCTAGGACTAAAACTGGCAGTTTAGACTTCTACCAACGATGGGTTAATGATAGATGCGGTAGTGGTATTGGGGTTGCATTTCCTTCGTCACACGAAAAGCTAGGCCGACTAGGATACACATTTTGCCTGTCAACCCTATGGTAGTGTGAAAATGTGGTAGCTGCGCTGGGTGGACATGCAGCAAGCCAGAACGATCTGGAGATCTGCCTAGCTTCAACACAGGACCAGTCGATCCTGTGAATTCCCAAGGGCGTGCAGTCAATTTGACCTGCAATTGACAAGGAGAGAAAGTTTATCAGTAATTTAGGGTGGAACATGATGGTTTTGCCCGGATAGTTCCAAGTGTGCTGCTTCAGGAGAAGCCAGATGGGAAAATCTACTAAATAGCTGATACGAGAAGAAATCAGCTGTTAAGGACTGTAACGCTTGTGGGTCATGATTGATTTTATAGTAATGAATACAATGCACCCAATTTTAATGATCCTTTCCCTTAAGCTATTAACATGTATGCATCAAAGATGCATCACAGGCTAAATTAGATTTGATCAATATGTAATGTAGAGCCAATGAATCCAGTGAAAAGGGATATGCCACGCAAACAATCAACTGTTTGATATAGATAGATCTACGAACTATCTAGATCTAATCTATTACCATCAACAGGGAGGTTCGACCGGATCGATGTAGCTATGATGATGATGATAGTCTAGAACCAGAAAATCTATAGAACCGACCATACTTCAACAGGTTTATGAAAGTGTGCCATATCTGTGAAAGCACAGGCGACTCGGCTAAAATAGCCGATTAAGGTAGAGAAGGCCTGTTATCCTTAACAGTGGGGTTGGACCGGATCGATGGCAGCCATGATAAAGATAACAGATCAAACCTTTAAAATAAATAGATCTATTCATATTTAATAGAATCATGAAGACATGCTATAAGCGTTAAAGTACTGGCAATCGGCTATATAGCCGATACAGGCATAGCAAACAACCAAGGTCACGTCTGGTCGAAAGCAAATCTACCAACTAGCACACTCCGATCTAAAGTGCTAATAGTGGGGATCGACCGGATCATTACAACCATAATAGTGAGCTATAGACCAGATTCAACTAGCTAGTAAACCTACTCAAGACCAGACATGCCTTAGCCGCGTACTATGCATGATCAAGATCGAAGTAGAACAACCGATAAAACATAATCCATCGTTTAAAGTAAGAACCATCGCAATGTGACAAAATAAACGATGGACTAAAAAGATGTGAGGCCGATCTTGATCGATCTTGATCGGGCAGGTTGATATTGCTAAAACTAATGACAACAAGAACATCAGCAAGATCGGTGTCGGTGTTTTGAGTAAGCACCAACTAGTAAATTTGTATTTGTTGCGCGTTAGGCCCGGATGGTGTGCTAAAAGACATAAGGTTTATACTGGTTCGGGCAGAATGTCCCTACATCCAGTTGCTGCTGCTGCTCGTGTAATTAGCACTGAAAAGGTTTGTAGTAGGGGGGTACAAACAGTCAAGACAGGGACACGTCCCAAGTCTCAGATGGAAAGGTCAAACGGGTACTGAGAGCCTCGATGCTGCTCAGTTATGTGTGAAGTGTTGAATTGATCCCCCTTTTATTAGGGTGCCCTGTCTTCCCTTTTATGGAGCAAGGGGAAGCAGGGATTTACAAATGTGAAAAAGAAGAAAAACTAGAGGCCAAGAAGCTCATTCGAAGGTGCTGGGTCTTCCTTTTCCTCTGAGCTAGCCCTGCTGACACGGCCAGATTATGTTAGGGATAGCACGTTCGCTGGGCGTCCGTGTGTTGATGATGCCACGCTATGACTTGATTAGCAAGTGGTCACGTCCCATCCTGCCTCGGTGGGCAGAGTGTCGGGTAGGGGTGTTGATTTGCGACCCTATAGGGAGCGGACGGCGCGGTGACTGGACGTCCGTCACTGTAGGGGACGCGAGTCTCCTTCTAGACCATAGTAGTTGTCGTATGCTTTTGTCAGATCCACGCCCGAGGGCTGATGGCGGCGCCCACAACACTGTAAGACAAATGTCGGTGCCTACAAGACTGTTCGGTGCTCTGACATGCCTAGAAGGGCTTAAAGTGCCCGTCCTGTCATATCCTGATGGTACTTTCCTGTAGGCGTACAGGGTATGCTCCTTAGTACTGCGGTTGACTTGAGTGTACTGCCTCATCCGCACGCGTCATTATGAAGGAGCAGTGCGAGGTGCCCCGGATGTCGGGCGAGGCGGAGTCTGCCCCGAGACGTCGAGTGAGGCGGAGCCTAGCCCCTAGATGTCGAGCGAGGTGGAGCCAGCCTTCGGACGTCGGGCGAGGCGGAGTCCAGCCCTCCGAGGCGGAATCTGCCCCTAAACATCGGGCGAGGCGGAACCCAGCCCCTGGTCGTCGGGAGAGGCAGACCAGCCTTCGGACGTCGGGTGAGGCGGAGCCTGCTCCTAGAAGTCGGGCGAGGCAGAGTTTAGCCCTCGGGGTTTGGGCTAGGCGGAGCCAGCCCTCAGGGGTCTGGCGAGACGGAGCCAACCTTCGGTCATTGGGCAAGAAGTGTAGTCACTTTCTTGTCTGTTCGGAAGCATCAATGTTTGATGGTTATTATCTCCTCCTCTTTGGGTACCCCAGTATTTGGTCCCTGATAGTAGCCCCCGAGCCCCCAGGTGATTCAGATAGAATGGCCCGGGGGGTGTTTTGACTTGCTAGAGGGTGCGCGCGAGCGCAACCGACGGGTGTAACCTCTGAGCCACCAGGTGATTAGGATAGAATCGCTCGGGGGGTATTTCGTCTTGCAAAAGAGTGCGCACAAGCGCACCCGTCGGGTGTAGCCCCGAGCCCCCGGCTGATTTGGATAGAATGGGCCGAGGGGTGTTTTGACTTCCTAGAGGGTGCGCGCGAGCGCACCGGACGGGTGTAGCCCCCGAGCCCCTAGGTGATTCGGATAGAATCACCCGGGGGTATTTCGTCTTGCTAGAGGGTGCACGCGAGCGCACCCATCGGGTGTAGCCCCCGAGCCCTTGGGTGATTCTGTGAGAATCGCCTAGGTGGTGATTCGGACCCTTTGCGGGTAAGGCTGTGAGATTTGGCGGTTTGTTTAGTTGGATAGCTCGGTTGGAGTCCCGGTATCCCGTTCGTGGGGATCTAGCAAGGGCCAGCCTGGATAAGACTCAATCATGGGCCAAGATACTTGCGGCACTCGTGTACCTAGGTGCTGTCCATTTGTGGGGCCCGCCCTTTGTCATAGGGGTGCCCTGGGGACGGCCGTCAAAACCGTTGATGGGCCAGCCCTTGAACTCCTGGGTCCAAGCGGGCCGGAGGAGTCTTTTTATCATGTACACCTTCGCTGGTAAAGAGTCCTGGTCCACTTGGGGAGGCGAAACGCCCAGCACATCTTCGGTGGGAAAGGATTGGGATTGCGGGCGCATATCCTGCGATCGTGATGTCATGGCAGGTCATGGCAGGCATGGAGATCGAGGCGGACGGATGGTTTCCTTGCATCCGTCGCCCCTATAAAACCAAAGGGTTCGCCCCTAGGGTTTCATACTTTGCCTCCGTGCCTTTGTATCTATAACTTCCACCGTCGATCGCCTAGTTCTTCCACCTTCGCATCCTAGCCGTCGTCAAGTTCGCATCCACCTCACCCCAATCATCTAATGGAGTCGTGGGGCAGATCTGATATCACCCCCAGCGCCTAGAGGGCCTCGTCCGCCGCAGTCTTCTCTGCGCGTAGACCGCCCCGAGGAGTGGCGGCTGTCCGGCAATGAGGATGCTCCGTTGCCGCCTGACCGCTATGTCATGTCCTTCATTCACTTCCATGAGCGGGGATTCGCCACCCCCGCCCACAAGTTCCTTTGGGGGTTGCTGCATTTCTACAAGGTGGAGCTACAACACCTTACTCCCAATGGGATCCAACACATTGTGGCGTTTGTCGCCCTGTTTGAGGGGTTCCTAGGGATTAGTCCCCACTTTGACCTATGGTGGTACTTCTTTGCCGTCACCCTCCTAAAGAAGCGGGATAAGAAGCAGGAGCTGAGCGTGCCAATGGGATGCGTTAGCATCCATCTCCGCAACAACTGGGTCAACGAGTACCCATTGATGCGTCTATCGACCTCCAACAAGGGGTGACATTCGCATTGGTTCTACGTTAGGAACGATGCAGCCATCGCCTTGCCGGAGTTCACTGGGCGCCTTTCGAGATGTCATCATTCCCATCGGCTAGGTATTCGCTTGGTCTTGCCTCTCGATCTCTTCTTTCTTCATATGTTTTTGTTTTCTGACCATCGTCTTTTTTAGTCTCTTATTGCTCGCAGTCGGGAGAAATCCCGATTCGTTCGTGAACATAAGGAGGAATGGGACCGCCTCGTTGATGAGGCACGGCTGCACAGGGATGTGACCGCCTAGCTCCAACAGAGGGTGGCCAAGTTGACTCCCCTTGCCACGGAGGATGTTGAGAAGTGTTTTGATGAACTATCGGAGAGGGCGCAACAGGATCAGGAGGAGGCCACCAGAGTGCTGGAGGAGCGGGACGAGCTGCTCCAGTGGGATGCCGAGACCCGCCAATGGATCATCGACCTCCTGACCGAAGCCGAGAGGGAGCGGGATCTCTGGCTAGGAGCCGAGGAGAGATCTATGGCCCTGGAGCAGAGGGCAAAACTAGATGCCGAGGCGGTCACCCGGCTTCGCAAGGAGCGAGACGAGCTATGCAAGACTGTGGAGAGGCTCCGCTTGGAGATTGGTGTGGCCCACGGGGAGCACGACTAGGCCGTCCAAGAGTGCGATGAGGCACAGCAGAGGATCGGCTCCCTCTAGGCCGAGCTTGAGGCCGTGAAAGCCCAGAAGCTGGAGGCCGAGGGCACCGCTGCCGGGCTGGCCACGGATCTTGCTGAGGCAAGGAGTCTTCTTCAGGTGGAGAGCAACAAGCTCGATCTCCTCAAGGTTGGCCTTAGCGTAGTCTGCGATGACCTGTAGGTGGTGCAGGCGGAGGGGACTAGCTCACTCATGGCCCATGCCGTAGATATCACAGCGTGGGTGCGCCAGCTGGAGAAGGAAGCTCTTCGTTCAGGGATCACCGAAGCCTTTGCCATCGCCTGCTCGCATTACAATGACAACATCGACTTGGGGGCGATGAGCCTTGGTTTCGTGCCTGGCTATGAGCCCTCCGAGCTGGATGAAATAGAAGCGATGGTGACTCCTCTTGCGGAAACCCTGGCAAGCAAAATTGAAGACATGGTTCTCCCCCGGAGGGGTAGTTAGTCGAATGGGTCTGAATAGATGTTATCTGTAATCTATGGACAAGTGTCGGCACTTTTGTGTCCTAAAGATAGATTCGTAATTTCATTTCGTTAGGTAAATTCATAATTTCATTTTGTTCAATTGAACTTGCTTTCTTCCTTTTTGCATTCAAAGAAAAAAGGCTTATGCAATCCGACCCTTCCGTTCATTAAGACCGTAGGGCTTGAGGCATATAAGAGGGAAACTTCGATTATGTTGGTGAGCAAAGTTATCGTAGCCTTCAGGGCATAGGTTTTTGCAGTCTGACTAGGCATGCTCAATTATTTGTTCCCACAAGCCTTGCCACTAACCTTAACGTGAGGAAAAGGTCCGACGCGGCAACTGTTTTGAAAAAAGGAGGTATTTATACCTTTATCAGCCCCCGAGTGAGACTCGACCCCTTGCGGTTGTTGGGATCGGATGTCATTGGAGACCAAAGCGAGGATAGCAAAACTACTCTTATATTCGCACATACCCCTTCCTTATGATTTTAGCTATCGTTCTGCGACCATGTGTTAGGTCATCCTGCAAGTCCAACCTTCCCCGAGCCCCTGCGCGTGGCGGAGATTCGGTCAAGGGTCGGCTCATTTTTTGTGACTGTCGCCCCGTCTGCGGTTTTCACAATCGGAGGGGTTGAGGCGACGTCACTTGCCTTGATGGCTCGAGTGACGAGCCTGATGAGCTCGCTAACGAGGATGTTCAAACGAAATCTGGTCCCATCGCTCATGACAGGGTCGGAGAAGCCTCGGGTGGCGTTCCGTTGCTCCTTAACCCGCCTTCCAACCGATTCCCCCTCAATGGGGATTCTATGGGCTCGGCTAGAGGCTGGATTGAACGAGAAGGTTGAGATGACCCTATTTGCCTCTATGTGGGTCGGGCGAAGGCCACTGAGGCTCATCTCGTGTTTTCTCCCCTAGCTCTTATTTGACATGAGGTGGCCTTAGGCCCTTCACGGGCCAGCCTTTGAACCTTGGTCTCTCGATCTAGGATCGGGCAGCTTGAGCCCCTGAGCCCCTTGGGGTCTGATAAGGGTCGGTCATGTTTCTTGCATCACCTCGTCCTCGGTTTCCGCAACCAAAGGGGCTAAGCTAACAACACTTGCCTTGATGGCTCGAGTGTTGCGCTCAATGAGCTCACTAATGGGCATGTTCATGTGGAATCCAGGTCCTTCATCCACTGACGTGGTCGGCAGAGCCCTCATGTGGCATTCCACTACTTCTTAACCCGCCTCTCGGTAGATGCCCGAGCCGTTCGATAGGCTCAGGTGGCCCGTTGGCCTCTCCTCGATGGAGATTCTGTGGGTTTGGCTCGAGGTTAGAATCAAACGAGAAAGGTCAAGAGCTCTTCGTGGGCGGCTTTTGAACCTCGGTCGGTCGCCGCTCATGTTGAATGAGACGACTACCGCTTCGTGATGTGATGCGAAGTGTTGAGATGCAACAATTGCATATGCAACGCTTGGATGTATGGGATGAATGTACGATATAATGGAAACGAAGGTGGGGGTCGGTGATGTTACCTTAGCAACATGAGTGATGAGGAGCTCTTACTGGACATGTCCGTGCGGGGTTCGGGTCTGACGTTCGCGATGGGGCCGGTGTAACCTGCACGAGCATCACAATTTTTTGTTTCTGCCTCTCGGTAGTGATTCAAGCATTTGATCGACTTGGGCGACCTGACGGCTTCTCCTTGGTGGAGATTCCATAGGTAGGCCCCTACATACCCTTCCCGAGAAGGTGGAGGTTAAGGTTTGGAGTGCGGAGGCAAAGACTGAGATCACACTAGTGGGAAAAACGCCGTAGCCGCTAGGGCGTGGGGTTCTAGCCGTCAACCAAGTTTACTCAAAGTTCGCCCCCACACCCCGTGCCTCTAATTTTTAAAAGCAAGGAGGGGTTGGGTGAAGAGGATGTCTGTCGACACAGAATTTTTGTCTCCGTACCGAGGACACACGCAGCAAGCCAGAAGGGTCCGCTCGATGGAGCAGATCCGCCTAGCTTCAGCGCAAGGGTGGTCGATCCTGCGCAATCCTCCTGAGACATGCCAGTCAATTTGACCCTGCAATTGACAAGGAGAGAAAGCTTATTAGTAATTAAGGGTGGAACATATCGGTGTTGCCAGACAGTCCTGAATGTGCGGCTCTGAGAGCCGATATGAGAGGAGATCGACTAAATAGTCGATTCCAGCATATTCATAAGAATAAATTGATTAAAGCTCATGGGGTTGTATAAGAAGAATCTGTTATCATTCAGGATAAATATTATTTAAGCAAATATTAATCAATGGCAATAAGATATCAATGATGATCGGTTTACACTGAGCCAATGATTACAAGTAACCGAATCCCTTTTTATATAAAGAAACAATTCAACACCACTTAACCATTTAATAAAGATAAATCTAATGAACATGTTTGATCTCATCTATCGCCATATCCAGTGGGGCATGAGGCAGAATCATACAGGCCGTAGAAACAACAATAGACTCGACGACCCTAACTCATTACTAATATCAGTGGGGCATGAGGCAGAATCATGCAAGTCGTAATACAATAATAAGATCATGGGGCTAACACATCTTTCAACTTATCTCTACTTCAATGATCTCGTAATGTGAATTATTCGTGAAAGCTCTCGATATCGGCTAAAACAGGCGATTCAGGCATAGCGCACAATTAAGGTCATGCCTTCTCAGGAATGGATCAACCAACTAACGATCCCCACTCCACGGTGCTAACAGTGGGGTGAGAGGCAGAATCCCACAGGCTGTGATAACGGGCAATGGAACGGTTTTCGCTAACCAATAGATCTACTCAAGATCGAACATGCCTTAACCGCACGCTATGCACGATTAAGATTGATATAAAACAGCCGATAAAACATAACTCATCGTTTAAGGTGTAGATTAGATCAGTTTTAGATTAGCAAACGATGGGTTAAATAAGATATAAGGCCGATCCAGATCAATCTCAATCGAGCAGAGTGATATTGTTGTAATTAGATAAACAATGAAAGCAATAAGCAATATCGGTAACTTAATGAATCTATCAAAGACTGCCATCCTAAGGTAGAGCCGATAACTTGACCTTGATCTAGTTCAAGCAGTGGGGTGTGAGGCAGAATCACACAGGCCATACTTGAACTAGGCAAGAGTCGATAACTAGCCTATACCAGAGCCATAGTGGGGGTCGACCGGATCGATGCAGCCATACGAACAGAGGTATAAACCATGACGGCACTTACAGACAAGCAGTGGGGGTCGACCGGATCGATGCAGCCGTACTCGCTGAAGAACTCGCCGAGATCTACTCTACTCCTACTCCTAAGGGGTGGCCGGAGCCGAAAAAAGTAATTGACTTGTATTTGATTGATTGTGTTTTTCTTACAATAGCCGGGGTTTGGTATTTATACCCGGAGCCTAAAAACAAACCTTACTCGAGTACGACTCAATATAATCTTTGGCATAATGAAAACATTCCTAATTTAAGATAACTTGGACTCTAATCTTTCCCTTTATGTAGAGTCCAGCATGTCTCGTCCCAGCGTCGATCGTAGCCTCTGTCGTTATCTGCTGGCGCTATCTGAAGAAAGCCGATTCTAGTGCTGCGTTCGAATCAACTGGCTCTGATCTCCACGTAGCTGATTCTTTGATGACATGATTTTGGGAGCTTCCAAAACCCCTGCAGCTCTTCTTCCAAATTCCGGTGTAAACAATGTCTAAACGAGTAGACTCTCTCGGCAGCACCCGAGCGATGTCCGCACCCCTGCCGTTGCTGGGGTCGGAGGCTCGGTAGTGAAATTGATACATAAAGTAAGTAAATAAGGGTGCTTATCTTTCGGTGGCTGTTTGGTTTCTCAACCTCGTCGCTCGGCGTTTGCCTAGGCTGTCCGATCGACTCAGGAGGCCCGTTGGTCTCCCCTTGACGGTGGTTCCATCGTTGGGCGGTTCCTAGTCCTGCCTGGGAAGGCGGAGAGCCGCCTGCATGCGGCTGTGCCTTGTTTCCCACGCCCGACGTGCGGTAGTGGTGGGCCATGCCCAGGCCATGTCCCTTTTGACCAAGCACCGTCTCATCGAGCAGGGCGCGTCCCGTCGGTCAAGACGCGTCCCCTCGAATTCCCATCTACATTGAATTCCCATATGCATTGAATTGGGGAAGGGAGAGGGTTTTTTGCCCCAACCCTTCGCCTTTCTCCAACTGCTGTGTTTCCTCCTTAAATAGGGGAAGGGAGAGGGTTCTCGTCCCATTCCTCCGCCTATTCTTGAGCTGCTGCCTCTCCTCCTTTTTCCTTCTTACCGGGTTGCGTTTGTGCGTCACGGTGATTCCTAAGTGAGAGAGGGTAATGCGAGGGAGAGGAGAACTCACAGATCCGCTCATGAATCCGGAGTGCGATGTCGAGCTGGAGGTCATCCAACGTAGATGAGATGGTGCTGGCCGCCTTCACCGAGAAGGGGCCGCTTCTGCCGAAGGAGGGGGCGCACTAGAAGGTGCTACACGTGGCCGGCTTTATCACCGTCTGCGAGGCCTTCGTCGGGATGGAGCCGTATGGAGACTTCTTCTGGCGAATCTTCTCCGGGTGAGCCTTGCTTGTGGGGAAGCCACCCAGGACTACGCCAATGTGCGGTTTCGCCCTAGCAGCAGCTCAGGTCGGCCAGTTCATAAAGTTTGATGAGATGTTAGAGACATCCATCGGCCATGGTAGCCATACTTCGGCGGGCGGCGCCCCCATCTAGGTGCTGTTGTTAGGGTTGCGGCTGATCACGATAGCATAGTCCCTAGATGCCCTGGCAAAGACACCACGGTCACCGACGTGGTGCTCGAAGTTGCAGACAACGGCACCCTTATGGATCCCGTGGAGTGGTAGGACGTTGCTGATGGAGAACGTGGCACGGCGGCCATAGTAGTATTTAGAGTAGAAGTGGTCAGTAAATGTAACCGTTTAAGGTTGTGGGGGAGCCCCGTGTGAACTGTTTTTTGTATTCATGAATACATCAGTCCCTTTTCGTGATGAAATCCCCTTGTAAGCGATGAATTTGTGCAAAAAATGAACAAGCTTTCAAATATTATTACGACAAACAACTTTTCAACTCTTCTCCCTCTTTTTATAAAAGAGGTTCAGTGCCTTCCGACCCTTCCCCTAGTTAAGGTTGCAAAAAACTCGGAGTGCGGAAGAGCCAGTTCTGATCACGCTGGTGAGCAAGGAGACAGTAGCCGCTGGGGCGTGGGTTCCCCACAGTCCTATCAGTTATACTCAAAGCTTGTTCCCAAAATCCTAGCCCTTAGGACTTTACCATAAGAAAAGAGGGAAAGCACAGAGAATGTTCACAGAATAAATGTACTCAAACCAGCCCCTGAGTGAGACCCGACCCCTCGCACTTGCAGGGGTCGGATGTCACAAAAGATTGGGGTTTGTAATGATAAAACTGATAAGAGAAAGTATACGTTTATTTAGGGGTAAAAACGACGTAGCTGCTCGATGTTCCAGGCATTGGTGAAGACCTCGCCGCTGATGGTTTTCAGCTTGTAGGAGCCTGGTCGGAGTACTTCTGTGACGATGTATGGCCCCTCCAAGGGCGGGGAGAGCTTGTGGTGGTCCTTGTTTCTCTACACGTGGCGGAGGACTAGGTCCCCGACGTTGAAGGCTCAGCCCCGCACTCGTCGGTCGTGTTACCATCACAATGTCTATTGGTACTTGGCCGAACGAAGAAGAGCGATGTCGCGTGCTTCGTCCAGCTGGTCCATGGCGTCCGCGTGGGCTGCCTCAGCTCCCTGTTCGTCATATGCCCTAATCCTTGGTGCTCCATAGTCGAGGTCGGTTGGGAGGATGGCCTCGGAACCATAGACCATGAAGAAGGGCATGTAGCCTGTGGCTCGACTAGGAGTTGTTCTCAGGCTCCAGAGTACTGAAGGAAGTTCGGTGACCCAGTGCGCACCGAACTTGTTCAACCGGTTGAAGATCCTAGGTTTGAGGCCCTGTAGGAGCGTGCCATTTGCGCGCTCGACCTGTCCATTTGTTCGGGGGTGCGTGACGGTGGCCCAATCGACCCGGATGTGGTGTTCATAGCAGAATCGAAGGAACTTCTTTCTGGTGAACTGCGTATGTTGTCCGTGATGATGGAGTTTGGGATTCTAAAGTGATGGACGATGTCGGGGAAGAACAACATAGCTTGCTCGGATTTGATCGTAGGGATCAGCCGAGCATCTATCCACTTTGTGAACTTGTCTATGGTGATAAGCAAGTGGGTGTAGCCTCCGGACACGTTTTTGAGTGGCCCAACCAGATCGAGCCACCAGACTACGAAGGGCCACATGATGGGGATCATCTGGAGTGCCTGGGGCGGGAGGTGTGTTTACCAAGTGTAGTATTGACACCCTTCACAGGTGCGTACGATCTGCTCGGTGTCGGCTACTGCAGTGGGCCAGCAGAATCCCTATCGGAATGCATTTCCAACCAAGGTTCTAGGCGCGGCGTGATGTCTGCAGGCCCCACCGTGGATATCGCTCAACAAGCGCTTCCCCTGCTTAATGGGGATGTAGCACTGCAGGATCCTGGTGTGGCTTCGTTTGTAGAGTTCGCCCTCCACAAGGATTAAGGACTTGGCGCGGCGTGTGATCCATCGAGCCTCTGCCTTGTCGATTGGTAGCGTGTCATGGAGTAGGTAGTTGAGGTATAGTGTTCTCCAATCAACTAGAGGGTCGGGCTCTGTCGCAGGATCTTCTTCAAGCTCCATGACCTTGAGGCCGGGCGGAGCCGTCGGTTGGTCAGCCCCCGAGGCTAGATCGGGCGGACCGTCGTTGGCCTGTTCTGACCCATCGTAGCGCATCGAGGGCTTGTGTTGGTCACTGGCGAAGACACCTGTTGGCACCGGCTCTTGACCGGATGCTGCCTTCGCAAGCATGTCGGCCGCCTCATTAAGGCGCCTTGGGATGTGATTGAGTTCAAGGCCGTCGAATTTATGCTCCAGCTGTCGGACTTCTTGGTAGTATGCAACCATTTTGGTGTCGTGATAGCTTGACTCCTTCATGACTTGGTTGACGACCAGCTGGGAGTCGCCCCAGATGTCGAGGATTCGGATGCCCAACTCGATGGCAATGCGTAGGCCATTGAGGAGTGCTTCCTACTCAGCCACATTATTGGGTGAGGGGAAATGGAGACGAACCATGTACCTCATGCATACCTCGAGGGGCAATACGAAAACCAGCCCCACACCGGCGCCTTTCTTCATCAGCGACCCATTGAAATACATGGTCCAATACTCTTGATCGATGACCACTGGTGGCATTTGGACCTCGGTCCATTCCTCGATGAAGTTAGCCAACACCTGGGACTTGATCGCCATTCGAGAGGCATACGTAATGCCCTGATCCATCAACTCTAGTGCCCACTTTGTGGTTCTTCCTGTGGTGTCCTGGCTTTGGACGACCACGCCGAGGGGGAACGACGTCACGACCGTCACCGGGTGTGACTCGAAGTAGTGGCGTAGCTTCCTCTTGGGAATGAGGACAGTGTACAGGAGCTTCTGGGTTTGGGAGTAGTGTGTCTTAGCGTTGGATAGTACCTCACTGATGAAGTACATAGGGCGCCACACCTTGAGGTGGTGCCCCTCTTCTTCCCGCTCCACTACCAGGGCGGCGTTGACCACTTGCGTGGTGGCCGCTATGTATAGTAGAAGGGATTCTCCATCGATTGGAGGAACCAAGATCGGGGCCTTTGTCAGAAGCAGTTTGACCATGTCAAGTGCCTCTTATGCCTCGGATGTCCATTCAAAGCGGTTGGCTTTCTTCAAGAGTCGATAAAGGGGGAGACCTCATTCAATGAGGTGCGAGATGAATCGGCTAAGTGCGGCGAGGCACCCTATGACTTGCTGAACCCCTTTATGTTCTGAATCAGGCCCATCCTTGTGATGGCTGTGATCTTCTCTAGGTTGGCTTCGATGCCACGCTCGGAGACGATGAAGCCGAGAAGCATACCCCTCAAGACCCCAAAAACACACTTCTTGGGATTGATTTTGAAGCCGTTGGCTCGGAGTTTTGTAAAGGTTTGCTCTAGATCGGCTATGAGATGGTCTGCCCATTTGGACTTTACCATGATGTCATCAACGTAGGCCTCAATGGTCTGCCCGATGAGGTCTCCGAAGCATTTGAGCATACAACGCTGGTATGTAGCCCCAGCGTTCTTCAGACCGAATGGTATTGAGATATAGCAGAACGATCCAAAGGGGGTGATGAAAGATTTCACGAGCTGGTCGGACTCTTTCATCGTGATTTGATGGTACCTGGAGTATGCATCAAGGAAGCAGAGGGTTTCGCACCCTGATGTAGAGTCGACTATTTGGTCTATGCGTGGCAAAGGAAACGGATCCTTTGGGCACGCCTTGTTGAGACCCGAATAGTCGACACACATCCTCCATTTCCCAGTCCTCTTTCATACAAGAACAGGATTGGCTAACCACACTGGGTGGTATACTTCCTTGATGAATCCGGCCACTGAAAGTTTTGCTATCTCCTCACCAATGGTCCTGTGTTTCTCCTCGTCGAAGTGACACAGGCGTTGCTTCACCGGCTTGGAGCCTGGGCAGATCTTCAAGGTATGCTCGGCGACTTCCCTCAGAATGCCTGGCATATCCAAGGGTTTCCATGCAAAGAAGTCTCTATTAGCGCAGAGGAAGCCGACGAGTGCGCCTTCCTATTCAGAGGAAAGCGTGGTACCAACACGCATCGTTTTGACCTCGGAGCTGCCGGGATCTATGAGGACTTCTTTAGAACCCTCCGCAGGCTCGAAAGACTCGGTCGACTTCTTGGCGTCAGGTGCTTCTTCGGTGACCTCCTCCTTGATGGCGGTGAGCTCTCCGGACACGATGATTGCTGCGGCGTGACCGTAGCACTCGACCTCACACTCATAGGCACGCTGGAAGGAGGTGCCGATGGTGATGACCCCGCTGGGGCCCGGTATTTCTAGCTTGAGGTATGTATAGTTGGGGACGGCCATGAACTTCGCATAGCATGGACGTCCCAAGATGGTGTGGAAGGTTCCGGGGAACCCGACCACCTCGAAGGTGAGGGTTTGCATCCTGTAATTGGATGGACCCTCGAAGGTAATAGGCATATCAATCTGCCCAAGTGGCATGGCCTGCTTTCTAGGCACGATGCCATGGAAAGGTGCTTGGGTTGGGCGGAGGCGTGTCCGGTCGATGCCCATTTCATCAAGCGTCTTGGCGTACATGATGTTGAGGCCGCTACCTCCATCCATCAGTACTTTGGTGAGCTGTTTTGGACCGATGATCGAGTTGACCACGAGCGGATATCTCCCCAGATGTGGGATGCTCTCTGGGTGGTCGGTCCGATCGAAGGTTATGGCAGACTCTGACCATCGGAGAAAGGCAGGCGTGGCCGGTTCGATCGTATAGACCTCGCGGCGAGCGACCTTCTGACGGCGTTTGGAGTCATAGGCCGCTGATCCTCTGAAGATCATAAGGCAGCCATCCGGCGTTGGAAGGCCATTTTCCTTCTCCTCAGCGTCGTTCGCGGTGGGGGCAAGGTCCTTCCCGTGCTCCCCCTTGTTGGATCCGCCGAACAAGAACCAGTGCATGAGGCTGCAGTCCTTGAACAGATGCTTGACTAGGAAAGCATGGTTTGGGCATGGCCCCTCGAGTAATTTTTTGAAATGGTTCGGAGTGCCCTTCGTGGGCTTCCGACCACCCTTACAGTCAGTAGCGGCCACGAGCGAGTCCTCATGCCATTGCTTCTTGTTCTTCCTTTTCGAAGAACAATTTGAGGCGCCTTCGCCGGTGCCCTCATCCTTCCTTGCCTTACCATCGAGACGATCGAAGATCGCTCCGACCGCTTCTTCTCCTGAGGCATGGCTGGTGGCGATGTCCAGGAGTTCCTTGGTGGTTCGCGGGCCCTTGAGTCCCAGCTTATGAACCAAAGACTCATAGGTAGTCTCAGACAAGAAAGCCCCTATAACGTCGGCATCGGCGATAGGTAGCTCGTTGCACTATTGGGAGAAGCGCTGGATGTACCCATGAAGGGTCTCATCGGCCTTTTGCCGGTAGTTTTTGAGGTCCCACGGGTTACCAGGGCACTTGTATGTGCCCTGGAAGTTCCCCACAAAGATCTCCTTTAGGTCCACCCAACTCTGAATTATGTTGGACGGTTGGTGTTCCAACCATGTCCATGTCGAATCGGCCAAGAACAATGGAAGGTTGCGGATAATGAAATCGTCATTATCCGCACCACCGGCTTGGCAGGCAATTCGATAGTCTTCGAGCCATAGTCTGGGGTTTGTTTCCCTAGAGTACTTCGGGATATTGGTTGGTGGCCGGTACCTTGGTGGGAATGCAGCGTTGAGGATGTGCCGGGTGAAGGCCTAAGGGCCCGATAGACCGAGGCTCGAACTCCGGTCCTCGTCGCTGTCGTAGCGTCCGCCGCGACGAGGATGATAGCCGTGGCTGGCTCCCTCTCTTAGATCACCGTGGGTACGCCTACGAGCATCGAGAGTGCTGCGTGCATTGTGGTTATGGCTGAGACGCTGATGCACCGGGACCGCGGTGCGCTGCCTGCTGCCCTATGGTGCCTGGTGGACCGATGCGTCCCTGCCAGGATGCTCGGAGAGCGTGTGTTGGTTGGCGTTGAGCTCGCGTCGCCAAGACAACGAGCTCTCTGCCTACTATGCTGCACACGCTCGAGCAGTGTGCGGATCTCGTGGTGGGCCCAATGATCCTTAGGCGTTGCGGCCTCTGGAACGCCGTGGAGCAAGGCTGTTGTGGCAGTGATGTTCTGGCAAGCCCGGGCGAAGCGAGGAAGGGCTTCATCATCGGCGATGATCCTTCGGTTCACGTCGCAGGCCATGGCGCGGGTGCCCCCACCGTCTCCGCGGCTTTGGATCTCCCGATCGAGCTCCATGCATTCCTGCACAAGCTAGAGTTGTGCTTCCTTGATGTCCCGCTGTCAGGCATTCAGCTGCTCCACCCCCATGTGAGGTGGGGCCGCTGTCTCCCCTTCGGTTTCGTCGCTGAGGTTGCCCGCCGGGGTAGCCTCCTCTGCGCGAATGCTTTCAACATGCCCCTCGGGGGTACCCATCATGAAGCATTCCCAGGAGGGGTGATGGCTCCCCCTGCTGGAGTTAGAGCCAGAGGACAACCCTGGCTCCTCTGCTAGGAGGTTGTGGAGAGATTTCATGACGTGTTCGATCACCCCCAAGAACTTATTGTTTGTGGGCGATCGGACCATGTGTCGTGCCACAAGGTGGCTAACGGTCGCCACAGTGTTGCGAAGACCGAATGGAAGCGCTGTTGGGGTGCTCCGTACGTAGTGTTCTGGATAGAGGGATTCCCCTCCAGCGAACCACGCCATGTCGTTGGTGTCAGAAAGGGTGAGGCACCACTGGTCCTCCCTGGACTGCTGGGATCCTAGGGAGACACCGAGCTGGCGCTCAAACCTCCCATAGTTGAGGCCGATGGAGGGGAGAAGTCGGATGGCGGCGTGAGCCAACGCCAACTCTCCTCCCACCATGACGATGAAGTCCAGGTCACCGAAGCGCACGTGTGCGCCTAGGACCCAGTTGATTCTGTGGCTAGCCATCCGTGGCCTAATGTTAACGTCAGAACGCACAAAGGTCCCCTACCTGGTGCGCCAACTGTTGGTGTTTTGAGTAAGCACCAACTAGTAAATTTGTATCTGTTACGCATTAGGCCTGGATGGTGTGCTAAAAGACACAAGGTTTATACTAGTTCGGGCAGAATGTCCTTACGTCTAGTTTGCTGCTGCTGCTCATGTTATTAGCACTGAAAAGGTTCATAGTAGGAGGTACAAACGGTCGAGAGAGGGACAGGTCCCAAGTCTCAGATGGAAAGGTCAAACGGGTGCTGAGAGCCTCGATGCTGCTCAGCTATGTGTGAAGTGTTGAATTGATCCCCCTTTTAGTGGGGTGCCCTGGCTTCCCTTTTATGGACCAAGGAGAAGCAGGGAATTACAAAAGGGAGAAAGAAGAAAAACCAGAGGCCAAGAAGCTCCTTCGAAGGTGCCGAGTCTTTCTTTTCCTCTGAGCCATCCCTGCTGACACGGTCAGATTGTGTCAGGGATAGCACGTTCGTTGGGCGTTTGTGTGTTGATGATGCCACACTATGACTTGATCAGCAAGTGGTCACGTCCCATCCCGCCCCGGCGGGCGGCGTGTTGGGCAGGGGTGTTGATTTGTGACCCTATGGGGAGCGGACGATGCGGTGACTACATGTCCATCACTGTAGGGAACGCGAGTCTCCTTTTGGACCGTAGTGGTTGTCGTATGCTTTTGTCAGATCCGCGCCCAAGGGCTGATGGCGACGCCCACAACACTGTAAGACAAACATCGGCGCCTACAACACTGTTCGATGCTCTGACATGCATGGAAGGGCTTAAAGTGCCCGTCCTATCATATCCTCATGGTACTTTCCTGCAGGCGTGCAGGGTATGGTCCTTGGTACTGTGGTTGACTTCAGTGTCCTGCCTCATCCGCGCGCGTCATTATGAAGGAGTAGTGCGAGGCGCCCCGGACATCGGGCGAGGCAGAGTCTAGCCCTCCGAGGTAGAATCTGCCCCTAAATGTCGAGCGAGGCGGAACCCAGCCCCTGGTCATCGGGCGAGGTGGAGCCTGCTCCTAGACATCGGAGATCGGGCGAGGCGGAGTCCGCCCCAAGCTTCGGGCGAGGCGGAGTCCAGCCCTCGGGGGTCGGGCGAGGCGAAGCCAACCTTCGGTTGTTGGGCAAGAAGTGTAGTTGCTTTCTTGTCTGTTCGGAAGCATCAACGTTTGATGGTTATTAGCTCCTCCTCTTTGGGTACCCCAGTATTTGGTCCCCGACAATCGGTAACTTAATGAATCTACCCGAAGGATGCCACCCTTAGGTAGAGCCGATAACTTGACCTTAATCTAATTTGAGCAGTGGAGGTCTAACTTAACCGATGCAGCCTTACTTGAACCAGATAAGGATCGATCACCAACTTATACTAGAGCTCGTAAGAGGTCGGCTGGACCAATGCATCCTTACAAACAAAAGTATAAGCCATGACGGTACTTACAGACAAGCCGGAGGTCGACCGGATCGATGCAGCCCTGCTTATTGAAGAACTCGCTGAGATCTACAGTACTCCTACTCCTAAGGGATGGCGTGAAGCCGAAAAAAGTAATTGGTATTGATTTTGATTAATGTGTGTATATCCTTGATACAATGGCCGGGGGTTTATATTTATACCCTGGGCTGACACAAAGTCCTAACCATACACGACTAGACCATTCTTAGACACAAAGAAAACAATCTAATTTTCCATAATTAGGACTCCACGATTTCCATTCGTGTAGAGCCTATCTCCATTATGCCCGGGCTAATGCTGCTAATGCCATAGCCTTTCACGATCTTGTGCATGAAGAATTCCTTTTGTTGCTCCTTCCCTTTTATTCTTGTGCATGTGTATACGATCTCCCAACACTTAGACTTGCCTTTTTAATATTGTGTGCAAGCACATTATTGCTCTCCAATACTTTCACGTGAGGAGCAAACCTATCCATCGACTTGGCTTCTTGTATGTACACCATCAACCAAGGCAGGTAAGGTGATATATATGGAGTCGGGCTGGTCCTGATCACTCCGTGTAGGAATAATAAAATATTTTGGCCATGATGTTATGTAAGATCGAAGCCCTCTAATATAGCTTATCAGAGGGGGGGGTGAATGATAGCACAAACCGCAGCGGAAAATATTTTCACCCAAAAACAGATTCTGTATGCTCCACTAAATCGTGTGTAAATTCTAGACAGTCACTCCTAAAATCATGAACTTTTACCAGAAAAAAACTTGTGAAATTATGAAGCTAACCCAACTGGAATCACGTCAATCGGAGGTCTAGAACTCGAGATATAAATAAAACAAGTAGACAACGTTGGACAGTGTCACGAATTAGCCAAACCGAGCAAAGCAATGAGCGGAGAGGAGAACGAGATTACCAACACATCAACTTACTCAACTTGATCTTTATTCCATCAAAGATGTGTTCAAGAGATGCTTACACAAGCATCCATACAAAATCTCGACGAGATCCCAAAAACCTAGATGAGTCTAGGAAAGACAGAAACGGCGCAGCCTTCTCGCCCATCGTTCTGCCGTCTCTAGCACACACGACCTCAACGCGTCGGTCTTCTTTTATTGGCCGGCTCCAACTCCTGCAGCCAGGCCCATTTCTTTTCTATTCCTGCGCTGCACCTCTGCAGCCGTTCCTTTCCTGTCCCACCTGACCAAATCCTGGTAAAAAACGAAAGGCCACCAGCACATATCTCGTACATACTTGCATGCAAAGCCAATCCAAGTCTGACTGGACTTACACTGAACCAGCACCCACATGCATCCACGTCCAACGCTCGCATGCCATGGTGCACACCACCTGCTTCGCCTCCGTACGCAGTTCCAACACAGCTATGAACTCGCATAGCTCACGTCACCGAGCCTGCCTTGGCTCGTGTCTCCTCCGCATGTCTAAACGACCCGCACACCACGAGCGATGACATGCTGTACATCCAGCGGCTACACCGCCGAGTCCCGTCCAAACCACTGGTAATCACGGTTAGACCAACACATATCCGTCGATGCCGAGACACATGCTTGCGCATCAACAAGTCCTCACGTGCACCGTTCTCTAGCCCGAACGTCTCGCATGACATCCTTGACCAATAGAACCTTAGTTCCTCCCTGAACTTAGTTCCAGTCCGTCACCGACCACGTTCCGCCTCAAGCAACACCTACACATGAACAAACACGCAACCGCGTACGAGCACAAGTCCACGACTTGACTCAAGATCAGTCCATGCAACACCACTCACACCAGTGTGTTACATCCAAACCAAAACCATCCACGCTACCACGAGTGTATCATCACCCTATGTCAATTATGCTAATCACTTTGCAATGCCAATTTCAATATAAACCAATGTTTCATCACACATGATCTCACAATCTCCCCCTTGATGAAAACATTGGCAACACCATAAAAACATTGAACATTGGCATACACTTCCAAAAGTATTTTTTAATCAAAAGCAAAGTGAAAAGATCATCACAAAAGATCCATAAAAAAACTCTCCCCCTTTCTTCCAAAGCAAAATCTCCCCCTGTGAGAAACCAAAGAAGAAAGCAAAGAAAGCCATAGAAAATCCCTCATATGTGCAATGTGAAAAACTCTCCCCCTTTGACAATGAATTCATCAAGAACACAAAGAGAAGAGAACAATTTTTTTTTTGCTTTTCTGGTTTTGTCATTTTTTTAATACTAATGAGCATCACAAATCATCCATGTATGTAGCAAATACTCGTCCAAGCCATGCTAGAAAATAGTTGCACCTTCACAGCCATACATATACAATGCAATTTCAGCACAACTAAAAATCAAGTGCAATTAACAATTTTTTTTTGCATGACATGATCTCCCTTTCTCGACTACCTTAATACTTGAAAATTTTGTGCACTTTATTGATGCTTAAAAAACTGATTTGTTTTATTGATTGCAGCAAAAATAAATTGCAAGGAATTATATGCACCATCAGCCTTACTTTTCAACCTAGTCAAGCCCATTTGACAATCAAAAGCTTAAGAACCAGGTTTCGGTCATACACAACTTCTTCCAAGTTCATATCAGAGTGCAATGATAAGCCATCTCGTTAAGAAGAAGTGCGACAATGCATATTTCCTTGATCTTTCTCAGGTCATTTGTTTCATCAAATATAACTTTCATAATTCAGAATTAGCACTTTTAGAAACAAGATCAAAGTAGTCAAGAAAATTCAATCATGACAAGATTTAATTCAAGTTTTCTTTCCATTTAAATAGCCATGACAAAACTACATCATACATGCATAGATATAAAGTTGCAAGCACTTTATAGCAACACATGGCTTCAAATGTCATACATGAATAAATTATAATGCTCATTGTAAATTCATTTTTTTTTTGTGTGTGAAGCAAAAATATTTACAGTATTTTACAAAGAGTTCAAAACTCCCCCTCAAGACAGCCCCATTGGATGGATAACCCCAAGTTCTCCCCGAAGATAAGCAAAACGAGAAGAATCCAAAGGTTTTGTGAAAATGTCTGCCAATTGATGTTCAGTATCCACATGGTGAAGTGCCACATTCCCTTTTTCAACATGATCTCTAAGAAAGTGAAATCTAATATCGATATGCTTTGTTCTAGAATGTTGCACAAGATTCTTAGCAATACAAATAGCACTAGTGTTGTCACAGAAAAGTGGAACATTCTCCAAAGTAACCCCATAATCTTTAAGTGTAGCTACTATCCAAAGAATTTGAGAACAACAACTAGCAGCAGCCACATATTCAGATTCAGCAGTAGACTGTGCAACAGAAGATTGTTTTCGAGATGACCATGCAATAAGTGAATCACCCAAGAAAAAACAGGCACCAGAAGTACTTTTCCTATCAATTCTACAACCTCCAAAGTCAGCATCAGAAAATGCTCTTAAGCTAATGCAAGAGGAAGCAGAAAGCCATATACCAAAATCTTTAGTGCCATGAATATACCTGAGAATCCTTTTGACAGCTTGCTGATGTGAAGCACGTGGGGAAGCTTGAAACCGAGCACATAAACACACAGCAAATTGAATATCCGGTCTCGAAGCAGTGAGATACAAAAGTGAACCAATCATACTCCTGTACTCTTTTTGATCAACTGGCTCACCATCCTCATCAGGATCAAGTGTTGATGTAGCTCCAATTGGTGTCATAATAGGTTTGCTATTTTCCATTCCAAAACGGCATAGAAGATCCTTTGTATACTTACTTTGATGCACAAATTTACCATCTTTTGTTTGTTTGACTTGTAATCCCAAAAAGTATGTCAATTCTTCCATCATGCTCATCTCAAATTCTTTGCTCATAATTTCTGAAAACTGGGACACCAAAGCATGAGAGCAACAACCAAAGATAATATCATCCACATAAATCTGAACGAATAATTGATCATTGCCTTGCTTAAGAACAAAGAGAGTTTTGTCGACCTTTCCCATTGAAAACCCCTTTTCTAATAAAAAGTTTTTGAACCTATCGTACCAAGCTCTAGGGGCTTGTTTTAAACCATACAAAGCTTTTGACAACTTATACACATGATCTGGATACTTAGAATTTTCAAAACCCGGTGGTTGCTTAACATAAACTTCCTCATCGATAAAACCATTTAAAAAAGCACTTTTCACATCCATTTGATAAAGTCTAAAACCTTTGGATGTAGCAAAGGCTAACAAAATTCTAATGGCTTCCAATCTAGCAACAGGAGCAAAGGTTTCATCAAAATCTAAACCTTCTATTTGTGTAAAACCTTGAGCAACCAACCTTGCTTTGTTCCTGACAACAACACCATCCTCACTTTGTTTGTTTTTAAAAACCCATTTAGTTCCAATTATAGAATGACCAGGAGGTGGTGAAACAAGTTTCCAGACTTTATTACGTTCAAAATTCTCTAATTCTTCATGCATGGCATTGATCCAAGATTCGTTAGTTAATGCGTGTGATACATCTTTGGGTTCAAAAGAGGCAACAAAAGCAGAATGAGCATACGAGTTAGAATCATTAAACCTGGACCGTGTGACTCTCTCATGTAGATTTCCAATCATTTGTTGAGGTGGATGTCTTCTCTGTATGTGCAAAGGAGCTGTAGCTTCAGAAACTTCACTTTCGCCTTGATTTTCAACATGCACAGATGATGTTGAAGCTTGAAAATGCTGAGTCGTAGGTGATGTAGTAGTAGGAACAGGAGGTTCTATGACCGGTTGTGTAGGAGAAGCCAATACTTCATCTTCATCATCCTCATCGTCTTCATCAATAAAAATGCTCTCCCCCTGAAATTCTGCACCTGTACCTGCGACACTTGGACTAGCGCCTGGACTAGCCTCATCAAAAGTAACTTCATAGGTTTCTATTATTTTGTTAGTCTCCAAAACTAGAACACGATAGCCACGTGAATGAGCAGAATACCCAAGGAAAATAGCATCAGTTGATCTAGCTTCAAACTTATCTAAGTTTCCAGATTTCAACACAAAGCATTTGCATCCAAATACACGAAAGTGAGAAACAGTAGGCCTATGTTCAAACCGCAGCTCATAAGGAGTTTTACCAAGCTTTGATCTCACAAACACATGATTTGAAACATAGCATGCAGTAGATATAGCTTCAGCCCAAAACTTTCTAGGAGTAGAAAACTCATCTAGCATGGTCCTAGCCATCTCAACCAAAGTTCTATTTTTTCTTTCAACTACACCATTTTGTTGTGGTACTCTAGGTGATGAAAATTGATGTTCAATACCTTTTTCAGCACAAAAGTGATCAAAAGAAGAATTTTTAAACTCAGTTCCATTATCGCTTCTAATTGCTCTAAGAGCTCCTGGCAGATCAACAGATAATCTAAGAACAAGACTTCTAAAATATCTAAAAGCCTCATCTTTAGATGCCATAAAGAAAACCCAAGAATATCTAGAGAAATCATCAACAATGACAAAAATGTACCATTTACCACCAAATGATTGAACACGTGAAGGACAAACCGTGTCAAGGTGTAGAAGCTGTCCCGGTGCTTTTGTCATTACCATAGTAAGAGGTGGATGTGTACCTGCATGCATCTTACCATGTCTACAAGAAGAGCATACTAAATTGCTATCACCCTTCAATTTAGGCAAGCCACGTATAAGGTCTAAACCACTTACACGAGATAAATGATCAAAACCAACATGACCAAGTCTACGATGCCAAAAGATTAAATCTTTAGAGTCATTAGCAACTAGACACCTATGCTTAGAAGCAAGCGATGCATCAAAGTCAGCTTTAAATACTCTTCCATAACGTGAAATCTTAAAGACAAGATCCCCTGAAGCATCTAATACTTTGCATTGATTTTTCTTAAAACACACTTCGAGATCTTCATCAATCATTTGTGAAACAGAAAGCAAGTTATATTTCAAGTCTTCTACAAGAGCCACATCCTTGAACATAAACTTGTCACTTACCATTACTGTACCTTTTGCCACAACCGTAGAAGTAGAACCATCTCCAAAGGTAACACTTTCAGCACGAGATGCACCTGTAAGGGAGGAGAACCAATTCTTATCACCGGACATGTGCCGTGAGCATCCGGAATCCACTAGCCATATGTTCTCCTTCCTCTCACAAGAAGCCTACATACAACCAGACGGTGCCGAGGCCTCAGTACTGGGGTTAGAAATAAAACATTTAGGAATCCAGTACTGAGACACACGACGAAAGCCCGTAGGTACAACACAAGTATTTTTATGATAAAATTCAGATCTTCCTTTACTCATGTTTCTAGCAACAAAAGGTGTTTGCTTCACCCTATGCACAAAGCGAGGTGCCTCAACCTCACGAGGGACAAAATGCGCACTTCTAAAATTATACCTAGCCTTAGCCCTTTCTTTTCTTTGTTGTTTAGCTAGTCTAAAGCAAAATTCTTTCTTATGTCCATCTTTACCACAATGAGAACAAGTGTACTTGACTTTATGTTTCACTTGAGAAGTAGAAGCAACATTTGCATTCATTGTGCTAGTAGACGACATAATTCCAGCAGATTTAAACACCATCTTTTTAGGCTCAACACGAGTTTCAAATTTTCCACTACCAAGAGACTTAACAATAGTAGGGGCATTATTCTTGTAGTGAGCATAAGGATAAAAGCCTAAACCAGTTTTATGTTTCGAAGAGCTTGTCTTTTGTTCCAAAATTTGATTCAAACTTTTGGTTCCCATTTTATTTTGCAAATACTCGATGCGTTTCAAAAGGATGGAACAATTATCACAAGTACTATGCATGGATTCCTTTTGTTTACGACAATTAGAACAAGAAAGAACTTCATGTGTGGAAAAATCACGTTTCAACTGATCAACTCTAGCATTAGCATCTTTCAACTTCATCTCAAGAATATTGCAATTATCACAAGATGTTGGTTCTTCAGTTACACAAACATGATTCTCGTTTTTCTCTTTTTCAACATTAAATTGTTCTATCAAAACACAATGTTCATCTCTAAGAGTAGTAAGCTCAGAAAATATTAAATCACATGATTTGCATGCATCATCATCAGGAATCAAGGATTTAAGTCTATTAATTTCAGCATTCAACGATTCAACAATAAAATCATGTTTTTTAATTTTCTTGTTACGTTTAACAAGCAATTTACCAAGACGAGCAACTGCAATAGCTAAGTCATCATAAGTAGGTTCTACCTCATTAAAATTGCTGTCTTGTTCATCATCTGTCGAGTTGTCCTTGCTACTTGCCATGAGACATAAACCAGTCAACTCATGCTTGCTTGGTGTTATATCATCATCGCTGCTCTCCGAGTCCACATCACTCAAATCAACTTGCTGAAGAGCTGAAAGCACACGATGCACAGTCTTGGCACTCACATATGTCTTCTTCTTGCCATGTCTTTGAGAAAACTTCTTGTCCTTCCAGTTGTTCTTCTCTTTTTCTTTCTCATCCTTTGATGTTCTGGCAGCAAACTTAGGACAATTTGGACGAATGTGATTGAGATCACCACACTCATAACATCTTTGAGGACCAGAATTTCCTCTCTTCCTTGATCTCACATTCTGCAAAGCTTTATTGAAGCGAGTAGAGAGAAGTGCCAAATCATCTTCCGGGAGTTGTTCTAGCTGTTCATCGGTTAGTGAAGACAAAGAAGACAAAGCACAGCTAGTGGAAGAATTATCATCACGAAATTTGCTAGATTGAGAAGATAAAGCAATTGACTTAGAACCATGCTTCCTAGCAAGAACATCTAATTCATGAGTTTTTAATTTAGAATAAAGCACATCTAATGTAAGTGTACTCATGACAGTTGATTCTTGAATAGAGGTTACTTTCATCTCCCAAACAGACATGTCTAAAGCACCAAGTAATTGTCTAGCATTAGCAGCATCAGTGTATGTAACTCCAACAGCACGTAAATTGCTAAGAATTTTATTAAAACGTGCAAAGAAATCATCAACAGATTCACTAGGTTTCATCTCAAAGCGCATATAGTCTTTCTTATACATATCCTGACGTACCTCTTTTACAGTGTTTGAACCTTCATGGTAGTCACATAAAGACTTCCATACCTCATATGCAGATTTGTGATGAAACACACGATCAAAGTCGCTCCTTCCTAGACCTTGGATGATCAAGTTCCTTGCCTTACTATTGTTCTCCACAGCAGCTCGATTAGCGTCGTTGATTACATCAGGCACAGCAAAAGGAGTAATAACCTTCTCCCAAATCAGCGAGCCTTGTGCCTGAATGTATGCCTCCATCTTCGCTTTCCAGAACTGAAAATCAACACCATCGAAAACACACGGTTTTGTGGAATACCTCTCCATTGCTAATAATTCTAATCACCGGTTAAGATAAATTAGAAAACAAACTAGCTCTGGTACCACTTGTAAGATCGAAGCCCTCTAATATAGCTATCAGAGGGGGGGGGTGAATGATAGCACAAACCGCAGCGGAAAATATTTTCACCCAAAAACAGATTCTGTATGCTCCACTAAATCGTGTGTAAATTCTAGACAGTCACTCCTAAAATCGTGAACTTTTACCAGAAAAAAACTTGTGAAATTATGAAGCTAACCCAACTGGAATCACGTCAATCGGAGGTCTAGAACTCGAGATATAAATAAAACAAGTAGACAACGTCGGACGGTGTCGCGAATTAGCCAAACCGAGCAAAGCAATGAGCGGAGAGGAGAACGAGATTACCAACACATCAACTTACTCAACTTGATCTTTATTCCATCAAAGATGTGTTCAAGAGATGCTTACACAAGCATCCATACAAAATCTCCACGAGATCCCAAAACCCTAGATGAGTCTAGGAAAGACAGAAACGGCGCAGCCTTCTCGCCCGTCGTTCTGCCGTCTCTAGCACACACGACCTCAACGCGTTGGTCTTCTTTTATTGGCCGGCTCCAACTCCTGCAGCCAGGCCCACTTCTTTTCTATTCCTACGCTGCACCTCTGCAGCCGTTCCTTTCCTGTCCCACCTGACCAAATCCTGGTCAAAAACGAAAGGCCACCAGCACATATCTCGTACATACTTGCATGCAAAGCCAATCCAAGTCCGACTGGACTTACACTGAACCAGCACCCACATGCATCCACGTCCAACGCTCGCATGCCATGGTGCACACCACCTGCTTCGCCTCCGTACGCAGTTCCAACATAGCTATGAACTCGCATAGCTCACGTCACCGAGCCTGCCTTGGCTCGTGTCTCCTCCGCACGTCTAGACGGCCCGCACACCACGAGTGATGACATGCTGTACATCCGGCGGCTACACCGCCGAGTCCCGTCCAAACCACTGGTAATCACGGTTAGACCTACACATATCCGTCGATGCCGAGACACATGCTTGCGCATCAACAAGTCCTCACGTGCACCGTTCTCTAGCCCGAACGTCTCGCATGACATCCTTGACCAATAGAACCTCAGTTCCTCCCTGAACTTAGTTCCAGTCCGTCACCGACCACGTTCCGCCTCAAGCAACACCTACACATGAACAAACACACAACCGCGTACGAGCACAAGTCCACGAATTGACTCAAGATCAGTCCATGCAACACCACTCACACCAGTGTGTTACATCCAAACCAAAACCATCCACGCTACCACGAGTGTATCATCACCCTATGTCAATTATGCTAATCACTTTGCAAAGCCAATTTCAATATAAACCAATGTTTCATCACACATGATCTCACATGTTAATCTCATTGGACAATGAACATCCTTTCCAATGTATCACTAGCTTGTTTCTCCATACTTGTTGCTCTTGCTATCCATCATACTTGGCCGAATATAGTAATCAACCATACACGAGAATGATATGTGCACTTTCACCAATCTTTTAGCTTCTCCTTGCCAAAATTTGGTGTCAACATAGGCCCCCTAGTTCGGAGTATGAATTTTCATGCTTCGAACTATTTGGTTCGATAATCTTCTTTCGTTAGCCGATGACATCTGATTGCAATATTGAAGACTTGCATGATCAAATTTGAAGCCATCTCATCCGCCGGCGATCTTGATATAATAGTATTTTTCTAAATCAAATCCATAGATGTGGGGTACATGCTGCCTTCTGGTATGCATAGCAATTAAACTTCACGATCCCGATTGCACACCGCTGAGCACCTTCATATACGTATTAGAAGATCCCATCGGCTATTAGCTTGACACCTTCGACCACCATACTAATGTTTAGAAAATATAACCCAATAACTTTCAGCCGATGGTCTTCTTCTAATTTGATTTCCAATGAGCCGATGAATTCTCTTACAGCAATAATATCTTATTCCAAGCTTTACTTACACATGTGAACTTTGAAGTGTCTACCACACCATCTTGGGTGGTTGAGGAATGAAACGGATTAGAATCCAGCTATCCTCGCTTCTTCTTTTCAGAAAACTTGAGGTTTTTAAAAGATTTCTAAATTAAAACATAGCTTTGCTCCTCAAATTATTCTCTTAGATCGCTCAATGTGCAAAATTCCTCATCAAAGCGTCGTTTCGCCTCTGTTTATCCTACTTCAAAAAAGTTTATGTGGAGTTCAGGTAGGGATAAAATATATAGCTCACTTACCTTGCATATATTGTAAAGTCAAACCTCGGATCCAAGGATAGAAGTGTCATATTCTTAGATCAAGATGTGCATGTGTGTGGATATTTGGTGGCTAACCTAATTCTACTATGTTCTCTGAAATATATTTCTCTCTTATGGAATATTTTTGCGAGAACATGGGCTATCTTTATTTGTCCTTTTTTTCATAACCCATGTCTCTTTTTACGACAAACTTTTGAGAGAAATATTATCAAGAATTTGGAGCATTTATTCTGATAAAACATATTTTTTGTCTTCTCCTAGTGTAGGAGCAGGACATTTTGAGGTGGATGAAAGCATGTTTTTACGTACTTTCCAGCGTAGAAGCAGCATATATATGTGGCGTGTATGTGATCTTGATCTTGGGAGCATGATAAATATCTCAACAAGGGTCAACAAGACTTGACAAAAGTCAACACAAAGCAGCTTATGTGGAAGGTTTTTTATGAGACTGTTGTATGGCCTTGGTAAGAAATTCAATATCATTGAGGAGACAAGCTATTGATTTGAACTTTTTGTAAGAAAATTTACCAAGCACTTTGCAAAAAGAAGCAAGGTTCTTTTCATCATATCATATCTCATTCATCAACTTCTTAGATAGCATGCTTTCCCTATGATAGATTGTTCATAGGTGATAGGAAAAGCAAGGAATAAAGAATATGCGAGCCAAGCATAGAAGAGCATGTATCTCATATCTGCATATACGCTTCTCCACTTTGAGCCAATGAGCATCTCCACCCGAATTTTACCTTGACATCAGCTATCATAAGCCGAGGCTTGGTTCTTGACCATCATATTAGTACTATACCATGAACATCGGCATCTTCCTGGGTTTGATAGAGTGTGATCTTGTAAAGAACCCAATCGGTTTTGAGCAGTCACGATCAGCCTGGTAATATCAGTAAGAAGGATTCGAATCGATGGGGATGGCAATCTCCTTTTCCTTCAATGCATGATATAAATAAATCTTATAGAACTCTTGTAACTCTTCTTGCAAGAATAATTTCCGGGGACTCGTCATATCTCTCTAGACTCCTCCCTGGCCGATTGGCTTTATCACATTCAACAAGGCAGGAAGGATGAACACAATGTGTTTGCTTTAGCCGATGGAATGAAATATGCTCGTATATCACCGACTTTTCTTTCCTGTTGGTGACGCTTGAACCTGGGCCCTTTCCTTTTTAGTTCTAATGCACAATAATCAGCCAATCGTGGTTCGTGCATTAACATGGATCTATACATATGTTGTAGTAGTACATTGACTATTTGTCAGCCGATTGGTCTCCTATCGGCTGTCAGGTTGTCAACTTCTTTCTTATCTCTGACGCAACCTCTCATGATGATTTTTTCTCTTATTGAAAAAATATGTTACTATGTCATCTTCCATTTAGAGCGATCTTTCTGAGCCTATCGCTTTTTCACTTCCGTCGTCAGATTGAGTCTTGAATCCCACAGGAAGAGACAAAGTCATATTAATAGGAGCCGATAGCCTGTCCTCATCGGCTTTTTGCTTAATCTGCCTTTGATTTCTCTCCTTGTGAACCGCTGAATTATAAATCGGTCGAGAAAATCGAGATTGCAATGACCATACCACATGAGTTCGTCAGAATCAGCAGCTGCCTACCGATGCGGTTGAGGACGATCGCAGTCAGCAAGATGATGATAGTGGTGGCGATGCCACTGACACGAGCAGTGACGATGAACAGATCGTTGTCGGTGATCCCAGCGCTTGACCATGCACGAGCTCTACTGCTGACATACACGTAGTGGCCTTTCATGGACTTGGTGTTTGACGTCTTCCTGACACGCGACGCCACATCACTATTAGGCGAATGAACCGGTTAAAATCGGCCAAAATAAAGCTTGGACCTTCCCATCAGACAATAACTAGAGAACAATTGAAGAAATCGGCTTTGATGAATAACGCCTTCACAGATGGCTGAACAAATGCTAATATCAGCCTCCTGTTGTCGACGGATATCATGGGCTCTATATCAGAGTTGTTGATTCCTTCAATCTGAGCTGGCTCAAATAATTCTTTATTATATTTTCATCTGCTGCATGAATCCTTCAAGAGGAGCCGATGGATGGAGATTCCTCCAAATATCAATTAGCCGATTGCCTTACCCATTGCATCATCGGCTTCAGTGGGCCATCAAGTTATAACCAAGATGCTAAGCCGATCAGAAGTAATCTTTTCCTTCTCTATCTCATGACATGTATGTTTGGAACTTCTGGCCGCCGGCTTTTATTGATTTCCTTCTTGTAGTACGTACAAGAGTTAGACTTGGATCCTTTTTGAGCTTGTCCTGACGATATCGGCCATCAAACTGATCCATTGGAAAGTAATCGGCTTGGAGGCAAGGTGTTGAACCTCAAGGTTAGCAGTCGATTCTACTTTAGAACAATCGATCTCCTTATGCCAGAATTATAATAATTATTGATCTGATCTTTTCCTGATTGCCGACTTAACGTGCTGCTCCTGGACCTTTATCTTTATATTGAAGGTCAACAATATGAAGTCTTTGATGCATGTGAATGACGCCAAGCAAGTCCTGGACAGCAATAGTTGAAGTTGAAGGGGGCCGAGCTGATGAAACAACTTGAAGCCGTTCGCCAAGAAATTTATTCAAAGGACCATGAGTTGCAGATTCTTCCTGGACAAATAATATATCGGCTCTCTTTATATAGCCGTCCTGGTCCTGTACTTTTGTCTAGCCGATGTATACTTTCTTTGTAGAATTTGCACCAATCAATGTTGTATTCATCGGCTTTGCATTGTACTCAGATAATATATACTGAACTCCTTTCAACGCATACTTAAGTTGCTTATAATACACTAATTTGTAACTAGCCGAATTTTCTATCGGCTTTGTAATACTCTTGATCAAATGGCCTTCATAAATCACTTCTCTTGCTTAAAATATTACGATCACATCAGCTCGGCTGATATCTGTAGATCTGATTTCTAATCAGGAGATCAGCTTGATGTCTTGAAACTGATGGCTCGAGAAAGATATCGGCATAATCATCCATCGGAAGGTCATCGACCAAGTGTAGAATAATTCTGTATTTGCTTTTCATCACCTCTGCTGGCCGAATCCTTGTTGATGAAATATAGCTGATAGGCATCTTGACTAGTACATCTCGAACACGCGTGTAGCACTTTGACTCTTGGTCATTTATAGTAAAGACCCCATAAGCTTCTATAACTATGCATGTTATCGGCGTCCTTGTCATCCAACCGATGAAAGCAACTTCTATCGGCATTGTATCTGGTAGTAAAAATAACTCCATCAGTTTCAACAAATCTGCCAGCTTGATGTCTGATCACCACATAAATGAGGGCCCATGAAATTAATGATGAGCCGATGGAGGTAGGGAACTTCTGACGACACACTTCATTGACGGACCATGTCCCAGTGAATCGACATCTAGAGCCTTTGCTGTCATACAAGATCTAATAAAATATTCCAGCCAGCTGATGACACCATGTTCTACACCAAGTATCTTAATTCTGAAATAGCCACCATCAGTCCAAGATTTAGGCAACAGCGGAGCTGGCCATTATCCTATTTCCTAGATCATGTGGCCTCTTGAATTTGCACAGCTTATCTCTATATAAATTAGCTCCACGAAAAATATGCTTGGTCGTACAACGGATGATAATAGCCGATTGAGGAAAGCTCAATCCGATCCCAACACAACCATCGGCTTGATGTGTTAAGTGATTTGACACCTGCACGTATGACTTTTGTAGACGCCTGCATGTACAGCTTCCAACCTTGCTTACTCGCATCTTCTCCGCAATGGGTTTAATTTAATAAAGAATCCATATCTGACTTCACTAAATAAACAAATTATATTTGCTTCTGGAGCCGCACAAAAGCTAGTTTTCAAACATCCTTAGGTGCATGCGGGAACGCTCTGGTCCTTTCCCTTCTTTTCGTTTTAGTAGCAAATTTAGCCGATTGTGCAGAACACCACCGGTATATCCAAGCTCTCCACGTCGCCGATTCTGTTTACTGTGATGCACCTCCTTTATTCTTCAAGCATGAATTTTATCACAAGATCCCTTTTTATTTCTTTGTGTAGCCCGGCCAAATAATATTAAAATATCTCCTTCCTCAAATATTCAAGCCGGACTTTTCCTTCATGTTCCATTCTTGCTTCCTTCGCCAAAGGTAACCTAAGTCAGGAACAAAAGGCTGAATTCTATCACACGGATGTATCTGATCTCCATGTGCTTTCCAACATCACAGGACGTGTTAGCATGCATATGCATTCTTTATCTCACTAATCAATACAGCATGCATGTTGCCCTCGTAGTATATCCTTGTTTAGCCGATGCAATATTCTTTGAGTGGTGGAGTACATCGGCATTAGCTTTTGATCTTCTTGATTTTATCACTTGGCGTGTCAGCCTGTTGCCACACACCACAACGATCACCATGCAGATGGCACGCATTCGTACATGATCGGCTTGCAAGTCTGAGATGCGGTGGCCAAATCTTGTCAGCGATGAAAAGGTTGCACGTGAATTAACTGCTGATCAGCTGAATTCTGATCCCGTAGATACTGATTGATTTGGCTGACTCCTGATTAATCGACTGTGGTCCCACCTGGCATGCCAGAACGCGTGTCGGCACGAAAACGTGGTAGCCGCGCCGGGTGGACACGCAGCAAGCCGGAACGATCTAGAGATCTGCTTGGCTTCAACGCAGGACCAGTCGATCCTGCGAATTCCCAAGGGCGTGCCAGTCAATTTGACCGGCAATTGACAAGTAGAGAAAGTTTATCAGTAATTTAGGGTGGAACATGCTGGTTTTACCGAGACAGTTCCAAGTGTGCCGCTTCGGGAGAAGCTAGATGGGAAAATCGACTAAATAGCCGATATTAAAAGAAATCGACTGTTAAGGACTGTAACGCTCGCGGGTCATAATTGATTTTATAGTAACGGATACAATGCATCCAGTTTTAATGATCCTTTTCCTTAAGCTATTAACATGTATGCATCAAAGATGCATCACTGGCTAAATTAGATTTCATCAATACGTGGTGTAGAGCCAGTGAATCCGGTGAAAGGGGATATGCCACGCAAACAATCGGCTGTTTGATATAGACAGATCTACGAACCGCCTAGATCTAATCTATTATCGTCAACAGTGAGGTTCGACCGGATCGATGCAGCTATGATGATGATGATAGTCTAAAACCAGAAAATCCATAGAACCAACCATACTTCAACAGGTTTATGAAAGTGTGCCATATCTGTGAAAGCACAGACGAATCGGCTAAAATAGCCAATTCAGGTAGAGAAGGCCTATTATCCTTAACAGTGGGGTTCGACCGGATCGATGGTAGCCATGATAAAGATAATAAATCAAATCTTTAAAATAAACAGATCTATTCACATTTAAGAGAATCATGAAGACACACTCTAAGCGTTAAAGTACTGGCAATCGGCTCTTTACCCGATGCAGGCATAGCAAACAGCCAAGGTCACGCCTGATCGAAAGCAAATCTACCAACTAGCATACTCCGATCTAAAGTGCTAACAGTGGGGATCAACCGGATCATTACAGCCATAATAGCGAGCTATAGACCATATTCAACTAGCTGGTAAACCTACTCAAGATCAGACACGCCTTAGCCACGTATTATGCACGATCAAGATCGAAGTAGAACGGCTGATAAAACATAATCCGTCGTTTAAAGTAAGAACCATCGCAATGTGACAAAATAAATGATGGACTAAAAGGATGTGAGGCCGATCTAAATCGATCTCGATCCGGGCAGATTCATATTGCTGAAACTAATGACAACAAGAACATCAACAAGATCGGTAACTTAATGAATCTACCCGAAGGATGCCACTCTTAGGTTGAGCCGATAACTTGACCTTAATCTAATTGATTTTGATTAATGTGTGTATATCCTCGATACTATGGCCGCCGGTTTCTATTTATACCTTGGGCTGACACAAAGTCCTAACCATACATGACTAGACAATTCTTAGACACAAAGAAAACAATCTAATTTTACATAATTAGGACTCCACGATTTCCATTCGTGTAGAGCCTATCTCCATTATGCCTGGGCCAATGCTACTAATGCCGTAGCCTTTCACGATCTTGTGCATGAAGAATTCGTTTTGTTGCTCCTTCCCTTTTATTCTTGTACACGTGTATACGATCACCTAACACATAGACTTGCCTTTTAATATTGTGTGCAAGCACGTTATTGCTCTCCAATACTTTCACGTGAGGAGGAAACCTATCCATCGACTTGGCTTCTTGTATGTACACCATCAACCAAGGCAGGTAACGTGATATATATGGAGTCAGGCTGGTTCTGATTACTCCGTGTAGGAATAATAAAATATTTTGGCCATGATGTTAATCTCGTTGGACAATGAACATCCTTTCCAATGTATCACTAGCTTGTTTGTCCATACTTGTTGCTCTTGCTATCCATCATACTTGGCCGAATATAATAATCAGCTATGCACGAGAATGATAGTGCACTTTCACCAATCTTTTAGCTTCTCCTTGCCAAATTTCGGTGTCAACACCCTAAAGTAGCGTTTGGTCAACCGACGGTAAATTCAGCGTGAATGTTGAATTGCCTCAACTTCTAAGGCCATTAAATCACCATTACTTCCGCCGCCTGAGGCCTAAGAGCCGCATACCCACTGCTGTACATATACTTCAAGCTTGGTGCCCTCTGAAACCACGCTCTTCTTCATCCATCATCCCCTTCGCTTCCAATCTACAAAGAAAATGTTGGATAGCCCCATCAAGTTTCCAAGGAGCCAGTTGTCCAGCGAGGACGAATTGCCTTCCCACCACTCCTCTAAGGAGAACATCTCCTCCGATGACGGGATGTCTGATTATAGTCCTCTATGGAGCTCCAAGAAGGAGGACCCAGAGGAAGAGGAAGAGGAGGATGAGGATGACGCCGATGCCGAAGACGACGACGATGACTTTGACGATGACTCCGACGACTCCGAGTCTGACTTTGCCTCGCCTCCTCCCAAGCAAGTGAGGCGATCATATATTTAGATTCAGTAGTTTATAGTTAGTATAGGTAGTTTTAATAGTTTAGGTTAGTTATTATGCTTCTAGACGAGTACAATCATATACTCGTCCAAATTGTATCTATATGTTAGATATATATAATCAACAAATGAAAAAAATCTATTCACGTAGATTTGACTCTTCAATGCCACCATTTTTATATGAAATGCAAAGCAAGTTCTTTCCAAAACTACTTCCCAAATGCCAGTGCACGGATTTGATCTCTTGACGAATGTTTTTTAATTTTTCTATATATTTGTGAATGAAAAGGGAAAAAACTATCATGTACGGTTGCGGTTGTTTCTAGGAGAATCTAAAAGTAGTTTAACAGCTGACAATCGCTGTATTATAGCATTGGATTAGCGTGGCAATGGTCGGCTTAATACAAACACTATTTAACTTATCTCGTGCCGTTCGTTCTCGTTGCCGATCAATCTCGCTTCATCCATTTGGCAACAAACCTAGAAACGCCCAGCCCATTCCCAACTCCCCTCGGGTCCTATCGGCGCCATGGCGGTGGTTTGACCTACTAAAAACCCCCAATACAAAACCATTACTTCTCCCCACCCGTTGTTGCTTCATCTTCATTCTCCCACCCATTGCTTCATCTTCATTTTGACCTGTCGCCTGTACTTGCCCTACCTCGAGCACCTTGCATTGTCGTCATGGACAACGCCCCGTGAAGGTTAGATGGATTCAGTCACCCCCTATTTGCATTTGGTTCCAATTGGTTTTGGGTTCGGTATCAGTTTTGTTCATATTAGAAATTTCTTTATTGCAACAGATGTCTTACTTCGGAAGTGGCCATTTCAATGCGAGCAACCTTGCATTTTGGCGGCTAGGGGTGGCACCAGGACCCTAGATGATGTTGTTTGCTACTTGGGGATGAAGCATTCACCCGGACCGACTATTGATTGTTGAAGCCGCTGTTCGTCACCTTCTTGGACCACAAAAATTGACAAGAATCGTTCAAGACTCTATTTGTGGAGAGACTTTTGTGCTTTGCAGGACTGGACAAGAAGTAGACATACTTTATAGATACAATGTGTTCGTCGACGGAGATGCTGTCATCTTCGCTATGGTTCACTACCTCTGGCTTTCGGGACCACATCAACCAATTGAGTACCTTAGCATTTGCCTACCCATCCGACATTAAGTCTTTGAATTTGTTAAACGTTTATGTTAATGAAGTTTATATGTACTGATGAAACCACTAGATTAGTATGTATGGGTATTGCATAATCATTGAACAATTACTTTGGTTGAAATGTTAATTGAATCAGTTGGTCTTGATTGTAGTCCACATGTACACCTCTATGTAAGCACAGAGGATCCAAAACAGGCCTTCTTCTACAGGCGGATCATACCCTAAACTAGTAGTGACATGGCATTTCATCTTGGTAGGAGTGTGAGGGTTTTGAAGGACATTTTGGCACCTTGGCGGGAGGCAAAAGCGTAGACAAAAGACCTAGGCTGACCTCTTCACTCAGAGTGTGCAACACTTTGAACCCTGACTGCTCCATGGCTGTGTCTAGCTCCAACTCCTCCTAGTGGTCAGCACCATACTAGGGCACCGTTGCGAGAAGAACACTGTCTTCCAGTAGAGGAGGCTGCAATGGGAGGGGGCCACCCATCCCGTGCCGTGTCGAGAACCACCCCTACGCATACCAGCCACCACTTCTGTGTCGCTACGTCTTGAAGACGCCTCGGTGGATTTCATGGAGTGATGGAAACCTAGGACATCGGTACCACAGATGCTGCAGGGCAAATAATGTAACTCGATTTCTTTCTTGTTCATTCTATTTTCGCAATGCAAATGCTAAAATCTCGCTATACTTATGGTAATTTGGCTTTTTCATAGCCCGACTTAGATTGCAGGTTCTTTAAGTTGCACGTTCCCCCATATGGAAAATTTCTAAGAACTTTTATTTTGGATTTACGTAACAAGATTTTGGAGCTAAAGGTAGAGGCCAATGTTACAACAAATGAAGAACATTTGCAGGACGAGGAAGAGATTATGCCATAGATTGAAGAAATGGCCAGGGTTCCAACGAAGATGATGGAAGATTTCATACCTTTGAGAAAGAAATGTGCTTCCTGTTCTTCTTTCACCTATTTTGTACTTACCTTAGTTCTTGGCATGTTCATTGGCAAGTTGCTTAGTTGACCGCAGTAGATTCAAGTATCAATTTATGATGTATCAGACTAAAATATATCACTTTTGTACAACTATTGTTAAACTAAATGCAAGGTGATTATCTAGGTGTTCAACTTATTGAAATGTAAATGCGAGTACATCCAAGTATCAATTGATGTGTCGGACTAAAATATATCACTATTGTACAACTATTGTTGAACTAAATGCAAGGTAATTAACCAGTTGTTCAATTTATTAAACTGTAAATGATAGTAGATCCAAGTATCAATTGATGTGTTGGAGGCATCCTACTTCCCTGGACACTGGGCCCTAGTACAGGGGCAACCAATTTATTGAACTGTATATACACTCCTATGGTCCTACCACACCTTCCTCCCATCCATACCCCACTTTGCTCCCTTGCTCTGCTTCACCCTGCTAGCGCCGGACAAAAGGTAGCCTCTTGCGTGCTCATTGCTCCTTCACCTCCAACCTCGTCGGCACATAAATTTCAGTGCACCATCCCTGCTACTTTGCTCCATCCGGATCTAAGGTAACTACATTGGATCTGCCCCTTCACCGGATTCTATATTCCTTTGTATTGCTCTCTCGTGCTCTCTGCTCCTTCACCTCCAACCTAGCTAGAGTAATTTTGTTGGATCTACAGATGAAAATGCATCTTCTCATTCTAGAATTTGTGGCCTTGTATATCCGTGGAGTGTTGCTTGTGAACCTTATTGTCCCGAGTATTGGTTCACCGAATCAGTGCTTTGTGAACAAAGTCGATGAGCTAAATGAAAGTGTACCAATGGATGTGGACAGGGTTGTACTGGTCAAGGCTCAGGATGACATGGAGATTGACAATGATCCCATGGAGGTCGACAATGATCTGTAGGATATTATGGAGATTCATGACGATCCCATGGAGGTCAACTAGGATCTGCATGGATAATAATTAATTATGCAACCAATGATGTACATATGAAGGCCTTTTAACTTTTGCAGTGTTGGCCTAATTAGTATATGCATTTTTGCTTTCGGCATGCTTGTTAGCTTGGTAGTGTCCACCTACTTATTTGGTATGAATATATGGAACTCAAGTTGGATTCCTTTCAATCCGAGAGTACTGGCATTGTGCTTTCCTTATGTTTTCTAAGTGTGTGTTTTGGCCTTCGCCTCAATGTAAATATATGTGCCTTATTATTCACCTTTGAACTCAAGTTCGCTTCCTTTCAATCTGAGTACTAGAATTGTGCTTTTCTTAGTTTTCTAAGTGTGGGATTGTGTGCCTTAGTGTTCATCACCATATCATATGGAAGTATCCGGGTGGTAATAGGACCTAGCCACCAGTGATGATACTGTGCCTTCACCGCCGCTTAGTTGCAAAATTTCCAATCCCGTGTTTGAACCCTCCCGCACGGAACTGATGAAAGTTCAATTCCCGCATGCTGTAAAAGTTATGCAGAGAGCAAGCAGCCTGCTCCAACATCCCCCTAACCCCCCGCACCCCCACCACACCATCGCCCTCCCTCCCCCACATAGCTTTTCTTTTCCTCATTGCTGATCAGCACTGCTCAGCCCTTGCTCCACGCCAGTGCACATCACTGGATTGCCCGCACAGATCCACCGGCAAATGAGCTACTACTATCACCGGCATTGCCACTCATGCTCACCGCCGCCAGATCTAAAGGCAAGTGTAATAAGGCCTTACTTGCATCTCCGTCCCTTCTCCTTGAAACTCATCTCCTTACTAATGTTTATTGATGCAATTCCACAATAGGGCAGCCTCATCTCTTCAGCTAGTGGTGTCCTTCTAGATGAGGAAAGCAGTGGACAGCCTCTCAGACGATGTGCTTGCCAACATCTTCCGCGACCTCCCTACCCGGTCCTTGTGCTGCTGCAAGTGTGTTTGTCACTCCTAGAGGTGCATGTTCTCTGACTCCTATCAACATAAGAAGCTTTCATAGACTGTCATCGGCTTCTTCTATGGCAACTGGTGGAAGGGCAATCGCCACTTCACCAGCATCACTGGTGAACGGCCCTCCTTGTCCTTCTCGCCCTTTCCACTTAAAAAAGTCCTAGTCTCAAATTGTTGTAGCGGCCTCGTCCTTTGTTGGCATTTCGAAACGCAATCACCAAGTATGGAGTTTTAAGTCCATCCCTGGTAATGGCGCCAGAAATGCTTGTTGGCATTTCTAAACGTAATCACCAAGTTTGGAGTTTTAAGTCCATCACCGGCAACGGCTCCAGAAATGCTTGTTGTCATTTCTTAGCGTCATCACTAGGATTTGTGTTTCCTAGCAATGGCACCAGAAACGCCATGACGATATTTCTGAACACATGCAGAAATACTCCACAAGCGCATGGATATATCGTTCTAACATTTGACCCGGAAGTATTCGGGTATCGTTCATTTATATTTTCCCAAAGGAAGGCATGGTATAAAAGTCTCTAATAGGAACATAGTCAAGATAACATGACTGTATAGTATGCCAAAGTTCATAATAGGGGTAAGATAGGATAAATATTGGATAGTGTGACACACACACACTCAAGCCAATCTCAACGATAAAGATAAAAGAAAGAATAAAGAATAAAAGAATATCCTAAATAGGAGCAGACTTATCTTGTATAGCTATGCTAAGATGAGCAGATCATACAAATACATGAATATCTAAGGGTAGCGATCCTAAGTTAAGATAGCTTTGGTCACTATAAACTTACTTTGGGCACCGGAGCGCACCTGATCTGTCAGCGATACCGGCATACGGCTCACCATATCTGAATGTGAGGGATTACGAAGGACGGATAGGGCCATCACCACCTGCCGCCTACCCCTCAACCAGAGGATATGATGCAAACAAAGGTAGCCTCTAGCATAGACACCATGTCTTTGCTATTGACTACTACTCTAGGTTGGCTAGGAACATCCGTCTTTATCAAGAGTCCTCTACTAGAGCATCCACCATGGGACGGACGACGAACCCGCAAGCATATAGCGACGAAGACTAACTTCAAGTAGGACTCACTACCTCAATCTAGGTCTTGGTCTAAACATGTATATTGTATGAAAGATTAAGCATAAAGTTTTATATGCTAAATAAATAACTTAAGAAGTTTGCTCTAATTTCACAACATAACTATATTGATAAAATGAGAACAAGAACATAAGGGAGCTCTTCATATTATTCATACCAAGTTTGCCCCAAGAGGTTCAAGCTCTCCAATGAAGCATGCCTTGCTCCAAATAAAACTACTAAAAATAGTAAAAGATACAAGTGGAGGGAGAGAGAGCTCAAGTGTGGTGTGTGTTGTGAATGGAGCTCTCCCCATCTATTTATAGCTTAGGATGGTCGGTTTGGAGGCTAATAAAATAGGAAACCATCGTAGACCGCCTTTGCATGCCACCATGCAACCGTCATAGAGACCTAGGCCCAAGAGGCGGTGGTGGGGTGCGGGCGCACTAGGGCTGCCACCCCTCGCCGCCGTCTTTGCATAGTTGGTTCCTAAGGTGGGCTCGACCGTTGTTACGCTAGTGTTTGGCCCAGATGTGTAAGTTGTTTTGGCTTTTGCTTGTTGTGCTTTTGCAGAAAATGCTTTACGCTTTCTGGTTTGTGCACTTTGACCATACTTCCCATGTATTTCATGTATATGTCCTACAAAATGCTAAGTATCCAATACATGTGGAAATATATCAATAGTAAATGTATATGTGCTATAAGTTTGTTTATTTCTCCTATTTTGGATATTAATTGGTGATCAAATTTGATCGTTAAGGTCCATCAACAAATCCCCCAAGCTTAACCTTTTCTCGTCCCGAGCAAATAGCTAAGTACTGGGTTGTTGATCAGGAGTTGCTTCAATGCTGATTACAATTCAAAGAAACCATATCTATAACAAAGTATGCTTCCTTGATTTAAATAAATTTGCATTTTATCCACCCTTTTTACCTTGATCCCTGTGGGGCTTGTTGCTTTTCAAAGTCTTGGGTGGTTTTAAGATAGAACGGTTTCATAGAACTACTAGTCATTCATTCCTTGATCGACTTTCTTTCCAGAGGTTTTAAGTGTTTTGTAAAATAAAGGTAAGTTCCTCAAATGATTCACTTGGTCACTTAGAAGTGTATGATCCTCACAAAGGCTTTTTATGTTTGCCTTTCTTTTCATCCTACCAACTAAATGGCTTATGTGGATCTTTGGGTAGGCATAAAAGAAGGCATACTTGCATCACATAATATTGCTAAGTCAAAAACTAGACCTTAAGGAGATGCAAGTCATACACTTTGATCAAGACGTGCAAGTGTGTGGAATTTTTACAATCTTCCTAACTCTAAATATTTTTGTACTCCTTTGGATCATGACTCTCTCTTTTTGGAGAAATGCCTTTTATTTCAAAGTATGGGTTATCTTTATTTCTTTCTTTTCTTCATGCCTTTTACCATGGATTTTTTTTCTCTTGCTCTTTGGCATGCCCTTTTTTCTCTCATGCCCTTTTGGCATGGATTTTTTTTCATTTCATTTATCTCTCTCTTTTTTAGCATAGCCCATACATCCTTTTTAGGTACATGAATTTTTTGAGAGACTCATTATACATGAATGGAGTATCTTTATTTGGTGGATGGAAAAACATGTTTTTGCGTAACTCTTAGTGTAAGAGTCAACATTTTATTTGTGGGTGCACGTGAATCTTGATCATGGGTGCATGACTAGAATCTCAACAAGGGTCACAACAATTTAACAAAGCTCAATGTGAAAACAAGCAGCATATGACTAAGGGTTTGTATTTGCATTTGTGTCATATGGCCTTGGTAGGAAATGCTGACTATTAGGAATATCCACTTTTATGACGAATAGAATTCATCACTGAAGGAGCAAAATTCGTCATAATTTCAGTTTTATGATGAATTTATAACAAAAACTGGTTTGTCATAGAAATTGCATCACTCTTGCATATCTATGACGATTCTAGAAAATCATCATAGAATTGGATAGATCTATGGCAAAAAATGGATCGTCATAGAAGCGCTTTGGCATGCGTGGCGAGGGGGGGGGGGTGCAGCCACGCTGGCGGTTGCTTCCATTGGAGATGCTTTCCACGTGTACCTGCTATTGCCGGTTGCACTGGAGATGGTTCGGGTACGTGTCACCTTGTTATTGGACAACGTGGCCATCTCTAGTTCTTGCATGTTTTAGTTTCTTAATGGACCACATGTTGAGACCTTGTTGTTCCACATGTCTATTTTCTATTGGCACATATGTCATGTTGCGGTTGGGTCACGTGTCATTTCTTCATTGGACTATGTGTCATATTTTTATTGCTCCATGTGGCCATTTCGTATTCGACCATGTGTCACGGTGCTGTCCATCCATGTTTCGTTTTTTTATTCGGCCATGTGGCTTGATGGCTTCCTTTCATGTGTCGATTTGTATTAGCCCACGTGCTGTGCCGTGGCTATTTCACGTGTCATGCACTGGTTCGTCCATATGTCGCATTTTTATTTTATCACGTGGCCTATCCAGGTTCTACCACGTGCTCAACAATCAATTCATCATAAAAGTAATTCAAGATCGTCACTGCTACATAGATTGACTACATAATTATTCGATGATGTCTACATAATTATTCAAATGACAATTAAATACAACAAATTACTGTTTCCACATCAGCACAACCCGCTGATAGTTTCACCACATCAAACCAGCACACGAGTACACACATCAAACCACAAATGTTCACTATATCAAGCCAATAGAGTTAACGACTAAGAGTTACCAGAAGAAGAGCTAAAGCTCATAATATCCTCACGTAGCTTACTGTACTCCTCCTGTTGTTGTATCTTGAACTCCTCAAACTCCCTTTCAGTCTTTTCTGTCTTCCTCTTTAGTTCATCCACTTGTTTGATGACATTAGTGGAACTTTCCTATTCAGCAATAAGCTGTTCCCGAAGCATTCTCTCCGCCGATGTCTCTGTTTTGGCGGAGCTTGTCGGGATACCAGCATTCTTCAAAAAAGGGTGTTGCCGCTGACTAAGGAGTGGACCTAGCCATGGGAGAGGCAAAGGACCATGGGAATAACATCAGCACTTGTCATTGGTTCATGCCCAGCAGTAACAGGTTATGCTTGCATAGTTTGCATAGTTTCCTATGAAATTCAAGCAGTAAACATTAGGTTATAGATAGTGGAAGAGAACTTTAATTGAAAACCCAAGAGATTAGTTCATAACAAGTAATGCAGGTTTCATATTGATATGGATTACAAGGCTATTTAGATCTTGGCCACACATAGCTACGCTGTGGCGAGTTGTGGCGGTGGCGGGGTTTTCATCCGCCACACTCTTGTGGCTCATTCTCTACTGAGCAAAGCTATGGCAGCCTCATTTAAGTCAGCAACCAAACAACTGCTCTGGTTCCTATGGCGAGCCATAGTTTCTGGAGTGGCGGTCGGTGGCCCTCAACCAAACACCCTCCACATAAGCACAACACACAGGTACTGATATGGATTACATATTGCAAAATTCAAGCAGTAAACAATAGGTTACAGATATGAATTACATAAGCACAATGCACAGGTATTGCAACTTCAAAATTAAATGATGATGCCAAATTTAGGACCCATTTGGTTCATAGGATTTCCAAAGAAAAAATATAGGAATCAATAATCCTATGGAATCAGCACCGTAGAGGCCTTGGGTTCACAGAAAAAATGGGGGAAGGAAAACCATAGGAAAGTTTCCTTTCCTTCAACTTTCATAGGAAAAATGAAAGAAAAAAACATCCAGCAAAACCTCATTGTAGTGGTTTCCTATGTTTTTCCTATACAAAACTGAACACCCCTTCTAACAAAATTCCTCTATTTTTCATTCCTCTGTTTGTCACATGCATTCCAATCATATTCCTATATTTTTCCTATTCCTATGTTTTTCTGAACCTGCGTTCCAAAGGGGGCCTTAGGCTCCTGCCACTATTGCTTCTATTAACGGTGCACATGAGTTTCTGTTTATACAAAGGCTAGAGTAACAATAAAACACAACCATCACTTACAAATGATTGCAGTTGTACAGCATAGCAGCATAGGAGTGAGATCCTGTAGCCTGGTGGCACCTCACTTTTACATGGTTTTGCTTGTTCTTCTCAGATCCATGAGTCAACTCTCTAGGTCATGTTGACTTCACTCTCTTGGACTGCCTTCCTCTATGACTGATATCAGTGCTGCCTTTTGTCCTGCTGACGGAGCCTTCTCTACGGCTTCTTCGAACCGAATGCTAAAATTGGAGAAACAAATTTAAACAGGAAGGATGTACAAATTACATTGCTATCCAGATAGCAAAGCATTGCATTGCTATTTGCATCCCCACCCTCCCACCCCCTGGCCCCTCCCGCCTGAACTCAATACATGGTATAACAAGCACCTCAACTGCAAGGGCCACTCGCTCATCTTGTAAATCTGAATATGTTTCATCTGTATCACCAAATCCCTCAACAACCACCCCTGGTTCTTCCATCTTCATATGATTCTTTGTGACTTGTGCCTCTAGCTCTTGTTCAAAAGCAGTTAGTGTTTGTTCATCTAGATTACAAAGGTATTTGTTAACTAAACCTTCTAGCGAATGTTAACATAACAGAGAGCAAGACTATGCAAATAAGCGCCTAACTAGTAACTATAGCTTATACGGAAGTCATTAATCGAATAAAGCACATGTTAGCTACACTCAACTATAGGAAATATGCAACCCCATCGCTATCTACATATCCTAGGTTAAACCACTACAATATAGCACACATCATAAATGGAATTTGAGTACCTCTTCCTCCGCATACCCTGGCTACGGTTCGTCGTTGGCACAACCGTCTTGTCATCGTGGTTGTGGAACTGGTGCGGCCAGCATTGATGAAGGGTACCAGATCCAACTCTGGCTAGGGTTTGGATCCAGCTGGTCGTGATAGGTGCTGAAGTAGGGGATCTGGATCGAGCCTATACCGTCATCGAGGTGGTCCTTCTGTCATCAGCTGACCTACTATTGACAAATCGAAGGGGATCTGGCTCTGGGTAGGGTTCGGAAAGCTATGAGAGAGGGTGCGGTTGGAGAGTGGAGATTGATGAGTTGAGCTGCTGTGCCGATGGTGCCTAGGGTCCAAAGAGGGGTGGCAGAGGGGGTGGCTGGAGAGTGAAGAGGAAGGCCATGGGGCTAGGATTTGGAGTAGGAGGAGAGACGGTGGCAGTTGGAGGATGGAGATGGAGGCAGAGATGGTGACTCCTTGTGCTTTTATGTGGCCATCACAAATGCCCTTGTCTAAAATTGATGGCATGGTAAACCTAATTTTTGAGCAAAGGGCAAATGAGAAACATCTAATTTTTGGTGCGTGTTGGTGGGACTGCTCGGCGCGGTGCGAAATTTTCACCGAAAATCAAATTTTCACGTGGGCAAATCTCCCCGTCTGTTCGAGGCCCACCAACACTACAAAATGGAATCCCGAGAAATGGATAAAAGAAACTCAAAAACTTATGGCTACATTGGAATGGAGGAGAAACAAGAATTTTAAGGATCCAAATCCTATAGGAAAAAAATCATATGAAGTCCTTCAGACCGGTAGCTCCGGCGGGAACCACATCTCCACCGCATGTAAGTCCGCGTCTGAACGGAGGTTGTCGGTGGTCAGGGCTGACGCAGCCCCATGGCAAACGCCTTGCATCATTACCTCCTAGATCTGCGCCGACAAAGCATAGATGTGCTCAAGGAAGTTTGGCCCCATCGGCAGCACGGACGCGATGTTCAGCTGCTCCATGACGGCTAAAAGAGCAAGAACGAAGAAAACCCTACCAATTAATAAGATGCATTGCACATAAAACAAGAAGATATGGTAATGACAATGCCTTACCAGTGAGCTATGCCTACGCTTAACCCGCTGCGGCTTCAGCTATGGTCGTCTCCCTATCGGCTGCAGTGAGTGCCATCTCCACACAGCAGAGAGGCATGGCCACAGCTGCTCTGCCTCCCGGTTCTCTATGCGGAGAGCCTACCTGGTTAGTCTAGGTCCCACAACATCATCTCCTCCCTTGGACGCTTCTCCCTCGCCATGGTTCAAGCTTGAAAAACAAGGTGCTCAGGAGGAGGCGTCGAGCAGGAAAGGTGAGTTCATAAGGTTACGAGGCAACTATACTGACTCCCCTATTTTTCCTCTGTTTTTATAGCAAGGGACGCACGCCCGATGGAGTTTTAGCAGATGCCAGGCTATAGTGGGAGGTAAGGCGAGGGCACAACACCACATCTCCATGATCTCTGAGGAGCATGCCTTCCAAGAAATACGCATCGAGAAACAAGCCACCGAAATCGAGAGCAACCAGATAGCTATTCATATTTTACTACACTTGCAAGAAAGTCTAGATGCGACACAAATGATCTCATCGGACACTATATAGTACAAAGCTGTGAGTAAAACTATTGCCATTGGAGAGCACTCGGTCACAACATTTGTATCAGTAGTAGTAGTCATGAGTGGCTTTGATCTGTGTTGAACCCAACTCATCTTATTTTCGTATATTTGATAAGATTTGTTGAACTTGCAAGAACCATGCATCAAAGATAATTTTATTCAGAATTCATTTTTTTAATTTGATGCGTGCCTCTGCAAACCAAGAGAAATTGAAGCAAGTCCTCAGTCTGCCCCTCGACTATCGTGACTGCTTGGATTAGACCACACTGTCTATATTTCATAGGATCGCACAAGGTCCGACCGTCTGAAATCTTGACTACCCGGATAGTGTAATTGATGAACGACGTGCTCCTACATTCCCGCATAGCCATGTGCGCGTGGGTGACATCAGTAGCAGCCTGTTATAGCAGGGGACGTTGCCTCTAGGCTTGTTGCATTGACATGACGGGGCGAAGCCCTGCCGCCCACCGACGCAAATGTCTTGGTCGTGGGTGGTCGATGGTGGACGTGGAGTTGATCCGGCATGACAACCTCGACCCTTGATCTGTGGGACATATCAGTAGTATTAGTAGTCATGGATGCCCTTGCAAATATGTGAACTCTTATTTGCATGCTGGTGTTAACTTTTGTTGAACTTTGTATTAGGTGGGTTAAACACTGTTGATCATGGCGTAGCTCAGGTCCTTTGGTCATTTTGTAGCTGGTTTCTAGCCCCTGTTGGTTGCTTTTCACTACAGATTTCTTTCTAGTTGTCTTTGATCTGATCTATAATATGCTAAACATTCATGTGTGCCCTTGATCACTGTTGAAGCCAACTCATGTCTTCGATATATTTTGTTGACCTTGAAAGAACCATGCAGCAAGGAGTTCATCTGAACAAGTCTTGCCTTGATCCAATGCAGAACGCAAGAGCCATAGCTATTGACTTTTACTACAAATGCAAGAAAGTTCGTCCGCTGAGTATTTGATCTCATAGGACAGAATAAAGTGTCGTACGAAGTAGCAATTAGTTCACCCCTCAACTATCGTGGCTGCTTGGATTGGAGTGAAATAAGTACAAAAATACCTATCATAACCGCACCAGGCATTCAGGTGTCATGCGTGTCATGGTGGTTAAAAGCTCTGTCTCCGAATTCACTTCTTGTGTTCAGCTTTCCTGCTGCATTCGCTTCACTCTCGTCAGCCATGCAAAGTATATATGAAAGGAGCGTCCCCCTTCCCTGATCCGATAGCATTTGCATCAATCGCCTACCTTCTGGCTCTCCTCTCACTGTTTGCATTTTCCCAACCGCGTTTGATGCTGGTTTGAGGATCTAAATAAAGGTAATGTGCTTCACATCCAACCGTACTATTTGCATGAACTTATTATTGGGTTCCATGCTGGTTTGAGGATCTCAATTGACATTTATTCTAACTGAAATCATGCTTACATATGGCAACTAGTTACCATACCGTGGATGTTTACTCTACAACAAACGATCACAACTTTTCCCCCGACCACATCCATCTATGATATTAGACGAAATGACGTTTACCTATTTCTTGTAAACCATATGTTCGCCTGATAGTTTGAGCAGCGTAAATTTGAATGAGCCGGACATGTAACTCTTATGCTCAGCTATGAGTAAAACTTTTTCCTGATCGGCTGTGCTAGAAATAGGAGCTGCACTGTGTGTGGTTGCATGCATGAAGTAGTAAGGTAGGAGTAGTTGGATTCCTAAAGCATCTGCTTCAAACACAGCCGAGGGAATGCAGATGATCAGAACCTATGAAGCCATGTAGCCATCTCAGCTACTATGAGCATGCGACTCCTTGGATTGGACTGCACCGTATTTCACCGGATGACAGAAGGTCCGACCATCTAAAATATTCACTACTCGGATACTAGTAATGCTGAACATGGTGCACTCGCATCAGAAGCCTATTCCAGCCCTGGTGCCCCTATGTGTACAAAGCCTGGCCTCACTCCCATTGTTTTTTATGGTCACCTCACTCCCATTGCTTCACGGCCCCTTGCATTGCGCGAAAGCCTTCACCTCACACTGCCTCGCAAAGTCCCCACCTCTGCCTCTCCATCGGTTCTGATGAAGGCCGTCCCCATGGAGCGCTCTAGGTCCTCCTCGAGGAACTATTAGCGGGCTCCAGTCCATGCTTCCTCCAATGCACTGGAGCACCCCACTTCGATGCCTGCTCGTTCCCTTCTTGACTGCTGATACCCATTGTGGTCCCGCACACTATCTCCTAGGCTGCCCACGATGACACCGTTGACACCTCTAGGACTGTTGGTCCCCTCACCACCGCCGCTCCCCATGTGGTCCACCTCGCCATCGTCGTAAGCCCCTTCATGGTACCACACGCCATCTCCTAGGCTAGCATTGGTCTCCCCATTGCCCACAACGATGACGTTGACACCACCAGCACTGGTGGTTCGCTCGCCACAGCCGCTCCTAGTGCGGTCCACCTCGCCATCATTGGTGGCCCCATCGTGGTTGAGCTCACCGTTGTTAGATCCCACGTTTCAAAAACTAACTGTAACGTGTAGGGATGACATGAACTTTTCTGTTGTCTATGTTATATGCGACGATGTCATTTTCCACCCCAACCCAACAAAGAGAAGCAAATTCCATTCTGGGTGAACCATTGAATAGTAGTACTCATTAACATTGTAGTACGAGTAAGAACTAAATTCAATGTTAGTTTGTGCAAACACCTTCAGAATGCTGACAATATGCTTGAATGTCCATTTATTAGTACCATAGTCTTCAAGGATCCAGATTGAAAGTTTGGACATATTGTGACCATGAATAGTACATACACACAAGTGACCCTGAACTTGATGGATGGAGGGTGAAGAACCACACGAGCAAGGAATTTTTCTCCATGTCTGTCCCTCCATATCCACAGCAAGTATCTGAGGGTAAACCCCCATGTACCCCATAATGTGCAGACAACCATTAAGATACATAGTTTCTGATGATCTCATTTCTTCTGATCTCTCAATTATCACACAAGTATTTGGTCCCCATTTAGATTCCTTATAGATCTATGCTGAAGTTTTAGATGAGTAGATGTCCACACCATTGCACTCATCATCCTACTCCTTTTCTATATATTCAATCACATGGAAGTGCGAGGAGGCTATTGGATAGAACCCTAATCGAGCCTCACCAACAGAATGGATGGTAGGTGGTAGTTCCTTGAAGTCCTTGGTTGTCGGATTCTAGATGACATAGCAGTATGATCCATCAGCCCCTCGGCTCTAGCATAGGATGAGGCCATTGTAGATATCTGAGACAACTACATTGGCCAAGGTGAAGGGCAAGAACGACAAGGAGGGGTATTCACCGGTGACTCTGGTGTTGCATCAATGGCCTTGGTTGATGTCGAAGAAGAACCCGGCCAGAGTCCGAGGCAGCACCTTATGGTTGTTGTAGTCTAAGATGAGGTTGTTCTAGGAGCAACAGACACATTTATAGCCAAACAAGGAGCGGGCAGGGAGGCGGTGGAGGATCTCAACAATGGCATCGTCCATGAGGCTGGTCAGTGGGTTCCTCTTGTTAGGGGCCTCCTCCATTTTGTCTATGTGCGGTAGGATGAGAGCTTGGTCAGTAATGAGATCACTAAAGAGGAAAATAATCCAACAAAGATGCATCAGTGAAGTCCACAACTCATACCAAAGTGCAACTTTAACAACCATTTACAATTTTTATGGTATGACCTCAGACAAATTTAGAGTAGCACCACATAGATATATATAACTCAAACTAGAGTAGCAATTAATGGAGCTATAACCATTACAATTCCAGCTAAATGAAGTCTATCCATCACACTTATAATGAGTACTCGAGCTCAAGCTTCTTCCATAGGAGACAGACAAAGATTAAGAGGACGACAATTACAACAGTTTTGAAGGCAGAAGCAATGAGGCTGTTTGTTTGCCTAGACTGATAGGTATAATCAAGCATGCACTTGACAACTAACAGGCCTAGAGTTGCACATAGGTATTTACAGTAACAAAACTAAACATGTGCATATACAATCAAACGACATTGATCCATTTAAACATGTCATGATAGAGAGATACATCATGGAACTTTATTTACTCCTCTGCTAATGACTCCAACTTCGAGAACAAGGGAACATAGGGAAGATAGTAAGGTCTGCCATTGATTTGTGGCAGGATGCCATGTTTTAAAAACAAACCACAATGTGTAGGGATGACATGAACTTTTCTACTGTCCATGTTACATGCGACGATGTCATTTTTGTCCGCAACCCCAACAAAGAAAAGAAAATTCCATTCTCGATGAACTGTTGTGTAGTACTGATCAACATCCAAGTAACCAAATTCAATGTTAGTCTCCAAAAGAACGTCCAGAGTGCTGATAGTATGCTTCAATGTCCATTTATTAGTACCGTAGTCTTCAAGGATCCAGATGTTAAGCTTGGGTATATCGTAACCACGAACAACACACAAGTGACCCTGAGCTTGATGGATGGAACCTTTAGAACCACGCGGGCAAGGAATTTTCCTCCATGTCTCTCCCTCCATATCCACAACAAGTATCTGACAGCCCCACGAGTACCCCATAATGTGCAGAAAACCATTAAGATACACAGTTTCTGATGACCTCCTATCTAATCTCTCAATTGTCACACAAGCATTCCTGCCCCATTTAGATTTCTTACAGATCCATGTTGTAGTTTTAGATGAGTAGATGTGCACACCCCTACACCAATCAAACTACTCCACTTCTATATATTCAATCACGTGGAAGTGCGAGGAGGCTTTTGTAACAGAACCGACCAAATCATAAGAACGTAAGTACAAAAACAATCACCGAAGCGATCAAATTCCTGTACTTAAGCTCCCATAATCCCGGTAGTCCGGAAATCACGAAGGATTTCAACCAACTCTCGACATACAAACCAAGATCGTAATGATTCAACACAACACATCATCTGTTACAACATTTCACAAGTAGCATTCAGATTACATCCATCATAGTTCAAATAAAATATTACAAACCAAGTTTGAGTGTGCGGAAGCAACATAGTTTAGTACAAAACATCATAGTTTTCAAATACATTGCCAAGTCTGAGTCATGTCCCGCAAAAGCATTATCAGGTACGAGAACTAGTAGAGACCGCGCCCAACGGTCTAGTCTTCATCCCCAGCTGGGAGAAGGTAGTACTTACAGCAACCAAAGAAGAACTGGTCATCTCGCAATGTGTGGAGATAAACCCCGAGTACGAGAAGGTACTCAAATTAGACTTACCCGTCAAAACCGTAAATAAAAAGACACCAAGGATCATGCAAGGCTTTTCGTGTGGGCTAGCTTGACACAATTGCATAAAAGACTTATGATTATAGTAACCAATTTAAACTTATTATCAAGCTTATCATTATTTACCCGTCCACTAGATTAGCACCTTTGTACTAGAGCACTCACTTATTAGGAGCAAACAATATTAACCATAGCAGGTATAATAAGGCTTTGTCATCATCATATCATCATTTCCGAACCATTAAGTTATTAAGTGTATCTACATTGGAGATAAGCCCGTCAAGTTCTCACTAACCGGGAGAGACGGCGATTCAATCGAATTACAACTCAGGAGAGGGGTATTCCTAACTCTCACCCCGGCATACTTAGCAAGGGTAGCCGTGGGTCACCTTTGGAACAACTCAGAACCAAATTTGCGGGTTCGATCAACCAAAGACTCTCGTGGATTACCCTTCCGCCAGACGATCGTGGACTTTTAAATCACCCGCCTTGGACTCACTCCTACGGCTCCCTTCGAGGCGCACTTTATACTTATCGACTCCGGCCCGAGGTGAGCTACTCGGCTTCGTGGTCGGTCTCCGCACCCGCCAACTAAGAGAGAGGCATGCGTTCAACATGAACAGAAAGGCTCCAAGATTCAGTCCTTAATCGACACAGCACGGAGTCATCGCAAACCCGGCAAGCCTCCGCCTTGGTCTTCATTTCAAATTAAGATCGGTTCTTTTCCACGATAGCAAATATAGCCAACCGTGCCATATGTATCTTCCTATATCTCGTAGGTGACAGAAATCACCGACTTCTATCGTGTTAAAGCGTGGCTAAGCACTACACGAGCCCGAGCTACATAGGATTCTGTGGTAACAATATCCGGACAAGGAATTGGATAACCAATGCAAAGAAGTGTTTGCATCCAACACCTAAACTTAATGCAACAATATATGTAATAATAATATCAGAATCGCATTTCGAAATTAGGAGGCTTAATATGCTCCGGGCTTGCCTTTCACAAAGTTGCAAGGACGGTGGTCCGGGCACTCAACGGCAACCTTGTCCGCACTTCTCCCAGAAGGTCGCTCCTCTTGAATCTGGCGTCACTGGTCGCTGCCGCCGCTTTCGGTTCCTCGAATTCCAGCAGGGTTACTCCTTCCGGTACACCTATTGCATGCCGATGCAAAAGATAAATATCATGGATGCATAAGGAATGACATGATGCTCATGATGAATGAATCACAAAGAGTGTTTACGAAAGCATCATCGGACACTCGTTCGAAGTAATTAGCTCTATTCAAATCACTTTAAGCATGTATCCACTTAACTTAAATAACAAGATCAACTTACCTAACTTGCATAACCTAAGATAAAGATGCTCATCTTCAGTTAAAGGCCTAACACCTAGGAACATTACCACAAACTTAGAAATAGTAAAGGCATACATAATTCAACATTTAAAGTTTCATATGCACACAAATAGTCCCTTAATTCAATCACAACTAGAGTTTTACAAATCCAAATGACTTGCAAGAGGACATTCTGGAAAGCTTATGAAATTCTCTACAATTCATTTGTAAACATCAAAGCATGATTCTTAAGTTAACCAAATCAAATTCCAGTAGACCTAGAATCTGTCCCGCAATGACATGGTTGCTAACTTAATTATTTAATGATGATGCAAAAGCATAATTTGATCAATCCAAGTTTACCAACTTGTTTTTCATACCTAAGAAACATCAGAAAGTATAGTGTCAACTTCTAAATAATTTATTTAATATCCTTTTCCAATTTATTTAGTTAATTAGGTGATTTAAGCAATATACAGTAAAACTATTCATAAAAATCTACAACAATTACAGTAGCTATCTCATGCTGCACATACACTACAATAAAAATTTCAAAGCCATTGGGCAAGTAGAATTTGCTGTATCTAAAATAACGGGTGGCATGTCTAATTTTAGCATAATTAGGAAACCTTATTAAAAAGTGTCAAGCAACAGATTTCCCATTTTTCCTAGCATCCTTATAGTATAAGAATAGCACTCACCAAATTTTACCTTTACTGGATCTATAGAAAAATTATGAAAATTTACACAAGATCGATCCATTAATAAAAGGAATTTCTATAACTTAAAAACTACACATGCACTAGCTATGAAATTTTAACCAGAGCTTCTAATAAGAAATAATAGACTACCCACAAAATTTCATAATTTTTGGACCACAGAAACTCAAGATAAAATTCAAACAAGTTTGCATGCATCTAAAAACACATTTCAAAGTCCTATTTAATTCATCAAAAATTTCTAAAACAAGTGCTCATATAATATTTTTGTTAAATACTAGACATGACCAGGAGCTTAACAAAATTGGAACCATAGCATTTGGACCTACCAAACTTGAGTTACATATTTTTGAAATTGTGCACCAAACTGTGAAAAACAGTTAAACAAAACAAAAATGAAAACCTAACCGCTACTGGGCCAGCCCGTAGAAACGATGGCCCATGAACAACGTGGGCGTGGCCCAAGACGCGCATGCTGCCCACACTGGCTCCCGCCTCACCCTCGGCGGATACAATGGGTCCCGCGTGATGTGAGACAGGCGGAGGAGGAGAGGAGACGGCGCGGCTCATCGCGGTGACTTCTCCGGTGAAAGCAACAAGGCCAGCAGTCAGCTTCGCCACACCCCCCGGGGACCTAGGGGAACCATCGATTGCAGCTAAGGACGCAGCTAGAGGGGGTGGCGATGGCCACGGCGGCGCTCGGCCATGGCACGGCCGGCTCCAACGACGCTACGGCATCGCAGCCCTAACGGGTGGCTCGAGGAGCTTTGGTGGTGTTCCTAGGACCTAGCGTGAGCCAGAGGAGGGGATGGGAATGGCGCGAGGAGAGCTGGCCACGCGGAGTGCTAACTCCGGCGAGGTCCGACAAGGCGGTGGTGGGGAAAAACCGGCGATTTGGCCCTTACCGATGTACGATTGACTCGCTAGCACGGTGGAAAAGGGAGAGGGGATCACGGCGGGGCTCTGGGTGAGCTGGGCAACGCGTTTTTGCCAAGACACGGGAGCTAGGAGAGAATGAAGTTCCGGCGGCAATGGCGGGCGGCTCGGTGCTGCGCTGTGGGAGGCGAAGAATGCAAACAGGGCGCAGTCTGCGGCCGTCGCAAAGCGCGGGGTGGTTTAAGATGCGGCTGGTCGTGCCGGGGCGCCACACGCGTGGCCCCTACGTGTTTCAAAGCGATCGGCGACGGGTGGCGCCACGTGTCGAAGGTTTTCTGAAATGGTCGGCCATGTTCACTGAATGTTTTGTGAAAACGCGATTCAGAGCTCCACGACGGTGACTGACAGCACGTATTCGACGATCATTAACTCCTAATCCGTGGCGATCTAGACTATGCCATAGTTAACAAAGTTGCTCATCTATACGTGAAATACAACTCTTTCCACTAGAGCTCAAGCTGGTTTGGCTTTGTTAGGGAGATACAAGGTGACAAAGTTAGGTACATGAAACTGCAACACACAGAAGGACTTAGAAAATTTTTTAAGTCTAAATCAGCATGTACTTCTGACTTGTGGGCCATGTTTGACCATGTTCCACACATTTTCATGGGTTGGTCATAAAACAACTTTTGTTCCTTAATAAATTAGCTACAACTTTGGTAAAGAGTGCACAGCCATGCAAGGTCTCTAAGTTGGTCTTTTGAATCAGTCAAACAGTGAGACTCCTAGGGTCAATTCTAGTCAAACCTTCACTTGAGGGCATTTTGGTCATTTTGATCTATATGAACAATGTCCCAACAAGTAACCTAAGTGTAGTTAAGGCGTAATAGACCATGATCAACCACTTTACCAATTTGTTATACCACTTCTAATGATCATATGTGATACAGAAATTAAAACAAGCAATTCATACATATGTTTCAATACAATGTTTCACATGTTGCATGACCTTGTTGTTATCCTATACTTGTCACATTACTACCATGTTGCCATGCTTCAAGATATGAGAAATTTATGTTGCATTCATACGTTGCACTACTACCATTCACAAGCAATCCAGTACGAAACAAACAGAATATGCGAATGTTTCATATGTATGTTTCAGGGACCATGGCATGATGAGATAGAGGATGCACATGTTTATGAAATGAAATGCAATTTGTAGAAGCCAAACACCTAGGGTGTTACAACCCTCCCCCCTTAGAAAAATCTCATCCCGAGATTTGGAAAGCGTACCATTTTGTATAGAAAGTTGGATGATTTTCCTTTAAATAATCTTCCCGCTCCCATGTTGCATCCCGTTCACTATGATTACTCCAAACTACCTTGTATAATTTAACCACTCGTGTACGAGTCACTCTTTCTTGAGTATCCAGAACTTGCACGGGCTTTTCCTCATAAGAAAGATCAGATTTCAAGTTGACTTTCCTTGTTGCTATTCTTTCCTCGGGAATACGAAGACACTTCTTCAGCTAGGACACATGGAATACCGGGAATATAGCTCCCATCTCACGGGGTAGATCGAGTTTATAGGCTACTCTTCCACTTTTCTCGATAATGCGGTAGGGTCCAACATATCGAGGCTCAAGCTTCCTTTTAATTCCAAAACGCTTGACTCCTTTCATAGGGGATACCTTTAAATAAACATGATCACCTACTTCAAACTCAATAGGTTTTCTTCTCTTGTCAGCATAGCTCTTTTGTCTAGCCTGTGCGGCAGTCATATTCTTCTGTATAGTTCGGACTTGCTCTTCGGCTTCTTTTACAAAGTCAATACCATAGAATCTTCTTTCCCCGGGTTCTGTAACACCCTAGGTGTTTGGCTTCCACATTTGCACTTGCATTTCATAAACATGAGCATCATTCATCCATTCATGAGCTTGTGTTGCCTGAAACATGTTTTTGAAACATTGCAACGTATCGTTATATTTCATGTGTATTGTTTATTTTATGAAATGTAAAGTGTGCAACATTTAAGTGCAACATGTGCCACTCACTTAATGAAACAAGGTAGTAGTACTATGCAACACGATCATGAAACATGTGAAACATGACTATGAAACAATTGTAACAATTCATGTGTTTTTCATTGTTTCAATACATGTGATGCTTGATTTGGTGTGACCAATGTGTGGTGTGGCTAATAATCCTCCTAAGTAACTTAGTTACACTTAGAATGTCATTAGGAACAAGGTTCATGTTGATCATTTTGCCTAATTAGGTTTCCAAGTCATGGTTGACCAATTTGGACCCCTAGAGCTCCTGTGTTTGACTGTTTAAAAAGTGTAGCTTAGGATGTTTGCATGTCTGAGCAACCTAAAGAAAAGTTGTAGAGAATTATATGTGGAACAAAGTTCCTTTATGGCCATCTCATGAAAATGTGCACAACATGTTCAAAAAGGTCCCACAAGTCAGAATTAGGGCTGTATTCAAAACTCTGAAAAATTTCTAAGTCATAGTTGCAGTTACTATTTGTTGGAGCCGACTTTGGCTTGATGTAACTCTTGATACTTTGCGATTTAGCTGAAGGTTTCTATATAACAATTGTAGACCTATCGTAGCTCTGAAACTTTGATTTAGGGATGTTTTACAAACTCGCCACTGATTTTGAGTTTGAACGCGATGAAAACTCGCTGTCACTCGGTTCATTGGGTTACTGAATCAAAAATTTCAGCCGCGTTGCAAGGTTGACCGGCGTTAGGCCGTCGTTGTCGCCGATGGCCGCCACGCCTTTGCTCGCCCCGACCATGCCACGCTGCTGGTGACTTGAAGTGGAGCGCGCTGCTGCCCTCCGCACGCTTCGCTCGCCATTCCATTTCTCCTCCTTCGCCTCCCGCAGCAATGACCGAGCTCAGCGCGCCAATGCCGCCGCCGCGCGAGCTCCGCCTCCGCCTAGCTTCCTCGCCTCACCACCTTTGTCCGATTGATCATGGCCATGGCTCTGCCACCATCACCTCTACGATCTCCACCTCTTCACGCTCGTGTTGCCCCGTTTGGTGAGCCACATTTTGCGATGCGCTCGAGCGGGAGGCCGGCTAGAATGCCACCGCTCGCACGGCCATCGTGGCCCCATCTCCTGTTCCCTCTCTCGCCGAGCTCTCTACCATCCTAGTACCCTCCTAGCTTGCCGGTGCTCGGGTAGGAGTAACGTTAGACGCTACTGTGTGTGCATGCCGAACGGGCCGGTCGCTCTCGCCACGGCCGCCATGGCCGCATACACGAGCTCACCGTCACGCCATGCCTGCCTGCTCCGTCTCCGCTCTAGCTAGCGCATGCATGAGCTTCCCCGTTAGCTATAGTTTCTACCCTCTAGATGTAGTTCGGTGATTCGCAGATTCACGCCGGGCCGCTGACCTCGCGGCGGCCCGCAGAGCGTCGCCACCGGCCGGCCGACATGGCGAGGCACTCAGACTGCACTCGGAACCATAGTTCGCCTAGGAAGCTTTGCCGTGGTCTTGGAGCTCGTATCGAGCTCGAAGCGGGACAATGGCGGACCGCCATCGCCGGAGCGCCGCCGCATACCTTGCGCACCGGCCACGCTTCGCCACGGCAAGGCTAGGGTTAGGAATAGGTCAGTTCTTGGTACCAAAAAAGCGGGTTGCTTAGGGAGCACGTTGGTACACTCTGATTTCGCTAGAGGAGCCGGCCGGTGTGAGCCTCGCCAGTGCCACGCGCCGTCGCGTCGCCTCCTCTCTGCTTTGTCTCATTGACCGGTGGGTCCGGCTGACAGCCGGGTCCCACTCACAATGACTGCTTGTTTCTAAGGATAGCTCAAAAATGCAGTTTTGAATGCTGATTTGATATTTTTGTATCTCCTGTTTTGTAGATCCAAATTGGATGGTTCCAATTTTCTTAGACTCACAGTTAGGTCTAGGATTTAAGAAAAATATGTCTTGAGCACATTATGTAGAAATTTTGGATGAATTAAATAGGAACTTGAAAAGTGTTTTTGAATGCATGCAAACTTGTTTAAATCATATCGTGAGTTTCTGTGATCCAAAAATTATGAAATTTTGTGGGTAAGCTAGTCTTGTATAGTAGAAGCTCTGGTTAAAATTTGAGAGTCATTGCATGTGTAGTTTTCGAGTTATAGATTTTCCTTTTATCACTGGTAGATACTTGGGTGAATTTTTGTAAATTATCTATGAATCCAATGACCATGAAATTTGTTGGAGAGTGTCCTAGTACCTTAAGGATGCAAGGAAAAATATGAAATCTGTTGCTTGACACTTTTCACTAAGGTTTCCTAATTATGCCATTTTAAGCCATTCTGCCTTACCATTTTTGTGTAGGTTGTTATACTTACTCAAATGGTGTGAAATTTTTATGGTAGTCTACTTAGAGTATGTAGTGTCTACTGTAATTTTTGTAGAATTAATGGGGTAGTTTTCATATATGTTTACTATTTCCCCTAATTAATTAAATAAATTAAGAAAGGTATTAAAAGAAATGTTTTGGTGATGGACACCCTACTTTATGGTGTTCTTGTGATGTGTGTGATATGTCAGTAAAGTTGGTTTTGTCCAATTAAGCGTTTATATCATAAGTTAACAATTATTTGTTTGCATCATGTCCCTCTGGACAGATCTGGGGACTTTGGAAAGTTCCCCATGATAATGTGGTTTTCTGTGCTTGCGATGAATACAAGAGTTATAGATAACTTATGTATCTAGCTCCTGTCAAAATTTGAGGGCATTTGTCCCTGTAGTTTAGAAACTACAGCTATTTAAAGTTAGGTTCCAGTTTTGCTTACTCTCTGCCTTGTGAGGACAGGGTTCTGTTGATTTATAAATTCAACTTGGTAAAGTGTCGAATCATGCTTTGAGGTCTAAAAATGAATTGTAGACAATTTCATAAGCTTTCCAAATTGTCTTGTTTCATGTCATTTGGAATAATAAATCTCTAGTTATGGCTAGTTTACTGCACTGCTACATAGTATTCATTTTGCTGAAATACAAATGCTTGAGTGTATGTTGTTGCAAGGTTCTCGTTGATTATTTAGGGGTTAGCCTAACTTGAGAATATGCTTAGGTGCAGGTGCTAGGTCATTAACTAAGGATGAGCAATTATACATTAGGTTGTATAAACTTGGTAAGTAAAGTGATTTGAATAGGGCTTAAGTTGGAATATGCAAACTACAGCGAACATGTGCATTCCCCGAGCATCCCCTCGACATTCGCTTCATGTGCATCCATGATATTTATCTTATGATTCATGCAATAGGTGTGCGGAGGGAGTGACGTTGCTAGAGTTCGAGGGAGCCAACCAGAGGAGGAACCCGAGGTGCGAGGAAGTCGACGAAGCGAGCCACCATGGAGGATTTGCCCGAGTGCCACTGACCACCACCTTCCTCATTCCCGAAAAGGCAAGCCCTGAGCATATTAAGCCTCCCATGTTTTTACAAATACTTTGAGTACCTTTTATTGTTGATGATGCATTAAGTATAGGAATTGGTTGGAACCAATTGCTGCATTATATATCCTTCCTTGTCCGTGATATCGCACCGAATCCTATTTAAGTTCGAAACGGGTTATATGCTTAGCCATGCTTAGTGCGGTAGAAGTCGGTGATTTCCTATCACCGCGAGCTTTAGGATGAAGTGGATCACGGTTGGCTATATTTGCTATCGTGGAAAAGAACCATGTGATTAATGAATTAAGACCGGGTGGAGTCTTGTGTAGGTTTGAACATAGTGACTCCGTCTGAGTCGCTTTAAGGACCGATCAGATGTCCTCATGTCATGTTGAACGCAGCCTAACACTTAGCTACCTCGGATAAGTCGTTCACCGCCATGAAGCCTAGTAGCTCGACTCAGTGCCGAGACGCGAAAGCGAAGGCGGCATTCGGAGGTAGTAAGGATGTGCGGAGAGCCATTGGCATAAGTCCAAGGCGGGTTAGAGTCCCGAACAACCTTGGCAGTAGTGGTTCTCTCGAGAATGTCGATCCGATCGGACTCGCGACTCTGAATCGTACCAAAGGTGACTTGTTTGCGACTCGACGGGAGAAGCGGGGGTTTGTGTTTAGGAATACCCCCAAATTGGATAGGAATCGATTGGAATCGCCGCTCTCCGGATAGTGAGAACTTGACCGAGCAGCAACGTACGAGATTCAATTAATTTAACGATATGGTTAAATGGATGATGATGATAAGGTTGCCACAATGAATACCTGATATGGTTATTAATGTTTGCACCCTAATAATATGATTGCTTAGTACAAAAGTGCTAATATAGTTGATGAAGTTAATGGCTAAAAAGTCACTGCTAGTCCAGGCTAAGATTTGATCATTATTACTTATGCTTTTCTGCAAAAAGAAAGTGTCAGCCAGATCCACTACATTAAGCTATGCATAATCCTTGGTGTCATTTATTTTGGTTTCTGGCGGTAAGTCTAGCTGAGTACATTCCCGTACTCAGGGTTTATTCCCTCTTGTTGCGTATGACCTTCTATATCGTGGGATTCTAAGTATTGTCTCCACCCTGCGGGTGATGAAGACTAGATCATGGGCATGATCTCTGCTCCCATATCTGAATGCTTTTATGGGTGTGATCAATGAACCAAGATGTGTATTTGAACTCGAGTGTGGGAGTTAAACTATTTGCTTCCGTATGTTTTACAAGACTTGTTTTGTAATAACGATGACTCTGTGATGATGTAATCTATTTGCGAACGCTCTGCGAAATGTTGTAACGTCATTTATATGTTATGTTGAATTACCGTGATCTTGGTTGTATGTAAGTTGGTTTGAAATCCTTCGAGATTTCAGCTTGACTATCGGGTTTATATGGGCTCAAGTTCGAGAATTTGATCGTTTGGCGCATTGTTTTTGTACTTGTGCTCTTATAAATTGGTCGGTTCTGTGACAAACCGGCATCGAGCTAGATTCAACATTAAACATGTCTTACGGCTATTTAAAACAAAAGCTTTTGTTGTAAAAACGGTTTTCCAACTTATAGTTATATATAAGTGTTCAAAAATCAAAAATTTTATGGTATACCGGGTGATCACATCCTGTATAGCCCACTTAAGGACTTCTAGGTGGCTTATATATAATTACTAACTTGGGGGAATTGATTGTTTCTATTTCGTCGTCCATGCGGCGTGATATTGTATGGATGCCATTCGCTTTGAATGGTAATGTATGGATCAATTGCCTCTACGCTAAGGTAAGTGTGAGTTGTGAGAGCATGACCGTCCAACCGCTTGGGTCTAGGGGAGAGCTAGTTGTGGTTACTGGAGTATTTACATGTTGTATACATGTATATATGAAGGTACTTAATTGTGGGTACATTTGTCGGGTAGTTTGGATCTTGAAGTATATATATCGGGGGATGTATATATGGAGAGTATCTTAGTTACTGCTTGTGTAATTAGCATTATATCTTGTTGGGTTGGGCTGCAATGAAGTTTCTGCAGGTACGCTAACAACGCACCGTGTAGATCGACTAGTTACCGCTAATTGAGAGAACGTATGTATGCCACCGTATATTCCGCTAAAGCTTAAATTTTAATAGGTTTGTGAGGACGTACGGAACGCGCATGCATCATATTCACTCATGTCATTTATATTGCATTACCCTCCCTTATAATTGCTTACCCCAAGTGTTAAGTGCAATCTCTCAGCAAAATAATCCTCTCACGTGAATTGCATCCCCTTTTGATACAGATGGCCGCGCCCGTGTTTCCTACTGGTAGCAGCACCTTTCTGGACCAGTTCGGTACTCCAACTTTGCTCTGGAGGGTGCTCAGTTCAGTTGGGTACCTGGAGACACCCAGCTACACGTGGAGGCAGGCGGTACCATTGGGAGATGTACCATGGTACATCGTGACCTTCATCGTGCCGCAAAACCCCACAAGACCGTTGTGGCATGGGTGGAGCATTGAGACTGATGGGCAAAGCCCATGAGAAGCCGCTCAGGTTGCTGCCCTAGATGTGCTGATGGATATAGCACAGAGCTTTGGGGATGAGTTAGTGGGTGGACCTGCTTCATCCATTCCCCGAGTGTCTCCTACTGAGGCTGAGTGGACTCAGGACGTTGGTCAGGCCTTGGTTCGAGGCCGTGGCGAACGGGTGCAGAGTGACAACGCTGGAATGAGTGCTATGATGGCAGTCCTGAAGCTTTGTCGAGTCAGGCAAAACACCCTTTCGAGTGTGCTTGATGAAGCCGGCAAGGCAATGGAAGCTCAGCACAAGTTCAGGTTGCGTGCTCGCAAGTATTGTCGTAAGGCGAATGCATGTGGGAGAGCTCAACGAGAAGTTGATGAGATTCGTGGGATTGCAAATTATCGTCTGCAACAGTGGGGTCAAACCGCACGCGAGAGAGACGAGCTTCATGACCAGCTGATGAACCTCACTATTGAGAGAGATGAGGCTGCACAAGAGTTGGATCGTGTGACACGTCACCGGGATGCAGCTTTAGAGTTAGCAGAAGAAAGACGTCGGGGTTGGATTTTGGCCAACCACAACGCCTTTCAGAGGGAGCAAGCACTGCAAGGACAGCTTGAAGAGCTTCAGGTTGAGCACCATCAACTGCACAACCGTCTGTTTCCTATTCCTCACCCCATACCAAGGTATCCAAATGTGGGTGGACCTCAAGTGATTGAGGCCGATGAGGAAGAAGAGGATGTGCAGATGGTTGACAATGCAGCTGAGCTAGAAGAAGAAGAAGAGGAAGACCCAGAAGAAGTCCAAGGTGTCTCCGATGTGGACAGCGATCACTTCGACGCGTAGTTCGTTAGCAAGTCTCGCTAGTATAAGCTTTTGCAGTCATTGATGTAATGGACTTAAGTACGATGACTGATGTGGGATGTACTCTTTTAATTCGAACTCGGCATGTAATGTACTTTAATTCGCTCCCTTCGGGACGCGTATCGTAATGGTTAAGTTTAAAAACTTGTCATGTTGGAATGCACTGCGTATGGCGCTAGTAATCTACTTGATGATGTGGTGATTGGAGAATGAATTATTGCCTCTGTTATAGTATGAAGTTTTCATTCTCGTCAGTAAATTCAGTTTGGCACAATTACATTGTTCCTCTCCAATGTGCTGACATCATCAATAATTACTGGTTGCGCATTGTGCAGATGCCTCGTACTCGTTCCGCCGGTGCGGGTGATGATGATGATGATCTTCCACCGCCACCACCACCCACACCAACGGAATTGATAGCAATGCTTGCGGAAGGACAACGCACTATGGCTGAGGCCCTCCATACGATTGTGAATCGGGATGGTCGTGGTCCACGCCAAGGACCGGAACCAAATCAATACAGTGATTTCAAGGATTTCCTTGACACAAAACCCTCGATCTTCAAGGAGGCTGAGGAGCCTCTACAAGCTAATGAGTGGTTGAACACTCTCGAGCAGAAGTTCCGTCTGCTCCGCTTGACTGAGGTGCTGAAGACTGAGTACGCATCTCACCAACTACATGGGCCAGCTGGCATTTGGTGGAGTCATCATCGGTCCACTATGCCCGCTAATGCCCAAATCACCTGGGATCAGTTCAAGTCTGCTTTCAGGGGAAATTATATTCCTCCTGGTCTCATGGCGATCAAGCATCTGAAGTTCATGAAGTCGACTCGGGGAACAAGAGCTTGAATGAATACCTACAGGCTTTCAATAACCTTGCAAGGTATGCTACTGAGTTTGTTGACACTGATGCCAAAAAGATCGCAAGTTTCAAGCAGGGACTTAGCCCCAAACTTATGAAGACCATGGGAAATTGCAAGTGTGCTCATTTTAATGAGTTTGTGAGTGATGCTTTATCGCAAGAGAACAACAATGCTGTGTATGCTGCTTCAAAAAGTCATAAGAGAGCCTATGAGGCGGTGCCTCACAATCCAAGGCTCCCGTCACGCAGAGGGCTCCATTCCGTCCTCCAAATACGGCCGCTAAGTTTCACCCACCGCAGAAGAAGAATCCCGCCAAGACTGGGTTTCAGTAAGGCATTTACTGATGTTTCTTCCCAAGGGCACTACCAACAGATAGTTCGTGGCTCCTCCAAGCAACATGATGTCTTGGAACTGCAACAAGACAGAGCCATCAAGGCAAGGGAATGCCCCTACCCTAAGAAGAATAACTACCAAGGTGGTCGCTGAAGCAGGTGAACCACACTAATATTACTGAGATTCCTTCAGAGAGGTAGTGATCATTTGGTAAGTTTCTCGATCGATCAACACCCCATAGTTGTACTATTTGATTCGTGTGTTTCACATTCCTTTATTAGTCCAGCATTTGCATCCAAGTTTATGCGAAAACATATCTTTGTTGAGGGTGAGGGTTATTGTATTAGGGCTGCTAGTGGTGTTATCCCAACCAAGTCGGTAGTTGGGGAAGTACAATTTGAGATAGAGGCGAAGTTATCGAGTTGATCTGGTAGTTTTACCGGGCTGGGTATCGATGTGATATTGGGAATGAATTGGATGAGCAGCACGCAGGGTGCTTATTGATACATCGACTAGAGTAGTCATGCTCGAGATCCCATGTCGAAGGTTTTCTAGTGCAACTACCCAGGACATCAATCTTTCTTGTCTGCGGCTAATGCGGTGCAAGCAAAAAGCTATTGCGAATATCCCTATAGTGTGTGACTTTCCGGATGTTTTCCCCGATGATTTGCTTGGATTACCCCCGGATCGGGACGTGGAGTTCAAGATAGAGTTGCTTCGTGGTATAGCTCCTATCTCTAGAAGGCCATATAGAATGCCTCCCAATGAACTAGCTGAACTTAAGACCCAGTTGAACGAACTTCTAAAGAAAGGCCTTATCCGTCCTAGTTCATCTCCATGGGGTGCCCACTATCTTTGTGAAGAAGAAGGATCAATCCCTACGCATGTGTGTAGATTATAGACCCTTGAATGCAGTTACAATCAAGAATAAGTACCCTCCGCCACGTATAGATATCTTATTTGATCGCTTATCCAAAGCAAAAGTCTTTTCCAAGATCGATTTGAGATCCGGGTATCATCAAATCGAGATTCGCCCGAGGATGTTCCAAAACCGCATTCTCTACCGTATCACGGTCGTATGAGTATCTTGTTATGTCTTTTGGATTGACTAATGCCCCACACATTTTATGTATCCTGATGAATTCAAAGTGTTTATGCCCGAGTTGGACAAATTTATGGTGGTATTTATAGATGATATCCTGGTCTATTCTCGAGAATGAAGAAGATCACGTTGAACATTTGCGGGTGGTTCTCACTAGATTGCGAGAACACCAAATTTGTATGCAAAGTTCAACAAATGTGAATTTTGGCTTCATGAGGTACCTTTTCTTGGACACGTGTTGTCCGATGGTGGAATTATGGTTGATCCCACCAAGGTGCAAGAAGTATTGAACCGGAAAGCTCCCATCTCGGTGCATGAGGTTCGGAGTTTTTCGGGGTTGGTGGCTATTATCGCTTTCATCCCGGATTTCTCTAAAATAGCCAAGCCTATGACTCGATTGCTGCAAAAAGACATGAAGTTTGTCTCGACTCCAGTGTGATGCGGCTTTCCATACCTCGCGAACTCTTCTAACATCGGCTCCGGTTTTGGCACAACCGGATATCGAGAAACCTTTTGATGTGTTCTGTGATGCATCAGGTATTGGGTTAGGAGGTGTTCTTATGCAAGAGGGTAGAGTCATTGCTTATACCTCTCACCAACTTTAGAAGCATGAAGTGAATTATCCAACGCATGACTTAGAACTCGCTGCAGTTGTTCATGCTCTGAAGGCCTGGAGACATTATTTACTTGGCAATGTGTGTGCAACATCTACACCGATCATAAAGTCTCAAGTACATCTTCACTCAACTTTGAGTTGAATATGCGCCGAGAAGATGGCTCGAGTTGATCAAGGATTATAACCTCCAAGTGCACTATCACCCCGGCAAGACAAATGTCGAAAGGATGCCTTAAGCAGAAGTCTCATTGCCACTCTTTGATTGAGAGTGATGTCCATTTGTCAAAGCTCCTTCATCCTGCCGTCCTTCACAACATCACTGTCAGTTGTACTCTACAGAGTCGAATTATCGAGCTACAGAAGATGGATGCAGGTGTGTTTCACATCAAGTGCAAGATGAAAGAGCAAGAAACCAAACATTTTCGAGTTGATGAGGAAGGCGTGTTATGGTTCAAGGATAGGTTGGTAGTTCCGAAGGATAGAGAGCTTAGAAATCAAATCATATCCGAAGCTCATTCCTCTAAACTATCTATTCATCCTGGTAGTAGTAAAATGTATCATGATTTAAAGCCTCGATTTTGGTGGACCAAAATGAAGAAGGAGATAGCCGCTTATGTGGCAAGGTGTGACACTTGTTGTCGGGTCAAGGCGGTACACATGAAAGCTGGATTACTTCAGCCACTCTCTATTCCAGGTTGCAAATGGGAAGAGATAAGTATGGATTTTATAGTTGGACTCCCCACTACTCAGAGGAATTTTAACTCAATTTGGGTAATTGTGGACCGACTGACCAAGTCGGCACACTTCATTCCGGTCCGCATAGACTTTCGTCCAACCGACTATGCGGAGTTGTACTTCAACCAGATAGTTCGACTTCATGGGATCCCTCGTACTATTGTCTCAGATAGAGGACCACAGTTCACTGCTCGCTTTTGGGAGCACTTACATGGATTATTAGGAACTAAGCTTGTAAGAAGTTCTGCCTATCATCCGCAAAACCAATGGGCAAACCGAAAGCGAGTGAATCAAATCTTAGAAGATATGTTGAGAGCTTGTGTCATCTCGGCTAAGGGCTCATGGGAAAATGGTTACCCCTAGCTGAATTCTCGTACAATAATAGTTATCAAGAGAGCATAAAGATGGCACCGCTTGAAGCTTTGTATGGCTGAAAGTGTAGAACCCCGTTGAACTGGGTAGAAGCCGGTGAAAGGAGATATTATGGAATTGATTTCGTTCAAGAAGCCGAAGAACAAGTCCGTACTATCCAAACCCACATGGCCGCAGCTCAAGCTAGGCAGAAAAGTTATGCTGATCGACGTAGAAAACCTATTGAGTTCGAAGTTGGAGACTTCGTATATCTGAAAGTCTCACCTATGAAAAGTGTCCAACGCTTTGGTGTGAAGCGAAAGCTTGCGCCGAGATACGTTGGTCCGTTTGAAATCATTGGACAAAGTGGTAAAGTGGCGTACAAGATTCAATTACCTCCTGAGATGAGTGCTATCTTCAATGTCTTTCATGTATCCCAATTGAAGAAATGTCTTGGCGTCCTCAAGAGAGAGAGTCCATTGGGGATATTGAGTTAAAATCTGATTTGACCTTTGAAGAAAAGCCGGTTCGAGTGATTGACACTCGTGAGCGAGTGACTCGGAGTCGGGTGGTCAAGTTCTACAAAGTCATATGGAGTAATCAGGGTAGTGAACGCGATGCAACGTGGGAAAGAGAAGATTATTTGAGGGAAGGTTATAAGGAATTCTACCAACAATGGTACGCTTGTCAAATCTCGGGATGAGATTTTTATAAGGGGGGAGGGCTGTAACACCCCAGGTGTTTGGCTTCCACATTTGCACTTGCATTTCATAAACATGAGCATCATTCATCCATTCATGAGCTTGTGTTGCCTGAAACATGTTTTTGAAACATTGCAACGTATCATTATATTTCATGTGTATTGTTTCTTTTATGAAATGTAAAGTGTGCAACATTTAAGTGCAACATGTGCCACTCACTTAATGAAACAAGGTATTAGTACTATGCAACACGATCATGAAACATGTGAAACATGACTATGAAACAATTGTAACAATTCATGTGTTTTTCATTGTTTCAATACATGTGATGCTTGATTTGGTGTGACCAATGTGTGGTGTGGCTAATAATCCTCCTAAGTAACTTAGTTACACTTAGAATGTCATTAGGAACAAGGTTCATGTTGATCATTTTGCCTAATTAGGTTTCCAAGTCATGGTTGACCAATTTGGACCCCTAGAGCTCCTGTGTTTGACTATTTAAAAAGTGTAGCTTAGGATGTTTGCATGTCTGAGCAACCTAAAGAAAAGTTGTAGAGAATTATATGTGGAACAAAAGTTCTTTTATGGCCATCTCATGAAAATATGCACAACATGTTCAAAAAGGTCCCACAAGTCAGAATTAGGGCTGTATTCAAAACTCTGAAAAATTTCTAAGTCATAGTTGCAGTTACTATTTGTTGGAGCCGACTTTGGCTTGATGTAACTCCTGATACTTTGTGATTTAGCTGAAGGTTTCTATATAACAATTGTAGACCTATCGTAGCTCTGAAACTTTGATTTAGGGATGTTTTACAAACTCACCACTGATTTTGAGTTTGAACGCGATGAAAACTCGCTGTCAGTCGGTTCATTGGGGTACTTATGCTTTTCTGCAAAAAGAAAGTGTCAGCCAGATCCACTACATTAAGCTATGCATAATCCTTGGTGTCATTTATTTTGGTTTCTGGCGGGTAAGTCTAGCTGAGTACATTCCCGTACTCAGGGTTTATTCCCTCTTGTTGCAGATGACCTTCTATATCAGGGATTCTATAAGTATTGTCTGCACCCGGCGGGTGATGAAGACTAGATCATGGGCATGATCTCTGTTCCCTTATCTGAATGCTTTTGCAGGCTGTGATCAGCGAACCAGTATGTGTATTTGAACTCAAGTGTGTGAGTTAAACTATTTGCTTCCGTATGTTTTACAAGACTTGTTTTGTAATAACGATGACTCTGTGATGATGTAATCTATTTGCGAACGTCTACGAAATGTTGTAACATACGATATGTTATGTTGAATTACTGTGATCTTGGTTGTATGCAAGTTGGTTTGAAATCCTTCGAGATTTCAGTTGACTACCGGGTTTATATGGGCTCAAGTTCGAGAATTTGATCGTTTCGCGATTGTTTTTGTACTTTGTGTCTTATAAATTGGTCGGTTCTGTGACCAGTTCCACCCCAGTTCCAAAGGAGTCCTACACTGCGGCCATAAAGAGCTTCAAAAGGAGCCATTTTGATACTCTCTTGATAACTGTTGTTATAAGAGAATTCAGCGAGAGGTAACCAGTCTTCCCAAGAGCCTTTGCAAGAAATAAGACAAGCTCTAAGCATGTCCTCAAGAATTTGATTAACACGCCACCGATCATCTCGATGTTTGCGGATGATAGGCGAATCTACTGATTAGATGAGTGCCAAGATTCTGATGTAAGCACTCCCAAAAGCGAGCCGTGAATTGCGGTCCTCTATCAGAAACAATGGATTTGGGTACACCATGGAGACGTACCACTTGTTGAAAATAAATCTCAGCATAATTGTGCGGGTGATAGGTAGACTTGACCGGAATAAAGTGAGCGGATTTAGTTAGACGATCTCGATAACCCGATGGAATCACAACCCTTTTGGTAGTGGGTAGTCCAACAATGAAATCCATGCTAATTTCTTCCCACTTCCACCAGAATAGAGAGTGGCTGCAATAATCCGGCCTTATGTGAATAGCCTTGACTCTTAGCAATGCTTATCACACCTTGCCACGTAAGCTACGATTTCTTTCTTCATCTTGGTCCACCAATAATACAGCTTGAGATCTTGATACATTTTACTACTACCAGGATGGATGGACAACTTAGAAGAATGGGCTTCGGCCATAATTTGATTTCTAAATTCTTTATCTTTGGGTACCACAAGTCTATCATTAAACCAGAGAATTCCTTTGTCATCGACACTAAAGTGCTTGGTCTCTTTCTCTTTCATCTTCCGTTTGATGTGAAACACACCCACATCAGTCTTCTGGAGTTCGATAATTCGACTTCTAAGAGAGCAATCCACAGTGATATGGTGGAGTACTACAGGATGAAGGAGGTGTGACAGATGAAAGTCTTCACTAACCAAGGAATTGCAATGGGCCTTTCTGCTTAAGGCATCAGCAACCACATTTGCCTTACCAGGATGGTAGTGCACTTGAAGGTTGTAGTCCTTGATCAATTCTAACCATCGCCGTTGACGCATGTTCAACTCGAGTTGAGTAAAGATGTACTTGAGGCTTTTATGGTCAGTATAGATGTTGCACACATTACCCGACAAAGTAATGTCTCCAAATCTTCGTGGCATGAACAATCTGCGGCTAGCTCTAAGTCATGGGTAGGATAGTTGACTTCATGCTTTTCGAAGTCATGCGCTGAGCTTAAGCAATTACTCGGCCTTCCTGCATAAGAACACACCCCCAAACCGGTGCCACATGTGATCACAATAGACATCAAAAGGCTTTTCGATGTCGGGTTGTGCCAATACAGAGCAGAGGTTAGCAAGGTCCGCAAAGTGTGGAAAGCCTCTTCACACTTCGGAGTCCAGACAAACTTCTCATCTTTTTGAAGTAGTCGAGTCATGGGCTTGGCTATCTTAGAGAAATCCGGGATAAAGCGACGATAATAGCCAGCCAATCCTAGGAAACTTTGGACTTCTGTGACCGTAGTAGGTGCCTTCCACTCAAGGACTTCTTGCACCTTCGTAGGGTCAACCAAATTCCATCACCAGATAACATATGACCTAGAAAAGGTATCTTGTTCAACCAGAATTCACACTTGCTGAACTTAGTATAAAGTTGGTTGTCACGTAACCGAGTTAAGACAATTCTTAGATGTTCAGCATGCTCTTCTTCATTCTGAGAATATACCAGATATCATCAATAAACACGACGACAAACTTGTCCAATTCGCATGAATACGTAATTCATCAATTACATAAAGTGTGCCGGGCATTTGTCAACCCAAAGGACATGATAAGGTACTCGAACAAGCCATAACGAGTAGAGAAAGTCATCTTAGGTATATCTTCGGACGAATTTTGATCTCGATGGTAACCGGACCTCAAATCGATCTTGGAGAATACCTTAGCTTTGGAGAGCTGATCAAATGTAATATCGATGCGAGGAAGAGGGTATTTGTTCTTGATGGTAACAAAGATTTAGGGGCGATAATCTACGCATTATGCGCAAAGATTTGTCCTTCGCTTCACAAAGATAGCCGACAACCCCAAGGAGAAGAACTAGGCCGAATCAAACCTTTCTTCAATAGCTCATTCAACTGACTCTTTAGTTCAGCCAACTCATTGGGCGGCATTCTATAGGGCCTTCGAGATATAGGAGCCAGTACTTTGAATGAGTTCTATCTTGAATTCTACATCACAAATCCGGAGGTAATCTAGGCAAGTCATCGTGGAAGGCATCCGAAACTCACGCACAACCGGTAGATCCTCAATGGCTTTGGCTAGGGTAGCATTGGCTGTATTGAATAGAGATATCACGAGGTAACTGCACTAGAAAACCCTTTTTCTTATCCACAGGACCCCTCAACATTACCACACGGGTTGACGTATCGATCAACACTTCATTCCCACTCATCCACTTCATTCCTAGGATTATATCAATTCCTACCCCAAAGAGCACTACAAGATCCGTAAGGAACTCTCGATCCCCAATTTCAAGCTTTACATCTTTTACTACTTGGTTAGTCATGATATTATTCCCAAAGAAGACTAATACAATAACCACCCTTGACAATTGTAATCACATTCATCTTATGCTTAGATGCAAAAGTAGAACTCACAAAGGAATGTGAAGCACCCAAATCAAAGAGCACAACCTGCGGGGTGATCATTAACAAGAAACTTACCAAATGGGTGACCACTTCACCAAAGAGGAATTTCCTCCACAAGAGAGTGTAGTGAACACGCCTCGACGGATGTTTCCTTGAGCATTCTTGGGAGGATGGGGACATCTATTTGCCCAATGACCAGGTGGTTACAGCCCAACACGGCTGTTATCCGGTGGGACATTGGAGTTGCCACCCCGCCTGAGGTATTCTTTGGCAAGGAAATTGTGTACCTTTGCGAAAACCAGTTTTAGCTTGATTCTTCTTCCGAGGTGGGCGATGCGGACATTAGCATTGGGTGGACTAGATCTGGGTCTTGATACCATTGGTGCCTTAGACCGAGAAGCACCCGCCTCAAAGTTTCTTTTGCGGTTCTTGGAAGCGGCATATATCTTATCATTGTTCTCCGAAGTCGAGTGTCACCGATAAACTCATTGAAGGTGACACACTTGCGATTGCCCATTGACTTCATCGGTTTAGGGAAAGTCCCTCTTGAAGCTAGCTATTCTCTTAGCGTCGATGTCGGCGAACTCGTGGAGCATACCTCACCAAAGTTGTTGAATGCCCGGAGGTATTCATTAAGACTCTTGTTGCCTTGGGTGAGCTTCATAAACTCAAGATGCTTAATGGCCATGAGACCGGGAGGGATAAAGTGTCCTCCTAAAGCTGCTCAAACCGACCCCAAACTATCTCGACGTTTGCAGGGGAGGTGGTCTTGTGATATGTCCACCAGATGCCTGCAGGGCCTTGGAGCTGGTGTCCTACATATGTGGCCTTCATACCTTCAGTCAAATGGAGCAATCCAAACCTTTGCTCTATCATGCTCAACCATTCATCAACTTGTAATGGTTCTTCTGCCTCACGAAAGATAGGAGGCTTTGTATCCATGAAGTCCTTAAAGCTGTTGTACTGGTTCGGCTCGGGTCCTTGGCAGACATGTCGATCCTCGCGGTTAGCCATCTGACGCATAGCCTCAGCTAACATGCGCTGACTTTCCACAACTGTCTGCATTAGCTCAGCTGGTGTGGGCGGTGGCGGAGGTGGTTGTTCCTCATTTCCCATGCCACGACCGCGACGAAGGTTATGAGCCATCTGCAAAATGTATAGCCAATGAGCACTGACGATGTGGAAATTTTTGTAGATGAATCGTATAATTATGCCAAACTGAGTCCATTGGAGGGAATGCATTTATATAATCAACAGAGGCACAATCATTCATCACAACCACACAACTCATCAAGCGCGTCAATTGACACATAAATGCGATGAACTTAACCAACAACGAGATCCATAGACTGCAAAGATGAAATTCATCAAAGGCTCACATACGTGGAGCATAATACGTTCGATTGGTTACATCCAAGCCATAGTGGTTCCAAACTTACATCCAAAGATAACTTATGGTTCGATATTACATCCCAACGATTAACTTATTACAAAGCTACTCGTTCATGCATGAGGACCAACCAAAGACTAGCTCTTGCGCATTAGCTAAGTAGTAAGCTAAACTACGCATCGTCCTCGGAGTCAGTGTCGAAGATCTCTCCTCCATCTTCATCACTAGCAGGCTCTAACTCCTCATCTTCCTCCTCATCAGGTGGAATGTCCTCAGGTCCATTGACCTCCATGTCATCATCACCTTCAGCCATGATGACACCAGAACCCATCTCATCCTCATCCTCGGGTGGCGGGGAGAGGGTGAAGTTGATTGTGTAACAGTGAACCTCCTCATGGAGATTGTCATTGTACTCTCTCAAAGAATCGCCACTTGCTCGCTCTAGCTCTACCGTCAAGCTCTCAACACATTCTCCTCGTGCAGGCTTCATTCCGTTGGTTCATCACATGAATCAACATGCGTTCACAGCCAGTGGTGAGCAACTATCAACCTCTGAACCTCAAGGGTCTCTTGGTCCCTTTCTGCGTTATTTGCTCCAAGCGGTCTTGAGCCGCATTCCTCTCAAAGAATACACCACCCGAGCTAGCTCATCCTCACCCTTTCCTCCTCAAGAGGCTCGGGGCGGGCTCACGAGGAGCTAAACGGTGACGAGGCGCCTGCCTCCAGCGGACTTATGAGCAAAGTGAGCTTCAGGCGCACCATCCAGTAAGCAAAAGTTACAACGTAAGGGGAGAATCATTTAAGGGATACGAAATTTAATTAGTCAGACAATCATCATATTTTAAAGGAGGGGGTAATGCAAGAAATGCCATGTATTCTTGAACATGATGCATGCATGATCCGTGACGTCCTCACAATTCTAGAAAAATTTAAAGGCTAGCGAAATATACGGTGGCATACATACGTTCTCTCAGATACGGTAGCTAGTCGATCTACAACGATACGTTGTTAGTGTACCTATGAGAAAATTTCATTTCAGCCCAGTAATTTCCCAAAATGCATAAAAGCAAGCAGTAAACTAAATACTTTCATACATACATCCCCCGATGCATATACTCTAGTATCACAACTACCCGTCAGAGATACCCACATTTAAGTACTCTCATAGATACATGATTGAACATGTACGTATACGAGCAACAACAACTACTCTCCCCTAGACCGACGGTTGGACGGTCATGCTCTCACAACTCCCACTTACCAGAGCGTAGAGGTATTTGATCCAAACATTACCACCCAAGCGGATGGCATCCATACAATAGCACACCGTATGGACGACGAAACAGAAACAAGTAGTAACCCCCAAGTTAGTACTTAATAAGCCACCTAAAAGTCCTTATTTGGGCATAAGGGATATGACCACTGGCAATACTTAGTATTTAATTTAGGATTTTCACAAATACTTTTGTTTTAAATACACAAATGACATGTTTAGTGTCGAAATCTTCTCTGATACCAGCTGTAACAGAACCGACCAAATCATAAGAACGTAAGTACAAAACAATCACCGGGCGATCAAATTCCCTGTACTTAAGCTCCCATAATCCCGGTAGTCCGAAAATCACGAAGGATTTCAACCAACTCTCGACATACAAACCAAGATCGTAATGATTCAACACAACACATCATCCGTTACAACATTTCACAAGTAGCATTCGGATTACATCCATCAGAGTTCAAATAAAATATTACAAACCAAGTTTGAGTGTGCGGAAGCAACATAGTTTAGTACAAAACATCATAGTTTTCAAATACATTGCCAAGTCTGAGTCATGTCCCACAAAAGCATTATCAGGTACGAGAACTAGTAGAGACCGCGCCCAACGGTCTAGTCTTCATCCCTACCGGGAGAAGGCAAGACTTACAAACAACCAAAGAAGAACCGGTCATCATCAGCAATGTGGAGATAAACCCCGAGTACGAGAAGGTACTCAAATAGACTTACCCACAAAAACCGTAAATAAAAGACACCAAGGATCATGCAAGGCTTTTCGTGGGCTAGCTTGACACGATTGCATAAAAGACTTATGATTATAGTAACCAATTTAAACTTATTATCAAGCTTATCATTATTTACCCGCCCACTAGATTAGCACCTGTACTAGAGCACTCACTTATTAGGAGCAAACAATATTAACCATAGCAGTATAATAAGGTCATCATCATCATATCATCATTTCCGAACCATTAAGTTATTAAGTGTATCTACATTGGAGATAAGCCCATCAAGTTCTCACTAACCGGGAGAGACGGCGATTCAATCGAATTACAACTCAATGAGGGGGTATTCCTAACTCTCACCTCGGCATACTTAGCAAGGGTAGCCGTGGGTCACCTTTGGAACAACTCAGAACCAAATTCATGGTTCGATCAACACCAAGACTCTCGTGGATTACCCTTCCGCCAGACGATCGGGACTTTTAAATCACCGCCTTGGACTCACGCCTATGGCTCCTTCCGAGGCGCACTTTATACTTATCGACTCCCGCCCGAGGTGAGCTACTCGGCTTCGTGGTCGGTCTCCGACCCGCCAACTAAGAGAGAGGCATGCGTTCAACATGAACAGGAAAGGCTCCAAGATTCAGTCCTTAATCGACATAGACGGAGTCATCGCAAACCGGCAAGCCTCCGCCTTGGTCTTCATTTCAAATTAAGATGTGTTCTTTTCCACGATAGCAAATATAGCCAACCGTGCCATATGTATCTTCCTATATCTCGCAGTGTGGCAGAAATCACCGACTTCTACCGTGTTAAAGCAGGGCTAAGCACTACACGAGCCTGAGCTACATAGGATTCAGGGTAACAATATCTGGACAAGGAATTGGATAACCAATGCAGCAAGTGTTTGCATCCAACACCTAAACTTAATGCAACAATATATGTAATAATAATACTGTAACTGCATTTCGGAAATTAGGAGGCTGAATATGCTCTGGGGCTTGCCTTTCACAAAGTTGCAAGGACGGTCGTCCGGGCACTCAACGGTGACCTCGTCTGGCACTTCTCCTGAAGGCTGCTCCTCCTGAATCTCCGGCGTCGGCTGCTGCTGCTCGCTCGGTTCCTCGAATTCCAGCAGGGTTACTCCTTCCGGTACACCTATTGCATGCCGATGCAAAAGATAAATATCATGGATGCATAAGGAATGACATGATGCTCATGATGAATGAATCACAGTGAGTGTTTACGAAATCATCACTGGACACTCGTTTACCGAGTAATTAGCTCTATTCAAATCACTTTAAGCATGTATCCACTTAACTTAAAGAACAAGATCAACTTATCTAACTTGCATAACCTAAGATAAAGATGCTCATCTTCAGTTAAAGGCCTAACACCTAGGAACATTACCACAAACTTAGAAATAGTAAAGGCATACATAATTCAACATTTAAAGTTTCATATGCACACAAATAGTCCCTTAATTCAATCACAACCAGAGTTCTACAAATCCAAATGACTTGCAAGAGGACATTCTGGAAAGCTTATGAAATTCTCTACAATTCATTTGTAAACATCAAAGCATGATTCTTAAGTTAACCAAATCAAATTCCAGTAGACCTAGAATCTGTCCCGCAATGACAGGGTTGCTAACTTAATTATTTAATGATGATGCAAAAGCATAATTTGATCAATCCAAGTTTACCAACTTGTTTTTCATACCTAAGAAACATCAGAAAGTATAGTGCCAACTTCTAAATAATTTATTTAATATCCTTTTCCAATTTATTTAGTTAATTAGGTGATTTAAGCAATATATAGTAAAACTATTCATAAAAATCTACAAAAATTACAGTAGCTATCTCATGCTGCACATAGACTACCATAAAAATTTCAAAGCCATTGGGCAAGTAGAATTTGCTGTATCTAAATAATAGGTGGCATGTCTAATTTTAGCATAATTAGGAAACCTTATTAAAAAGTGTCAAGCAACAGATTTCCCATTTTTCCTAGCATCCTTATAGTATAATAATAGCACTCACTAAATTTTACCTTTACTGGATCTATAGAAAAATTATGAAAATTTACACAAGATCCATCCATTAATAAAAGGAATTTCTATAACTTAAAAACTACACATGCACTAGCTTTGAAATTTTAACCAGAGCTTCTAATAAGCAATAATAGACTACCCACAAAATTTCATAATTTTTGGACCACAGAAACTCAAGATAAAATTCAAACAAGTTTGCATGCATCTAAAAACACATTTCAAAGTCCTATTTAATTCATCAAAAATTTCTAAAACAAGTGCTCATATAATATTTTTGTTAAATACTAGACATGACCAAGAGCTTAACAAAATTGGAACCATAGCATTTGGACCTACCAAACTTGAGTTACATATTTTTGAAATTGTGCACCAAACTGTGAAAAACAGTTAAACAAAACAAAAATGAAAACCTAACCGCTACTGGGCCAGCCTGTAGAAACGACGGCCCGCGAACAACGCTGGCATGGCCCAAGACACGGTGCGCCCCACACTGGGCTCCTGCCTCAGCCTCGGTGGCTGACAGCCGGGTCCCGCGTGACAGCGAGACAGGCAGGGGAGGAGAAGGAGACGGCGGCGAAGCTCGTCGCCGGTGAGTTCTCCGGTGAAAGCAACAGTGCCAACAGTTTTGCCTCACCCCAGCGGACCTAGGGGAACCATCGATTGTAGCTAAGGACGCAGCTAGAGGGGGTGGCGATGGCCACGGCGGCGCTCGGCCACGGCACGGCCGGCTCCGACGACGCTACGGCATCGCAGCCCTAACGGGTGGCTCGAGGAGCTTTGGTGGTGTTCCTAGGACCTAGCGCGAGCCAGAGGAGGGGATGGGAATGGCGCGAGGAGAGCTGGCCACGCGGAGTGCTAACTCCGGCGAGGTCCGACAAGGCGGTGGTGGGGAAAAACCGGCAATTTGGCCCTTACCGATGTACGATTGACTCGCTAGCACGGTGGAAAAGGGAGAGGGGATCACGGCGGGGCTCTGGGTGAGCTGGGCAACGCATTTTTGCTAAGATGCGGGAGCTAGGCGAGAACGAAGTTCCGGCGGCAATGGCGGGCGGCTCGGTGCTGCGCTGTGGGAGGCGAAGAATGCAAACAGGGGCGTGCGAGTGCGTCGGGCAGGCGCGGGGTGGCTTCAAGACGCGGCTGGCCATGCCAGGGCGCCCACGGCATGTGGCCTGTGCGCTCAAGCGATCGGCGACGGGTGGCACCACGCGTCGAAGGTTTTCTGAAACGGTCGGCCATGTTCACTGAACGTTTTCTGAAAACGCGATTCAGAGCTCCACGACGGTGACTGACAGCACGTATTCGACGATCATTAACTCCTAATCTGTGGCGATCTAGACTATGCCATAGTTAACAAAGTTGCTCATCTATACGTGAACTACAACTCTTTCCACTGGAGCTCAAGCTGGTTTGGCTTTGTTAGGAAGATACAAGGTGACAAAGTTAGGTACATGAAACTGCAACACACATAAGGACTTAGAAAAATTTTTAAGTCTAAATCAGCATGTACTTCTGACTTGTGGGCCATGTTTGACCATGTTCCACACATTTTCATGGGTTGGTCATAAAACAACTTTTGTTCCTTGATAAATTAGCTACAACTTTGGTAAAGAGTGCACAGCCATGCAAGGTCTCTAAGTTGGTCTTTTGAATCAGTCAAACAGTGAGACTCCTAGGGTCAATTCTAGTCAAACCTTCACTTGAGGGCATTTTGGTCATTTTGATCTATATGAACAATGTCCCAACAAGTAACCTAAGTGTAGTTATGGTGTAATAGACCATGATCAACCACTTTACCAATTTGTTATACCACTTGTAATGATCATATGTGATACAGAAATTAAAACAAGCAATTCATACATATGTTTCAATACAATGTTTCACATGTTGCATGACCTTGTTGTTATCCTATACTTGTCACATTACTACCATGTTGCCATGCTTCAAGATATGAGAAATTTATGTTGCATTCATACGTTGCACTACTACCATTCACAAGCAATCCAGTACGAAACAAACAGAATATGCGAATGTTTCATATGTATGTTTCAGGGACCATGGCATGATGAGATAGAGGATGCACATGTTTATGAAACGAAATGCAATTTGTAGAAGCCAAACACCTAGGGTGTTACAGCTTTCGGATCGAACCCCAATTGAGCCTGACCAACAGAATGGATGCTAGGCGGTAGTTCCTTGAAGTCCTTGGTTGCTGGATTACAGACAACATAGCAGTATGATCCATCAACCCCTCGGCACCAGCATAGGATGAGGTCGATGCAGATATCTAAGATAGCTACATTGGCCAAGGTGAAGGTCAAGAAGGACAAGGAGGGGTGTTCACCGGTGACTCTATTGTAGCATTGATGGCCTTGGTTGATATCGAAGAACCCAGCTAAAGTAAGGGGCATCACCTTATGGTTGTTGTAGTCCGAGATGAGGTAGTTCTAGGAGCGACAAACACATTTGCAGCAGAACAAGGAGCAAGCGGGGAGGCGGCGAAATCTCAACAATGACATCATCCATGAGGATGGCCAGTGCATTCCTCTTGTAATGAGATCACTAAAGATGAAAATAATCCAACAAAGATCCAACAGTGAAGTCCACAACTCATACCAAAGTGCAACTTTAACAACCATTAACAATTTTCATGGTACGACTTCAAACAAATTTAGAGTAGCACCACATAGATATATATAACTCAAACTAGAATAGCAGTTAATGGAGCTGTAACTATTTTAATTCCAGCGATATCAAGTGTATCCATCACACTTACAATCAGTACATGAGCTCAGAGCTTAGGAGGTAGACAAAGATTAAGAGAATGACAATTACAATAGTTTTGAAGGCAGAAGCATTGGGCCTGTTTATTTGCCTAGACAGATAAGTATAATCAAGCAAGCACTTGACAATTAATAGGCCTAGTTGCACACATGCATTTACAGTAATACAACTAAACATATGCAGAAAACCAACCAGTGCCACCTCCTAGTTCTTTTCATCATCATATCATTGGCCCAACCAGATCTCCGACGCCAGAATGTTTCTTATATACCTTATGTTCAAGCAAGGACCAAAACAGTGAAGCGAACAGGAAAAGGAGAGAAAGGAGACCTGCGGTTCGGATCTGTCGCCTCTGCCGTGGCACACAACGAACACAGACGCTAATGCCACTATGCTCCACCAGCAAGCCCCGCCGCCTAGCCTCCAAAAGGCACCGAAGCCGCCACAGCACACCGGGGATCCTCCGCCACTGATGCTAGTCTAACATGCACAGATTTGTTTCCACTTGAAGGGGAAATATCCAATATAGGTCAACCTATAGGGCATCCACACAGAGAATATAATACTAAAATGACTACAAAGACATGTCAATACAACCAGGCATCTAGCGCAATGGTAAAGACCGTGCATTCCTTTCTTCAGGTCCCGGGTTCGACTCCCAGGCATTGAGGTTTTTTTTGAATTTATTAGAGCCCAGCGGCACAAAAGGTAGAAGTGACACGCAAACCACCGAGTCCCACAGGTCGGATGGAGATGGAGAATGGTCAGATGGTCCCATTAGAGCCATTGGATCCCATAGGTCAGATGGTCCCATAGGTCAGATGGTCCCATCGATACGCGTGACACGTAAGCCATCGGGTCCCACACGTTGGATGGGGATGGAGAACAGTCCCATAGGTACACGTGACACATAAGTCGTTGGGTCCCATAGGTCGGATGCTGAAGGGTCCCATAGGTACATGTCGGATGGAGAAAGGACCAAGCGGAGACTTTTATGACGAATTGCAAGCGTCATGGATGAGTAACTGCAGGTCTCATAGGTACACGTCGAATGGAGAAGGATCCCATAGGTACACATCACATGGAGAAAGGATCGATCGAAACCTTTTATGATGAATTGCAAGCGTCATAGATGAGTAACTATATGTCCCATAGGTATCCGTTGGATGGAGAAGGGTCCCACAGGTACACGTTGCATGGAGAAAGGATCGAGCGAAGACTTTTATGATCAATTGCAAGCGTCATGGATGAGTAACTATTGGTCCCATAGGTACACGTTGGATGGAGAAAGTACCGTGTGGAGATCTATGATGAAGCCATTCGTTATAGGTCGAATATTATTTGTCACAGATGTGTAATTAGTTCAATGATGAAGCCCAGTTCATCGCAGTTTTAAAGGGGATCATCACAGATGAGTCGCGGGTGATCTGTGATGAAACCCTATGCTCTTCTATGATGTTTTTTGTGATGATGCTTGATTTCATCATAGAAATGGAGGGTTGTAGGATTATCACCACTGATATATGATGAAACAGAAATATTCGTCATAAAAAGCGCTCTTCTATGACGGTTACGGATTCGTCATTAAGATTTTCGTCATAGAAGTGGATATTTCTAGTAGTGGCTATCATTGAGGAACTTTTCAAATTTTAGCATTTTTGAAAATAAAACTCCGGATGTCAAGTTTCTCTTAGAACAAAGTCATAGCAAATTCTATTTGTACCATATCATAACTCGCAACAACTTAGAAAAGGATCATGCGTTTGCAACCCACAAGTTTAAAGTTTTGGGATGAGACATTTTTAGCCAACAAACATAAATCTTGGGGAAAACTAAGTTATAAACTAGGCACAGATGAATTATAAGACAAAGCAACTATTTATCATTTCATCAAAGGAGAAACTAAACATTGTTACTCACATATGTAGAGTGGAATAATTTATTTCTTTTGTTTTTAACATATTTTATTTTCTATTATTTTTTTAAGATAATAAAATTCAAGGTAAAAAAGAAATGCGGAATACAAGTTACCTCTATGGGGGTCCTCCCCTAAGCAAGCCCAAAGTCTATGGTCCTTCAGCTGCTTTTATTAAAGAGGCAAACTTGCAGGCAAAATTTTATTTTAACATATTTTATATATAGATATAAATATTTTATTATTATTATTATTATTATTGTTGTTGTTGTTGTTTTTATTATCAAGATTCACCAAACAAGTTTTCATTTCTGTTGTCATCTTCAAGACTTACCCTCATAAAGTTGATAAATTCCTGCAAGGGTTAGTCCACATGATCAATCAGAATCTACACTAGTAGTTTTGTTTTAATAATCAAACTCGACTCTATGTCTAATTTGATTAGGGTTGGCAATATAACCTAAGCACCATGCTTAATTTAGAAAGCCTGTGGGACTATGATCATCACATGCATGACCAACACCCAAACGAAAACATACATGCATAAAGAGAGGAAGCATGAAAGGATAACTAAGATTCATCCAATGGAGGTAAAAATATTTGAATGGTGAACAATATAGAACCATAAGTTTTTGTTGTTTTTTTCATTCTCTCTGTGTGTTTTGTTTTTTATGCAAGGTAACGGAAAGTGGTGAGAGTGCAAGATACACGTTACCTTGTTGGGGTTCCTCCCCCAAGCTAGCTCAAAGCCTGTGGTTCGGGTTTGTATCCCCGTGCTTCTTGGCTTCTCCTGCATGGTTTGGATATGGTAGATCACAAGTGGAGTTACCATCCCTCGTGATTATCGCATTGACATTTTCAAATGAAATTTTGGGTTGCCCCGGGATTGTTTCAAAATCATATGCAGAAATTCAAGCAGCACTTTGAGCTAATTAGGTTTTAAACATTTTGTTAAGGCTTGATTAATTTGTGAAAGAAAAGGTTAAGGCTTCTGAATTTGAGTTAATGTTTTCAAAAAATTTATTGTTAGAGGCAAGATTCATAATTAGATTTTTTGTTTATTTTTTGTTTCGAGGCAGTCGTTCCCCGAATGTCCGAAGTCTCCGCACATCTCGTATGGTATATGCGAGTAGAGCGATTGGATGGTACCAATAGTTGCTCCTTTTATGGCACCGTGCTTGTCCAAGCGTTTTATTAGAAGATCCAATTTTGCGGCCAGGGTATCCGTTTCCTCCATGGTATGCATGCCATTTTCTTGGGTTTGGAGTCTGTCTTCACTCTACCCCTAGTTGGAGACCATCTTCTAAATGAGAGCCGTGGATTCGGAGTGAGAAGAAGGCTCCTCTAGCAGCAACATTTATGTGGGCTTTGGATGTGGAAGTTAGCCCGTTATAGAAGTTTTGAAGAATCAACTAGTTTTCCATTCCATGGTGTGGGTAGGCAAGGATGTGTTCTTATAGCCTTTCCCATGCTTCTGGGATGGATTCTAATGCTGAGAACTTGGAAATGCTTCCATGAAGGGCATTAGTTTTGTCCGTCGGGAAGAACTTCGCAAGGAACATCGTGGAACACTTGTTCCATGTGTTGATAGCTTTCTGATTCTTATAGAACCACTATTTTGCCCTCCCTAGGAGGGAGAACGGGAACAAGCAGAGTTTGATTGTCTCCAGTGTGACACCCTCCATTATGACGGTGTCACACAGCTCCAGGAAGTGTTGGAGATGTGCGTTGACGTCCTCGCTAGGCAAACCATCAGAATGGATTTGCCTACACCATCATGATTAGCGCGTCCAATGGGCACATTGGCAATAGTGGGAATGGAGTACTCATTCAACATCTTGTTGGTCATGGCATTCTGCAGATGGTGAGGGGGTGATGGGTTCGGTTGCTAGTGGAGTAGTGGAAGGACGATCGACATGAGGTCAGGCCTTCTTCAGGAATGACTCTAGATTCTTGATGAAGGTCATCGGCAAGTCAAAACCATCTTACACTATCCTGTTTTCATCCATATCAGGAGAAAACAAGCAAAGTTATCCTATTATGAGCAATGCCTACTACACATGTACATTATCATGAACATATCCTTTTAGATTCTTTTAACCAGTGCCTTCCTCGACAACAGCGTCAAAAATGCTTGTTGGCATTTCTAAACGCAATCACCAACTATGGAATTTTAAGTCCATCCCCGACAATAGTGCTAGAAATGCTTGTTGGCATTTCTAAACGCAATCACAAAGTATGGAGTTTTAAGTCCATCCTCGGCAACGGCGCCAGAAATGCTTGTTGGCATTTCTAAACACAATCACCAAGTATGGAGTTTTAAGTCCATCCCTGGCAACGACGCTAGAAAATGCTTGTTGGCATTTCTTAGCATCATCACTAGGATTTGTGTTTCCTAGCAATGGCACCAGAAACGCCATGATGATATTTTTGAACACATACAGAAATACTCTGCAAGTGCATGGATATATCGTTGTAGCATTTCACCCAGAAGTATTCGGGTATCGTTCATTTATATTTTCCTAAAGGAAGGCATGGTATAAAAGTCTCTAGTAGGGACACAGTCAAGATAACATGACTGTATAGTATGCCAAAGTTCATAATAGGGGTAAGATAGGATAAATATTGGATAGTGCGACACACACACTCAAGCCAATCTCAAGGATAAATATAAAAGAAAGAATAAAGAATAAAAGAGTATACCTAAATAGGAGCAGCCTTATCTTGTATAGCTATGCTAAGATGAGCAGATCATACAAATACATGAATATCTAAGGGTAGCGATCCTAAGTGAAGATAGCTTTGGTCACTATAAACTTACTTTGTGCACCGAAGCGCACCTTATCTATCAGGCGATACCGGTATACGGCTCTACGCCTTATCCAAATGTGGGAGATTACGAAGGACGGATATGGCTATCACCACCTCCTGCCTACCTCTTAATTAGAGGATACGAGGCAAACGAAGGTAGCCTCTGGCATAGACACCATGTCTATGCTATTGTCAACTACTCTAGCATCGGCCAGGAACATCCCTCTTTATCAGGAGTCCTCTACTAGAGAATCCGCTATGGGGACGGACGATGAACCTGCAAGCATATAGCAACCAATACTAACTTCAAGTAGGACTCACTACCTCAATCTAGGTCTTGGTCTAAACATGTATGTTGTATGAAAGATTAAGCATAAAGTTTTATATGCTAAATGAATAACATAAGAACTTTGCTCTAATTTCACAGCATAACTATATTGATAAAATGAGAACAAGAACATAAGGGAGCTCTTCATATTATTCATACCAAGTTTGCCCCTAGAGGTTCAAGCTCTCCAATGAAGCTTGCCTTGCTCCAAATAAAACTACTAAAAATAGTAAAAGATACAAGTTGAGGGAGACAGAGATCAAGTGTGGTGTGTGTTGTGAATGGATCTCTCCCCATCTATTTTATAGCTTAGGATGGTCGGTTTGGAGGCTAATAAAATAGGAAACCACCGTAGACCGCCTTTGCATGCCACCATGCAACCATTGTAGAGAGCTTGGCCCGAGAGGCAGTGGTGGGGGTACGGGTGCACCCCTAGTGCAGCCGCACCAGGGCTGGCCCGCCTTGCCGCCATCATCGCATGGTCGATTCCTAAGGTGGGCTATGCCATTGCTACGCTGGTGTTTGGCCTAGATGTTTAAGTTGTTTAGGCTTTTGCTTGTTGTGCTTTTGTAGAATCTACTTTATGCTTTCTGGTTTGTGCACTTTGACCATACTTCCCATTTATTTCATGTATATGTCCTGCAAAACGCTAAGTATCTAATACATGTGGAAATATGTCAATAGTAAATGTATATGTGCTATAAGTTTGTTTATTTCTCATGTTTTGGATATTAATTGGTGGTCAAATTTGATCGTTAAGGACCATAAACAGTGTTCTAGGCCTAATGGATTATGTCGCTATCTTGTCTGCAATCCAGCTGACCGACAAATGGCATGTACTGCAGCGTAGCATCCGTTCTATTGGTCAGGGTCGCTTAGGTTTTGACCCAACATCCTCGCACTTCCATGTGATTGAATTTGTTGAGGTGGAGGGTGCATGCGTAGGTGTGGAGATCTACTCATCTATACTGTAGCATGGATTTTTAAGGAATCTGAATGGGGCGAGGGTAGTATTGTTCTATGTTCAAAATCGAGAAGTGTTTTTCTTAATGGTTTTATGCACATGCTTGAGTACTCTACTATAGTTTATGTTGATATGGAGGGAAAGACATGGAGGACTTCGTAAACTAGGTGGTGCTATAATGTCCATCCATCAAGCTCAGGGTCATTTGTGTGTGTGTTGTGCTGATTTTTGCAATAGGTCTTGGCTTTTAGTGTGGATACTTGAAGACTATGGTACTGATAACTAGAGTTTGAAGCATGTTGTGGACACAGAGGAACTATTTGGATGCATGAATATTAAAGTTGGTTCTGAGCTTTGTGATGAGGAGTATAGAGTGATTACTGTTCACCCAGAATGGAATTTCATTTTCCTTGTTGGGAAGGATAGAACATTGATTGCATATGACATGGACCACAGAAAGGTTCATGTCATCCATGCCCATGTCATCCGCTTTTGTAGATCAAGAGGGTGTTTCCATATGAACAGGCCTTACTATCTTCCTTATGTTCCCTTGTTCATGGAGTCATTAGTAGAGCAGTAAAGGTGCATTTCTAGCATTTTGTCGTCACGATAGTCTTTGTTCAGGTCGGCAGTTGTTTTCATTCTATGTATGTATAGGCCAATTTTGGCTTGTTAACTAAAGGAATGGTATGTTCAATATTATTAATTCTGCTGCTTTGTTCAGATTGTGGATCAAAGATGAATAAGAGAGGTTCCATGGTGCATTGGCTACCAATCCAAAGGATGCACTAATTATATTCATTTTGCCTTGGAAGCAGGAGTGTCACATAGAAGGAGCACAGCTACGTTGTTTCATTATGTAAGTTTGTATACATTAGTACCTTTAGTATGCTCTATGTACCGCTTGTGTTAGAACATCAGTTGAGAAAGATGTTATGGTAGTGTCCATTGTTATTGTAAAAAGTACTCTTGTTTGTGAACATGATTTATGGATGTAATGATTATATATATATGCTTTGTGTTCATGAAGCTATTAAGGGCCTAGCTGAATTAGTAACTATTGTGAAACCAGATGAAATTCTATCATCGTCGCTATACGTATGATGCGGCAAGGATCAAAAGTATATCACTGCCGAATCCTTTAGTAACCCGACACCGACTAAACGATCATCAAAGGCGGATTGTAGTGCATGGCAACGGTGACCATGACCTTTGAACTAGCGGATCATATGCTGAAGCGATGCTGGTGTTAACCTCTAAATAGGTGTCTCGACCGTCGAACCGATAGTGAACCCGCACCGCTAACAGTCGGGTCGAAGTACAAGGCGATAGTGCTGGTGACCACTACACAGGCGGTTGATGTGCCCACAGGCGGTTGCTTACATGTGGATCAATAGGAGAGATGTAGATGGCAAAGTTAGTGGCTTACAAAGCTACTACTACATTCTAAACAACTTGATCAGGCACACAATCAATCCCAAGGATAGAGCCGCATCAGATCTTAATGGGTATGTGAGAAATGTGCTTGCTCGGTTTGCTCCTAGGGGTGACAGGTTCAATGTCTCTCGGTTAATGTGGCGTGAGCTAAGGGTTGCTATGGAGGATGGGAGAAAGGGGCTGCCCTTTGCCCCTTATCTGATGTTTGTGATTGAGAGGGTCACCGGTGACCGATTTGACAAGGACATTCTCCACACCATCTATAGGATTGAGACGACCTAGTCCTTAAGAGCTAGCAAGGCAGTGAGATGCTCCTCTCCTACTGATGAGGATGTGCCCAAGTCCTCCCACTCTAGATCTAACAAGGGAAAGAAGATGAAGAAATTTGGAGAGTGGATTAAGGCCATCTTTACTACTTGTACCTATGCAGCAAGGACCACATATGAGGACCGGTTGGAGAACCGAGAGGCCTACTGGGAGGCTAGAGAGCATGCAGGGCTGCCACCCCTTCCTCTAGCTCAGTCACCACTGAGGTTTGATAACCTCCCTAGCCTCTCTGACATAGACACAGAGGATGAGGAGGAGGATCAGCAGGAGCAGCAGGATGGCGATGATGACCTGGACGTGTGGGGTGACACGACTATTGCAGAGGTTCAGTGCCACCACACCAGATGCTCCACCTATTCTACCCACTTCACTTCTACCACCCACCACTAGGGATGAGCGAGGATCGATTCTCGACGACGGTGACAATTGTATTGGTGGTGGTGCTGCTCGTGGAGGTAATGACTTCGACTGGAGAACATCTAACAAGACAAACATGAGGAGTGAGTAGTTGACTTCTCTCTTTTCTTCTATTTTTGGTGCTTCATGCCGAAGGGGGACAAAATTAGAGGGGTCAACTTCTTTTTGACGCCATGTGTTCACTACTGCAGGAGTTCATGTCATATCCATTGAGAGTTAGTTTGTTGGGTGTGAGTTTGAGAGTCACTCAAAACTCTATTTGTGTAGTATTGCTACCTTTATAACTTTATTTGTATCGGATATGGACATGTATCATTTCTGTGATTTAGCTTATCATATATCTATGCTAGAATGTTCTTTTTCATATTTATTATCTGATGTGTGGTGCTTGATTTAATCTATGCTATTGCACTAAGTGCAATAGTGCCGCACATCTAGCCCGATAGTGTCGCTCTGCGGTAGTGTCATGGCCAAGGAGTGGTAGTGCCGCAACTAGCTGCCACAACAAACTCCTATGTGCATGAACTGTCATTTGTATCACGATTATATACTTGACATAGTGTGCAGCACCCCATAGGAGCATGGATGTAGGGGAGCCCCATCACTTTGACTAAAGTGTGAAAGTTGGCCTCTAATGCCAATTGGAGAATTCAATTCTCAAATTCACACATTCAGGGGGACGCTCTACACCCATGGCTTGGAAAATCTCAGTTACTTATTCATATATTTTGTAAGCTCTAATTGGGTTGTCATCAATCACCAAAAAGAGGGAGATTGTAAGTGCAATCAAGCCCTAATTGTGGGTTTTGGTGATAATGACCACGCAATTAGAGGACTAATGAGATTTATCGAGATGACAAGCGGGGAATTTACAATCGGGGAATTTAGAGGAGCCCCCAATTACAAATGATGATGGCATCAAACTCAAAGGAGGTTTAAATTTTTTATATTTCAAATTTGAGTATAGGAATGCCATACTATAAAGGGGGACATAATAAATGTTCTAAAGTGTGCAACTAAGTGCTCAATCTTATACACATACATCCTCATATGCTCAGCCAAGACAACAAACTTTTCACTGTTTTCATCTTTGTGGATTTGGACTTGTCTTGCGGCAAAGGTCAAGATCTCAAGAGAGGGCACCTTGCCGTCATGCGGCATCTTCTTGTTGTTGAGCCACAGATCGCCAAACTTAACCGACTTGGAGATTTAGGGTATTTATACCTCTCACTCTCCCCTCCAATGGCTCTTCTCAGACCTCTGCTCGCTTAGTTCGACCAAAACAGACTTGTGCTTGTTCTCTCTCTTCTCCATTGGTGACCTTGAGCTCCCAAGCTTTCCTTTGTGATTTCCCCATTAATCCTTGAGGCAAAAGGCTCCAAAACTCGATTAGAGAGCAGATCCATGGATTCCCAAAACCTAAGAGCACTTGGTTCGAGTTTTAGCTAGAGGATTGTATTTGTTACTCTTGGAGCTTGCTCCTAGCCGGCTATATTATCGCCCGTGGAGCTTGCCAACTTGTGTGGTAGCGCGGGAGGTTTGTAACCATCTTTTGAAGTTAGTAAACTCACCCCTCATCTCAAGAGTTAACTCTCTTGACTTGAGATCGAGGAAGGGTTGCTAAGCCCTAAGCCTTAGTGGCTAACCTCAATAACGTAGACTTAGGCAAGCCTTGGTGGTGAGCTAAACCACGAGATAAATACTTGTGTCATCTTGTGCTTTATTTACTTCACTTACATTTTCATATTGTGTTGAGGTGATTTCTAGGGTTTGAAGCCGGATCTACTTGTGTGTAACATTACTACAACTTTTAGCTGTTGATCTGTGATCTTCATACTTGCAGGGAGCTCAGTAATTTATTTGATCTAAGTTTTCATTGATAGATTTTGAACTGCGCCAAGAAGTTGTCTGTAGGTGCGGCAGTGCCACGGGTGAAATTTGACATTTCTTCAAGTTTTGTTTTAATAGGCCTATTCAGCCCTCTTCTAGGCTGACCATAGATCCTACCGGGCGCCCCCAGTGCACTGGCAGAGGGCACGACCAAGGGGGGCGGTGCCCCACCTCCCCCACGTTAACCCGAGTTTTAGGTGATTTACGAAAAAAGGTATTTAGGAAAAAAGATAATTGTTTCATAAAAAATTATTAGGAAAAGATAGTTTCTTTTAGAAAAAGAAAATCAAAACCTATAAGGACTCCTTGCTTTGATTGCTTGGTGTGCAAATCCGTTAGGGACTATAAATATAGGGGCACTGTAACAATTCCAACTCAAGAAGGAAATAGAGCCCTGCTATATAAACAAATCTCTTATGTCTCTCTATCTCTAGCACCGTTGTCCCTCTCCTGCGTCCATGCCACATGCCGCCGCTACCTGCCCATGCCGCCACCGCCGCACGTCGTCGTACACTACCGCCGCTACTGCCCTAATTGCCCCAACCAACCACCTAGAAAGGATCCTAACACCTTGTATCTAGAGACCAGATTGATCCTATGGCCACCTCCACCACTACCATGATTGAGGAGATGAATAAGATGATGGGCATCTTCTCCGTCAACATGAGCAATAGCTTCAATGAGCTCAACACGAAGCTCATCAATCTCGACCTCCGTCTTGCTGAAGGTGAGCGCCAACACTACCCCAAGGCACAACAGGCCTTAGCTGAGGAGCTTGAGATGGATACCAAGCACATCATGGAGGACGCTGGCCGCATGTTCCTCAAGCACAAGCAGAAGGCGCCCACCACGACCACACCTCCCAAGCTTATGGACGCCGTAGCAAGCGAGCTATTTACCATAGCTTCTCCATCTAAGGAGCCACTAAGAAGCATTGCCAACATCTCTACTACAACTCCATGGTTGACATCATGGATCATCATTGATAGTAACGACGATGATGATGGCACCAACATCGAGCCTCGCTTCCTAATGCTCATGGGTGCCTCGAACTCTAGGATGTGAGGAGGACACTATAGCAGAACTAACCAATTTATAAGAGCACAAGTACAATGTAGCCCGCAAGCGGTCGCACTATCATACTTGAGCCCATATAAATCCGATAGTCCATCGAGTACCACGACAGGTCTCGATTAACCATCAACTTACAACCAAGATCATACATGATTCAACATACATGTCACATGTTACATAAGGTTCACAAATACAGTTCATTCATCAGAGTACGAATTAAGGTTATTACAAACCAAGTTCAGTAAATAGTAGCATAAGCAAATTAAAGTTTGAAACTAACATCTTCCATCATAATTCAAATACATAGTGCCAGTTCATGATCATAATCCCACAAAAGCATATAAGAAGGATTAATAAGAGATGCCTGCCCAGGGCTCACTACTCATCCATGACAGGACAGAAGCAGTTCTTGCAGTAGCCGTGATAAATTGTACCATCTACAATAATGGGAATAAAACCCTAAGTACGAGAAGGTGCTCAGCTAGACTTACCTATCATAAACCAAAAACAAAGTGATTCCAAGGATTATGCAAGGCTTTATAAGTGGAGGTAGCTTGACAACATTGTGCATAAAAAGTGACTAACTTAGTTGTACAATTATAATTCGGTAATCAAGTTAATTATAGCTATTCATCTCTAGATTAGCAACTAACCTATGCCAAACATGTAGTATATCATTTAGTAGCACACAATAGTAACCATAGCTGGTGTAGTAATTCCATGTTCATCCAACCATCATGTTCCATATCACAGTTACTACAATGTTGGTACTAGCCAAGTTTCTCACTGTTTGGGAGAGATTACGATTCAAATCGATTACAACCAGTTGGGAATTTATTCCTAACACAAACCTAGGCAGACCAGATCAACGGTCACCTTTGGTACAACTCAAGTCCACATTTCGCGGGTTCGCCCAACGCTACACAATTAGGGACAATCAGCTGCTAGGATGTTCAGGCCCGGCCTGCCCTTGGTCTCACGTCTGGCTCCCTACACATCCTTACTACCATCTAGAGTGCACACTCTAATAGAACAGGGTCCGCCTGAGTTGAGCTACTCGGCTTCACGGTCGGAACGAGTTATCCGGCCAGCTAAGTGATAGTCATGCGTTCAATCTTGTTAGAAGCGCCCAACAATGGTATGGTCCTTGATCGACATAGACGGAATCACATGAGTCAACCAACACATAGACTCCACCCGGCCTCCATTTACATTATCCCATGGTTCTTTTCCACGATAGCAAATATAGCCAATCGTGCTTCGGTATCCACCTATATCTCGCAGGTGACAGGAAATCACTCGACTTCTACCGGTCTAAGCATGGCTAAGCATATATTCGATCCTAGACCTACACAGGGTTAAAGGTATATGTAACTGGACAAGGTAGTTCTATGCATCAAGTGTTTCCAATTAACTCTTATAACCTAATGCATAAAACATAAAGGACTCAAGTAATATTTTGTAAAACATGGGAGACTTAGAATGCTCTGGGGCTTGCCTTTGAGGAAAGAGGATGGCCGGTGATCCAGGCACCCAGGGAGATCTTCAAGAGTTTGCTCCTCTTCTCCTAGAGCTATGGCCTGAGGCGTCTCCTGCTAATCCTCCTCTTCTTCTTCGCTGAACTCCAACAGAGTTATTTCTTCGGACGATCCTATATGCATGAGCATGAATTAAGATATCATGAATGCATATATGATGACATGTTTAATATGATATGATATAATGAATGCATCCTCATAAGTGTTTTCAACAACTTTGCATCAAGTAATAACAAGTTGCATCTTATTTTACTAAGTAGGTCCTGATCTCTTCTCTAATAACTAAACAAACACTTATGTAAATCATTTTTGGGATGACAAGATAGCTGCCACTTGTTTGACCATAACTGAAGTTATATATATCAAAATAATATGGTTGTGGACATTCTGGAAAGCTTATGAAATTTCTACAACTTTATTTTAATCATCTTAATGTGATTCAGCAGTTATCTTGGTGAAACAAATCAATCTTTAAGATCTGTCTAGAGAGCAAGCATTCCTGGCAATTGATTTCTAATAGTCATAATTCTTAAACCATAAGGCCTACAACTATGAAAATTTAACACAAGGTAGATCAGTAAGTTATATACAACTTTGTTATTAACAAGTTTTATAGAAAAGACTATTATCATCATGAAATTATCAACTCAACCGAAACTATATATGCAGCCATCTAGTTGAATTATAAAGCAATAATTATCTAGTTGCATACAACCAATTGATATTTAAGCCTTACTAATCAGCCTGTTCGCTTGCTCGTAAATGATCGTAAATTTCCAGCCGGGAACAGTGTTTTTCTCTCACACCAAAGCAGCCAGCAGTAAATAATCCACGATACGATACGGCCTCCCGAACAGGCTGAATAACGTCAATAGATCATATGCATCACAAGCACCATAGAAAACATCATGGTCAAACATAACTAACTTATTTATATCCATTTATTAATTTCCTTAGATAATAGGGTGATTTAAAGGATAAATAATTCTAGTGCTTAATAAATTCTGATAAAATTATAGTAGTCTACAAATGACCTCAATAGTCTACTGTATAAATTTTATGCTATTTGGATAAGTACAACTACCTATACAAAAATGATAAGTTACATAGACTTATTCTAGCAATAATAGTTTAGCATAGTGAAAAGTGTCAAACAATAGATTGAATATTTTTCTTACATTCCTCCATTCATAAGAATACTGTGCAAAATTTGCATAATCATATGTTATGTATTTTTACCCCAATTAATTTCACTAGAAACCAACAATTAATTAGGATTACATATGAAGACCATATTCAAATATGACCACTGCAAGTTTAGTATTTTGCCTAGCTAGAGCATGTCAACACAAGACCAGAAAAATTAGAATCACAATTTTATCACCTTTCTAGCTCAAGTTATCCATTTAACAAGATAGAAACCATTTAAAAAGCATTTATCTAGCTACATTTTATTCTCCTAGAAAAATACCATAAACAATGCATCTCATATTTTTATCAAATACTACACTTCAATATGAAACTAACAAAATTTGGTTCACCAAAATTGAACACTCCTAACTTGAGATATGAAATTTTGAAACATGCATTCAAATCTGTGAAATAAATCCAGAAAATCAAATATCATACACACTGATAGTCGGGGCCCGCGGTCAACGGGGACCCACTCGTCAGCGAGACCAAAATAGGGGACGGTGCTGACCGGCGAGAACTCGCTGACGACGAGGTCTCCGGCGGTAGCATCTTCACCACTATACTCTCCTCACCCTTGCGCATCGACTGGTAGGCTTAGTTGGCTCGGTGGCTCGCCAGAGCAAGCTCAACAGCGGCCATGGCTGACGGCGAAGGTTGGTGGTGGTATGCCGGCCATCTCCAGCTACGGCACACTCAAGCGAGGATGGCTACTCCATAATGGTGACCTAGTGGAGCTACACGGAGCAGGTGAGGGCTCGGGTGGCGTCGGTGAGCTCGGCCGCATGCATGGCCGTTCAGCGGCTTACGAAGCACGGCGGTGCTCACGCTGTTCTAGCTAAATGGCGGTGAAAGGTGGGTCTCCGTCATGCCACTAGTGAGGTCTAGGGTTACTTGACCTAAGGCGCGAGAGAAGTGAGGGAGACGGTGAACCAACTCGGCGATGGTGAGCTCGAGTGCCACGGCGACCATGGCGGACGCGGGTGGAGCGGCGACTCGTTCCGGCACCATCAAGCGGCGGCGTCATCCCTAAATCTAGCCTAAGCTTCTAGCCTCTATCATGGTGCTGGACCAAAGAAAATGAAGGCATGCGGTGCGGTAGAACGATAAGGCCATGGTGAGCCTCGAGCGCGGTTAACGCTGTAGTGACGAGGGTGGCCGCGGCGAGGCAAAATGCCGCTCTACCTTGGTTCGGAAGGTGGCATTGGTGGCTCAAGGAGGTGGAGGTGATGGCGTAGCAGCTATGGCCGAGATGAATCGGCCAGCAAGGCTACGTTGGCAGTGAGCGGTTGCGGTGGAGCTGCAGCGGTGCTGCGGTGGTGCTCGGCGCGGGGCTGCGGAGAGGCAGAGCGAGAGGGAGGAGGTGAAAACGGGCACATGGAGTGAGTAGCAGGAGCGCGTCGTTTATGCGCCCACATTGGCCTGACTGGCCGGGCCAACACCGCCGTGCTACCACCACACGATGGCCATAGCCTGTGGCCGGTCGGCCATGACGCCGTGCGCGTCCACGCGGTTCAGTCCGCTGAAACCGACTGACACTGCATCTTAGTGACTCAATAACTCCTAATCCTTGGCGAATTGGTAAAAACTTCCTTAATAACTATTGTAGAGCTACATGAGATCTCCAACATTGCTTTAAGAACCATCATATAATTCTTACTAGTTAACAAACTACATTGCTCCAAAGTGAGGTACATTGAAACTAAAAACCGTTTCCACACTTAGAAAATTTTGCAAGTCTCAAAACAACATTTTGTTGATACTTGTGAGCTATTTTTGAGCAAGCTATGCACTGGATTGGACCTTGACCCAAAAATAAAAGTCATTACCCTAGTCAAGTACTACAACTTTTATTTAGGTCACAGCCATGCAAACAATGTAAGCTTCTGATCAACTTTGGTCAAACTAGCATCATGAAAATGGCATTTCAAATGAAACCCACACTTAAAAGCAAAATTGACCTAGGTCATGAATACAAACATTGTTCCATTGATCATCCTAGATGTGTCTAAGGTGTTTTCATGACCTCACAACCATCTCATACATTGGTCATACATGATTGCAAGCATATATATATATATATATATCATGTGACAAGGTATAGGAATGATATGAAATTTCATATGCTCATGTTCATGAATGCTTGGATGATGATTGTGCTCATGAAATGCAGGTGTCAAATGCAATGCTTAACACTAGGGTGTTATAGCCCCTCCCCCTTTATAGGAATCTTGTCCCGAGATTTGAAAGACCTGCCATTCCTCATAAAAGGCAAGATAAACCTCACGTAAATAATCCTCCCGTTCCCACATGGCATCTTGTTCACTGTGGTTATTCCACACCACTTTGTAGAACTTAATGACCTTGCTCCATATTACTCTTTCCATCTCTTCTAACACTCAGATTGGTTTCTCTTCATACGTCAAATCCGATTACAGCTTAATGTTGGTGGGTGCAATGGCTTCCTCAGGTATACAAAGACATCTTTTCAACTGAGAAACATGGAAGACATCAAATATCGCACTCATTTTTGGAGGAAGTTGTAACTTGTAAGTGACATTTCCTTTCCATTCAATAATCTTGTATGGCCCTATGTATCTAGGCGCAAGCTTTCTTTTTACTCCAAATCTCTGCACTCCCTTCATGGGTGACACTTTTAAATATACATAATCTCCCACTTTAAAATTTAGTGGTCTTCTTCTTTTATCAGCATAACTCTTTTGTCTTGACTGAGCTGCTTTCATATGCTGTTGGATAATGCGTACCTGCTCTTCAGCTTCGGTGACAAAGTCAATGCCAAAGTATCTTCTTTCATCGGGCTCAATCCAATTCAAAGGAGTTCTACATTTTCGACAGTACAAGGCTTCAAAAGGAGCCATCTTGATGCTCGCTTGATAACTATTGTTGTAGGAGAACTCAGCTAAAGGTAGCCATTTCTCCCATGAACCCTTGGAAGATATAACACAAGCTCTCCACATATCTTCTAAGATTTGGTTTACTCGCTCGGTCTGTCTAGAAGTTTGTGGAAGATATGCTGAACTTCTGATTAGTTTAGTTCCCAAAGCTTGGTGTAAGTGTTCCTAGAAACGAGCTTTAAACTGTGGTCCCTGATCTGAGACTATGGTCTGTGGTACTCCATGTAGTCTCACGATTTGAGAAACATACAGTTCGATGTACTTCCCGGCTAGATATGTTATGTTAACTGGTACAAAATATGCTAACTTGGTGAGGCGATCTACAATGACCCATATGGAATCAAGACCTTGTTGAGTCATCGGAAGGCCTGTAATAAAGTCCATACTTATTTCCTCCCATTTCTAGCTTGGAATAGGCAAAGGCTGAAGTAATCCAGCAGATTTTAAATGAACAGCCTTTACTCTTCTGCAATTATCACACCTAGCGACATAGGCGGTGTTCTCTTTCTTCATTTTGGTCCACCAAAAATGGGTTTTCAAATCTTGATACATTTTGCTACTACTTGGATGGATAGACAACTTGGATGAATGAGCTTCATTTAAATTTTGATTTCTAAACTCACGGTCTTTCGGTACCACAAGTTGGACCTCAAACCATGGTGCACCTCTTTCATCTAACCTGAAATGCTTGGTTTCTTGTTCTTTCATCTTTCTCTTGATGTGAAATACGCCTACATCTGTCTTCTGTAGTTCTATGATTTGCTCTCAAGTGAGCAACTGATAGTGATATTGTGCAGCACAATAGGATCTAACAAATTAAATCCATCTTCCAACAAGGCTTCCAAAGTGTTGCAATGAGATTTCCGACTAAGTGCATCTGCTACAACATTGGCCCTTTCCGGATGGTAGTGCACTTCCAAATTGTAGCCCTTGATTATCTATAACCATCTCCGTTGTCTCATGTTCAGCTCAGGTTGAGTGAAGATATATTTGAGACTTTTGTTGTCAGTATATATATGGCATACATTTCCCAACAAATAATGTCTCCATATCTTCAATCCATGAACAATTGCTGCAAGCTCTAAATTATGAGTAGGGTAATTGACTTCATGCTTTCTCAATTGCCAAGAAGCATAGGCAATAACTCGACCTTCTTGCATGAGCACACACCCCAAACCTATACCCGAAGCATCACAGAACACATCGAAAGGCTTTTCAATGTTGGGTTATGCTAGAACAGGAGCTGTAGCCAACAGGGTCCTTGGGGTGTGAAAAGCTGCTTCACACTCTGGCGTCCAACTAAACTTTTCATCCTTCTAAAGTAGTCTAGTCATGGGCTTAGCTATCTTGGAGAAATCAGGAATGAAACGACGATAGTAGCCTGCCAGTCCTAGAAAACTCCGAACTTCATGAACCGAAGTCGGGGCCTTCCAATCCCTGACCTCTTGTACTTTAGATGGGTCTACAGAAATTCCATCTAAGATGTGACCCAAGAAAGATACTTTGCTCAACCAGAATTCACACTTGCTAAACTTGGCATATAACTTATTTTCCCTCAATCTGGACAAAACAATTCTCAGATGCTCTGCATGGTCTACCTCATTCTTTGAGTAAATCAAGATATCATCGATAAACACAACCATGAACTTATCAAGCTCGGGCATGAATACCAAATTCATCAAGTACATGAAGTAGGCAGGAGCATTCGTTAGTCCAAAAGACATGACCAAATACTTATACAAGCCGTACCTAGTGGAGAAAGTTGTTTTAGGTATATCCTCTAGCCTAATCTTAATCTGATGATAGCCTGACCTCAAGTCAATCTTGGACAATACCTTTGCTTTTCCCAACTGATCGAACAAGATATTGATACGAGGCAAATGATACTTGTTCTTAATGGTCAGAGCATTAAGTGGCCTATAATCCACACACATTCTCAAAGACTTGTCCTTCTTCTTTACAAACAAAGCTGGACATCCCCATGGAGACAAACTAGGTTGGATGGGACCTTTGTCCAACAGTTCTGGTAACTGAATTTTAAGTTCAGCTAACTCATTTGGTGGCATCGTATAGGGTCTTCTTGAGATAGGTGTTGTACATAGCACTAACTCAATCTTAAATTCCACATCCCTATCAGATGGTAAACCTAGCAACTCATCTGGAAATATATCAGGAAACTCACAAACTAATGGAATATCACAAAGGGTAGTGGCTTGGATAGCGCAAGACAAGTTTTGGAGATCAAAACTTCGGGGAAGCGATACTAGAAAAACATTACCTCCCTTTGGTTCTCTTAACATAATTGTTCGAGTGGATGTGTCAATGAGAACACCATGGTCACTCATCCAACTCATGCCTAAGATCACATCTATGGCTAATCCAGGCAATACTATTAGATCTATCGTGTACTCCCTCTCTTGTATAGAGATGAGCACATCTCTGACTATTTGGTTTGTAGAGATAGTAGTCCCAGCTGAAATTATATTATAACCATCCTTGTTTACCTCAATTACTTTCTGATCATACTTAGATGCAAATGCTTGGCTCATAAATGAATGAGAAGCTCCAGAATCAAATAAAACAATGGTGGGATGTTTGTTAACAAGAAACATACCGGTTGTGACAACCTCTCCTGTAGGAACTTCTTCAATAGCGATGTAATGCATGTATCCAAGACGTGCTTTAGGATTTGCCTGTTTCTGATTGCTCTGGTTTTGATTGCTGTTCTTCTTAGGATGGGGGCATTCCTTAGCCCAATGACCCAACTGATTATAGTTGAAGCATGACTGATTGCTCCTGGGTCCTGCTGAGCTTCCTTGCCCTCCATTTCCCTTGGATAGGGCAATGGTGAACACCTTACGAAACACCTTCTAAGGTCAGTTGGCCTAGGCTTTTAGCGGAGGAGGCCTGAACTTGGGCGCTGGTGGTCGAAACTATGGCCTAGCCGCCACTGGAGCTCTAGACTAGGAAGACCCTGAGGTGCCTGCCTCAGCTACTCTCTTGCGGCCCTTCATCGCTGCGTGCAGATTGTTCTGGTTCTCCTGAGTCAAGGCATCCCTGATGAACTCATTGTATGTGGTGCACCTCGAGTTGGCCAAGGTTTTTCATTAGCTTAGTGCTAAGGCCTCTCTTGAAGTTTTCAATCTTCTTTTCCTCTGTATCGACGAACCCTGGGGCATAACGGGACAAATTGTTAAATGCATGCATGTACTCCGTAAGGGTCTTGGTCCCTTGTGTGAGTCTCATGAACTCGGCTGCTTTCATGCGCATTAGCCCTAGGGGAATGTGATGTCCCCTAAAGGCTAACTTAAATTGCTCCCATGTGACCTATGAGTTGGTAGGTAGGGAGGATAGAAAATGGGCCCACCATATCCTGGCCGGTCCCTGCGGCTGATGGGACGCATTTTCAGCCTTCTGATGCTCCGTAACCCTCAATAGATGGAACTTTTGCTCAATTGTGTTAAGCCATTCATCCTCCTAAAGCGGTTCTTCAGCCACCTTGAAGATAGGAGGCTTGGTGTCCAGGAAATCCTTGAAAGAGCTATATTGATTCGGCTTAGGCCCCTATTGTTGCTAACGGGTGCGAGCAGTGTTCTGCACGATGAGACGTAGTATTTCCTCCATTGTTCTCTGACTTCCCTAGAACTATGCAAAGAATTCATTCACAGACAGTGGTGGTGGTGGTGGTAAGTCACCGTCGTTGCCACCTTGGTTGTTGCCTGCTCCAGCGCGAGTGTGAGTCATCTGCAAAGCTGCAACAATAAGTGATTATTGGATGATGTCAGGAGATTGCAGATGAATTTTATAATCATGCCAAACTGAAATTACTAGAGAGAATCTTAAATTCATACAATAAAATAGAGGCATAATAATTCATTCTCGCAACATGACATCACCAATTAGATCTCTTATCCTGCTCGTAGCGCGTTAACATGCATGTCATAATCACCAGTAAAATGAAATTGGAATTTCATTAAAGTTCAACCCATCATGAAACACATGCAGAGTGTCCATATTACATGGAAGTCAAATCACAAATACCAAACTTCAAGCTACAAGTCCATTACATAATTAATAGAGATACATCTAGCGCTCTAACTAGTCATTAGGAGATGCTAATCCTCTGCGTGCTCGCTGTCGAGGTCGGAGATAGGATCATCCTCACCCTCTATCTCTACTTCCTCTTCCTCCCAACCGTCATCCTCGATCAACATCTGTGGATCTTCTTCTTCCTCATTAAGGTTCGGGTGTAGTTGGTTGTTCAGGAAATGCACCTCATCTTGAAGATCAACCACCATGTTCTAGGTCTATGCAAGCTACTGGCGCAAGTCCCTCTCGACACGGTCCTGCTATATGCTCAAGGCTTAGGTCCTATCTCATTCTACTTCTGCCATAGCTGCACGGTTGTTTGCTAGGATCCGCTAGCGCATAGCTATGAATGCCTCGCCACGGGTGGCCTCCAGCTGCTCCCGTAGTCCTGCTAACATTGCTGATCATCCGCTCTTGCCTCTTGGGCAGCAGCTCTCTACTGATCAACTTGCTCCATTTGAGTGTGGAGATTTCCTAATGCTACATAAGCTTGATCAGTTTCCCATCGAGCCTCACTTGTTGCCTTCTTGTGCTTGCGCACATGCTTCTTTAGCTTACATTATGTAGCTTCAGCTCTCATAAGCTTATCCATGCAAGTGGTATAGTACTCCTGCCAGAAGTCCCTAGTGTCCTGATGAGTATAGAACATCTTCATCACTGCAAACATTGTGCTCATAGCGGGACTAGAACTGTCTGCCTGCTCATCTCTGTCTCGGATCAACGCATTGTTGTTGCGCTGTGCCCATACTATTGTGGATGGATCTACTCGAGGAAAAATACCAGTGGCACTGCCAGTAAGCTCATCCCTATGCTGCTGACAAATCTAACTTAGCACCTCAAAAGCCACTACTTGGGTAGCTTCCCAAGGAGTTATTCCTTCAGATTTTGCCCTCCATTCCTAACAGAAGGGTGCTTGGTTACGAGCTGGTATGGTCAGTTGTACTTCATACCATGGTTGTCCCTCCAAGTATACTTCATTCCAGTAATAGAGGGGCGGTTCATAATACCCCACATAATGCAAGACTCTCCAAAGTATGGCAGGAGCACCAAACATCAACAAGAAATTCTCACTTCCAGCCGGTGCTGCCATCTGTACCAACAACATGGTGCAACTCTCGTGAGATAAAGTCATAATGTATAGGAGTCACATAACAGAGTAAGAGATTTATAAGAGGAGGAACAAGGCAAGTATGAAATAAGGATTTATCATGATGCATGCACGTTCCATACGTCATCACAAACTTAGGAAAAATTAAAACTTCTAACGGCATACACGGTGGCATACATACGTTCTCTCATATATAGCGTAACTAGTCGGCCTACACATTTTGCTGTTAGTGTACCTGCACAAGAATTTCATTTCAACCCAACCCCACAAGTATATATGTAGAATGTAAGGTTGCAACCTAAATACTTCCATATATATATATATATACCCATATACATATATACTTCCGTATCAAAACTACCCTAAAGAAAATACATCATATATATACATATAATTATGCATACACAATCGTGTCAAAGCTAACCCACAATTAAATACCTCCGCATATATATGAGACATATATGTACTTTTAGTATCAAAGCTAACTCTCCCCATAGACCGCACGCTCGCATCTTGCGGTCATGCCACTATGATGATGATTGGCATCTTACCTTGGGCGTAGAGGCATTTGACCCATACATTACCACTCAAGTGAATGGTATCCATACAATAGCACGTCGTATGGACGACGAAAATAAAACCCCCCAAGTTAGTACTTAATTAGCCACCTAAAGTCCTTAACTAGGCATAAAGGAAGTGATCACTGGCACACTTTAGATTCAAACTCTAGGTTTTAAAACACATATATATATAGCTATAAGTTGCTAAAACTGCTTTTGAAAAACAAAAACCTTTATTTTAAATACACATGTGGCAATTAATGTTGAATCTTGCTCTGATGCCAGCTGTAGCAGAACTGACCAATTTATAATAGCATAAGTACAATGGCAGCCCGCAAGCGGTCGCACTGTCATACTTGACCCCATATAAACCCGGTAGTCTGTTGAGTTCCACGATGGGTCTCGATTAACCATCAACTTACAACCAAGATTGTTCATGATTCAATATACATGTCACATGTTACATAAGGTTCACAAATACAGTTCATTCATCAGAGTACGAATTAAGGTTATTACAAACCAAGTTCAGTAAATAGTAGCGAAAGCAAATTAAACTTTGAAACTAACATCTACCATCATAGTTCAAATACATAGTGCCAGTTCGTGATCATAATCCGACAAAAGCATATAAGAAGGATTAATAAGAGATGTCTGCCTAGGGCTCACTCCTCATCCACGGTAGGACAGAAGCAGTTCTTGCAATAGCCGTGATAAACAGTACCATCTACAACAATGGGAATAAAACCCTGAGTACGAGAACATACTTAGCTAGACTTACCCATCATAAACCAAAAACAAAGTGACTCCAATTATTATGCAAGGCTTTATAAGTGGAGGTAGGTTGATAACATTGTGCATAAAAAGCGACTAACTTAGTTGTATAATTATAATTCGGTCATCAAGTTGACTATTGCTATTCATCTCTAGATTAGCAACTAACCCATGCCAAACATGTCGTATATCATTTAGTAGCACACAATAGTAACCATAGCCAGTGTAGTAATTCCATGATCATCTGAACCATCATGTTCCATATCACAGTTACTACGATGTTGGTACTAGCCAAGTTTCTCACTGTCCAGGAGAGACGGCGATTCAAATCGGTTACAACTAGCTAGGAATTTATTCCTAACACAAACCCAGGCATACCAGATCAACGGTCACCTTAGGTCACCTTTGGTATAACTCAGGTCCATATTTCGTGGGTTCACCCAGCGTCGCACAATTAGGGACAACCAGCTGCCAGGACGTTCAGGCCCGGCCTGCCCTTGGTCTTACACCTGGCTCCCCGCACATCCTTACTACCATCCAGAGTGCGCACTCTAACAGAATGGGGCCTGACCTAAGTTGAGCTACTCGGCTTCACGGTCAGAATGAGTTATCCGGCCAGCTATGCATTCAATCTTGTCAGAAGCGCCCAACAACGGTACGGTCCTTAATCAGCATAGACAAAATCATATGAGTCAACCTACACATAGACTCCGCCTGTCCTCCATTTACATTACCCCATGGTTCTTTTCCATGATAACAAATATAGCCAACCCAGCTTTTGTATCCACCTATATCTCGTAGGTGAGAGGAAATCACCCGACTTCTACCGGTCTAAGCATGGCTAAGCATATATTCGATCCTAGACCTACACAGGGTAAAAGGTATATGTAACTGGACAAGGTAGTTCTATGCATCAAGTGTTTCCAATCAACTCTTATAACCTAATGCATCAAACATAAAGGACTCAAGTAATATTTTGTAAAACATGGGAGACTTAGAATGCTCTGGGGCTCCAATAGAGTTATTTTTTCGGACGATCATATATGCATGAGCATGAATTAAGATATCATGAATGCAAATATGATGACATGTCTAATATGATATGATGTAATGAATGCATCCTCATAAGTGTTTTCAACAACTTTGCATCAAGTAATAACAAGTTGCATCTTATTTTACTGAGTAGGTGCTTATCTCTTCTCTAATAACTAAACAAACACTTATGTAAATCATTTTCGGGACAACAAGATAGCAGCCACTTGTTTGACCTTAACTAGAGTTATATACATCAAAATAATATGGTTGTGGACATTCTAGAAAGCTTATGAAATTTCCTATAACTTTATTTCAATCATCTTAATGTGATTCAATAGTTCTCTAGGTGAAACAAATCAATCCTTAAGATATGTCTAGAGAGCAAGCATTCCTGACAGTTGTCTTCTAATAGCCATAATTCTTAAACCATAAGGCCTACAACTATGAAAATTTAACACAAGGTAGATCAGTATGTTATATACAACTTTGTTATCAACAAGTTTTATAGAAAAGACTATTATAATCATGAAATTATCAACTCAACCGAAACTATATAGGCAGCCATCTAGTTGAATTATAAAGCAATAATTATCTAGTTGCATACAACCAATTGATTTTAAGCCTTACTAATAACATCAATAGATCATATGTATCACAAGCACCATAGAAAACATCATGGTTAAACATAACTAACTTATTTATATCCATTTATTAATTTCCTTAAATAATATGGTGATTTAAAGGATAAATAATTCCATTGCTTAATAAATTCTGATAAAATTACAGTAGCCTACAAATGACCTCAATAGTCCACTGTACAAATTTCATGCAATTTAGATAAGTACAACTACCTCTACAAAAATAACAAGTTACATAGGTTTATTCTAGCAAAAATAGTTTAGCATAGTGAAAAGTGTCAAATAACAGATTTAATATTTTTCTTACATTTCTCCACACATAAAAATACAATGTAAAAATTTGCATGATCATATGTTATGTATTTTTACCCCAATTAATTTTACTAGAAACCAGCAATTAATTAGGATTAAATATGAAGACCATATTCAAATTATGACCACTGCAAGTTTAGTATTTTTCTATTTAGAGCATGTCAACACAAGACCAGAAAAATTGGAATCGCAATTTTATCACCTTTCTAGCTCAAGTTATGCATTTAACAAGATAGAAACCATTTAAAAAGTATTTATCTAGCTACATTTTATTCTCCTAGAAAAATACCAAAAATAGTGCATCTCATATTTTTATCAAATACTACACTTCAATATGAAACTAACAAAATTTGGTTCACCAAAATTGGACACTCCTAGCTTGAGATATGAATTTTTGAAACATGCATTCAAATCTATGAAATAAATCTAGAAAATCAAATATCATACACACTGACCAAAATAGGGGACGGCGCTGACCTGCGAGAACTCGCTGACGGCGAGGTCACCGGTAGTAGCGTCTTCATCACTGTACTCTCCTCACCCTCATGCATCAACTGGTAGGCTTAGCTAGCTTAGTGGTTCACCGGAGCAAGCTCGACAGCGGCCATGGCGGACGGCGGAGGTCGGTGGTGGTACGCCGACCATCTCTAGCTATGGCACACTCAGGCGAGGATAGCTATTCCATCCTGGTGACCTAGCGGAGCTACACGGCGTAGGTGAGGGCTCAGTGTGGTGTCGGTGAGCTCGACTGCGTGCATGGCCGTGCCACGGTGAGAAAGGTTGGTCTCCGTCATGCCACTAGCGAGGTCTAGGGTTACTCGACCTATGATGCCAGAGAAAGGAGGGAGATGGTAAACCAACTCGGTGGCGGTGAGCTCAAGTGCCATGGTGGCCATGACAGACGTGGTTGGAGCGGTGACTCGTTCCGGCACCATCAACCGGTGGCGTCATCCCTAACTCCGGCCTAAGATTCTAGCCTCTATCGTGGTGCTAGACCAGAGAAAATGAAGGCATGCGGTGCGGTAGAACGGTGGGGCCACGATGAGCGCCAAGTGTGGCGGCGCTCTGGTGATGACGGCGGCTACGACGAGGTGAAATGCCGCTCTACCTGGGTTCGGTAGGTGGCGCTGGGGGCTCGAGGAGGTGGAGGTGACGGCGTAGCAGCTGTGGCCAAGATGAATCGGCCGGCAAGGCTGCATCGGTGGCGAGCGGTTGTGGCGGAGCTATGGCGGTGCTGCAGTGGTTCTCAGCGCGGCGTTGCGGATAGGCAGAATGAGAGGGAGGAGTGAAAACAAGCGAGTGGAGTGAGAAGTACGGGCGCGGCGTTTATGCACCCACGCTGGCCTAATTGGTTGAGCCAACGTCGGCGTGCTGCTGTCACACGGTGGCCATGGCCTATGGCCGGTCGGCCACGCTGCCGCGCTCATCCATGCGGTTTAGTTCGCTGAAACCGAGTGATAGTGCATCTTAGTGACTCAATAACTCCTAATCCATGGTGAATTGGTAAAAACTTCCTTAATAACTATTGTAGAGCTACATGAGATCTCCAACTTTGCTTTAAGAACCATCATCTAATTCTTACTAATTAACAAACTACATTGCTCCAAATTGAGATACTTTGAAACTGAAAACCGTTTCCACACTTAGAAATTTTTTTGCAAGTCTCAAAACAATATTTTGTTGATACTTGTGAGCTATTTTTGAGCATGCTATGCACTGAATTAGAGCTTGACCCAAAAATAAAAGTCGTTACCCTAGTCAAGTACTACAACTTTTATTTTGGTCACACAGCCATGCAAACAATCTAAGCTACTGTTCAACTTAGGTCACACAGCCGAGCAAACAATCTAGGTCACACAACCATACAAACATAGCTAGCAGCAGCGCCTGCCACATGGGGGACAACCACGATAGCAGTAGCATGGATGACGACCATGGTACCAGCTACATGGGTGGCAACCGAGCAAGCCACCTGGGCAGTGGTGACCGAGCCGGCCGTATGGGTGGCAGCACCGCCGGGGCTACCTTCCCTGACTCCAGTGACAATGGCACTTGGACCAACAATGTAGTGGGAGCGATCCTCTCCACCACCATAGGTGCCAGCACACTACCAGCATAGCCGGGCAACACAACCTCATCAACCCTCCTGCCTCGATAAATTTGACACAAGGGCACTAGTCTTTATCGTCCTTTTCCACGTGACCTTCCAGGAGGCTAAACTTCTTGACATCACCGCTAGTGTCATTGACAAGATGGTGGCCCAAGCCTAGACAATCAACACTGGCTACATCTTCCTCAATGGGCACTTGTACATACCACCTGCTTCGCCTCTACTTCTAGCCCTCATCGACGCACTCATCAGCGGCGGCTGCATCCACAACCTAAACCATCGATGGTGGGGTTCCATAGCCTCCCACCATCAGTGACATAGACCTACTACATGCCATCAAGCATCTTGCTCACCAATAACATGGGGTGCCTCTGCATGGTCGTCAATGATGTCACCAAGAACATCGACGCCAGCAAGCTCCTTGAGTCAATCTCACCATACGACCTCAACAGCATTGACTTCATGTTCGATGAGATGTTGTATTTGATGACCTCAATAGCTTATTATGTTCCTTGTGGTATCTACCGCGCAAGATTCCTACATCCTCCCCAATGTAAAAAACAAAGTATGAGGATTTGAGAGGCCCCCACATCCCAAGGAGCACTTCCACATTGATGCCAGCTTCTCTAGGACAACACTCATGCGAGCACAGCAGTAGCTCCACCCCTAGGCAGCCATAGACACCACACACTACTAGCTCCAAGGCGACATTGGCAACATCTAGTACTGCATCAAGTTCATCATCAACAACGACCACCGTAACCTCATGTCCATAGGAGTCCTCACATTGAGCAAGTCTGCAAATTAGCTCGACCACCCCTAGGCCTTAATGACTTGATAATGATTCGGCTTGGGGACAAGTCGAGTAGAGAAGGGGTGAAACGATCCCAATTTCCACGAAGAGAAATCCACAGATACGAAACATAACGTGATAGTCCCAGATGATCATTCCATCACATTATCAAATAACAGTCGATATCACAGTGATACATTGAATACCTATCTTAAAAAGAATACAAATAGCAAGGTTTACTCATTATTACATCGCCACTTTGAGGTATCAGTTAGAGCACACAAACAACTAGAACAACATCAGGTAGAACAGCAGCGGATGTGGACTCCATCTTCACGAACCAAACTCGAGTGTAGGACAAGACCTCTAATCCTCCCAACCATCTCTCTAGAAGTCATACTCAGACTCGGAACCTGCCAAACAATTATTAGTACAATTTGTACTAGCCACTGGATCCTACCCTATTCTTTGCGTTTGCTTTGTGGTAGTGGAATGCATGGGTAGAGCAAAAGACCTATTTATGGCTATAGTTTCCTATGCGAGTAAGTCAAGTTTTAGTATTACTTCATCAAGTTTTAACCCATCTCATCCACATGTTCTCCCATCCCATCACACACATCTCACCACACTCGCACTCTCTAGGCCACAAGGATGACTCCCTCTCGTGCCTTGCCTCATCGGCCCAAGCTAGAATCCAACACCAAACCTAGGGGGAGAGAAGAAAGGACTCCACTCACTAATCATGGGAAGCGTAGGTCATAGGAATGTCCACATCTGAGGACTCAGCTATACGTATAGATCGATCAACTCTGTAGAGCGTGTACACCGGGAACCACAAGATCACCATCACTGGTGGTGCCCCGCCTAGGCTAATACAAACTGCCTCCCAACCGGTATGGTGCCACCCTACCACTTAGCCCTGGGCCACCCTAGAGTCAACCAAAACACTAAGACTTTGAGACATAGTACAGGGCCCTAGAGGTCACTACGCTATCTTAGGAGGGTGTGGGCCATACGTCTGTACCCCCTACACTATCCACTTCCAACCTAGCAGTAGTGGCACCATCCTAGTTGGTCGGGTAACCATCCCTAGCCCATTCAGGAGCGGGTGGTGTGTATGTAGGGTCCTTTGATCCGGTTCTCTTGACATACCAGTCCTTAGGGGGACCAGATAGGATATCTTCACATGGGGATAGCCAACACCCCATGCCTCGATGGCACCTCCATCCTAGGGCTTCATCCCACAAAGACACTCCACCTCGGGATCTCCTCATCTCACATGCACCCGCCATAGGTACCTCTTGTAGGTGATGCCCTGGTCGTACCCCCTAGCAAGACTCATCCAACGATTCATCATGAGATCCTACCTGATCGACTCAACCCTCACCACACACCCAAAATGCACGCCAAGATCTCCCCGATTGTTACCACATTATCGGCACCAAGTGCCTTAACCACTCAAACAATCCTCCCCCAAGCATAACATCACAAATATAATGCATAGTAGAAGCAGTAGCAAGTAAGTAAGCTAGTGTCTAGCCTAACAGCGGGCATGTAATGGTATAGGTTGTGACAAGATAATGGATTACAAGAAATTCTACCATGCAACCAATCACAGATCATTTGCATAATAGTAAAGCACTAGAAGCTACATTATAGCATGTCTAATAGGATTCTACGAGGTTGGGTGGGACATGGCACCTTCGGGCAAGTCATCTCCAAGCTCCTCGGTGTAGTCAGGGTCATAGTCCTCAGTCTACGGGTGCTCCGGGTCCATCAAACGAGACATATAGCTGCGATAAGCGACTCCTATAGATGATCACAAAGAAGCAATGGAAAAATCAAAAGATCCAAATGCACTCAAACATACGCCTATGACGAAGAGCTCATTTTTAGAAAAAATTGGACACTTATTTCATATTTCTCTGAAGTCGTATGAATTTTCTAAGTTTAAATCATATTTTGAAAAGAAAAAGTATATGATAAATTAGGGGCTGACACGTGGCATGCTATAATTTAGCGAGGCGGCTGTGGTCACTGACAGGTCAGGTTCGTCAATGGTCTTTGTTGACCGGTCAATGGTCAATGTTTATTGGGCTCAGACTGGGACTAATGGGCTGGATTTTGGGCCAAGTTGGGCTAGGTTGGGCCGACCCGGCGTAGACATGTGTCACACGCCTAGGCTGTCCACATGGCTTGGTGGCTTAGTAGGCTACTACTGGGCTTGCGTCTACGGGCGTGGCTCATGGTCGTCCAGGGGGGCGTGGGTCCAATGACCATAGAGAGGGTCCATGGTGGACCATGTCCACTCCTCCTCTTCCTCCTTGGCTCATGGTGCACCAGGTGCATCGAGTGGTGCGGTGGGGCATAGCGGCTCCTTCCTCTTCATCAGCTGCTTCCCTCACCGGCATCGAGCTTGTGCAGTCGTGCTCAATGGCGGCTCAGCGAAAGCTGCAGAAAGGGTCTTTGGCATCGTGGGCTCATGATGAGTGTACCGAGGGGCTAAAGAGGGTGCCATGGAGTCTCGAGGCGGCTAGCGTTGGGTCCATGATGGACGGTGGCAACGTGGGGTTGATGGAAAGGCACCCCTAGTGTGCTAGTGAGGCTTCAATGGCCTCCGTTGGCCTTCTTGCACTTTGGCGGGTGCAACTACGGCCTCAGGCGTGGCTCTAGGGCTCCTTAGCGATGGCTATGGCGATGGCGGTCATGGACGATGCGGCAGGCACTATGGATGAGCATAGCCGAGGCAGAAAGCACTTGAATTTCTTGTGGTTGGCATCACGGTTGGTCTGTAGAAGGCGGCGTTGGTGACCAAAGTCCACAGCGGAGTCCGCTACGAGGTGGCAGATACGGCAGAGCTCCGACGACCTCTCAGCTCTATTGAACCTAGGGGTAGGGTATGTCCTAGGCTCATCCATCTACACAGCTATGCTCGTGGGGTGATAGCGGACTTCATTGGCCCCTCCTCGCATCGCGAGGTGGCTGGAAACGATGGGAACGTTGACGGCACGGAGGCGGCAGGGGGCACGGTGACTCCGGTGAGGCAAAGGTGCCCAGTAGCTCCTAGGGCCCTTCTCCAACATCTAGCGTGCGGTGTGTCCCTTGGTGAGGCGAAGCGTAGAATAGCTACTGTCCAGGTGCGCGTAGAACAGCTTCGCCTTGGCCATGCTTGGGCCATGGCGAGCGCGCTTGGTGCATGTGCAGGATGCTAGCATTCCTGAGCCTCCAAGGCTCCACAAGGTTGTGTGAGTGCTCGTGAAGGTGTGTGTGGGTGCGTTATGCTTCAAGGTTGCCAAAGGCGTGGCCTTGGGGCCTCCCATGTGGGGAGACCATGTCAGCGGACATGGTGACAGTGAGGAACGATGAGCAAGGGAAGCAACGGAGCTCACCATGGGGCTCGGTGTGGTAGGCTTGCGGTGCAGAGGCGAGTTGTGGTCGTGATGAGGTGAAGCAGTGCTAGCAGAACCATGACGGCGATGAAGATGAGCGGCATCGTCCTCGGCTCCAGTATTGTTCTAGCAGTTCCAATGCTCCTTCCACCTTCTCCTCCCTTCTCCCTTCTCCTCCTTGGCTTGATGTGGAACGAGCGAGGCCACAGAGTGGCAGCGGGTTGAAGGAAGGGTGCTAGGGCTTTAGGGGAGCCCTATTATAGGTGGGCACGTACATGGCAGGGCGGAGGATGGTGGAAGGCAATGGATTGGCACATGTATGGTGATCAGGCACCCAAGCTAGGTTTTTGGGGCACGCAGAGTGGTTGTGCGGGCATTGGTGCTCCCAATTCGAATCCCCCGGTAGTAAAAAAGATGAATGGGGTGGTGTTAGCCTTTGGGGCCATGGCGGTGACGTCAACATGGTGCAGACATTGCTGGGGGAGGTCCAGGGTTGCCACAGATCGTAGACGTGGCATCCATCTAGGGGTGCGTGTCCAATGGCTCGAGGGCGAACGGTAGGGATGCAAGGGCGCGGCGTTGGATGCTCTCATTGGCAAAATGCTTTGCCTCGGTGAGGAAAAAGCAAAGGAGAGGGGAAATGAAGGGGCTGACAAGAGGGTCCCACCGGGCCCGCATCTTAGCGTTGGTGAGAGAGGAAGCAGGGGTGTAGGTGAGCGTGTGAGTTGGGCCACGGCCTTGTTAGGCGACTGGCGGTGCATGTGAGCGGGGGCAGGCATGGTGTTGGGCTACGAGGCTAGGCCGACTGTGCTGCTTTGGTCCTTTCCTTTTCCTTCCTATTTCCAAAACCTTTTCTATTTCCTATTTCCTACTTCTATTTACACATTGTGCACCTATACATGTATACATGTGTTGACAAACACATATACATCCTTGTGGGGTCCACTAGGGGTCATCTAGTGTTTTAGGATCCAAACCAATGGTCGGCAACTCACACTCAAGCTTGTATATTAAAGGTTGGTTGATTTTATTAGCAATACCTAAAATCAAAAAGATGCAAATCATGGGTTCTTTAAAATGCATATGCTCAACCTTATACATTGGGTTCTACTTGTGCAACTGTAAGGGTGGTTTCCTAGTATGCACACTCACCATGCATGGGTTTTGTTAGAAAATTTTTTAAGTCTGGATTTTTGGTTCTTGGAAAACTTGGGTTATTACAGTCCTCTCCCCTCATAGGAATCTCGTCCTAAGATTTAAGGTATGCCTCACCTTTCGAAGAGGTAGGGGTAGAGCATCCGAAGTTCTGACTCTTTCTCCCTAATGGCTTCTCGTTCGGTGTGGTTGCTCCACCAGACGTTGCACTTGGGTATAGTCGTGCTTCTGGTTTCCTTATTGGCTCTATCAAGTATCCAAATAGGGTGTGCCCTATACTTCAAAGTATCCTATATATCTAGTGCCTCTGTGGGTACCTGCTCATCTGGTAGCTTTAAGCATTTTCATAATTGTGACACATGAAATACTAGGTGTACTCTAGCTAGTTCCTCATGTAACTCCAACTTGTAGGCTAGCTTGCCAACTCTGTGACAAATCCAGTAAGGTCCTACATACCTTGGTGCCAACTTCCCTTTCACATGGAACCTGATGGTGCCTCGGAGTGGGGAGACTTTGAGGTAGACATAGTCCCCAACTTCGAACTCAAGATCTCTTCGCCTGTTATCTGTGTAACTCTTCTGTCTTCTTTGGGAAATTCTTAGATTCTCTCGCACTTGGGTGACTCCTTCTTTGGCATCCTTGATCTTTGCGGGGCCAAAGAACAATCTCTCTCTCACTTCTGACCACATCAGAGGGGTTCTACACTTCCTCCCATACAAGGCCTCAAATGGTGACATCTTGAGACTAGCCTGGTAACTATTGTTGTATGAGAACTCTACATGAGGCAAACTCTTGTCCCAATTAGACCCATACTTTAGGACACAAGCTTAGAGCATGTCTTCTAAGATCTGATTCACTCTTTCTATCTGACCATCTGTCTGAGGGTGGTACGAGATGTTGTAGTCTAGTCGAGTCCCAATTGCCTTGTGAAGACTCTTCTAAAACTTGGACACATATTGTGTCCCTCGATCAGAGACTATGCTCATAGGGGCTCCGTGAAGCCTAAGAATGATATCCACATATAGATCTGCTAGCTTCTCAACCCGGTAGTCATTCCTCACATCTATGAAGTGAGCCACCTTGGTCAACCTATTGATGATTACCCAAATCGAGTCGAGACCTTTTGGGGTCTGAGGTAGACCCACTATGAAGTCCATGAATATGCTTTCCCACTTCCACATCGGAACATCCATGGGCTTCAACATTCTTGTCAATGAGATTGGAGATCTGCTTGGATTAAACACAAGACAAGTTGATTCTGAAAGTCCAAAGGTGTGCCAGTCAATTTGACCTAGAATTGATAAGGAGAGAAAATCTTATCAGTAGTTTAAGGTGGAACATGTCGGTTTTGCCCAGGCAGTTCTAAGTATGCTGCTTTGAGAGCAGCCAAATAGGGGAATCGACTAAATAGCCAATACAAGAAGAAATCAACTATTTAGGGACTGTGATGCTCGTGGGTCATGATTGATTTATAATAACAAGTACAATACACCCAGATATAAGTAATATAAAGAAACATCATCAGCTAGATGGATATAACCAGTGTAAAGCATTGAGCCGATAAGTTTAACAAGAAGGGATATAATAGGCGAACAAATCAACTGTCTAGTACAAATGGATCTACAAACTCTCTAAATCTAATATGTTACCATCAACAGTGAGGTTCCACCAGATCGATACAACTATGATAATGATAAGAAACTAAAACCAAAGAATCCATAAAACCATCTATATATTGACAGGCTCATGAAAGCATGCCATATATGTGAAAGCAAAGCGAATCAGCTAAAATAGCCAATGCATGCATAGTAAACAAACAGAGTACATATCTTGACCATGAACAAAACCACTGATTGATAATCTCTAACCCAAAGTCTTACTAGTGAGGTTTGACCGGATCGATGCAGCTATGGTAGTGTCATTAGATTGGATCTCATTAACTAGTGAGTTTATTCAGGATTGAAACATGACTTTGAATGCATACTATGTTTGATTAGAATAGAGAAAAAACAGCCGATCTAGCAGAATCAAGTCATCAATCATAAGATTCAAAGCATGACCAGACTAGAAGATGACCTATTGTGATGATATGATGCCGATCTATATCTATCTTTATCAGGTGATTTGTTATAATTAATGGAACATTAATTATAACAAGATCGATAACTGGTGAATCAGCCAAAAACAGTAAGGAAAATCTTACTAATCTTAGCAGATTCGATAACTGGTGATATTGTATTAAACAACAAGTTGTTTAACACAAGATCAATAACTTTGATCTATATTATGATTCGTAAGAGATCAATCAGCTGATGCAGCCTTACAAATAATGATAAAGATTGATAACTAACTTATACTCTACTCGTAAAAGATCAATCGGCTGATGCAGTTTTACAAGTATGATACAAGTCATGACGGTACTCACAGACAAGCCAGAGGTCGATCGGTCGATACAAACCCTGCTTGTTGAAGAACTCATTGAGATCTATAGTACTCCTACTCCTAAGGGTTGGCACGAAGTCGGAAAAGTAATTGTATTGATTGATTGGTTGTCTATTTACAATAACCGGGGTCCAATATTTATACCTAGAACATAAACATGAATCCTACTCAAATACGACTCATTACAATTTTTGGAACAAAAGAAAACATTCCTAAAATAACTTGGACCCTAATCTTTTCCTTTTTATAGAGTCCAACATATTTTCCCCGACGCCATCCGTACATAGTCCATCGACGTTAACTATTGACATCATCTATAAAATAGCCGATTCCGACACTGCCTCAAAAACAGCTGATATCGATTCACATATGATTGATTCCTTGATGATACAATCTTAGAAGCTTCGGGTACCCACTTTCCTCTTTCTAAATTTTGGTGTAAATAGGAATGTCCTAGGTTCAGATCTCCATCTAATGATACCCAGATCGGAGATCGATCTTGGAAAAGAACTTGGCATTCCTCAGCTGATCTTGTAGGTCATCTATCCTCGACAGTGGGTACTCTTTACAGTCATGGCATTCAAGTTCTGATAGTCAATGCACATCCTCATGGAACCATCCTTCTTCACAAATAGTATAGGGGAACCCCAGGGGGAAGCACTGGGCCTAATGTACCCCTTATCAGACAACTTGAGCTATTTCTTGAGTTCCTCCAGCTCGTCAACTGACATGCGATAGGGCCTCTTGGCAATGTGCTCCATACCAGGCAGAAGGTTGATCATGACTCCACATCCCGATCAGGTGGCATACTAGGTAGTTCTTTGGGAAACACATTAGGATACTCGCATACTACGAGTACCTCCTCCACTAACATGGCTTCTAGGGTGCACAACATGGAAACCATCCTCAAGGTTGGGCTCACATCAGATTATGTGCCCACTTGGATGTGTTATCTCCACATATCTTGGCGAGCAAGATAGTATTCCCTTGTGTTGAGTCAACCAATCCATCCCTAGTATGACATCCAGTCCATCAAAAGGAAGCAAGGTAAGATCGGCTAGAAAAGGGTGACCCTCAATGGTGATACACACTCCCTGACATGTCTTTGTGCATGTGATGCGACCCAAAGGTGAACTAGTGTCTATAGGCTCCTTACATGGAGTCACTGGTATGATATGCTCTCGTGCAAACTTGGTGGATATGTATGAATAGGTAGCACTTGAATCAAACAATACCAAAGCTATAGCTCCATGCACTAAGAACATATCGTACACCACATTAGGGCATCCTCTGTGGTCAAGTGGGTGAGACAACCACGGGTGGCTCCAGCAATGTTCTTGTATGTCATACCCTAACCATGAGACTATCTCATGAGGGTCAGAGAAGGTGGTGCAGCGATTCTTCATGGGGTAGTCGGTGACCTTGTGGCCTAGCATGTCACAGCCAAAGCAAGTGAAAGGCATGTTGGTAGTAGAGGTGGGCGCAATGGTATTCCATGTGCTAGGGCTCTGCGTAGGGTGGCTCAGAGCAGGGCGGTGGTAGTTGGTGGTTTAGGTACCACCTCCATGGCTCAGAGCAGGTGCGACTCCGTAGACAGTGTGAGGGCGAGGAAGCGAGGGCACATGAGCACGTGGCCTCTGAGGTGCCAGAGAGCGAGATGTGCTCTTAGACCGGTGCATCTTCTCCTTGTAGAGGACATCAACCTCCAGATGATACCTCTCCATCTCCAAGGCCTTGTTGATCATCTCCCTCAGGGTGTAGCAGGTTTGACCCGAGATGACCACCTTGATGCGGGTGTTTAGACCCTTCTTGAAGAAGTACATTTTCTTCTTCTCGGAGTCTATCTCACTATGAGCATACCACATCGTGTAGGTGAAGCGGTTGGCATACTCCTGAATCTTCTAGGACCCCTAGGTAATGTTGCGAAACTCCTCCACCTTGGCATCCATCATGCCCTTAGGCACGTGATGCTAACGGAAGGCTTCGGTGAACTCCTCCCATGAGATGTGCGCGGGGTCAGCATGGGTGTCGCTATAGCTGTCCCACCATGCGCATGCAGCGTTACTGAGCTGGTGGGCTATGACTCCAACACACTCCTTATTGGAGCAAGTGGTTAGGCCTAGCTTCTTTTCCATCTCACGCAGCCAGTCCTCGATGGTGATGGGGTTGTCGTCAGAGTTGTCGAAGGTGGGGGGTCTTAGCTTGAGGAAACCCTCTAGCTTCCTCTAGAAGTCGTTGGGCGGACCACCATTGCGTCAGAGGAGCCCCTCCACCAGTGTCTCCATGAGATGCATCTAGCAGTCCATCACCTCCAACAAGAGTGGGGGTGGTGGAGGAGTGTTCTCGACCCTAGGCGGAGCGTCCTCGTTCCCAGACTGCGCTGCACCTGGTTCCTCTAGGATGGGTGGGTCCTCCATGTGCTGCTCCATGGCAGGTGGTGCCTCCTCCCCAAGGTTGAAAGCAGCATGCGTGGCGGTGTGTCCTCCACCATGGCCATGGCCACGGGTAGTTGGAACGGGGTAAGGGGAGCAGTGGTTCAGACGTTCAGAGCGGTGGCATGACATTTTGCTACAAACATTAGTTCATGAGTTATTAGGTGGTTAAGTGATTTATAGCAGTTTTAATATTATCCATATGCTCAAACAAAGAAGCAAGAACAACCATAAGAAGCATTAAGATCCAGCATTCATTACATCAGTTCATTACACGTCGATGTCTCCAACAGCTACACTAGAAGACTCGGGAGAAATGCACTACACACAGGTAGGCTCCAAAAGAGGTACATTCTACTCTACTCATGAAAGTGAGTCATGTCTCATAGCCACATCGGGCTCATCATCAACACTACATCCACTACATTATTAGAGCATCTCTAGAAGGCTAACTCTAACTAGGTGGTGGGGAAGTGCTACCATCCATCTCCCAAAGCTCTACATCGGTATGGTGCATCCTCGAGATGTACGCCAGGGCCTCCTCCAACTCCTCGGTCTTCGGGGCCATGGGGTAGGTCTCTGATGGGCAAGCATTATGGTTGAGCTTGTAACACCCCGAGTGTTAGTCACGAGTTAAGCAGCGAAATTGGACTTAAGTAGGATATGTCAAGCAATGATTATGATCTCTAGTTCAAAATCTAGAAGTAATGATGAAGGTATTGAGGTCAAACCTATGAAAATGAGCCCAACTTGGACTCAAACAATACACTTTGCTTACATGTGGACCCAGGTTAAGATTAGGCATGAGTAATGTTAAACATGCTTGTTTCATGAATATTACATCAACATGCATCCATCTTGACTAGTGGAAAAGTTTTGTGAAGTTTGGAGCCAAGAAGTCACATGAAATGATAAGTTATAACCTTGATTGAATTGCTTTATTAAGTAAATGGGAATATGAGATGTCGACCAAACCTTGCTAACTTTCCCAAATGACTCTAATTGAACTCTACAACAAAAGTCATGAAGGGTTCATGTTGGGCAAAATGTCAAGAAAATGTTTCAATTGGTCGAAAACCCTAATTCCAGGGTTTAACGAGGTGCTGCATTGACCAAGATGAAGCAATGGATTTTGTACTAGATATGAAGTTTGACCTTTAATAAATGTTGAATTTTGAGTGGAGTACAACAAACTTTATTTTTGTACCAAGACCTAATTCAACTTCTAAGTGTCTCATATAGTGGTCTCAACTTTGAATGCAGTGCTGTTTTGACCCATCTGAAATTTTTCTAAGTCCTTGACTAGTAGCAGCGTGATGGCAAGTTTGTGACATTTTATCTTCCAAATTTATGTGGCAGCTCAAGTGGGTTCCTTACTATGAGTTGTAATACACTTTGTGTTGGAAACAACAAAATAAGTTTTATCACTTTTGGAGCACATTTGGACCATTAAAATAAGTTCCCAAAACTGCTAGTTTTCACAGAACTTCATGGATTTAACCTGAATGTCTGAATCATGATTTCAGTTTCAAGTACTAATCTTTGGAGCCCCAGATGTCTTCAACAATGTAGAATCTGGCCTCGAGCTCTGAAGTAAAGTTGTTCATCTCATGTAGCTCTACCAATTATACCACAGTGCCTTGAGCTAGATCTTGCTTGGATTAGGAGATAGAGAGGGGAGAAGTTGGAAGTTTCAGCCGGGCAATGGTGCCTGAAGCTACCAATGGGGGTGAACGTGGCCGACCGGCCACAGCGCTTAGCTGCCGCTGCTTGCCTCACGCGCTCGCCTACATGTATGCCACCTAATCTCCCTGCTCGAGAGAATGGAGACCTAGCGCCCTTAGCTCTCTCTCTCTCTCGCTCACTCGCTCCTCCTCCCTCGCCCTCTGTGCCACACATGGGCGCCAGAGCGCGCCCGCCATGGCCGACTTGTGAGCTAAGCTCGCTGCCACTGCAGCGCACCGCCTCTGCACCAACTAGCTTTGCCATCCCCTTCTTTGGGTCATGCTGCCTCCATCGTGCCGCCAGGCCATGCTGTCGCCTACAGCCCCGACCACCGGAGCCGTTTCCGTCGTCGCCCTCTGTTGTCGTGGTCCCACCGCCATGGGCCATCGCCGGCCATAGTGAGACCTTCTGCGGGTGCTCCCTGCCACCGCACTGCTGTAGTGCCCCTTTTTTCAGCCGCATTCGTCATCGTGGTCGCCACCATAGGAGCCGCCTCCGCCGTGGGCTCCTGTGCTCATGGCCATCCTTGGCCACCCACGGGTGCACACCGGTCCCCTGATGCTTCTCCGTCACTCCACCACCGCCGACGAGCCTCCTCCGGCCGGCATTGGCGAGCTCTTGTGCCTCCTCTGCTCTGATTCATGGCAGGGACATCGCGCTCAAATTTGAAGAAAGGGAAGGGGTTTTCTATAGAGTCATGACTCATGTGAATAGTGGCTAGTAGGACTGTTTCGCTATAATTTATTTTCATGGAAGTTCGGGGTCCTCGGTGCAAGTTTGTTTTTCTTTTATGGCTGAAACTTTGGGAAATCATAATAAATTATAGAAAAATCATAAAATAGCAAATGAAAACTTTTTGGAATCCTTGAGAGTAGATCTATGCAGTCGAGTCATAATATGATATGTGTTAGTAGAATGCTTTTAAAAATGCTTTTAAGTAAGACAGATGCATATCTTGAGTTATAGAAGTCCAAAAATGGTAATTCCAGTTGTGTTAATCTTGTGATGACATGATCTAGCTAATAAAAATATTAAACATGCTAGTTGTGTACTTTTTTTATAATGTTGACGCCTAGATGCATGTGGTAGGTTCCATCGTGTTCTTCCGGTATGGCCAATGTTGGCGCCTACCATACTGTAGGACAAATGTCGGCGCCCACAACACTGTTCTTGTTCTAACACATCTAGAAGGTTATAAAATACCCTTCTAACATGACCTGATAGTACTATCCTATAGGTGTGCAGGGTATGGTCCTTGGTATTATGGTTTGACTTGAGCGCTATGCCTTACTTGCTCCGCTTGATTATTTGGGTCCTTACCGAGCGGGTGTCCCTGTTCGGTCGTTTCCCAGTCGGCTCCGACCATGCCGGTCGGAGAAGAGCTATAAGCAGAGGTTCGGTGTACTCTCGATCAGAGAAGTGGGTCAGAGTAGAAGCGAGCGTCATCCTCTCCTTGTCTAGGCCTTCCAGTCAGAGAGGTGGGTCAGAGTCGGAAGCGGGTGTCGTCCTCTCCTTGGCCAGGCCTTCCGGTCAGAGAGGTGGGTCAGAGTTAGAAGCAAGCGTCGTGCCTCCTTGGCTAGGCCTTCTGGTTGGAGAGGCGGGTTGGAGTCGGAAGCGAGCGTCATCCCTCCTTGGCCAGGCCTTCCGATTAAAGACTGGATCGCCCTTCCGGCTTGTCGTTAGGTACCTAGGCCGGCCTAGGAGTTGTGCATCATTCACAACGTTGTCTGTTGGGCCGAGCTTTTGCTGGGAAGCAGGTCCATTAGGGACCTAGGTTTATGAACTTGACAGGAGCCCCCGAGTGATTCGGGTAGAATCGTCTGGGGGATTTTTTTATAGCGGGTGCGTGCGAGCAAACCCGGTGGGTGTAGTCCCCAAGCCCCCAGGCGATTAGGGTAGAATCATCCAGGGGATTTTTCATTTTGTCAGCGGGGGAATTTTTCGTTTTGACACCGGGTGCGCGCGAGCGCACCCGGTGGGTGTAGCCCTCTAGCATGCATCCGACTGATTAGTCAGTTGGAGGCAAAGCATCTTGGTACTCTTTCCTAGGGCCATGGATTCCTGCGTTTCTATCATTCGGGGTGTTCGCCCGTGTTTGTCCTACCCACAATCCACGCGGTCGGTTGGTTTCCCGAGTTAGCATCGGGTGACTCGAGTCCCTGAGACCCGTTGGGTTCAGTAGGGGCTGGTCTAGTTCCATGCATTACCCCATCCACGGTTGCTACAACTAGAGGGGCTGAGCTAACATCGCTTGCCTCGATGGCTCGAGCGACACGCTTGGTGAGCTCGCTAATGGGCACGTTCGAGTGGAATCTGGGTCCGTCGTTCATGACGGGGTCAGCATAGCCCTCATGTGGCATTCCACTGCTCCTTAACCCATGTCCCGGGAGATGGCTGGGTTATTCTGGAGATTGACTCAGGTGGCCCATTGGCCTCCCTTCGATGGAGATTCTGTGGGCATGGCTCAAGGTTAGGACCGAACGAGAAGGTCGAGATGACCCTGTCTGCTTCTGAGCAGATCGGGCAAGGGCTGCTTGGGCTCATCTATGTTTTCTCCCCTCACTTTGTTTGATGTGAGGTGGCCTTGAGCCCTTCATGGGCCGGCCTTCGAACCCCGATCGGTCGTTGCTCATGTTGAATGAGGCAACTACCGTTTCATGACGCAACATGGAGCGTTGTGATGCATTAATTTCATATGCGATGCTTTGGATGTATGGGATGATTGAATGACTGCATGAATGAATGTGCGAATGCGTGTATGAGAATGGATGAATGAATGATTATGCATCAAAAAATAAAGTAAGAGGGTTTGGTCAAATTACCTTGATGACTCAAGCGACGGGTTTGAGGAATTCTTATCGGATATGTTTGAATGGGATCCATGTTTGTCATTCGTGATGGAGATGGCATGGCCCGCATGGGGCATCCCACTACTCCTTAACTGTCTCTTGGCTTTGCCTAAGCCATCCAATCAACTTAGGAAGCCCGTTAGTCTCTCCTTCGATGGAGATCCCGTTGTTGGGCCCTTCCAGGTCTTGCCTGGGAAGGCGGAGGGCCGCTTGCGTGCGGTTATGCCTTGTTTCCTGTGCTTGGCATGCGGTAGTGGTAGGCCATGCCTAGGCCATGTCCCATCTAACTAGTCATCATTTCGTTAGGCAGCGTGCATCCCAACAGTCAAGACGCGTCCCATCGCATTCCCATCCGCATTGAATAGGGGAAGGGAGAGGGTTTTTCACCCCAATCCTTCGCCTTTCTCCAACTACTGCCTTTCCTCCTTAAATAGGGGAAGGGAGAGGGCTTTCGTCCTATTCCTTCACCTATTCTCCAATTGCTGCCTCTCCTCCTTCTTCCTTCTCGCCAAGCGTGTTCGTGTGTCATGGCGGTTCCTAGGAGAAAGAGGGTAAAGTTAGGGAGAGGAGAACTTACAGATCCGTTTGTGAGTCCAAAGCATGATGTCGAGCTGGAGGCCATCCAATGTGGACGAGACGATGCTGGCCGCCTTCGCCAAGAAGGGGCTGCTTCTGCCGAAGGAGGTGGCGCACTGGAGGGCTCCTACGAGGGAGACTTTTCCGCGACCTTGGGCCAACGAGGTTGTCTCCTTCCTCGCATTCCATGAGCAAAAGGGTAGGATATCCCACGCACTAGTTCCTGCGCAGGCTCCTCAATGAGTGGGGCCTAGAGCTATAGCACCTCAATCTGACTGGGGTGCTACATCGCTAGTTTCGTGAATGTCTATGAGGCCTTCCTCGGGATGGAGCCGCACGTGGATTTCTTTCGACGGACCTTCACCGGGCAGCCTTGTTGGAGGGGAAGCCACCTAGGACCACGGCGGTTGGGGGCTTCACCTTGCAGAAGAAGTTGAGGCCATCGGGGGTGGCACAGGAGTGGTTCTACATTAGGAACCCAGTGGAGGCGGTATTCCCTCCGTTCAACAAAAGAAGGCCGAAGAGCCGGAGAGCTGGTCGTGTGGTCCTGCTAGTCGGTAGAACAAGCTGGAAGTCATCGAGGCGGAGCTCCAGAAGCTGGTGCAACACGGCCTCGATGGGCTGTGGGTGTTCCACACCTTCTTCTAATGTCGAGTCGCCCCACTGGCGGAGAGGAGGCAGCCGATGTGGATGTACTCCGGCCCAGCGAACCCCGACCGTGTGTTGCTAGAGCAGTTGGCGAAGGAAGATGTCTGGAGTCGGCTCGACCGGGTGCTACAACTGAGGGCCCAGGGAGACACTCGAAGGAAAGCCCGAACCTCTCCACACCGGGAAGCTGTCCAATCTGGTACGTTCTCCTCTCCTTATTATGTGTCCCTTTCAATCTTGCTCTCTTGTAATTTGACTTCAAGTCATCCGTTTCGCAGGGACTCACCGGTTATAAATCCCAGCCGCATCTTCTAAAGGGGCCATAGGGCATGGCTCGGCAAGCTGCCCTAAAGGAGGCGGCGGCTGTGAAGAAGAAGAAGAGAGGCGAAGGCTGGCTCATGGCACGGGAAGGAGATGGAGATCGCCCGGCGGGTGCAGAGCGACGAAAATCGAGCGATGTGGAGGTGGAGCTCGAGTCGGAGGAGCCCACGGAGCTGGGCAGCGACATGAGCACCTCCGAAGATGAAGGAGATGGGATGTCGTTGTGACCTCGGTGGAGCGTTGCGAGCCTACGGCCGCATCTGCCAGTGGTGGGCGGGATGCGGAGAGGCGCGGCGACGTTCCCACATCAAGGAAGCATGCCGCAAGCTTGGACACCGCCAATGAGCGAGAGGCGAAGTGGACGCGGTCACCCCTTTCTTCAGAGGCATCGCTGGCTTCGCCCCCTCCTGCTCTAGGCTTGGTGGGGCAGCCCGGCCGGTTGGAGGAGCGGGCTTGCACCCCCGCATCTTTGGGGTCGGTGCGTGTGCGCGACCCTCAGTGGGGGGACGCCCCGCTAGCTGCTCTGATGGGCGCGCCATGAGCCAGCGGTCACGGTGACTCACGGGCTGATCAGGAATCGACCAGGTCAACTCCCCCTTGTCAAAGTCAGGTGGGCTCGTTGCCAGCGGGGCGGGGTTTTAGGGCCCTGCCGCTTTCTTCCAAGTATGTATCCATGCTCCTTTTTCGATCCCATAGTTTGAGTTTTTTGAGCGCGACTAACCTGTACTTTCTTGATAGCGGCTAGATACTAACGGGTTTGAGCATCGCCCCACCTCCCATGTGGGAGGAGTGGAGACCCAGTCTGCAGCGAGTCGCGACGAGCGGCGGGGAAAGCAGGCTGGCAGCGGAGCGACCTTTTCTTCCGGCGGCTGCGCCCTCTCGGCCGATCGTGAGTACGGCGACAGCGGTGGTGACGGTGATGGCGGCAATCCCTGTGGCGATGGCAGGGGCTGGGTCGAAGGTGACCCTTGCGATCCCTCCTGCACCAGGTATGGTGGAAGAGAGGAGAAAGACCGGGCTCCCTGCCTCGCTCGGTGGAGGGACACACGGCTCGCCCTCTTGGTCGGAGCTAGAGGGGTCAGGAGGTGACGCGTCCAAGCTAGAAGCAGAGCATCCACCAGAGGGCCGCAGGGTTGAGGAGGTGGAGATCCCTTGCTCCGGCGAGTTAGGCACCAGGGTGGAGCCACCGGGCATCCCACCGTCGTAGGAGTTGGTGATGGTCTGGTCGTCGCATGATGTTACGGCGGCTGGATCTTCCAGCGGGTTGGGGGCGACCCACGAGCTGGTGTGGCCCTGCCCCGGCGACCCAAGGAAGGCTCGGTTCATCCTTCGGGATGAGGAGGAGGTGCAGCTCTGGGACTTTCTTGGGGGGAGAGGACTCATGATAGAGTCTGATATCGCCCAAGCCAAGGCGAGGCTCAAGGAGGCCTTGGAGCGGGTTGAGTCCATCCATCAGGTGGTTACGGTCGACCTACCCCACGTCACAGAGGTAAGTTTTCTACGCTTTTAGCGTTTGTCCTTGACTCTTTGTCTCTCGCTGGTTGTTTCAGTGTGTTTGTTTCTCACTTTATAGGGTTTAGAGGAGATGTCGAGCCGCAAGTCCCGTTTCCTCTAGGAGGAACACGGTCAGATGGAGCGGGAGGCCATGATGTCATGGTGGGTCGCTAAGCTTGAGTGCCAGCTGGAGTCCGCCAGGTGTGAGTCCCAAGACTGGGTGGCCGAGGCAACGAGAGCGCCAACGGTGGAACTGCTTGCGGTGGAACGGGCGACTACCGCCGAGCGGGGACTTGACGCGGTGAAGGTCCACCAGGCGGAGATTGAGGAAGCGCTCTAAAAGTCCCTGGCAGAGACCAAGGCGATGCTCCAGAAGTCCCTAGAGGCTCTGGAGTCGGAGCGGAAGGCCTGGTAGGAGACTGACTGAGAAGTGCTCGCGCTCCGGGGGCAGGTGCTTGGGGTGAAGGAGTCGAACGCCTGACTGCTCGAGAAGGTCAACCAGCAAGAGGAAGGGCTCTCCATCCTCAAAGGCACCCGCCTCAGTATGTATTCGTTCTATCTTTGGTTGATGTCTCGGTGTTGTAAGGAAAATGGACCCTTGGCCCATTTACTTTGGATTTTGGTGTTTGATGACCAACACAACCAAATTGGACTAATGAATTTGCAAGTGTTTGTTTTGTAGTCCAATAGGGTGCAAGACGTGACTTGGACGAAGGCGACGTGATGATCCGATGATCAACACCTCAAGCAAGACTTTAGAAGCACAAGTGAAGACCCAAGATATCAAGCAAAGTCCAAGCATGAAGATAGGAACCAAGCCGTACGCAAGATCACGAAGAAACGAGCTCACAGAGGCGACCGGACGCTGGACCGGACGCTGGAAGCGCGACCGGACGCTGGACCGGTGGCTCGGAAGATAGGCGACCGGACGCAAGGACCGGACGCTGGCGGCAACCGACCGGACGTAGGAACGTAGCGTCCGATCGACAACAGAGAGGTTCCAGGCGTGCGAAACTGCGACTGGACACGTCCGGTGGCAGGCTACCGGACGCTGGCAGCGTCCGATCGGTAGTTCGCGGTTGCAACGGTCGGGACGACCGGACACGTCCAGTCAGGACGATTCAGCGTCCGGTCAGTAGCAGTTTTACAGGAGTTCGACCCCAACGGCTACTTTCTCAGTGGGGCTTATAAATACAACCCCCAACCGGCCATTTGAGGGGTGTGGAGCTGAGGAAACATACCAAGGGTGTTGATACACCATTTTAGTGATCTCCACTTGCTAAGTGCTTAGTGTTTCATCAGGTGATTAGCGTAGGTGCTTTGCGAAGTGCTTAGGTTGATTAGACCACCGCTTATGCGCTTGCTCTAGGTGTATGCCTAGTGTTTAGTGAGGTTTGCATACCTCTTACCACCCCGTGCTTGCGAGCACAAGAGTTGTACATCGGAGGGGCTTGAAGTCTTGCGAGATCGCACCAACCGTGTTTGTGGTGCGGCCGCCACCGTGTACCAAAGGGAACAAGGCCCGCGGTGTTTCGGCCGAAAGCTTGATAGTGAAGACGGCGGGGAGCATCCGGGAGAGGCTTGCCGGAAGGCACGTCGGAGACCCACTTGCGCGTGGGGAAGGCCCGAGGCTATCCACGGAGTTACCCGACCGGGAGCTTGGCCCTTGCGAGGGATTCCTTGCGAGGGGCTCCAACGAGGACTAGGGGGAAGCTTGCGCGCTTCTCGATACCTTGGTAAAAATACCAGAGTCGTCGACGGGAGTTTGCATATCTCTACCTTGCTCTTTAAGCTTCCGCATTTACATTGATCATATTATTATCATTTGCGGTAGAGATAGCAACTCACTAGCAAAACCGTAGTTGAACATCTAGATAGATTATCTTTTGCATAGGTTTTGCTAGAGATAGAAAAAGAGGCCATAGTTTAGAGTTAGATTTTTAAGTTGCCTAATTCACCCCCCCTCTTAGGCGTCCACGTGTCCTACAAGTGGTATCAGAGCTGGTTGGCTCATATTTGGACCTTTGGCTTAACCGCCGTTGAGCCGACGCTTTTGTAGAGTGGTTGGGATGGATACCGCTAGGCCTCCACAATTTGACGACACTAACTTCCCATACTATAAAGCTAGAATGGCTTGCCACCTTGAGGCGGTTGATTTGGGTGTATGGAGAGTCACTCGTGACGGGATGAAACCCATCAAGAATCCCGAAAAACCCACAAAGAGTTATGAAAAAGAAATGCATTTTAATGCTAGAGCTAAGAATTGCTTGTTTGAATCATTTAGCATAGATGTGTTTAACCAAGTGTTCACCTTAAATATGGCACATGAAATTTGGTTAAAACTTCAAGAGCTCCATGACGGTACAAGTAATGTCCGTGAGCAAAAACATTGTCTAGCTAAGCAAAATTATGATTCCTTTGCTATGAATGATGATGAGCTTGTTCGTGATATGTATTCTCGATTGAATCTAATTATTAATGAGCTCCATTCAATAGGATTATTAAAGCTAGATGATGTGGACATCGTGAGGAAGATCATCTCTGTTCTACCACAAAAGAAATATGCAAGCATCATCACCATCCTTCACAACATGGAGAACTTGAGCACCATGACCCCGGGCATTGTCATTGGCAAGCTAGTGGCATTTGAAATGTCACGTAAGATGGGTCAAGGAGAAGCATCTTCATCAAGCAAAGGCAAAGCTCTCGCTTGTAGCGAAAAGAAAAAGATGAAGGGCAAGAAAGTTGAGTCAAGCTCAAGCTCAAGCTCCTCAAGTGAAGAAGAAGAAGATGAGGATGATGATGATGATGAACAAGAATCAAGTGATGATGATCAATCTTCCTCCTCCACCTCCGACCTTGATGAAGAATCAATCAAATTAATCAACAAGGTGGAGAAGATGATCCAAAGGGTCAATGTCAAGGGTGTGCCCATCCAAATTCAAGATCTCATTTTCACCAATCAAAGAAATGAGCAAAGAAAGAGAGGATGCTACGGATGCGGCGAGATGGGGCACTTTGTGGAAGTTTGTCCAAACAAGCCCACACCCAAGACAAAGAAGAAGGCTTGCAAAAACAAAGCCCTCACAACAATAAGGTCATGGGATGATTCTTCAAGTGAAGAAGAAAACCATCACAAGAGGCGAGGTCACAAGCACTCATCATCAAGCTCTTCTCGTGTATGCCTTATGGCACGAGGTAACAAAAGCTCATCCTCTAGTGAGAGTGATAGAGATGATGATTTGCCTTCTTACAATACAATTGTGCAACAAAATCTTAAATATGCTAAAGTTTGCACTAGTCAACAAAAGAAGCTCAAAACTTTAAAAGAAGAGCTAGGTAGTTCACAAGAAGCATACAAGAATTTGCTTGAACAATATGAAAACTTTGCAAATCTGAATGTTGAACTATCTACTAAAATTGAGCAACTTGAGGCTAGTGCAACAACAAGTGCATGCACAATTAATGATAAGAAACTTGAAAAGAAAAAATGAAAAATTAAAAGAAAAGTTAGCTAGCTCACAAAATGATTATCAAAGATTGCTTGCTAAAATGGAAATCATGTGCAAACATTGTGATGAGCTAACAAATCAAGTTGCTAATCTTGAGGCCGTAAAAAATACCCCCACCAAGGCATCTAAAAGAAATGACATAATTAAAAAGGATGCATCTACTTCTTGCAATGATTTATGTTTAGACTCACCTTTGTGCAACCAAGCTTGTGTTAAGAAAGTGATTGTAGATACATGCACACAAGAGGATGCAAAAGAGAATGAGCAACTCAAGCAAGAAGTAGCTCGCCTCACCAAGGACTTGACTCAAATGAAAGGCAAGGCGAAGCAAACCCAACTTCATCAAGATAACACCGTCAAGGGAGTGAAGAAGCTTGATGAAGGACAAACCGTGGTTTGCTACGTGTGCCACAAAGAAGGCCACAAGTCCTATGAGTGCAAGGTGAAGAATGGGGGAGGAGCAAAGAAGAAGGAGAAAAAACAAACAAGCAAGCTCTCCAACACCTACACCAACAAGGTGGACAAGAAGGCCTCCACACCTTATCTCTTGAAGAAGAAGAAAAATGACAAGGTGGTGGCAATCAACGTGAACAAGCAAGCAAACAATGGGGTCAAACGCTTTTGGGTGCCAAAGGAAATCATTTTCAACATGAAGAGCACCAAGAAGGTTTGGATCCCGAAAGGGAAGTAAGAAAGTCCGTCAGACTTCGAGGAATTTGGAGACTTGGCAAAGTATGGGTGCATTTCATGGGGTGCATCATGATGGACAAAATTATTGCCAAGTGGGTTAGTGAATATTATAGACCCAAATTCCCCTTCCCATGTTAGGTAACTAGATTCAATTTACTTCAATTGGTATTAGATTTAAAAATTCTCTACAATTGGTATCTTTTAGCATCTAGTTACTCTTCATGCCTATGTTTGCATTTGAATTCTTATATCTTTTGTCATGCATACACTAGGTATATCATATGGTAGGCTTGCTTGGTTTCACTCTTAACCCTTGGAGCAAACCTACATGGTTCACAATTGTTTACAAGCACGGCACATAGCTTGTCTTACTTTTGTTCATCTAATATGTGCCAAAGTCCAAATTGTATATAATCTCTCCCAGATATCTTTTTGAAAATGATTCTCACATTCATGAGATGTCATCTTTCAAGTGGTATTTTTTATTCTAAAATCAATGTGCATGATTTCTACAATGAATTCTATATTTGTGTGCACATATTTAGGGGGAGTATTTCTACAACTTGGATGCTTTGAGACTAACACTTTTTAAATGGTATCAACTTTTCAAACCTATCACATGTGTAGTAGTCTCATTGTAAGGAAATTGGAGTTCCCAAAGTTAAGCATCATTCTTCATTTAGTATCATCATGTTGACTTCATTTTGATATTTATATGCTTTCTCCATGCATTATATAGATTAAACTCCTTTGTGCAATAATTTGCCAATTATGCATATGCTTTGCCTTCTATCATATGTATGCATTTATTTAGGGGGAGCTTAGTCTATATAATGTGAGAGTCAAATTTTGTGATCTATCCAATTCTACATACAAAGGATTACAAAGTTTGACCCTCCCTTGTGCTACTAATGTCTTCCTTTTCGGTGTTTGATGCCAAAGGGGGAGAATTTGGAGGACCAAAGACAAGCATTAAGTTAATGTCTACAAATGGTAATGGTCTGAGAAAGGGAGGATAGTAGATTATGGATTAAGTCTAAGTAATGAGGAGAATGTGATCTATCCAATTCTACATACAAAGGATCACAAAGTTTGACCCTCCCTTGTGCTACTAATGTCTTCCTTTTCGGTGTTTGATGCCAAAGGGGGAGAATTTGGAGGACCAAAGACAAGCATTAAGTTAATGTCTACAAATGGTAATGGTTTGAGAAAGGGAGGATAGTAGATTATGGATTAAGTCTAAGTAATGAGGAGAATTTATAAGAAGCAAGACTTTAATTCATAATGCCACATGGGGACATTTGCAAGGGCAAGCTAGGTCTTCAATTGGTATCATAGTCTTTCATGTAGTATCTCTTAGCATCATAAAACCTTGCCCCTTGCATTGCATCCTAGCAAGTAGATAGTTTTTAAATTAAAAATTTTGTTATTTGCTTGCTTTGGTCATGTTGGCATCAATCACTAAAAAGGGGGAGATTGTAAGGAAAATGGACCCTTGGCCCATTTACTTTGGATTTTGGTGTTTGATGACCAACACAACCAAATTGGACTAATGAATTTGCAAGTGTTTGTTTTGTAGTCCAATAGGGTGCAAGACGTGACTTGGACGAAGGCGACGTGATGATCCGATGATCAACACCTCAAGCAAGACTTTAGAAGCACAAGTGAAGACCCAAGATATCTAGCAAAGTCCAAGCATGAAGATAGGAACCAAGCCGTACGCAAGATCATGAAGAAACGAGCTCGCAGAGGCGACCGGACGCTGGACCGGACGTTGGACCGGTGGCTCGGAAGATAGGCGACCGGACGCTGGCGGCAACCTACCGGACGCAGGAATGTCGCGTCCGATCGACAACAGAGAGGTTCCAGGCGCGCGAAACTGTGACCGGACGCGTCCGGTGGCAGGCGACCGGATGCTGGCAGCGTCCGATCGGTAGTTCGCGGTTGCAACGGTCGGGACGACCGGACGCGTCCGGTCAGTAGCAGTTTTACGGGAGTTCGACCTGAACGGCTACATTCTCAGTGGGGCTTATAAATACAACCCCCAACCAGCCATTTGAGGGGTGTGGAGCTGAGGAAACATACCAAGGGTGTTGATACACCATTTTAGTGATCTCCACTTACTAAGTGCTTAGTGTTTCATCAGGTGATTAGCGTAGGTGCTTTGCGAAGTGCTTAGGTTGATTAGACCACCGCTTATGCGCTTGCTCTAGGTGTATGCCTAGTGTTTAGTGAGGTTTGCATACCTCTTACCACCCCGTGCTTGCGAGCACAAGAGTTGTACATCGGAGGGGCTTGAAGTCTTGCGAGATCGCACCAACCGCGTTTGTGGTGCGGCCACCACCGTGTCGAAGGGAACAAGGCCCATGCGCGTTTGGTGAAAGCTTGATAGTGAAGACGGCGGGGAGCATCCGGGAGAGGCTTGCGGAAGGCACGCGTTGGAGACCCACTTGCGCTGTGGGGAAGGCCCGAGGCTATCCACGGAGTTACCCGATGGGAGCTTGGCCCTTGCGAGGGATTCCTTGCGAGGGCTCCAACGAGGACTAGGGGAAGCTTGCGCTTCTTGATACCTCGGTAAAAATACTGTAGTCGTCGACGGAGTTTGCATATCTCTACCTTGTTCTTTAAGCTTCCGCATTTACATTGATCATATTATTATCATTTGCGGTAGAGATAGCAACTCACTAGCAAAACCGTAGTTGAACATCTAGATAGATTATCTTTTGCATAGGTTTTGCTAGAGATAGAAAAAGAGGCCATAGTTTAGAGTTAGATTTTTAAGTTGCCTAATTCACCCCCCCCCCCCTCTTAGGCGTCCACGTGTCCTACTGGTGTTTCCTTTCTCTTGCCTCTGAACTTGTTGTCATTTTTCCAGAGCTAGGCGGAAGAAGTGGATCTTTGGAGCGGGAGCTGGAGACGGCCATGGTGGCGATTGATTGGAGCACGGAAGCGCTGGCCATGTCCCTCGATGAGTGAACTGCTCTCGAGGGGGAGCTAGACCAGATCCGCGACATCTCCCATGTGGTCATTTTAGAGGTGTTCGGGTCGGCGTCGAGCACCAGCACGCCCGCCATCCAGCTGGCGAATGTCCCGAATGAGGTTTGGGTGCTCATCTCTGACGGAATGTTCTATGGGACATCGGGGGTGCTGACCTCTGTGGCAATGCACCACATGGACCTAAACTTCGCCGCCATCTACAGAGGGTACGCCGATGGCTAGAGCGCGGATGCCATCCATGCACTCAGAGAGAGCTTGGTGCCACACACATAGATGGTGGCCGAGCAAGCCTCCACGTAGTGGGTGATGGAGGCTCGCTGTGCGAGTGTGGCTGAAGGCATGTGCTAGGAAGATGTCACCCTGCCTACAGATGGAGTGGAGGCTAGGTTAGAAGCGAGTGTCTTCCCGCCTCTGACCGAACCGAACGTCGCCCCATCGGAGAGCGAGCAACCCTTAACTTCATCGGTCGCGCTGTCAGCCGATGCCACCGGACGGCCATAGTAGAATTTAGAGTAGAAGTAGTCAGCATATGTAAATGTTAAGTTTGTGGGGAAGCCCCCATGTGAACAGTTTGTATTCATGAATACATCAACTTCATTTTGTGATGGAATCACTTCGTAAGGGGAAGCATGTCCCATCCATTCTTTGTTTTTATCCTAGCATAGCTTTGTTTTTTATCCTTTTTTGCACCTGCTCGTTTGATCCGTAGGCTGCAACCTTAAGAACCTAAGCGTGGCCCATGAGGCTCAGCTGCTTGTAACCGTAGGTCCTGGTGGGGTGTGATCGGTCAGGAGTTTAAAACAAAGTTACGTAGGGTAATTAAAGGAACGGACTACTCTTTCGTTCGGGTAAAAAGTATTTACCATATGATAGTAAAAAAGAGAGCTGGTATCGCACCCCTGTGGAGCCCCTGAGCGACCCAGGCCAAAAGTGTTCGGGCCGGTGTGCTTATAGGAGCAAACGTTGAATGAAAGAAAGTGGTAAGACCGAATTTTTAGGGGAAGAAATAATGTAACTGTTCGATGTTCCAAGTGTTGGTGAGAACATTACCGTTGTCGTCCTTTAGTCGGTAGGCGCCTAGTCGGATCACCTCGATGACCGTATAGGGTCCTTCCCATGGTGGAGAGAGTTTGTGTTTCTCCTTGGTCGATTGGGTCCTTCGAAGCACGAGGTCTCCGACCTCGAGGATTGTCCCTCTGATTTTTCTTTCATGGTACCTGTGGAGAGTTTGCTGGTAGCGAGCGGAGCGAATGACGGTCGCCTCGCAGGCCTCCTCGAGCAGATCGACTATGTCTTGTTGAGCCTCCGCGGCTCGGTCGCAGTCGAAGGCCTTCACTCTTGGGGTGCCGTGGTCGAGGTCGAAGGGCAGCACTGCTTTAGCTCTGTAGGCTAGGAAGAAGGGTGTCAACCCTGTGGATCAGTTCAGGGTCATTCTCAGGCTCTAGAGGATCACTGGAACCTCTACAACCCATCGCTCGGTGTACTTATTTAGTCAGTCGAAGATGCATGGCTTAAGTCCTTGGAGGACTATGCCATTGGCCGGCTTGACCTGACCGTTAGTACGTGGGTGTTCGACCAAGGCCCAGTCGATCCTGATGCCGTATCCATCATAGAAGTCCAGGAACTTCTTCTTGGTGAAGTTACTTCTGTGGTCAGTGCTGATACAATTGGGAACACCGAAATGGTAGGTGATGTCAAGGAAGAGTTTGACCGCCTCTTCCGAGCGAATGTTGGTGATGGGCTTCACCTCTATCCACTTGGTGAATTTGTCTACCGCCACGAGTAGGTGAGTGAAGCCACCTGGGCCCTTTTTAGGGGTCCTACCATGTCGAGGCCCTAGCCCACGAATGGTCAGGTGATGGGGATGGTTTGAAGCTCCTATGTTGGCAAGTGCATTTGCCGAGCATAGAACTGGCATCCCTCGCACCTACGGATGACCTCCTCTGCATCTTGTAGCGTAGTGGGCCAGTAAAAACCTTGGTGAAAGGCTTTTCCAACCAGCGACCTCGGGGCCACGTGGTGTCCACAGATTCTAGCATGGGCCTCGAGGAGGAGCTGCTTGCCTTGGTCGATAGGGACGCACTTCATGAGTACTCCCGGCGGACTTTGTTTGTAAAGTTTGTTACCAAATGTGACGAACATATTGGCACGTCGAGTGATCTATCGCGCTTTAGTTCTTTCAGGTGGGACAACCTCCTCGAGGAGGTAGGCGAGTAGCGGCGCTTGCCAGTCAGCTTGATCAAGTGCTACCATGGTGACATCGCCGAGCGTCGTCGTCATGGAGGCACCGAGGTCAGAGCCCTTGAGCGCAGGTTGGCATCGGGGTGTGTCTAGATTGGACCTTCTAGGATGTGGGCAGACGGTTCATGAAGGTCGTTGATGAAGACCCCATCTAAAGATGGAACTCGCCTGGTAGCCAATTTTGCGAGAAAATTGGCGGCATCATTATCCTTTCAGGGGACATGATGCAGCTCAGTCCCCTGGAATTTGTCCTCGAGCTTGCGCACCTCCTGGTAGTATGCCGCCATGAGGGGGTTTTTGCAAGAGGACTCTTTCATGACTTGGTCGACGACCAACTCTGAGTTGTCGTGGACGTACAGCCGCGTACCACTGAGCTCGATGGCAATGCATAGTCCATTGATGAGGGCCTCGTATTCCACGGTGTTGTTTGAGGCCAAAAAGTGGAGATAGATTGCGTAGCGGAGCCTACTCCTGTCCGGGGAGATCAGAACCACTCTAGCCCCCGAGCTGAGCGCCATTACGGACCCATTGAAGTACATCGTCCAGTACTCATGGGTGACATCTAGAGTCAGGAGCTGGACCTCCGTCCATTCAGCGACAAAGTCCACTAGAGTCTAAGACTTAATAGCAGTATAGGGGATATACCTAATGTCATGGCCCATTAGCTCGAGTGCCCACTTGGAGATTCGTCCCGCGGCGTCGTAGTTGCGGATGATGTCTCCCAGCGGGTATGAAGTGACGACCGAGACTTCATGGTCGATGAAGTAGTGTAGGAGCTTCTGGGTCACCATTAGCATGGCGTATAGAAGTTTTTGCACCTGGGGGTACCGAACCTTGGCATCGGTGAGTACCTCCCCGACGAAGTATATGGGTCGTTGGACCTTAAGGTGGTGTCTTGGCTCCTCTCTTTCGACAACTAGGGCGGCGCTCACCACGTGGTTGCTTGCCATGACATAGAGGAGGAGGGGTTCTCCCCGTTCGTGAGCGACGAGGATTGGGGCCAATGTCAGTGATGTTTTGAGGCGTTCCAGAGCCTGCTGTGCCTCCTCAGTCCAGACGAATGTGTCTATCTTTTTGAGAAGCTTGTAGAGAGGCACCCCCCACTCGCCTAGCCGAGGGATGAACTGGCTCAAGGCGGCCAAACAGTCGGTGAGCCTTTGTACGCCCTTGACGTTGCGTATAGGGCCCATGTTGGAGATGGGCGTGATTTTTTCAGGGTTGGCCTCGATACTGCGTTCGGACATGATGTATCGAAACAGCTTCCCCTTTAGAACCCTCAAAACACATTTTTTGGGATTCAATTTGATGTTGAACCTTCGGAGGTTCGCGAACGTCACGGCCAAGTTGGCAATCAGGTCGCAAGCTTGAGCCATTTTGACCACTATGTTGTCAACATAGACGGCGATTGTTGGTTTTGGCCGCTTGACTTGGTCAGGCATGTGGAGTGGGTTGATCTGGTTGGCGAAGCATTGCTACATGCACCATTGATAGGTGGCGCCAGTGTTCTTCAGACCAAAAGGCATGGTTACGTAGCAGTACGAACCATACGGGGTGATGAACGAAGTCATGAGCTAGTCGGACTCTTTCATTGCGATCTAGTGGTAGCCTGACTAGGCATCCAGAAAGGATAGGATTTCGCATCCTAAGGTGGAGTTGACTATCTGGTTTATGCGTTTCAAAGGAAAATGGTCCTTCGGACATGCTTTGTTGAGGCCAGTATAATCAACACACATTCTCCATTTCCCAGTCTTCTTTTTAACAAGAACAGGATTGGCAAGCCAGTCAGAGTGGTATACCTCCTTGACGAATCTGGCTACCAGGAGTTTGGTGACCTCCTCACCTATGGCCCTATGCCTCTCATCGTTAAAGCGACGTAGGCATTGCTTGGCGGGTTTAGAGCCCGGGATGAGGCGTAATGCATGCTCGGCGTCCTCCCGTGGTATGCCTGGCATGTCAGAAGGTTTGCATGCAAAGACATCGCGATTGGCGCATAGAAAGTCGGCGAGCTCACATTCCTATTTGGCCGGGAGCTTGGTCCCAATCCACACTGTCTTGGTTGGGTCGGTGGGGTCGATCCCCACCGCCTTAGTCTACTCGAGTGGGCAGAAGGAAGTTGAGGAGGTTGGTTTGTTGTAGTCTGGGACTACTGGATTTGATGAATCTCCATGCTGAGGGAGCTCGGTTGAGTAGATGACGGCAGTGGCGAGCTCAAAATGCTCGCGATCGCATGTGTATGCATGTGAAAAAGGTGCTACCCATAGTGATGACATCGTTCAGTCCCGGTATCTTCAGCTTGATGTAGGTGTAGTTGGGGATCACCATGAACTTGGCATAGCATGGCCACCCCAAGATGGCATGGTACGTCCCTAGAAAGTCCACCACTTCGAAGGTGAGGAACTTCGAGCATAAGTTGGCTCGGTCGTCAAACGTGATGGGCAGGTCGATCTGCCCGAGCGGGTATGCCTATGTTCCTAGGATCACGTCGTGGAAGGGAGAGCTCACTAGGTGGAGCTCTGACCAGGGGATGCGCATGGTGTCGAGGGTGTCAACATAGAGAATGTTGAGGATGCTACCTCCATCCATCAGCACCTTGGTGAGGCGCTTCTTGCGGACAATGGGGTCGATGATTTGCTGGTAGCAACCTGGTCTGGCGACATGGGAAGGATGGTCCCTCTGATCAAAAGTGATCGGAGATTCTGACTAGCTAAGGAAGGAGGGGACGGCTATTTCGGCGACGCATGCCTCTCTATAGTGTACTTTGTGCTGGCGCTTGGAGTAGATGGCATCGAATCCCTCAAGATCATGAGGCATTCCTCGGGATCGGGAAAGCCATCCCCATCCTTGCCCGCCGTGCCTCCTTTCTTGTCCGTTGCCTCCTTGCCCTTTCCATCTTTCGGCCCGCCGGCCTATCGTAGGAAGCGCTTTAGGAGCTCACAGTCCTTGTAGAGGTGCTTGATGGGGTAGGCATGGTTGGTGCATGGGCTATCCATGAGCTTGTCGAAGTGATCGGGCTAGCCCTGCTGGGGCTGCTTGCCCGCGCGATTGGCCATGGCGACCAACGTGGAGTTGGCCAGTCGACACCGATCCTTCTTGTTCTTTTTGCCCCTTTGCCTGGAGGGGCCCTCATCTTGGTCCTCGTGCTTGGCCTTGCCCTTGTCCCAGCCACCACTAAAGACCGCTCCGATGGCCTCCTCGCTGGAGGCGTGTTTCGTGGTGACATCAAGCAGGTCATGGGTGGTTTGGGGCTTTAGACAACCAAGCTTGTGGATCAGGGACTTGCAGGTTGTCTTGGAATGGAATGCGCTGATGACATCCGTGTCGACGACGTTAGGAAGGGAGTTGCATCATTTTGAGAACCTACGAATGTAATCCCACAGGGACTCGTTGGGCTCCTATTGGTAGCTCTTGAGGTCCTAGGAGTTCCCTAGGTAGACATACGTCCCCTAGAAATTCCTGACGAAGATCCTCTTGAGGTCCGCCCAGTCCTGGATGCTGTCATGCGGGAGGAATTCGAGCCACGCTTGAACATGTGTCCCCATGTAGATGGGGAGGTATTGAATGATGAAGTGGTCATCATCCACTCCTCCGGCTCGGCAGGCCAGCCAGAAGTCTTTGAGCCATATACCAGGATTTGTCTCCCTGGTATATTTGGTGATGTTGGTAGGCGGTTGGAAGCGCTGTGGGAACAGCGCCTTCTAGATGCGACAGCCAAAGGCCCATGGTCCTGGGCCGTCTGGGCTGGGACTCCGGTCATCTGGCCGGCGACCATGTCTAGGGTGCGTTTCCCCACTCCCCTCGATGGTCCAGCCGGGGCCCGTGTCGCCTGCTCTCACTGTCCCACGATGGACGTCATCATCATGCCGGGCTTGACGCCGGTTGTTGATGACACTCCGAGCGTCTCGGTCGGTGTGGAGCGGGCGCCGGCTTAGGCCATGGTGCAGCTGCGGCCTCCTCTTCTGTGCCTGGCGACTGTAGTGGTGAGTGGATGGAGCAATTCGTCTGGTGCGTCTCCACTCCCCAGGTGGAGAGAGAGGCCGTGAGTCGGTGTCACGACGTGGAGCTCTCCACCTATTGAACATCGGTGGTTTCCACCAGCGCTCGGAGGTTTCGGTGGACCGCCTGCTCCTAGAGGTCGATAGGCTCTAGAAGGCCGTGTAGAAGCATCACCGCAGTGGCAATGTTCTGGCCAGCCCGAGCAAACTATGGGGGATTGTTCCCCCCATCCATGATGTTGTGCTGGACCTAACGGGTGTGACCCCGGGCGCCACTCATCGGGTTATGTGCACATGGTGCAGCATGCTGTGCTGAGCGCACCGGTGTAGGTGGTGGCTGGCTCTGCCGCCTTTGTCCTAACTCCTTGCTGTGCTCCTGTATGACGAGCGCGAGGGCCTCCACACGAGGGTCCGGAGGGGTGTGGATCTATGGGACTCCGCTACCACCGGCGGCTATCCTAGAGCATCCTCCATAGTGCACTCTCAAGATAGAGGGTGGCTAGGTGCCACGACGTCGCCGATACTGGAGCCATCGCTCTCAACCTCGTCATCCACGAGGTCGTGGAAAGAGGCGGGAGCGTAGCCCGCCATCCCCATGAATTCGGATGTGAGAGGGGGTGGCGTCAGCATCTTTTGACGCCCCCATGCGTACGCGTCCATGGGGGACGCAAGGCCATAGGGGAACCGGTTGCATGGCGATTGCGGTGGGGACAATGGGGTCCCTCCGGAGAATCAGCGGAAGATATGTAATAGCGAGTAAAGAACAATATGTATGTTACTCACAGCGGGGTTTGAGCCTAGCGTAGGCTCGAAGCGAAGCGCAGACATCTCGTCGTTGAGGTCGCCGGGTGTCTCGGGCCAACGGATGCGCTCCTCCTCCGACGGGCGCTGGGACAAGTGCCTCCTCATGGAGGCAAAGCATGCTGAGCTGGTAGGCAATGAAGTTTAGGCTTCTAAAGAGGAAGATCTGGAACAGCTAGAAGACAGGAGGAACCCACGTCCCAATAGGTGGGAGCATGGGAAACTCTAGCGAGATGAAGCGAATCGAATCGCTTGAGCCCGTCATGGCGAAGATGGCAGAAAGGTGGGCCATCCAATGACCAAAAGCGTGAATGTACAATGTTCTCCCCACGAACGGTGCCAACTGTCGGTGCAAAAAGTGACCAACATGTAAATATTTGTAGTTTTGCCGTACGTTGTGATCAGATGTGTCCTAGCACTCAATGACACAGGGTTTATACTGGTTCAGGCAACATGCCCTACGCCCAGTTTGAGTCGGTCGGTGACTTTATTCCTGAGCCCAAGTGCTCGAAGTTTGTTGTGGGGTTACAAATGAGAGGGAATAAGATGGGGGGTATCAGAGGTTCGATCGGACTCTAGACCGAAGGGCCAAGAGTGACAGGAGCTCCAACGTGCGCTAAGTATTTGAACGTATACTCTATGTGCCTTTAGAGTTCTTGAGCCAAGCAGAGTGAGAGTCAGAGTGAATCATCGTAATCGATCCTAGAATCGATCATCTATGTTGTCTATCTCCTCCTCCTTTTAGGGGAGAGCACATCCCCTTTTATAGGTGAAGGGGATGGCCTTACAAGTGAGAGAGAGAGAGTATGTTTCCTAGTCTTGTTGCCCATGCCGTCGGGTACAAGGTGGTTTGTCGGCACCCACAATACTATTGATGCCCAGATGCATATGGTAGGCTCCATCGTGTTCTTCTAGTATGGCCAATGTCGGCGCCTACCATACAATAGGACAAATGTCAGCGCCCACAACACTGTTCGTGTTCTAACACGTCTAGAAGGTTATAAAGTACCCTTCTGACATGACCTGACAGTACTGTCATGCAGGTGTGTACGGTACGGTCCTTGGTATTTTGGTTTGACTTGAGCGCCCTGCCTTACTTGCTCCACCTGATTCTTTGGGTCCTTACCGAGCGGGCGTCCCCGTTTGGTCGTTTACCAGTCACCTCCGACCGCGCCGGTCGGAGAAGAGCTATAAGTAGAGGTTCGGTGTACTCCCGGTCGGAGAAGCGGGTCGGAGTCGAAAGTGAGCATCGTCCTCTCCTTGGCCAGGCCTTTTAGTTGGAGAGGCGGGTCAGAGTTGGAAGCGAGCATCATCCTCTCCTTGGCTAGGCCTTCCGGTCGGAGAGGCGGGTCGGAGTCAGAAGCGAGCATCGTCCCTCCTTAGCTAGGCCTTCCAGTTGGAGTCAGAAGCGAACATCGTCCCTCCTTGGCCAGGCCTTCCGGTCGGAGACTGGATCGCCCTTCCGACCTATCGTTCGGTATCTGGGCTGGCCCAGGAGTTGCGCGTCATTCACAACTTCTTCTACTAGGCCGAGCTTTTGTTGGGAAGCGGGACATTAGGGACCTCGGGTTTATGAATCTGACATAGGGTTTATCCCACCATATTGTAGGTGAAGTTCTCGGCCTGCTAAAAATGGTGGCTAACCGCTGATGGGCTCGGTGACTCTATAGTTATTTCTCATCTATATGCTTTTATTAGAGAAGGTCACTTATGCTAGCAATGTATTTGGAACTTATATTAATGTAATCATTTGAAAGCTATGTTGTTTTCCTTTAACCGGTTTTAAAACCCAAACTTGTACTATTATTTGTGAACCCATTTGTGATATTATTTCCACCGCAACTCTATGTATGTGATGTGTATTTGCTTAATCATGCAATCTTGGTTATGATGTTGATTTACCGAGGTCCTTCGTGACACTCGGTGGACTACCGGGTTTATATAAGTGAAAGTATGCGCGTGTCAACGTGTTTAACGGGGACAACCATACTTGATCTTGTATAAATTGGGCGGTTCTGTCACAGCTGGCATCAGAGCAAGATTAAGCATAATACTATCATGTAATTAGTTTTTAAAACAAAGTTTTGTATTAAAAAGCCTATTTTGACTAAAACTTTAGCTACAGGCAAATTTGTCAAAATTAATTTGCAAAACTATGCTAGCGACAACCTCCGGTTAAGCCCAATTAAGAACTACTAGGTGGCTAAGTAAACTGATACTAACTATGGGGGGGATGTACTTTATTGCAATTTTTATTTCATGGTCTATATGGCGTGCTATTGTATGGATGCCATTTTCTTGAGTGGTAATGTATGGATCAATATACCTCTGACGCCTAGGTAAGATGGTAAGTGGCATGACCGCAAGATGTGAGAGTGAGGTCAAAGGGGAGAGGTAGTTTTGATACTTAAGTATATATATCTCATATATATACGGAAGTATTTAATTGTGGGTTAACTTTGGTACGGCTATATATGCATATTCTATATGTATATATAGACGTATTTACTTTCGGGTTGCTTTGATACGGAAGTATATATATGTGGGTATATATATATGGAAGTATTTAGCTTGCAATCTAGAGCCCAGACTTTCATTTTTGCATATATAATTGTGGGATTGGGCTAAAATGAAATTCTTCTGCAGGTATGCTAACCACGAATGCGTAGATTGAATGTAGCTGTCGACTAGCTATAATTTTTGCATATATAATTGTGGGATTGGGCTGAAATGAAATTCTTCTGCAGGTATGCTAACCACGAATGCGTAGATTGAATGTAGCTGTCGACTAGCTATATATCGAGAGAGTACGTGTTATGCCACTGACATAGAATGTGATTGTCGCCTTATGCTGGCAATTTTGTGAGGACAAATAGGACGAGCATGCATCATGATTGTTGCTTGTGCATAAACATGCTCCTCTCACCCTTGTTCTATTAATGGATAACTTGTTGTAACCATATGGTCATGTTGTGCATGATCGAAAACTAATTTGCTAAATGTAAGTAAAACTAGTTTTGAAGAGTTATCCACCTACTCAGTAAAAAGGAAAAAAAATAATAGTACCTTACCACCATGTTTTGCATGATATGTGTAGTTGTGTTGCTGTAGGTGACTGCTTGTTATGTGCGAGCTTTGTGCTTAGTAATAGTCGCTTAAGTTAATTGGATTGAGTGTTTCGAAATGCTTGCTTAAGACCATGATGTATGTATGGATGCTCTTTATCTAGATAGTGCCATAGCCGTCACCCCTTTTGTCCTCGGTAAGCATACAAGTGTTGAAGAGCGCTAACCTAGAACAGCGTCCAAGTTTTGATAATATCATGGTTGTCGTCTCCAATTAAGTTCTCTCTTAGGAGCCTGAGCCTTTGCTTGACCTTAAGCCCAAGCTTAGTTCCCTTGAATGCTTGCATGTGTCATGGTTGTCTCGCTCCTGTGTGGGAGGACCCTGCTCAAAAATCATTGTCAGACCTCATTGCTCCTCCTACAGATGATCTAGTGCAACGCTAATTGCTATCTACCTTAGCTTTTGAACTTTTTCCTCACAGATCATGTCGTTGCTTTATCAACTGAATCCCTAGTCTGTGCATTGGCTCTGTCCCTCGAATCTCATTTGTTTTGTCTCCAACTCTTTCAAGTCTCTAGATATTTATCAGTCTTGATCTCATGTTGCTGCTCGGCTAGACCAAAAATCCCATATTTACTTTCAAGGTGTGCGTGAAAATAAAGCAAAAGTCTCATGCTCAGTTGTCTTCGTTAGCTAATCTAAGTTTCTCTTTGCCATGTCTTTACCTTGGACCACCTCTTATTGAGTCCTAACCTGTCGGCATGAAATTTCGTCCTGTGCCAAGGGCACACGAGCAAGTCGGAAGGGTCCGCTCGATGGAGCTAGAGATCCGCCTAGCTTCAGCGTAGGGATGGTCTATCCTGCGCACAGCTCCTAAGACGTGCTAGTCAATTTGACCCTGCAATTGATAAGAAGAGAAAGTTTATTAGTAATTTAGGGCGAAACTTGCTGGTGTTGCTAGACAGTCCTGAATGTGTGGCTCTGAGAGCCGATATGAAAGGAGATCGACTAAATAGTCGATTCCAGCATATTCATAAGAATAAATCAGTTAAAGCTCATAGGGTTGTGTAAGAAGAATCGGTTATCATTCAAGATGAATATCATTATTTAGGCAAATATCGGTCAATGGCAAAAATATGTCAACAATGATTAGTTTATGCTAAGCCAATGACTGCAAGTAACTGAACGCCTTTTATGAAAGAAACAACTCATCATCATTCAACCATTTAATAAAGATAAATCTAATGAACATATTAGATCTCATCTATCGCTATGACCAGTGGGGCATAAGGCAGAATCATGCAGGCCATAGAAACAACAATAGACTCAACGACCCTAACTCATTACTAATATCAGTGGGGCATGAGGCAGAATCATGCAGGCCATAATACAATAATAAGATCATGGGGCTAACATATCTTTCAACCTATCTTTACTTCAACAATCTCATGACGTGAACTATTCATGAAAGTATTCGATATCGGCTAAAACAATCGATTCAGGCATAGCGCACAGCTAAGGTCATGCCTTATCAGGAATAAATCTACCAAATAACGATCCCCACTCCACGGTGCTAACAGTGGGGTGTGAGGCAGAATCACACAGGCCGTGATAACGGGCTATGGAACGGTTTTCGCTAGCCAATAGATCTACTCAAGACGCAACATGCCTTAACCGCACGCTATGCATGATCAAGATTGATATAAAACAGCTGATAAAACATAACTCATCATTTAAGATGCAGATTAGATCAATTTAGATTAACAAACGATGGGTTAAAAAAGATATAAGGCCAATCTAGATCAATCTCAATCGAAGCGAGTAATATTGCTGTAATTTGATAAATAATGAAAGCAATAAGCAATATCGATAACTTAATGAATCTACCAAAGACTACCATTCTTATGCAGCCATACTTGAACTAGATAAGAATCGATAACTAACTTATACCAAAGTCACAGTGGAGGTCGATCGGATCGATGCAGCCGTACGAACAGAGGTATAAGCCATGACGGTACTTACAGACAAGTAGTGGAGGTCGACCGGATCGATGCAGCCGTACTCGCTAAAGAACTCGCTGAGATCTACTCTACTCCTACTCCTAAGGGGTGGCCAGAGCTGAAAAAGTAATTGACTTGTGTTGGATTGATTGTGTCTTTTACAATAGCTAGGGTTTGATATTTATACCCGGGACCTACGCATGGCTCCTATCTAAGCACGACTCATCACAATCTTTGGTCCTACGAGAAAACATTCCTAATTTAAGATAACTTGGACTCTAATATTTCCCTTCTCGTAGAGTCCAACATGCTTTGTCCTGGCGCCGATCGTAGCTTTTGTCGTCATCTGCTGGCACTTCCTGAAGAAAGCTAATTCTGGTGCTGCATTCAAATCAGCTAGTTCTGATCTGCACACAATTGATTCCTTGATGTCATGATCTTGGGAGCTTTCGAGTCCCTATGACTCTTCTTCCAAATTTTGGTGTAAACACATGCCCCCCAATTTTGGGATAAAAGTAATTTTATTTCAAAATTATCACATCTGTACCCCCGATAGGTCTACAGTCATGGCTAGAGAATCTTGATCTAGGGTCTACTGTTTGTCGCTGCCTATGTTAGCCCATGAGCCCATGCTTCACAGCTTTTACGAGAGCATCATTGCTTCACGGACACTTGGATTCATCTTTCTAGGTTGGCTATAAAATGTCCATTCGACCTTGGCGAGAGCAACTCAACAACTTAGCCATGCTTCTCTTCTATCTGCCTCCTCGAGTGCTTCTGACTCCACTGGACCCTCCATGGTCTATCTTTTTGCTATGAAGATCTTGAGTTGTTAGAAGAATTCTTGTGCATAGGGTGATCGTGTCGCTCATCTTAGCGCCTTGTCGAGCAAGAGAATCAGCTTCTACAGTTAGAAGAATCCTTGTGATATCGCCTGGGTCTTCTCTCCATGCTCACAAAGCTATTCTAGTGTTTGCTAGGGCTAAAATGTGTGGACACCTTCCCCTTGTTTGCTCAATCAAATGCCCATCGGGAAAGCTACAAACTTCTTTCCAGCGGTTTCCCAGTCACCGAGAAATCAGCTAGGCATCTATTGGGCAGCCGGCTTTTCCCCTTTTCTGTCATAATTTTATTAACGGGCTGATGTGACTCATTTTATGATAACTTTTGGCCCTGTGGGGATTCAAACTCCCTTCAATCCAAAGAAACCTTGGTGGGCTGATTGCTGGTCAATGTAAATCTTTTGTATCCATCCCACGATATTCTGTAACTTGGGGAAGCAATAAGTCCGAATCTGTTATCTCCTCGTTATTTGTCCCCTGAATTTCCATAGCGTCGATCCGTTTCCGTATCTGATTTCAATTTCACACCCCCAACGAAATCTATCTCCTCGCCCTCCTAGGCTATATATACGGGCCACGTCTGGGGATCGAAAAACAACTCGCTTGGTCTCAAACATTCCGTGTCCTTAGTATAGTTCCTACTTTTCCATAGGTTTGAGATCATGGAGAACAACAAGAGGTTTGCTGAGGAGGCCCTCAACAGACCTGCATCATCGTGTCAGCGCCTTCATTGTCAGGAGGGTACAACCCATGATGCCCCCACTGCCTCAGGGGATAGGGCCGACTCCATTTGGCCTTTAGGGTCCTCTTCATTAACCGCTCGTCGCCAGCTCCCTTGTTATCAAAGGAGGTGGATTGATAATGATGATCTGCTTGCCTCCATTGATCAGCATGGCTAGGGTCTCGCTGAATGTCTCTCTCTCGCAAAATCAGCTCTGGCCATGGTTCGATGTTGATCACCTCCTGAGGTCGATTCGGTGGAGGCAAGGTTGGCCAAAGCCAAGGCCAGAATCACGGGTGAGATATTTCCATAACCTTTGCTTCCTTTCAATTTCATCCTTAAGACTCTGATTATCTCCCCTTTGAATCCTTTTAGATTTGTCTCTCCAACTAGAGAGCCTCCGATTGGCTGCGGAGCACGCGGTAGGATTCATCAACGCTAGAGGCGCCGTCCCGGTAGTTCGCCTGCACGACATCCCGAATCGTGTCAAGGAGGTTACTTTCCATGGCGTTCGCCATGGTGCTGCCATGGTGTTGGCTTCTGCGCAAGCCCATTCTGGCCACGAACTTCGGTTCCTTCCCCATGGTTTTCTAGCCGCGACGCACCCTGGGGATTATGAACACCTGATTGAGGATTTCTTCAGTGCTGCTAACTCCGTAGCCTTTATCTCCTAGGCCGATGATATAGTAGCCAAAGTGTTTTCTGGCCTGTAGTTTGTAATAGGTGATATTAGCAAACAATTCCTCCGTCTTGAGTGATTTTCTTCTATTTTGTACTTCACGTTATACTCTGTCCATGTTTGCTTTGCTCCTGTAGGTGATAAACATTGTACCGGCTTTTACCCCTTCGGGCTTATTTTCACACTAGAGGCGATACCCTTCTGCTATCGGCTATTAGAGCCAACAACCGAGCAAATTGGTTGTCAAGTATTAATCCAAATGCTAGGGTAATATTTCTTCAAATATTCTCCATTTGATTGCTCTATCGAATTCTTCTTCTCCTCTTAGTGTCTCCAAAATATAAGTATTACCAGGCGCACAATGTTTTATCCGATAAGGTCTTTCCCAATTAGGTGGCCATTTGCCGAACTTGCTGTCCTTTGACCCGATCGGCAATTCTACATTCCAGACCAAATCTCTTTCAAAAAATTGCTCATTCTTGACCTTTTAATTGTAATATGTTGCAATCCTCGGTTCATGGGCTTCAATGTTTTTCAAGAGCACGCAGCCAAAGGCAACTCAAGTCTTCTAAGTCATCCATCACAAGATTCTTATAGACTTCGACTGATAAATCACTCGGCTCTTTTGCTCTTGGCCATTAAGGGTAATTCATCCCCAGCCTTCTCCGGAGTCTCATTGCTATTGATCATCATAAGTCCATCCTGGCTCAAATACCTGATGCCATTTAACAAAAGAAACAGGAACCGTTGGCTAATGTCAGAGAAGCTAGAGCCATTTGAAGCGGCCTCGAGAGCATTCTTGGATCAGCTGAAGAAGACAAACAACAGAACGCAAAAGCTAATGCTACTCGGCTAGAAGTGTTGAGAGCGATCCAAGATGTTCTAGACTTGAAATCTGCATGTTAACGCGTATCTTGTGTAGAACCGATCATACACTCCGTTATTTAATTGCACTTCTTATTTCGGCTAAAGAGCCAATTTGATACAACTGATCCCAGACTTCTAATCTTAATCCATTTAAGTCTGAAAACACGGCCTTCATTAAGCAAATCCCTCGATCTTCTGCCCTTAATCACCCAGCGCCGTATTCCTTTTGGCATTGGTGAAGTGGCGCTTCGCCTTCTATTAACTATTGTTGCCTTTTGCGCGTCCTGAGGCATCCGCCTCTTCGCTTCATGTCTTCAAATACCACCCGAGAACTTCAACCTCGAACACATCTCCATTCGCAACTGTTCCCTTGCTCTCCTCCGTCTGCCGAAACCCTGCAGCGGTTTTCTTTCTCCCTTCCGTAGATCCAATCATCCTTCATGGCCAGCGAGGACAACCGAGGCAAGCGCATGGTGGAGGAGATCCCAGAGGAGAACATGCCGATGAATCAGCGTCTCTGCCACATGAGGTGAGATTGACAACCTCTATTCATGATGATGATCTATTCTAACTCGCCTATAGGTTTGTCGTGAAGGACAGCCTTCGTCCTCTCCCCAGGGCCAGCAAGCCCTCTGACGCTGCATCTTCTGTGCCGGCTTCATCGTCGGTTTCTTCTAACTCGTATAACAGCGACGATGCCCGGCGCTTCTTCCGAGAATGGAGGGTGGCCGAGGACCGCTATTCCGAGGCGATTCGGAACAATGGCCAGCTTAAGATCCATCTATGGGTCTTCCAAGCGGCCCTTAACGCGGCTGAGGAGGAGGCCAGTGCCATTCGAGCGCGGCTGGCTGAGTCCGACGCCGCGGTGGCAAGTAAGTTGAGTTCCATGAATGCTTCTATTCTGTTTTCCACTTCCTTGGTCTTGATAGTTTTCTGTGATCGCCAGCCTAGACGGTGTAGTTGGAATCTCTCAAACTGGCGGCGAATGTGGCCGCGGACGCCGTCAATGCTCGAGGTTCCCTTATTGATGCTTGTCTCCAAGACATCCCAGCCCGCATTTAGGAGATTGCCCTCCACGTGTTCATCACGGCGCGTCGGTGGCGCTGACAGCGGTGCAAGTTTAGACAGGGTACGAGCTCCACGCCATGGAGACCGGTTTCCCAATGGGCGACGGTCCTGAGGAACATGAGGACTTGATAGAAGAATTTGTCATAGCGGCGGAGGCCATTGTGGACATCACATCCGCTCAGGATGTGGTGAACAAAGTCTTCGATTAGATTGTACTTAGAGAGAACCAATGAACAAAGACTCCTATTCTTTCATGAATGTGTCTCAGTGCAATGCCCTTGTGTATGACTATTTTTGCACTTTTGTTTTTGCTCTAGAGGCGATACATATCGTATTGCCTTTTATTGTCTTTGAAGATTTTCATTTTTTGAACTAGAGGCGATACCTCTCTGGTACCGGCTATTAGAGCTGAAGACTAAATGAATCGGCTATCAAGTATTGATCGAATGCTAGGATTACATCCCTTGAAACATTTTTCATTGATTGCTACCGATAGGTTGCACCAGAACTTCTCGGACCAATCGATCGATTTAGGTCAAGCATCCTATTAAGCGAAATAGAACTTCCTTCAACAGATTTGTCGACTCTGAATTGCGTTTACGATTCGACTTAGTACTCACATACGCCAGCCCAAGCCTATCTCCAGGATCAATACTTATTTCCCTTAATCCAATGGCCGACGCGAAGCCATGATTATTCATCAAAACAAACTCTTAGAGCCGATTGCTTCAACGACTGTTGGCCTTCATTATTAATCCTAATGAAACCTCCTTCCCATATCCTGCCAGAAAGGCATTCGAAATCTCCTAGTTCCCAGAAGACTGGATCTGCTGTTGCGATACTCACAAACTCATCAACGTGAACTAGCTCGACATCATTCCCATGCCATTGAATTAAGCACTGATGCATGGTTGACGGTACACAACAATTTGCATGAATCCAGTCACGACCGAGGAGTAAACTATAGAAACCTTTTCCGTCGATGACAAAGAATGTGGTGAGCAGAGTCTTACACCCGATTGTCAATTCGACGTTTATTGCCCCCAGGGTCTTAGACGTATTACCTCCAAAATCTTTGAGCATCATGTCAGTCTCAAGCAAGTCTCCTGGTCCCTTGCCAAGCTTACAAAAAGTGGTGTAAGGCATAAGATTGATAGAAGCACCTCCGTCCACCAACATCTTGTTCATCGGCTTCCCATCAACAAAACCTTTCATATATAAAGCCTTTAAGTGTCGATGCTTGACTGGGTTATCAAATATTGCTTGTTGTATAACCATTAACTTGGCAACCATCTCCTCATACTCTGATTCATCGAAATCCGAATAAACTTCTTGATATGCCGGAGCTCTAAACTCTGATGGCAATAGAAAAACCATTTGGATGTTAGTCGATGGTTGCTTTCTATCGGCTGGCTGTTTGCTTAGTACGCCATACTTGAGGTTTACCGGATGCCTGAGCCTGTTCCAACTCTTTATTCCTTAAGCGTTGCACCCTTCTCTTCTGGCTTCTTGTCAAACCTCCTGGGCACCATTGGCCTTCCTGCCAAACGTATTCTTTCTCGTTGCCTTCTTCCTCATAACCAGCCCAATCTTGGTCAACAACTCGTTTTCCAAGCCAATCATGAACACTTCCATTTTTAAGCACCAATCCATGTCACTATGATGATACGCATCTTGAGCATGGATAGACCGACGGTTGGTTTGAGATTGCCTAAACTCCCAATATTGATTGCTGCATCCTGGATAGTCATGTCTAGTAGGCAACTTCAAACCTTCATTCCAGCAATGTCTGAAGAAAGGACAATTCCAATGTGATTCGGCTTGTTTCCTTTCATACCTTTCTTTTTCCAGTTGACGCTGGTATCTTGGATCCTCTAACCAACGCTGATAATCCTTCTCCTTCTGCCACTGCCACTTATTCAACAAGATCCGAGATGTAACTTGCGGCTTTATCACCCCATCCTTTGACGTTTCCCTTGCTCATATCAGCTCTTTTGCTTGTCATGATGACTTCTGATTTTTCTATATTCGTCAGCCGATATTTACATCTTGGAATTGACTGTTCCAGCTTCTCTCGATTTGGTTGATGTCAGGACCTTAGTCTTTCCTTTGAGCAACCTGGCATCGACCATGTTCTGATCTCCTAGGAAAGGATTATCATCAACTTTCATTTTTTGAGGTGTATCAAACTTGAGCCTTCCATGTTGAATAGCCCTCTGTATATGCTGCCGGAAAATTCTGCATTCATTAGTGGAATGAGAAGTAGAATTATGGAACTTGCAGAACTTCTTATTCTTAACTGATCAGGGGGCAACATAACATGATTATCGGACAACTTGATCTGCCCCTTCTCAAGCAAGAAATCGAAGAGCTTGTCTGATTTGGTGACATCAAAGTCATAGCTCTCCTTGACTCCTCTTCCCCAAGGATTTAGCACCATTACTGTCTTTTTGCCCTAATTCCATTCAGCTGCAGCAACCTCTTCTTCTTCATCTTCATAGCCATCATCGACTGAGTATGGATTATAAGCTTTGGCCACTGTGGTACTCTTCTGGAATCGGGTATCTCTGTGCATGCTCTGGAATTGGCTATTAAGTGCTGCCACTCGTTGAACCAATTAACCCAAGTTGTCAAATTCTTGTTTCAGTAGCTTTTCTTTCCACATTGGCAGCATTCCCTAAACGGCTAAAGTAGCTAGCTGATCATCAGCCAAGTTTAATAAGAAGCATAAGTTTCTAGTCTCTCGGAACCTCTGAAGAAATTCAGTGTCCGATTCATTAGTCCTCTGCCTTATAGTCGTCAGATCGGTGATCTTCTTTTCTCCAGTCCCAGTGTAAAAATATGTATGAAATTTCTTTTCCAGATCAGCCCAATTGGCAATGCAGTTGACTGGTAGTGATGAAAACCAAGTGAAGGCTGGTCCTAAGAGGGACAAAGAGAGGAAGCGAACTCGATGGGATTCCTCAACTGATGCCTCGCCCAATTGTGTAAGATACCAACTGACATGTTCTATTGTGCTTGTACTGTCTTGGCCAGTGAACTTGGCAAACTCTGGGAGCCTATAATTTACAGGAAGAGCGACCAAATCATACCATTCTGGATATGGGCGTTTGTATGAAAAGGTCAGTCCTTTTGGCTTCAGACCGAACTGATTCTTCATCATCTCGGTTACCTTCAGCAACAACTCATCAGCATTTGAATTTGGATCTCTCTACACATGCTGACCCATCTGTGGGTTGAAATTCTGTGTGCCTTGATACCCTGGATTTGGAATCATGTGAAGGGTGTTGTAATCTGTGCCATAATGATACCCTTGTGGAGTTTCTATCTGCTGGGTCATTTGCTGGTTTGCTGCCTAAAGTCTCTGATTATAGACATGAGGATATATATCTCTACGGATCCTTTGAACTCATGGCGCTATTTTTTGAGCCAAAGACGGTATGTGGCCTGATGTGCCAAAATTAATCACCTGGTTCTGACCTTGCCCCGCCGGCTGTTGCACATACTGTACTGACTATTCATGATTATATTGTGTCTGATTCGTAGTAGTACCTTCACTACTACAGCGTAGGGATATAGTAACACCAACTTGTGTTACTATAGGTTAGAAAAAGTGTTACTGGCTCTCTTAGTAACATATTATTTTTTGTGTTCCAATTGGCCATGTTACTATAGACTGACTTATTATAACACATTTACTTATCTATAGGAACATTTGTTTAGTGTTACAATGATTTTTGTTGTAACACTTTTTTTTTTCCAGTAACACTTCACATTATGGTAAAATGGATAGTTTGTACATATCTATCGGAACATTTGCCTGGTGTTGCAGTAACAATTTTCCCCTGATGCAACGACCTAAAATTATTGCAATAGGCCAAAAAGTGTTGCAATAAACAAAATTGCAACACAAAAATTTGGTTGGGATGTGTTGCCACTGATGTCATAGCAATAGGTTTGCGCAACACTTCATTTTGGTGTTGCAATAGACCCTCCATTGCCACTACAAATATTTGGTTGCTACAGGTGGCCTCTCTTTTGCCAAACTATATCTGTGGTCGCTATAGGTGGAACCTTATATTGCCATGAAAATATTTTGGTTGCTAGAGGTGGAACCCTCTATTGCCACGAAAATATTTTGGTTGCTAGAGGTGATCTCTCTATTGCCACATTAACCATTGTGGTTGCTATAGATGGAACCCTCTTATGCCACGAAAAAGATGACCTCTCTATTGCCACACTTACTATTTTTGTTGCTATATGTTGTAGACCCTATTGCCACTGATTATTTTTTTGGTTTCAGGTCTTTCGGCACACCGTTTGTTTGTTACTATAACATAATAGCTAGCCAAATAATTATGCCGATAGTCGATATTGCAACGCTTTGTTTAGTAGCATTAAACAATATTTGCACGCCATTAATTTTTTAGAACAATATACATATGGTTAATAAAACATTTAGAGAGCCATTAATCCAAAATAGACAACCATTCATTAAATAGACAATCCATCATAACAGTATGTGAACTTCATGAAATCTCAAAATTTACTACATTTTCTAACATCTCTACAACACTTGCAGCCTCCATGATTGTGCTTGGCCATAGCTTGTTTGGCGTTTTATAATTGCTTCACTTATGGTCATGTCATGATTCCAAACATTCCGCTAAGTTAGATCTTCCTGCTGAATAAAAACATTAACATTAGCATATGGATTAGCAAATTTAACAACTTAGGCGCACATAGAAAAGATCAACTAAATAATGCAACATACAAGCTAAAATTGATTACACGACATTAAATTATCATCATTTTGTACACAGCTTACAGTTTCAGCTCTGATGAATCCTTTCTGAAAGTCACTATGAATAACTCCAGCTGCTTGTGGTGCAGTCATGCCTATATGTAGAATTGCTTGCATTTATTATGATTATTACAACAACAACTTCAAATATTACAATAGAATAATTCTGAGGAAAAAGGAAACCTGAAAGAATAGTCCAAGCTTTTGTTTCCTAAAAGGACACAGTTAAAGGTCTGTCAGTTTGTGTTAACAACTGGAAGAAAAACCTTTAACAGCACAAAAGTTGCACCTTGTCTCCGGTTGTGAAATAAGTTCTTAGTCCCAATAGATTATATGTTGCTTTTACCAAATTTCCTCTTCCAAAGGTAGCTCAGCAAGTTCAGCTTCAACCTGTTTATGCATTCCATGATTTTGTTAGCATAGATAGAGCACATATGGATAGGCAACATCAATCAGGCAAAAATATGAAATTGTTTCACAGAAATTTCTTCAAAAGCTTCTTGTAGTTTAGATGCATACAACAAACCTGAGCTGATATTGTAACCATACCAGACTGCAAGTCTGATGCTGCTTTAGCGACCTCTTTGACATGAGGATTGCTATCAGGTTCAGCAAGATCAGATTCTGTTACATTAGCAACATAAATGACAGGTTTCATAGTTAGCAGACAAAGATGTTGTATAGCTTCTTTCTCATGCTCAGCTAAATCAACCGATCTTGCAGGCTTTCCTTCTATCTACAGTTATTACACAACTGTCAGCCGTTGGACAGGATCATATGTAGCAATAGAAGTTTCTTTTGAAATGTGTGATAACAAGACAAATGGAAATTCCTTCACCAAATTACCTGTCCAAGATCCGAAAATATCATCTCTAGGTTAATGACATCGATGTCTGATCTGGGATCGACCTTGCCATTGACATGAACTATATTATCATCCTCAAAGCATCGCACAACCTGAGAATCCAATAAAAAATAGATAATTACTTATTCCTAGAACCTCAACAGCTAATATCTTATAAGAGGCTTGTCTTATAATATTTTGCTATCTCCAACAAATAAGAAATGATAATGAAGCACCAGCAGTGAGTTGCAGTGCTGGATAAAGATAACAGAGTGGCCCCAGTTTTACTTCGCATATCACATATCAGTAAAATTGGAGGAAAAAGGGATATCTGATGGAGAATTGTATTAGCCTGTAAAGTATAAAGATGACAGTAGGATGGCGCACAGTAATTGACAGACACTAGAACTTGGCAAATATATGAGAGCTTAAGCATACAAGACGATAGAACAACCTGAAGTATGGAATCCACTTCACGGATGTTTGTGTTGGCCCATAGGATCACTGGCTCAGGTGAGTCGACCACTCACCAGTCTTGCCGAGTCCCTGCTAGTGTTGCCGAGCACCCACTAGCCGTGCCAACCACGAAGAAGCGTTGTCCGTCCCCACACACTATGGCTAGAGGTAGAAGAAGAAGGGAGAACAGAGCATACACACACAGCAGAGACACCAGCGTTGGCCGGAGCCCTGTATACGAGATGGCAAATCTGAACTCTCTTTGTTGAGTTACAGTCGCAAACTATATATACAACTCTATCCATCTAGTCCTAGTATAGCTGCCATGCTGCAACAGCGACTAGATAACACAGCAGGTGAAAGGTCCTAATGACTAGAGGGGGGTGAATAGCCTATTAAAATTTTCTATAACAACACTTAACAAATCGGTTAGACAATTATGAGGCAAAGCAAGTGTTGCGCTAGCCTACTAAAAATCAAGCCACATACCATAATTCTAGTTTCTATAGTCTATATCCACACAATGGCTATATCACTGCACTAAGTTAGTGTGCTCTCAAAAGCTATCTAAAGAGCCACACTAACCAAACTAACAAGCTCAAACAACTGGCTACACTAAAGAGCTTGATAACTAGTTTGCGGTATTGTAAAGAGAGAGCAAGATAGTTATACCGCCGTGTCGAGGAGTGAACCAATCAATCACAAGAATCAATATCAATGAAGACCAATCACCTCGAAATCAAATGATGAACACAATGATTTTTTACCGAGGTTCACTTGCTTGCCGGCAAGCAAGTCCTCGTTGTGGCGATTCACTCACTTAGAGGTTCACACGCTAATTGGCATCACACGCCAAACCCTCAATAGGGTGCCGCACAACCAACACAAGACGACGATCACACAAGTCACGAGCAATCCACTAAAGTACATTTTGGCTCTCCGCCGGGGAAAGGTCAAGAACCCCTCACAATCACCACGATCGGAGCCGGAGACAATCACCAACCTCCACTCGACGATCCTTGCTGCTCCAAGCCGTCTAGGTGGCGGCAACCACCAAGAGTAACAAGCGAATCCCACAGTGAAACACGAACACCAAGTGCCTCTAGATGCAAACACTCAAGCAATGCACTTGGATTCACTCTCAATCTCACAAATATGTTTAATCTATGATGGAGATGAGTAGGAGGGCTTTGGCTAAGCTCACAAGGTTGCTATGTCAATGCAAATGGCCAAGAGAGTGAGCTAGAGCCAGTCATGGGGCTTAAATAGAAGCCCCCACGAAATAGAGCCGTTGTACTCCTTCACTGGGCACAACTCGGGGTGACCGGACGCTCCGGTCATATTGACCGGACGCTGGACCTCAGCAGCGTCCAATCGCGCGATGCACGCCACATGTCCCCTCTCTTCAAATATAGAGCGCCCAATCCCAACGGTCAAGTGATGACCCGACACACTGCTGTGAAGTGACCGGACGCTGGACCTCAGCGTCCGGTCGTTTCCAGTAAGCTTCCAGAAACAAGAATTCACGACCGGACGCGTCAGGTCATGCTCGACCGGACACGCCCAGCGTCCGGTCACTCAACGTCTCATTTGTGCTACCACGTCAGTGTGACCGGACGCACCCTGTCAGCACTTAGGTTAGCACTTAGGGTTTCATCAATTCACCAAAACCAAACTAGAGCTTTCAATCTCCCCCTTTTTGGTAATTGATGACAAGCCTTACATAAAGATATTGAATTGAAATTTAATCGAATCCATGTTGCTTGTCCAAGCATATTTACTATGTGTAAAAAGATATGGACAAGTTTCATGAACCCCAAATGGTAGCAATTGCTCCCCCTATATATGTGCTAAGAGTTTGGATTGTAGCTTGCACATATGCTTAGATAGGAAATATAGGAGACAATGTCTACCAAATGATGCTAAGGTATAAAAGATGGACCTTTAAAGCGTGATACCAATCGGAGTGCACCATTATACCATCCTTAGCACCATGGTTAGCTTGATACCACTTGGAAACACTTGAAAATGAAATCACTAGATAAACTTATGCATGCTAGATTTTTATTTCATCATTCAGACCTACAACTAGCATACACCACACAAGCATGGATGTTGAAATTTAAAACTTGTGCCATGCAAGCAAACATATGAAATGCACATTCAAATGCGCCATACAAGTTCATGAGCTTGCTCCCCCTACTTGCGTGCTCAAAGTTTTAATTGATCCCTTTCCTTTGTCATATTTCTCCCCTTATGTCAAATTCTCCCCTTTGTTGTCTTTTCACTATCTTTGTACACTATTTCTCCCCCTTTGTCATCAATGACAAAAAAGGCTTAAATGTAGATAGATTGAGATTATCAATGTCAATCAATGGGGTGAGGATCATTTTCCCAAATTTTAGTTCAAACTAGAATACTTGCCAAAGATATTTAACTCGGTTTGATCCAAGGACAAGCTTCTTCACACCTTAAAATGAGGGTTATCTTGTACCATGTTGAGTTAAACACTTAGAGCTCATTTTCTAGATTAAACACTAGGTTTACAAGCCCATAAACATGTCATATGCTACCACTAGATTAAGTCATGCATAAAAGCAATAGTGGTACCATACAATCATCAAATTTATTTGATTTTCATGAATGAGCCTATTAAATGTGAAAGATGTCTAGATGCACTAAACATGTCCTTAGTAAGGATGTATGCCATGCCAATCAACTTTTACCTTGGATTGCTCGAATGAGAGCCATGTCATATGAGTGGGGGGTTACATCAACACATATTTGAGAAATCCAATATGTTCAACTCATTCCTTAGCTTGCAAAACCTTTTCTCATCCAATGGCTTGGTGAATATATCAGCAAGTTGATTTTTGGTGCCCACACTCTCAATGCAAATGTCCCCTTTTTGTTGGTGATCTCTTATGAAATGGTGGCGGACATCAATGTGCTTTGTTCTTGCATGTTGAACCGAATTGTTAGTCAACTTGATTGCACTCTCATTGTCACATAGCAATGGCACTTTCTTAAACTTGATTCCAAAGTCACTCAAAGTGGCCTTCATCCAAAGTATTTGTGCACAACAACTACCAGTGGATATGTATTCGGCTTCGGCGGTTGATAATACAACACTATTTTGCTTCTTTGATGACCATGAAACAAGTGATCTTTCCAACAATTGACATGTGCCCGAGGTGCTCTTCCTTTCAACCTTGCATCCCGCATAATCCGAGTTGGAGTAACCAACTAGCTCAAACTTTGCTCCTTTAGGATACCACAAACCAACATTTTGTGTATGCTTCAAGTACCTCAATATTCTCTTGGTAGCCTTCAAATGACTTTCTCTTGGTGAGGCTTAAAATCTTACACATATGCATACACTAAACATGACATCCAACCTTGATGCGGTCATATAGAGTAGGCTTCCAATCATAGACCGATATAACTTTTGATCCACCATATTGCCACTTGCATCACTATCCAAGTTGCCATTTGTTCCCATTGGTGTACTAATAGCTTTGCTATCACTCATGCCGAACTTCTTGATCATGTCCTTGATATACTTGCCTTGACTCACAAATGTACCATTCTTCAATTGCTTGATTTGAAGACCAAGGAAGTAACTCAACTCTCCAATCATGGATATCTCAAACTCATTCGTCATCATCTTTCCAAACTCATCACAAAAGTCTTGATTGGTTGAACCAAATATGATGTCATCTACATAGATTTGCAACACAAACAAGTATTTGCCAATCTTCTTGATGAAAAGAGTGGTGTCAACCTTGCCCATCATGAACCCTTTAGAGAGTAGGAAGTCCCTCAATCTCTCATACCATGCTCTAGGTGCTTGCTTCAAGCCATACAATGCCTTCTTCAACTTGTACACATGGTCGGGCTTCTTGTCATCTTCAAAACCAGGAGGTTGCTCAACATATACTTCTTCATTGATGTAACCATTGAGAAATGCACTCTTAACATCCATTTGATAGATCTTGATGTTGTGGGCACAAGCATAGGCTAGCAAAATTCTAATTGCTTCCAATCTAGCAACCGGGGCATATGTTTCTCCAAAGTCAAGACCTTTAACTTGTGTATATCCTTGTGTTACCAATCTTGCTTTGTTCCTCACTACTATCCCATCTTGATCTTGCTTGTTTCTAAAGACCCATTTGGTTCCAATCACATTGTGTCCCTTTGGTCTCTCTACCAATTCCCATACTTGATTTCTTGTGTAGTTATTCAATTCTTCATGCGTAGCATTCACCCAATCAACATCCTTCAATGCTTCATCTATCTTCTTTGGTTCAATGGATGACACAAATGAGAAATGCTCACAAAATGAAGCCAATCTTGATCTAGTTTGCACATCTCTTGAAATATCACCAATGATAGTGTTCAATGGATGATCCCTTGCAATATTTGTTGGTTGGAGGATTGGAGCTTGATTGCTTGCACTTGCTTGATCATTGGGTTGAGATGATATACTAGCCACTTGATTTTGTTCATTGTCATGAGAGCCACTTGTACTAGCCTGATTTGTATCATCTTGCACATTTGAGTTAGAGAGCACTTGCACTTGATCATCTTCATCATCATTCACTTGCTTAGGCCTCAATTCACCAACATCCATGTTCTTCATGGCATTTGAAAGTTGAATGCCTCTAACATCTTCCAAGTTCTCATTCTCTTCTTGTGAACCCTTGGTTTCATCAAATTCAACATCATGAACTTCCTCAAGAGTACCACTATCCAAATTCCAAACTCTATATGCTTTGTTTGTAGTTGAATATCTAAGTAGGAATCCTTCATCACATTTCTTGTTAAACTTGCCCAATCTAGTGCCTTTCTTCAAGATATAGCATTTGCAACCAAAGACCCAAAAATATGCAATGTTGGGCTTTCTACTATTCAAGAGCTCATATGGTGTCTTCTCTTTCAATGGGTGACAATAGAGGCGGTTGCTACAATAGCAAGTCGTGTTGATAGCTTCGGCCTAAAAAGATTGACTCATATTGTACTCACTAAGCATAGAGCTTGACATATCAATGAGTGTTCTATTCTTACTCTCAACAAGGCTATTTGATTGTGGAGTGTACTTGGCCAAGAATTGATGTCTAATTCCAAATTCATCACACAACTCATCAATTCTAGTGTTCTTGAACTCACTACCATTGTCACTTCTAACTCTCTTGATGATTGTTTCAAACTCATTGTGAATGCCCTTGACAAATGTTTTGAATGTTGCAAACACATCACTTTTGTCCACTAGAAAGAATACCCAAGTGTATCTAGTATAATTATCCACTATCACAAAGCCATATTTGTTACCACCAATGCTAGTATATTGTGTTGGCCTAAACAAATCCATGTGCAACAACTCAAATACTTTACTAGTGCTCATCATGCTTTTCTTAGGATGGGTGTTTCCAACTTGTTTTCTGGCTTGACAAGAGGTACAAAGCTTATCCTTCTCAAATACATCTTTCAATCCTCTAACCAAGTCACGCTTAACCAATCTATTCAATTGTTTCATTCCAACATGATCAAGCCTTCTATGTCATAACCAACCCATGCTAGACTTAGTGAACAAACATGTAGATAATTTAGCTTCACTAGCATTGAAATCAACCAAGTATAGATTCTCATATCTAAAGCCTTTGAAGATCAAGTTAGAGCCATCTACACTTATGATCTCTACATCATCTACCCCAAATATGCATTTGAATCCAAGATCACATAATTGAGCCACGGATAGAAAATTGAAGTTCAAGCTTTCTACTAGCAACACATTAGATATGCTCATGTCATTGGATATTGCAATCTTACCAAGCCCTTTGACCTTGCCTTTGCCATTGTCACCAAATGTGATACTATCATAACCATCATTGCCATTGGTGTTGATTGAGTTGAACATTCTTGCATCACCGGTCATGTGTTGAGTGCACCCACTATCAAGAACCCAATGCCTTCCTCCGGCTTTGTAATTGACCTACAAAAGAAGATCAATTCTTTTTAGGTATCCAAACTTACTTGGGTCCTTAAAGGTTAGTGACCAAGCTCTTTGGCACCCAAATGACTTTCTTCTTTGAGCCCATCCATGGTTTACCAATGAACTTAGCTGTTACACCATTTTCACCCTTGGTAAGCATATAGGAAGAATCAAGCTTAATGGAGTATATATTGGCATTTTTGCTCTTGTTCTTGCATTCATGCTCTTTATGACCAACTTGCTTATAATTAGTGCAAAACCGACCATTGTTCTTCACAAAACTAGTCTTGTGAGGAGCAAAGGCCACCTTGCCTTTCTTGGGGGTATAGCCCAATCCCTCTTTATAGAGAGAAGCTCTTTGGCTACCCAAGCACATAAGCAAGCGGTCCTCACCACCATAGGCCTTAGCCAAGGTGTGAGTGAGCTTATTGACCTTCTTCTTGAGGTTCTCATTCTCAACCATTAGTGAGGCATCACAAGTGAAACCATCACTACTAGATGAGGTGGAAGTAGAAGTACTACAAGAAGGGTTCGTGGGAGGAACAATGATAGGCATAGATAATGAGTAATCAATTATATCACAAGTTAAGCCTACATTGCAAGTCTCAACAAGCTTCTTTTTATTTTGTTCATCAAGTAAAGAGGAATGAGCCTTTTCAAGCTTTTTGTGAGCCTTGCCAAGCTTCTCTTGGGCATCCTCTAGCCTCTCATGAGATGCATTTAGCTCATCAAAGGCTTGCTTAAGGGCTTTTAGTTCCTTCTCTTGATGTCAAAGTGTTCTTTAGCATCTTCTAGCATGTCAAATAATTTATCTTTAGTAGGTTCATCATCATCACTATCACTATCAATTTCATTATCATGTTCCTCATCACTTGCATCATCACAAGTTTGTACCTTAGTGGCCTTAGCCGTGAAGCATGATGGAGTGTCAAAGAGAGAAGGCCTCTCATTGATGGCAATGCTTGCAAATGCCTTCTTCTTGGTGGTCTTGTCATCATCACTATCATCATCATCACTTGAGGAAGCATCACTATCCCAAGTGACCACATATGAACCACCCTTCTTCTTCTTGAAGGTCATCTTGTCCTTCTTCTCTTTCTTTTCCTTTTTGTCCTTCTTGTTCTTCTTATTGTCATCATCATTGTCGCTATTATATGAACATTGAGCAACAAGATGATCTTTGCTTCCACATTTGAAGCACCTTCTTGACTCTTCCTTGTTCTTGAATGAAGATTTCTTTCTTCTAGCATGGTACCCTTTGTTCATCATGAACTTGCCAAATTTCTTGACAAAGAGAGCCATCTTCTCATCATCATCATCATCCCATGAGTTATCATCTTCACTTGATGTATCTTGCTTTGCCTTGCCCTTGGATGATGTAGTCTTGAATGCCACGCTCTTCTTCTTCTCATCCTTCTTCTCATATTTCTTCTCTTTCTTTTCTTCCTTCTCATCATCATCTCTATAAGTATCATCGGTCTTGAATGGCACACTCTCATCCTCCTTCATCTTGAAGCTTGCAAACTTCTCTTTGAGAATGTATGCCTTTGCACCCTTCACGGCTTGAGTGCCCTCAAATGATTCTTCCAACTTCTTCCAAGCCTCATGTGTCATCTCAATATTCTTGATTTGCTCAAATGTTCCCTCATCAATTGCATTATGAATGGCACTTAGAGCAATGTCATTGTTTTGGAGAAGCACTTCTTCGGCCGCGGTGGGATTTTCCGGATCACCAATCTTAATTTTGGTTTCTACCACCTTCCACACTTTTCTATTAATTGACTTGATATGTGTGGTCATCTTTGATTTCCAATATGGATAATATGTGCCATCAAATTAGGGTGGCTTCTTGGTGTCGTTGATTTGAGCCATTTTTACACCGAAGGTTGTTAAGCCTCAAATCACTGTGACCTCGGCTCTAATACCACTTGAAAGGTCATAATGGCTAGAGGGGGGTGCATAGCCTATTAAAAATTTCTACAACAACACTTAACAAATCGGTTAGACAATTATGAGGCGAAGCAAGTGTTGCGCTAGCCTACTAAAAAGCAAGCCACCTACCACAATTCTAGTTTCTATAGTCTATATCCACACAATGGCTATATCACTACACTAAGTTAGTGTGCTCTCAAAAGCTATCTAAAGAGCCACACTAACCAAACTAACAAGCTCACACAACTAGCTACACTAAAGAGCTTGATAACTAGTTTGCGGTATTGTAAAGAGAGAGCAAGATAGTTATACCGCCGTGTCGAGGAGTGAACCAATCAATCACAAGAATCAATATCAATGAAGACCAATCACCTCGGAATCAAATGATGAACACAATGATTTTTTATCAAGGTTCACTTGCTTGCCGGCAAGCTAGTCCTCGTTGTGGCGATTCACTCACTTGGAGGTTCACGCGCTAATTGGCATCACACGCCAAACCCTCAATAGGGTGCCACACAACCAACACAAGATGAGGATCACACAAACCATGAGCAATCCACTAAATTACCTTTTGGCTCTCCACCGGGGAAACGTCAAGAACCCCTCACAATCACCACGATCGGAGCCGAAGACAATCACCAACCTCCGCTCGACGATCCTCGCTGCTCCAAGCCATCTAGGTGGCGGCAACCACCAAGAGTAACAAGCGAATCCCGCAGCGAAACACGAACACCAAGTGCCTATAGATGCAAACACTCAAGCAATGCACTTGGATTCACTCCCAATCTCACAAAGATGTTTAATCTATGATGGAGATGAGCAGGAGGGCTTTGGCTAAGCTCACAAGGTTGCTATGTCAATGCAAATGGCCAAGAGAGTGAGCTAGAGTCGGCCATGGGGCTTAAATAGAAGCCCCCACGAAATAGAGCCGTTGTACCCCTTCACTAGGCACAACTTAGGGTAACCGGACGCTCCGGTCATATTGACCGGACGCTGGACCTCAGCGTCCGGTCACGCGATGCACGCCACGTGTCCCCTCTTCAAATACTGAGCGCCCAATCCCAATAGTCAAGTGATGACCAGATGCGTTGTTGTGAAGTGACCGGACGCTGGACCTCAGCATCCGGTCGTTTCCACTAAGCTTCGAGAAACGAGAATTCATGACCGGACACGCCCAACGTCCAGTCACTCAACGTCTCCTTTGTGCTGCCATGTCAGTGTGACCGGACGCACCCTGCCAGCGTCCGGTCACAAAGTGATCCAGCGTCCGGTCGAAGACTGACGCCAGCGTCACACTGCTTCCACTGACCGGATGCAGGACTCAGCGTCCGGTCACTACGTGACCAGCGTTCAGTCATAAGACCAAAATAGGCGCCCTCTGCTGCCACTGATCGGACGCACCGGTCCAACCAAGACCAGCGTTCAGTCACTTACAGTGACCTCCGTCTTTTCTGTATAGGGCGCCGGTGGCACCGTCGAACTGTCTGCACTCTATGGGCGGACACTCCGCCTGTGAAATCTGTTACACTTGCTCAAATGTGCCAACCACCAAGTGTATCACCTTATGCACATGTGTTAGCATATTTTCACAAACATTTTTAAGGTTGTTAGCACTTCACTAGATCCTAAATGCATATGCAATGAGTTAGAGCATCTAGTGTCACTTTGATAACCGCATTTCAATACGAGTTTCACCCCTCTTAATAGTACGGCTATCGATCCTAAATGTGATCACACTCACTAAGTGTCTCGATCACCAAAACAAAATGGCTCCTACCATTTATACCTTTGCCTTGAGGCTTTTGTTTTTCTCTTTCTTCTTTTCAAGTCCAAGCACTTGATCATCACCATGGTATCACCATCATCATGTCATGATCTTCATTTGCCTCACCACTTGGAATGTGCTACCTATCTCATGATCACTTGATAAACTAGGTTAGCACTTAGGGTTTCATCAATTCATCAAAACCAAACTAGAGCTTTCAGCAGGGCTGACTCTGCGCCAGCCTCTGCATGTGGCTACAGTGTTGTAGGTGAGCCGTGCGGCGCCTGCACCTATAGCGGCTATAGTATCACAGCAGGGGCCTTTTCGGCGCCGCCTTCCCTTGCTGTGTGTTCACACAAGGTAGCAGTAGATTATCTAACAATCTTCCCTTAATCCTACTGCTAACGCTTGAACCCCCTCCATGCCAATCATCTCCTTCAGCTCCATGAGTCAAAGATGTCTGAGCGGCTTGGTGAGGACGTCCGCGAGTTGCCGACCAGTTTCGACGAACTCGATGACGATCTGCCCTCCATCGACACAGTCCCTGAGGAAGTGGAACTTCACGTCGATGTGTTTACTCCGGTCGTGCAGAACTAGATTCTTCGTGAGGGCGATGGCGGGCTGGTTGTCCACCATCAGTGCTAGTGGATGAGCTTCCATGCCTGTCAGCTCGCCCAATAGCCGGCGTAGCCACACAACTTGGCACGCCGCTGTGGCCGCCGCTACGTACTCTGCCTCGCACGTAGATAGCGCCACGACCTTCTGTTTCAGCGACAGCCATGAAATTGGGGCCGACCCGAGGAAGACGAGCATGCCAGAGGTGCTCCGTCGTCCATCGATGTCCCCCGCCATATCTGCATCGCTGAAGATAATGAGCTGCAGCCTACTTCCGCCAGTCTTGGGAAAGACGATCCCCTGATCCACCGTCCCCTTGATGTAGCATAGTAGCCGCTTCACTGCAGCCTAGTGATCCTCTATGGGATCCTCCATGAAGTGACTGACGTAGCCCACGGTGAACGCAATGTCTGGCCTCGTGTTGACTAGGTAGCGCAGACCGCCGATGATGCTCTGGTAGAGTGTTGCATCCACCTTCGCCGTGGTGTTGGCCTTCGTCAGCTTCAGCCGCTCCTCCATTGGAGTCACGCATGGCTTGCACTCAGCCATGCCGCTCTGCTCCAATAGCTTCGAGACGTACGTGCTCTGTCCGAGCGTGAGTGCCTCCCTCCCATGTCTCACATCGATGCCGAGGTAGAAGGTGAGTGCCCCAAGATCGCTCATTTGAAAATGAGCCACCATCTCATGCTTGAATCTGTTGATGTCCTCCGCACGCGCGATGGTGACGATCAAGTCATCCACATACATGCCGACGATGAGCTCTTCCTTCCCCCATCACCACATGTAGAGCGCGTGCTCGATTGCGCACCTAGTGAACCAAAGCTCGCCCAGCGTGGCATCAAGCTTGGCGTTCCATGCTCGCGGGGCTTGCCGTAGCCGTAGAGCGCCTTGCGCAGTCGGAGCACTCTGTGCTCCTCTCCCTTGACGGCGAAGCCTAGAGGTTGCCTGACAAAGACCGTTTCCGCCAGCTCATCGTTGAGGAAGGCTGATTTAACATCCAGATGATGGACGCGCCAGTCCTTTGCTGCTGCCAAGGCTAATAGCAAACGGATAGACTCCATGCGCGCTACCGGCGCAAAGACTTCCTTGAAGTCGATGCCCTCGCGCTGTACAAAGCCTCGGGCCATGAGGCATGCCTTGTGCTTGACAACGGCACCGTGCTCGTCCCGCTTGACCTTGTACACCCACTTTAGGCTGATCGGACGGCATCCTAGAGGTGGATCGACGAGCTACCAAGTCTCATTTTCCTCGATCGCCTTCATCTCCTCTAGCATCGCCCATCACCAGTTTCCATCACGCTCGGCTAGCACGAACGTGGGTGGTTCCTCTGCACTGACGAGTAGAAGCACAGGGTCGTTGAGCAGCCTACCCGCCAGGCATGAGGGACCTGTGCCACCGACGATGTCGTCCAGCGTGTGGAACCGCACCTTCTCACCTTCGTGGTAGGCGTCCATGAACTCAGTGATGTCACTTGGAGGTGAGGCGAACTCAATCAGCGTCGATGGAGTTCTCTATTCCGCCTGAGTGCTCGGCTGACCACCTAGAGTGCTTGGCACCCAGGATGCAGTGCTTGGCACTACTCTTGGACAGCTCATCACAACTCCTGTAGTGCTCGACACTACTGCAGGAGTGCTCAGCCTCAGTCTTGGAGTGGTCGGCACCACTGCAAGACGTCTTGGCTCTGCCACGGGAGTGCTTGGCACCCATCCTAAAGTGGTCACTGCCACTGCAGAACCTCCCAGCACCACTCCTGGCGTGTTCGGCATCCCTCCAGTAGTGCTCGGCACTCCTCCCGGAGTGCTCAACATCCCTCCTGAAGTGCTCGGCACTGCCCCAGGAGTGCTCGGCTCTACCGCTGGAGTGCCCGGCACCCCTCCCGGAGTGCTCAGCACCCTTCCCTAGTGTCTCCACTCCTGTGGATGACCAAGTGCTCGACGACGAAGGTGCCAGTGAAGCCGCCAGCTTCCCCTGTGCTCGGACGGCTCCAATCCCAAGTGGCCTTCTCGTCGAACACGATGTTGCGCGAGACAAGCACCTTGTCTCCGCGTGGGTCGTAGAGCCGGTACACCTTGGTACCCTTTGCGTAGCCTAGGAACACCATCGGTGTGCTCCTATCCTCCAGCTTGGTGAGGATCGGCTTTGTCTTCCTAACGTGGCCGAAGCAGCCAAATGTCCTGAGGAAGGACACGCTCGGCTTCCGCCCATACCAAGCCTCGAACGGCGTCTTACCCATCAGGGCCTTGGTGGGAGCGCGGTTGAGGATGAACACTACAGTGGTTACCGCCTGACCCCAGAACCTTGCTGGCATTCCCATGGCCTTCTTCATGGATCGAGCCATGCCGACCACCGTCTAGTTCCATCGCTCCACCATGCCATTCTGTTGTGGCGAATACGGCGCGGTGTGGTGTCGCACCACACCCTGTTCCGCGCAGTACGCAGCGAACTCCACCGAAGTGAATTCGCCACCACGATCAGTCCTCAGCGTGCGGAGCTTCTTGCCCCTCTCGGCCTCTGTGCGCATCTTGAACTTCTTGATCGCCGTCGCCGCTTCGTCCTTGCTCGTTAGGAGTTGCAGCCACATGTAGCGACTGCAATCATCCACGAGCAGGAGGAAGTACCGCCGACCACCGTTTGTGGCTGGGGTGATCGGCCCACAGAGATCGCCGTGGATGAGCTCAAGAGCGTCCGACGTGCGATACTTTGCCACCTTTGGGAACGACAACCTTCTTTGCTTCCTGGCCAGGCAGCTGTCACACAGCTCGCCTTCATGCTTGATGTGGGGTAGCCCTCAGACCATCTTCTCCAGCCAACCAAGTGCATCGAAGCTGAGATGTCCGAACTGGGCATGCCATAGCCATGGCTCCTCGGTATGCCTTGCCGCCAGGCACAACAGCTGCTCTACCTTCAGGTCGAGCAGGTACAACCGGTTCTGGGACCTCTTCACCTTGGCAAGAAGTCTCTACTCCCGGTCCCTGATCCTAAGGACACCGTCCTTGATCAGTACCTCGCTACCACGCTCATCTAGCTGGCCAATGCTGATGATGCTCGAGCGCAGTTGTGGGATGTAATATACATAAGTTAGCATGCGGTGCTCCCCGTTCTGGCACCTGAAGATGATCGTGTCGCACCCTTGGATTGCCACCCGTGAGCCGTCACCAAACTTCACCATACCAGTAACATCGTCATGTGGTTGCTGGCACCAGAGTCCAGATACCACCGCTGCTCCTGGTCGGCGCCCACACGTCCAAGGTGGACTTGGGCGCATGGTTCATCGATGTTGATAGCCTTCAGGGCCTTCCCAGACCCTTCCACCGCCATCACCTTCACCTTCTCCTCGACCTCGACGTCGTGCAGTGCACAGAACGTTGCCATCAGGATAGTGGCCTCATCCTCATCATCGGCTTGTGCTAGATGAGCCTCAGCCCTCTTTCTCCTGCTTGCGGTTTGAACACTCCCGTGCCTAATGGCCCATCTTTCCATAGTGCCGATAGGCGTTGGGGTCGACCTGCTTCTTCTCCAAAGAAGCCTTGCCGTGGCGTTTGCCATCGCCACCACGGCTGGAGGAGGCTGCCTTCCTGGAGTTCCTCAGAGCAGCCCACTCTTCTTCTGTCAGCAGCAGTTTGCCACTGTCCTTTGTTGCTGTCGTCTGCTCCAGGCGCTCGTCCACCGCCCGCAGATGGCCTGTCACATCCTCAATCGTGAGGGTGGACAAGTCCAGCATCGTCTCTATGGAGAGAGCGATCTGGATGTACTTTGCCGGCACGGAGTGAAGGTACTTGGAGACCGCCTCCTCTTCGTCCATGGTGACGCCCTGAAGAGCGTCTGTAGGTGGAGGGAGAAGTCCTCCACCGATCCACCATCCTTGAACTTGAGGTTGGCATACTCCTGCTTCAGAAACTAGGCCGTCGCCTTCTTTGCGCGGTCGAAACCGACGCGCATCGCCGCAATGGCCTCCCACGCTTCCTTAGCAGAGCTATTCGCCCCCAATGGCTCCCTGTACTCCGCCAGTACAGCAGCGAGGATAGCCTCCAACGCTGACATATCATCTTCCTCATTGTCGGTGCCCTTTTCAACAGCATTCCAGAGCTGTCGGGCTCTGAGCTTGACTTTCATGGTCACCGACCACTCTTCATAGTTGGTGCGAGTCAGCGTTGGCCAACTGGTGCTGCTAACCTCCCGCACCGTGCGAACAACGACCTCCGGTCGTGGCTGGGCATCCACAGCAGTGCCACTGCTATCGCCCATCTCCGAACCGTTCGTCATTGCCAGCGGTTATGTAACACCCCTGGTGTTTAGCTTTCACATTTGCACTGCATTTCATGAACATGAGCATCATGCATCTCTTTGTGAACTTATAGCACATGAAACATAAATTCGAAACATTGCAACGTGTTGTATATTTCATGTGTGTTGTTCTTTATGAAATGTAAAGTGTGCAACACTTAAGTGCAACATGTGCCACTCACTTAGTGAAACAAGATTAGTTAATACGATGCAACAAGATCATGAAATATGTGAAACATGACTATGAAACATTTGCAACATTTCTTGTGTTTTTCATCGTTTCAGTGTATACCTTGATTGATTCTTGTGTGACCAATGCATGGTGTGGCTAGAAATGCTTGTAAGTAACTTAGTTACACTTAGAATGTCATTAGGAACAATGTTCATGTTGATCATTTTGCCTAATTAGGTTTCCAAGTCATGGTTGACCAATTTGGACCCCTAAAGCTCCTGTGTTTGATCTGTTTAAAAAGTGTAGCTTAGGATGTTTGCATGTCTGAGCAACCTAAAGCAAAGTTGTTAGAGGATTATATGTGGAACAAAAGTTATTTTGTGACCAACTCGTGAAAATGTGCACAACATGCCCAAAAAGGTCCCACAAGTCAGCTTTGAAGGTGGATTCAACACTTGAAATTATTTCTAAGTCCTAAGTGCAATTTCAGTTTCATGTACCCTAGTTTAGAGCTCAGTAGTTCGCAAACAAAGCCAAATCAGGTCGAGCTCCAATTGTAAGAATTATAGTTCACATGTAGACGTTCAACTTTGTTAATTACCTCTTGAGCTAGATCATCACGGTTTAGGAGATAATCATCGTTGAAATTACCTTTGTCGATCGGGATCGCTGAAACCGAAATGAAATTTCGAAGCTACGATGACCGACCGTCTTGATCTGTCATCGCCCGTCGCGTCGCCGCCGTCTAATCGTCAGTGAGCCACGCGTTGCGGCCGTCTGGCCCAGCCGCCATTGTCTATTGCTAAAGCCGCGCCTCTACCCTTCCATTCACTCCTCCTTGCCTCCTCTGTTCGTCCAAGCGCAACAATGAGCCACCGCTCCACCATTGCCGCCGAGAGCAAGCGCCGTCGCCACTCACTTCGCCGCCGCCAAACGCCGCCACCACCAATTAGCCCAAAGCTCCACCATCATCTCACCTAGCTCGTCCAAAGACGCCGTTGGGCGGTGAATCAAGGTAGGGTCGCATTTAGCCTTCCGCCGCCGTCCGGACTTCGCCGGAGTTGGAGCTCCCCATGGCCATCGCCGCACCGCTTCTCTCTTCCTTCCCTAGCTCCCAGTACGCTTTTCCGTCATGCGCCGATGCTCGGGTGATGATGTCACCACCACGCCGTCCAGCCAATAGCCGAACACGCATGCCGCCGTGCGTCGCGCCATGGTCGAGTTGCCGAGCTCCGTGGGTAAAGGTACCTAGAGGTCGGTAGGGTTTATGCGGTTAGGGTACCAATCGACGCAGATGGGTCTAAGCGGTCACGTTGGTGTTGTTTTAGTCAGCCGGTGAGGTCACCGTCGGTAGCTGCTACTGCCTTCCCGCTGTCGCAGCTGCGTGCCCTCTGTTTAAATCTCGCTGACCGGTGGGGTCGGCCGACAATACCGGGTCCCACACGTGGTGGTCGTTGTTCTTTAGGATAGTTCAAAAATACAGTTTTGAATGCCAATTTGTGATTTTTGTAACTCCCAATTGGTAGATCCAAATTGAGTACTTCCAATTTTGTTAGACTCACAGTTAGGTCTAGTATTTAAGAAAAATATATCTTGAGCACATTTTGTAGAAATTTTGGATGAATTAAATAGGAACTTAAAAAGTGTTTTTGAGTGCATGCAAACTTGTTTAAATCATATCTTGAGTTTCTATGATCCAAAAATTGTGAAATTTTGTGGGTAAGCTAGTATGCTTAGTAGAAGCTCTGGTTAAAATTTGAGAGTCATTGCATGTGTAGTTTTTGAGTTATAGATTTTCCTTTTATCATTGGATGATTCTGGTGAGAATTTTAGTAATTTATTTATGAATCCATTGACTATGAAATTTGTTGGAGAGTATCCCAGTACCTTAAGGATGCAAGGAAAAATATGAAATCTGTTGCTTGACACTTTTCACTAAGGTTTCCTAATTATGCCATTTTAAGCCATTCTGCCTTACCATTTTTGTGTAGGTTGTTATACTTACTCAAATGGTGTGAAATTTTTATGGTAGTCTATTTAGAGCATGTAGTGTCTACTGTAATTTTTGTAGAATTAATGGGGCAGTTTTCATATATATTTACTATTTTCCCTAATTAATTAAATAAATTAAGAAAGGTATTAAAAGAAATGTTTTGGTGATGGACATCCTACTTTCTGGTGTTCTTGTGATATATGTGATATGTCAGTAAAGTTGGTTTTGTCCAATTAAACGTTTATATCATAAGTTGACAATTATTTGTTGCATTATGTCCCTCTGGACAGATCTGGAGACTTTGGAAAGTTCCCCATGATAATGTGGTTTTCTGTGCTTGTGTTGAATACAAAAGTTGTAGATAACTTATGTATCTAGCTCCTGTCAAAATTTGAGGGCATTTGGCCCAGTAGTTTAGAAACTACAGCTGTTTAAAGTTAGGTTCCTGTTTTGCTTACTCTCTGCCTTGTGAGGACAGAGTTCTGTTGATTTATAAATTCGAGCTGGTAAAGTGTCGAATCATGCTTTGAGGTCTAAAAATGAATTGTAGACAATTTCATAAGCTTTCCAGATTGTCTTGTTTCATGTCATTTGGAATTATACATCTCCAGCTATGGCTAGTTTAATGTACCGCTATATAGTCTTCATTTGCTGAAATACAAATGCTTGATTGAATGTGTTGCAATGTAATCGTTGATTGTTTGGGGGTTAGCCTAACTTGAAAATATGCTTAGGTGCAGGTGCTAGGTCATTAACTGAAGATGAGCAATTATACATTAGGTTGTATAGACTTGGTAAGTAAAGTGTTTTGAATAGGGCTTAAGTTGGAATATGCAAACTACAACGAACATGTGCATTCTCCGAGCATCCTGACGATCGTTCATGTGCATCCATGATATTTATCTTGCGCATTCATGCAATAGGTGTGCGGAGGGAGTGACGTTGCTGGAGTTCGAGGGAGCCAATCAGAGGAGGAACCCGAGGTGCGGGAAGTCGACGCGCTAAGCGATCGCCATGGAGGATCTCGCCTGAGTGCCACGACCACCGACCTTCCTCGTTCCTGAAAGGCAAGCCCTTGAGCATATTAAGCCTCCCATGTTTTTGCAAATACTTTGAGTACCTTTTATTGTTGATGATGCATTAAGTATAGGAATTGGTTGGAACCAATTGCTGCATTATATATCCTTCCTTGTCCGAGATATCGACTTTGAATCCTATTTAAGTTCGTGAATGGGTTATATGCTTAGCCATGCTTAGTGCGGTAGAAGTCGTGATTTCTGTCACTGCGAGCTTTAGGATGAGATGGATCACGGTTGGCTATATAATTGCTATCGTGGAAAAGAACCATGTGAATAATGAATTAAGACCGGGCGGGGTCTTGTGTAGGTTGAACATAGTGACTCCGTCTGAAGTCGTTTAAGGACCGATACTGTTTGTCACGTCCTCATGTCATGTTGAACGCAGCCTAACACTTAGCTGGCTTGGATAAGTCGTTCCGACCGCTGAAGCCTAGTAGCTCGACTCGGTAGGGGCGAGCAAAGATGGCGACATTCGGAGGTAGTAAGGATGTGCGGAGAGCCATTGGCATAAGTCCAAAAGGCGGGTTAGAGTCCCGAACAACCTTGGCAGAGTGGTTCTCTGAGAATGTTGATCTGATCGGACTCGCGACTCTTGAATCGTACCAAAGGTGACTTGTTTGCGACTCCGATGGGAGAAGCGGGGTTTGTGTTTAGGAATACCCCTCCACCGGATAGGAATCGATTCAATCGCCGTCTCTCCCTGGATAGTGAGAACTTGACCGAGAAAGCAACAGCGTAGATTCAATTAATTTAACGATATGGTTAAATGGATGATGATGATAAGGTTGCCAATGAATACCGATATGGTTATTAATGTTTGCACCCTAATAATATGATTGCTTAGTACAAAAGCTAATATAGTTATCGTGTTAATGGCTAAAAAGTCACTGCTAGTCTAGGCTAAGATTTGATCATTATTACTTATGCTTTTCTGCAAAAAGAAAGTGTCAACCAGATCCACTACAATAAGCTTTGCATAATCCTTGGTGTCATTTATTTTGGTTTCTAGCGGGTAAGTCTAGTGAGTACATTCCCGCACTCGGGGTTTATTTCCCTCTTGTTGCGTATGACCTTCTATATCGGGGATTCGTAAGTATTGTCTCCACCCTGCGGTGATGAAGACTAGATCATGGGCATGATCTCTGTTCCCTTATCTAAATGCTTTTTGGGTCGTGATCGTGAACCAAGATGTGTATTTGAACTCGAGTGTGTGAGTTAAACTATTTGCTTCCGCATGTTTTACAAGACTTGTTTTGTAATAACGTTGACTCGTGATGATGTAATCTATTTGCAAACGCGTCTGTGAAATGTTGTAACGTCATTTATATGTTATGTTGAATTATTGTGATCTTGGTTGTATGCAAGTTGGTTTGAAATCCTTAGAGATTTCAGTTGACTACCGGGTTTATATGGGCTCAAGTTCGAGAATTTGATCGTTTCGGCGATTGTTTTTGTACTTGTGCTCTTATAAATTGGTCGGTTCTGTGATAGGTTAGTCCGGCGATGTCGCTCGTACGGCTTTGATACCACTTGTTGGCCCACAGGATCACCGACTCAGGTGAGTCGACTACTCACCAGTCTTGCTGAGCACCCGCTAGTGTAGCCGAGCACCCACTAGCCGTGCCGACCACGAAGAAGCGTTGTCCGTCCCCACACACTATGGCTAGAGGTAGAAGAAGGGAGAACAGAGCGTACACATACAGCAGAGACACCAGCGTTGGCCGGAGCCCTATATACGAGATGGCAAATCTGAACTCTCTTTGTTGAGTTACAGTGGCAAACTATATATACAACTCTATCCATCTAGTTCTAAATGCAAATGCCATGTTGCAACAATAACTAGATAACACAATAGGTGACTCTTTCTTAAGCCTCTGCATGTAGCTCTGATCTTCTTCAGCAGCATGAGCCGTCTGGCGCGCTCTACACCTACAAATGACATGATATCAAAGAGGGAGCTTTTTCATTGCCTCTTTCTTTCTTTGTGTGTTCACACAAGGTAGCAGTAGATTATCTAACCGTTTGAAAGGAATTGATTTCCTAGTCCGTGTTGTCATTGTCAACAATAACACCGCTATGTATAAACTGAGCTGAAACTGTAAGCTGTCTACAAAAGATTTATTTTGACACTGTATGAATTCAATGTAAAGGAAAGATGCGAGTAGCAATAAATTCAAGTGTTTCACAACGCAAAGAATACAGTTCATATATAGAGCTATCTCACAGGATGGCAACTTAAGGCAAATGGCTTAAGATGTCTACGTCTCACAGTAAAAATAAAATAAAGCAGCGACATACCACTAGGATGCGATTGTTAACGATAAATAAACTACTGAGGTCAACGTCATTCCCGCTTGCATCCTGCACGCACGCAACAAGCAAAAGACATTTGTTAGACTCCCTCTTCAAAATCGGATCCTGCAGCAGCTACTCTTCAATGGTCGACAGTCTCCAGGTTACCAAGGCCCTGAATCAAATCAATTCCCGGCCAACACGAAATCAAATCGAGCAATTCAAAAGAGGGGGGGGACGGGAAGGATCCATTGAGAGCACCGTTCTTTAACGCAGGGCACGCGAAAGGTTTAGGGCCTAGGCCAACATGAGCATCAGATGCCACCGCCGCACGTCCTCCTCGATGCATCCGATAGTGGTTGCCGGATCTCGTGCCGTCCTCAACGGATCTGGCCATCGCCGACGGATCTCGTGCCCTCCTTGACAGATCCGACCATGGCTACCGGATCCATGCCACCGCTGCTCCACGATGTGAAGCGCCCGTGGGATGCAGGCTGCCCACTGCTGGGCCTCGACGAGGATGACGAACGCCGTCAAGCTCATAGGGTTTCTCTTAAGCGGGGGGCGGCGACTGCGGGAGGAGATAAGTGTCGGGAGTTCGGGACTCGGGAGGCAGTTTCTCTTAAGCGGGTTTTGGGCTTAAATTTTTACCGGTGTCTATTTTTGCCGGTTTATTTCACACGCCCGTTCCTCTCAAAAACAAAAATTTCACCCGCCAAATTTTGCCGCCTCATTTTCCCAGAGTTTAGCTCACGGTTGGCTGCCATGTTTATTGTTTTCTAAATTTTAAAAAGCCATACTCCATTTGTTTCAAATTATAAGTCATTTTGATGTCAAAGGGCACCTAGCTCAAACGGTTAGGTGACCCAGCGGCACTCCTCAGGTCCTGGGTTCGACTCTCCGTGGGAGCGAATTTCAGACTGAGGTTAAAAAAATCCCCTCGCCCGTTCCCATGTGCCAAAGCGCAGTGGAAGGCTCCGGCCCGGTTCTCACAGGGTTACGGCACCTCCTGCGTCAGGATAGGGGCGGAGGTTCGGGGATTTTCTCGATCTGTGTGAGAAGATCCTTCTTCTTAATGAAAAACCCAGGGGCCGTCGTAACCCCCCGCAGGTCAAGTTTTTTTTATAAGTCACTTTGATTTTTCTAGCACAACCAGTTTACTATGTATCTAGCATGATGTATGTCTAGATATATAGCGCATTAGATATACCAAAAAAAATTAAAACGACTTATAGTTTGGAACAAAGGGAATGTAATTAAAATATACTGTGCACTTATATACACATGTCAGTAATTTAAGAATCCTATATATATTTGTAACAACATGAGTAAGTTTAACTTGCAACAAAATACTTTGAAGTGGAGGTCAAATGAAGCATATGACTAGTTGACTACCTTAATTCGATTTTGTTGGTGAAACGTTTGTGTGCAGTTACGAGGATATATTTTGACTTTAATACATACATACATAAAGAATTGTGGATGGTTTGACGTTAATTTTCTATTTCTAAATAATATTTAATATAACCTTGATTCCTATCTTTGTCACTATAGTCTAATTTTTTTTTGTGGTTTCGTATTATTTTGGTGCCGTGGGATGTTTACCTCTATCTTTTGCTTGCAGTTTTGCTCCTTTCAAATCACACGCCAATACTCAACACTAGGGCTGGATAACAAGCTACCTCGACTCGGCTCAGCTCGTTCTAGCTCATTAAGATAACGAGCTAGCTCGCCTCGATTCATTATCTTAAGACCCTCCACAATGTGTTCTCTGAGTGGTGCCTAAAAAGAGAGAAGATTGGAGCACCACTCTTACCACTGTGAGTAGCGATTCTAACTCCGAGTGATGCTAGAAAAAAGAAGAGCGGTGCTACACCATACATCCGTCCGTCTGCTGCGTGCACACTGGGAGCTTGCAAAGCCGGTTGAAGCTATTTTTTTCAGGTTCTCCTCTCTCCTCTCTGTGCGAAATATGTGACTTTGTGTTTGTGACGAAGCTGTTGCACCGAGGGACCGTTCGGCGGATGAAGCTCTAAAACTGCTTTGTGAAGTCGCTGCTGAAGCATTGCCAAATTTGCAGGCGAGCTAAACAGGTGGGAGCGCTGCCTCTTGCCGATGACAGAGCTGATGGATCCGGTCGTCTGTTTGATTTTTTTTGGTTTGTGAATTTTTTTGTTCTAAAATATTTTTATGTGTATGTATATGTAGTAGTACAATACCTAGGTGTTTCAGTTTAATTTGGATTCTTCGTCGATGAAATATCAGTGATGACCAACATGCGGAGTCTCAGGTGTTGGTTAGCTTTCCTCAATTTCAATTTGGGTTTAATTTGGATTTTGTGAGATCTTGATTCCCCAATCGGGTTGTGTCTCTATCTTTCTTGGACGTTCTATATGATAGCCGTGTGTTTTCATATGTGAGACTCTTGTAGGAACGGAACCCGAGCCATGGACAGTAGCAAAACCGTGAGCCGTGGACGGTAACAAAACCGTGATAAAAACGTGTACGAATGTGGGAGGCCAGACCAAACTAAAAATATGGTAGAAATTTTGCCTCTTTAATATTAGCTATAGATAAATGATTGAATCAATTTTAATAAAGTTGGGCTATTCACAAAATAGATACATCTCTCGCGTAGTTTCATATAATTATACGAGAGATATATCCATTTATGAACAATGAGATATATGTATTTATGGACAATGCACAATATAATTTTGTTAAAATTATTTGAATTTTTTATGAAATGACTATACACTAAAAACATGTTGTCGTGCAAGTGTATAGAATTTTCTAACCAAAATTAGGTGTTATTATAATTTTTCCAGGTAATTCCACAAAAATAATTACAATAATATCAAAATTCGGTTATACAAATCTACAAACTAGGAGTCTAGCACAGTGACGTATTTTGGGCTCATAAGCTTTTCATAAAAAGTTCAATCTATTTTGATAAAACTGCACTACATCTTATTCACAAATAGATATATCTCTCACATTGTTTCATATATGCCCGGTAGGGGTGAATGCTGATCCTGAGGCCCCAGCGTCGCTCTCTCAGTAGGCGACTCGGTGGCGCGCCGCTCCTCCACACGCCTCCCGAGCCCCCTCTCGCTCCCATCCCGGCCGCCCGGAGTTTCTCGGCAGCCGGTGGCCCGGCCAGGCAGATGGCCGGGTGGTCTTCCCCCTCCTCCTCCTCTCTCTCTCTCTCACGGAGGTGCTCCCAAGTTGGGGTTACAGCCATGGCGGAGGTCTGCAGGGGCGGTGGCCGGCGGCGGGGTTTCCGGCCTGCCATGCCCGGATCCGGCGTCCCTAAGCCGGATCTGTCTCTGCCGAGCGCAGATCCGTGGTGCGATCATTGGATGCAACAAGGCGTGGTGGTGTTGATGGCGGGCTGTGGTCTTCTGCGGCGCGTGCCACGCTGGCTGCTCGGTGGCCCTCGCCGCCCGGGCGGTGGCTCTTGGGTCTGCGAGAGCTTTCGTGGCTGCATCGACGCGACTACGGGCGGTAGCTCACCCGGCTGCCGGTGGGCGAATCACGCTGCCGCTTTCCCGGGCGCGCCGGGCGTCTCGCGTCTGCGACGGCGATGGCGCCAGACGGCGGCGGCCTTGGCTGCGGTGCTCGGTCTTTGGCTTCTGACGGCAGCGGGCGCGCTGCGGCCGGGCGGCGGCGCCGAGCCGCACCGAGTGCCACGGGCGTGGCGCTGGTGGCGTGTCGGAGTCGACGCCACACTGTGTGCGGCGTTAGCGCCCGTGGTAGCATGGACGGCGACGGCCTCCTCGTTTCAGAAAATGCGGCGCCATGGCGGCGAAGGCGGCGGAGGTCCAGCCGAGGCAAACCGCCTCTCACGGTGGCCGGCGGAGGTCGGTCGCGTCATCGGCGGTGCTTGTGCGGCGGCGGCTTCGCGTCTGGCGGTGGTGTCGCGCCAGCGCGAGGTAAGTCCATTCGCATGTTGTCCGATCGGAGGGTGGCGGCGACGCAGCGCGGTGCGGCTGTGTGTGGTGCGGCCGGCCGATGCCCTCCTCGAGAAGCTTCTGGATGGCGTGATGGCGACGGCGGTGGCGGCGAGCTACGGTCGACATCTTGGCTCGGCGTATGTGCTAGGGGGGCACCTCGGGCGAAAAGCCTTATGCGGCGGCGACGCTGTGGGCGCCCGTTTTCCTTGTTGAGCGCGTGTTCTTGTGCCCCAACCATGTCTTCCACGGGTGAAAACCCGGTCCTTTCTGGACAAGCGGCGGCGACGCATTCGGCGTCGTACCCTTCTGAAAGGCGTCGGCGTGGAAATTGTCTCGGCCATGTTGTCTCCTTCGCGGATGTCCTCCGCCTCTCGGCGCCCGGTTGAGGCGAGACGGCGAGTTCTGCATCGCGCGAAGTCGGAGCTCATCGATCGGGGATGTAGTTCGGCAACGATGACGCTGGTTGAACTCTCCTTCTCCGACGGCTGGTCTTTCACTTTAGAGGCTTCGGCAATCGTCATGCAAGTAGGCGTGGGATCTTGGCGAAGTCGGAGTCGCTCTTTGCGGGGCCGTTTGAGCTCGGCAACGATGACCTGCTGCGACCCTCTTGCTTCGGGCCGATAGACCGACATCTTATGATGGGTTGTCGGTGTTTTGCCATGGGAAGTCGGAGCTGCTAGCTGCTTTGCAACTATGTTCGGCAACGATGACTCATGGTAGTGTGTACTCTGTCGCGTTGCATGGGTGGGTAACCTTTCATGGTGTTTGGCGCCACGCTTGGCTACCTTTTGCTTGTATATAAACTTCATTCGTCTTAATTGAAAGGCAGAGCTCCTGCCATTGTTTCAAAAAAAAAGTTTATAGAAGTTGGCCAAACCTACCTGGTTGAACCAACCATCTCGTGCGTCCAATTTTGGACGCCTGGTAGGTAATGCCTTGCAGGGCTGTATCCAAACACACACAAAATATATCATCCGCGTGAAATTTTTCTAATTAGTCAGTTAATATAATTTTTTATAAAAAAAGTAAAATCAGAAAACAATCCTTATTTTTCTCTCAACTATTTTTGGCCGACTTCTTCTGAGGGTGTTCTGGAGTTTCTCTCGCGTCTCTTGGCCTTGCATGCCTAATAAATTTTTTTCTCCTCTCCCGTGCAGCATCCTTGCGACGGTCCCAAAATTCCTCTCCCCTCCCGCGTTTCCTCCCCAAAAGACCAAAACTAATCACCGCGCCCGTGCGTTTCCTCCGGCTGTTCGGCAGGACTAAAAAATAAACAAAAATACTGTTCCGGATGATTATTGTGAGGAAAAAATACTATACTACCTGAAAACACTGTGCAGATGAACAGTGTTCGTGAGTACGCTGGCCAGCCCAGCCCCAGCTGGCCAGCCAGCCGAACACTCCGACATGCATGTCCCTTCCCAGATATTTCTCCCCCCTCGCCTGGACGTCTCCATCTCTGTTTCTCTCTCGATCTGTTCCCTCTGCCCTCGCAGCGTGCCACCATTCCTCCAGCGAAGCGGCTTTGGACGCGTGGGGTCTGCAGCCTGGCGGCGTTCGGTGGGAGCGGCTGCGGCGGGGGGCGCGTGGTCTGCAGCATGGCGTGCCCCCGAGCCGGCCCTCCTCGAGGACCCGACAGGCAACGCCCTCTTCGCTGTGTCCAGTACAGTGGCCAGAGGCCACGGGGTGGCTCTCCAGTGGAGGGCTCCGGCTACCGCGCGTGCGCCCCTCTCTCGATCGTCGCCACCGCGACCCCCGGTAGCCCGTCGCTAGTGCATCCCCGCCTCCCCGGCGGTCGGCGACTGGCAGCTCATCTCCCAGCAGCCGGCGATGCATCTCCCTCGACTTTGCTCCTCATCCCACGTCGACGAAGGCATAGGCTGGCCCAACGAGCAGATCCGGCCCGGTGACACCTCCACGGCTCATCCCCGTCCCTAATCCTAGCATCCGCGTCGTCTCCCTTCGTTTGTCCCCAGGAGTCCCAAGACCCCAAGGTGAGCCCCAATCTAACACCTCTTGTCATGGACATAGTCAGCAACTTGTTGCGTGCTGTATACTTCCATTCCTATGTATTCTTTGCATTGCTATCTTGTTCATTTGCTGATTGATTAGAAGTGGTTTGTTAATTAATTTCTGAAATCCAATCGATTTGGAAGAGTAGTCACCTCAGTGTTTGATATAGGAGTATTTAATGAAAGTCTGTTTGATCCAGCCATCACGTAGCTAGTGAGCAGTCGTATGAATATTTGTTAATTTGTGTAAAGAAGACTAGGAGCTGAAATAGGATCTAAGAGCATCTCCAAGAGTTCCCTAAATATCCTTCTAATCCTTGTTTTTTACAAAGATGGGGAAAACCCGTCTCCAACAACTCCTAATATTTACTCCTAATCTTTTAGGACTTGGGAAATTCTTCCCCTTCCGCGTAACTTTCTTACGCGACGGAAACGCACGGAGACGCCGCCTCATGAGTCCTTCTTCCCGCGCCTTTCCCACCTTCTGGCCCTAGAACTCGTAGTGGTGCGACGCCAGTGTCTCGGACGCCTTGCCGACGAGGAGGACGGCGACGAGCTGCAGCCCTCGGTGAGCTCCCGCCGTCGCCTTTAATTCGACGAACCGTCCCACGAGCAATGGGCTGATGTACATGACCGAGAGGTCTTGTGACGCCGAAAGCACGGCGGTGAGAAGGAATCTATGCGAAGGAGCACAAAGAAGCCAAGGTGAGCACCGCACTGGGGCTTAGATGAACCCGCACCGGTGCGGGCAGTTGGAGGTGAATACGCGAAATCGCCACCTCGGCGGTGTCGGGCGGCGCCACGGGAGGAACTTGGTCGGCTGCGGCGTCACCACCCTAGAGCCCTTGGCGATGAGCGGGTTGATCCTTGTCGGTCTTGTTTCCGGCGTGGAGTTGATGACGATGGAGGAGTCGCAGCCACGGACAAAGCGTAGTGCCACCGGCGATGGCGACGCTAGCGCTTGCTTTCATTTCGGTGCAGTTGTTGGTTGCCTGCTTGCTGGTTGCTACCCGCCGCTTGCTTGCTTGCATGGTACTTGTATGCATGCTCTGTTTGCTTGCTCAGTGGCGGCCGTTGTTGCTCGCTTGCACGGTTGTCGATTCTTTGGGCTAGGGCAACACGAAGGAAAGGAGGTGGCGACGACGTACCTATGCGCGAGCACGAAGAATTCCACGCAAAAACAGGACTGAAAAAAAAACTCAAATGGGACCAAAATTTGTTTTTTTAAAGTGAAATATTAGGAACTATTGGAGATGATCATCTTTTTTTCTCCCAATACTTTTTAGGAGTTGGAAAACATGGAGTTTTTAGGAGGAATATTTAGGGAACTCTTGGAGATGCTCTAAGAATGAAGTCTACGTCCCATTTATCCACAATAGAACATACTAGAAACATAGGTACGGCTTTGCCGCGCCCTTCAGAGTGAATCAGCCCATGCTCTTTGGAGTGAATCAGCCCACACATGTTTTATTAGTGAGAGAGATGATTTATTTTGGATATTTCATCTATACTTATTAGCTTATGATGCATGGAAATGCAAACAAAATATTTGTGGTGTTCAGCTCTACTGATCTCAGAAAAAAGCACAAAAGGCCGATGAGGTGAGCTTGTTGCCAACTATGAATTCTTTTCCATTTCAAAGTTCAAACCTTCTAAGAGATCACTAAAAGTAAACAGGGTCCATCTGGACAAAATCAATGGAGTTTGGTTGTGGAACTGCCAAATAGATATGTTACTATGTTAGAAAAATGCTCGTGCTGCCAAACAAATATGTCTTTTCTATTGTCAGTATTCACATGAGGGTGCATGTTGTGATCTAACGGCTAGCGAGTTAATGGGTGACGTGGCCCGATCCACGAGCCCGCTTTTGGTAGCAGGATTCTATATAGAGATATGCTCTCCGACAATTTATATCACCATTAGTATTTTCATTGCAGGCATGGTGCTTCTAGGACCAGGATGTGAACCTATCGTTCCCACCTCTGCTAAAATTGATTTGTCTGACTGAACATTGTAGTATGAGAATTTCTAGAAACAGATATTAGGATCATTCCAGAAAACAGGTGGACACAGAAATCCTAGCCTGGTACAAGACAATAGAAATTACTATTTAGAAACACATTCAGCATTATAATTCATTAATAGAATTATAATTGAGTGAATTCACTTATCTAGTTAACTACTAATGCCAAGACACAAGATTTAGCATTATGATTAATTAATGACATTATAAGTGTTGCTGCTGTGATATAGTAACTGTGGTGGATTAATTAGCAGCTCCTTTTTTGCTTGATGCATAAGCATGGCAAATTAAAATTTGAACTTGATCATCACTGCAGGTAGAGTTCGGTCAATTTTGATTGAAGATCCAGCTATCCAAGTAGTTATGCATCGGAGACTTCACTTATCCATCATATGCCTTTTCTGATCTGTCAACCAAACTGACTCTTGTCATGGTTTGGTGGGTTTTTTTGTAGTGACAGAGCTGATGGTCAAGTCAGAGATCAGTTTGTCCTTATTTGTGTGCTCCAAGTAATTTTGTCTTCCTCCTGGCTTGCCCTAATTAATTCTATCTTCCTCTGTGCTGCAGTAAACTTTGATTTCTTTTCCTTTTCTGATTATGAGGTAATGCCAATGAGACACGGAGATGGGGGAGAGTGTCGTATGCCATGTTTTCCTATTCTTCTTGGCCAATGAATTAATACTGAATATTGTTTTGCTCTTGCATCGAGAATCCACATGGATGTCTTCAACCTATGATGTCTTCGAACCTGCTTTCATATGTGGATATTCTATGTTGTTTTTTGATGAAATTGAGACGGTAACTACCGTTATTTGCACTTCACATGTAATTGAAGTTTTTTGGGTCACATGATATGATTTTTGGTGCTTGTATGGTTGCAAGTACTAGAGTTTTCTTGTTTTTTGGGGAGCTTATGGTTAACCTGTTTTTTGGTGTCACATCAGACAAGATTTGCTATCAGGCAAGTGTGGTTGCAAATAATTGAGATTTTTATGGTTCACTCCTTGATTTTGGAAGATATAAGAGAGGTTTATTCATGTCCTGACATAGGCCATAGGGTGTGAACTTCAATCATCGTTCGGTTAGTATTCAAAGTTCATGATTGGCATCACTTTACATCGAAATAGTTTGCATAATAACTTCTAAATCTTTCATGTTTGTGGTATGATCTTGATAGTGAACTGGTGGATCTATTATACTCCCACAAGAAAACCTGTTTTTTAAGATTCTTCTAAAAATAATCATGTCCACAAGAGATTGTTTCACTTGTTCTTATCCATATTTGTTATACTAAGCTCATTACTACATGTTGCAGATTTTAGAAGACGTTATAGCCATACTGATGCTGCTAAGGCAACCACTGCTTTGGCATCCCATGCCTTGAGTGATGGTGTGGTATTATAGTAGATGACCTTGTGCGGGATGTTAACTTAGAGCTCCATGGAGTCCCTCAAGTGCCCTCACTACCTCCTGGCTCCTCATAGTTCGCATGTGGCATGTTTGAGATGCATGATTGGACATGTTAATGCAGTGATTCTGGGCTTTTGATGCCTCTTGTTCATTGGAGGTGCCTATATCCTGCAAAAAACATTGTATTGCAAGAACAAGTCTTGCTTGTTCAGTGAAATTTGCTTATACAATTTAAGTTTGTTTGAAAAATGAATTTTATTGTTATATAAAAGCTTGGATCGTTTGAACTATATAATCTTTCACGTTTAATCATAATTAAAATCCTTTAATTAATGGACTATGGATTAACGAAGACTGGAAAATGAATCGTTATTTTATCCTTAGCTGCATAACTGAAAGACAATGTTTTTTCTAGTCTAAAGAAATATAAGGGTGAAAGTGGGGTAGTTGGTATGGAACTTGGAAGTTGGTATGCATGAAGTTATTGTAAACTTGGCATAGTGACATGATGTTTAGAACCACTATATATATATATGCTTCTCTACTTTTTGTTATCTAAAGTTAGACTTCGGTGTTGTATTACTAGCTACTAGTATTTTCAATCGCTCATTTATGAACGTTTCAGTATTATTTGATGATGCACATAGCATATTAGAGTACAACAACTTATTGCAAAGAACACACTAGCTTATAGCAACACAAAAAAACCGCGGCAATAATAACATGTTATTGCATCCATCTAGGATTAAAGTTGCAATAAGTACCTAACAATTGCAACACCACATAAGATTTTTGCAACCCCCACAAAACCGTGGCAATAGGAACATGCTACTGCAATCATTTCAGAATTCTTGTCGCAATAGCCGCCTAGCAATTGCAAAACCACTAAAGATTATTGCAACCCATAATATACATGGCAATAGTTACAAACAAAAGCAACCAAATCCAATATAGTTGCAATAACACCAAGTAATTACAACAAAAATCAATACTAATGCCACTCCAACGCGCCATGACAATAATACCAACTAATTGCAACACAATTCTAAAATGGTAGCAGTAGCACATGCCTGTTGCAACGACAAACCCACATATATTGCAACACATTTAGTCCGTTGAATTATAGGCATATATTACAACTATTTTATGGAAAGGTTGCCATACGCCTGTTACTACCAAATTAGTAGTGTTGCAATGGTGTGGTGTGGCATTAGAGGGAAAATGAGTGATAATCGAATCAACTTTCTTAATCGCAAAAGATCCTATTCTAGATCATCTTATATAATTGTAGGGTCGAGTAAGTAGAAGGTTTGACCAACATGTTCCTCAGTGTACATGTTGCTCTCATGATTTTGCTCCATCTAATTTTATGTACTTTTTTGTTTTCAGATTTTCATCTTCAGTGTACATGTTCCTCTAGTGATAGCTCCATATGATTGTACTTTTTTGTTTTTGGATTTCTTCCTAAGTATACACGTGTCCTCTCATGATCTTGCTAAATCTACGCTATCTTCAGCATGGCCCAATAGCTTCATAATAGGCTCTGACATCTACACGACTTTTTCAATCGTCTACTCAGTCCTGCTGGGGTGTCATGTGAGGACCTTGGTACAATTGTCTATCAGCTAGGATGACACCAGTACAATGCCTTTTGCCAACCACGAATTGGAAGATGATCCACATGTATATGTTTCTCTGTAACACTTTGGTTGTAACATTATGTTGTGTTACTATAGGGAATCTATTTGTCACACATTTTACGTGTTCCATTTATGTGTTACAATATAGTACCACTTTTGTAATATTTTACTTGTAACATTAACTTTTGTGTTACTATAATCGTTGCCAGTAACATATTTTTATAAAAAATGTGTTTTGTGTTACAACCCAAGTCTGTAACACATAATTTGTGTTACTATGAAATTTCTTAGGAACACATTGATGACGTGTTACAAGCTAGTGTAACAATACCCTTGTTTTGTAGTAGTGCTTGAGCTTGTTTAGACAAACCTTGAACTTCCTGGACATCATTATTACCAGCTGGTGCTGCTTCTTGATGGCTGGTACCGACTTGATTAGTCCATTGGGTCGACGGGTGTGGAATGTTGTAATAAGCTGGCCCAACTTGACCAACTGGCAACCCATGAATCGCGCTCTTTCATGGTGTTGTGGAATGTGTCCAAAAAAGTTTCATTATGGCTTGATATGGCATCACGAATAGATTTGTCTACAATTTCCGTAAAGAAACGCCTGTCTTCAGTTTCAACTGTATCTATCTGCCCGTATAATAGAACTCTTGGTAGTGGAAATTTCTAAACAATTGTGTTGTCACGTGTTTCGGAGTAGGACAACAAACACTTGTTCTAAAATTCTTCTATAGCTTTGCTAATGATATCTTTATCTCCATCAGGTAGATCTTCATAATGCACCATGAAGATGTCGTTGTTGTTGTGAACCGCCATGACGATTGTGGGGTCCCACTAGGCGTGCCAGAAACGTGTGTCGGCACAAAATTTTGTCCCATGCCGAGGGCACACGAGCAAGCCGGAAGGGTCCGCTCGATGGAGCTGGAGATCCGCCTAGCTTCAGCGCATGCGATGGTCAATCCTACGCACTCCTCCCGAGATGTGCCAGTCAATTTGACCCTACAATTGACAAGGAGAGAAAGTTTATCAGTAATTTAGGGCAGAACTTGCCGGTGTTGCCAGATAGTCCTGAATGTGCGGCTCTGAGAGCCGATATGAAAGAAGATTGACTAAATAGTCGATTCCAGCATATTCATAAGAATAAATCAGTTAAAGCCCATAGGGTTGTGTAAGAAGAATCGGTTATCATTCAAGATGAATATCATTATTTAGCCAAATATCGGTCAATGGCAAAAGTATGCCAACAATGATTGGTTTATGCTAAGCCAATGACTACAAGTAACTGAACCCCTTTTATGAAAGAAACAACTCATCATCATTCAACCATTTAATAAAAATAAATCTAATGAACATATTAGATCTCATCTATTGCTATGACCAGTGGGGCATGAGGCAGAATCATGCAGGCCATAGAAACAACAATAGACTCGACGACCCTAACTCATTACCAATATCAGTGGGGCATGAGGCAGAATCATGTAGGTCGTAATACAATAATAAGATCATGGGGCTAACACATCTTTCAACCTATCTTTACTTCAACAATCTCGTGATGTGAATTGTTCGTGAAAGTATTCGATATCGGCTAAAACAGTCGATTTAGGCATAGCGCACAGTTAAGGTCATGCCTTATCAGGAATAAATCTACCAAATAGCGATCCCCACTCCACGGTGCTAACAGTGGGGTGTGAGGTAGAATCACATAGGCCATGATAACGGGCCATGGAATGGTTTTCGCTAGCCAATAGATCTACTCAAGACACAACACGCCTTAACCGCACGCTATGCACGATCAAGATTGATATAAAACAGCTGATAAAACATAACTCATCGTTTAAGATACAGATTAGATCAGTTTAGATTAACAAACGATGGGTTAAACAAGATATAAGGCCAATCTAGATCAATCCCAATCGGACAGAGTGATATTGCTATAATCAGATAAATAATGAAATCAATAAGCAATATCGATAACTTAATGAATCTACCAAAGACCGCCATTCTTAGGTAGAGCCGATAACTTGACCTCAATCTAGTTCATGCAGTGGGGGTCGACCGGATCGATGCAGCCATACTTGAACTCGATAAGAATCGATAACTAACTTATACCAGAGTCGCAGTGGAGGTCGACTGGATTGATGCAGCTGTACGAACAGAGGTATAAGCCATGACAGTACTTACAGACAAGCAGTGGAGGTCGATTGGATCGATGCAGCCATACTCGCTGAGATAAACTTGACTATACTTTATTATCACTTGGGAATTGGGACTGTTCATTAAAGTAGTGATTTAGGATGCTAAAATTTGATCAATTAAAATTGTGAACCATAGTCAAACAGTGTCGAGCCTTTTGAGCCTCATACATCCCTTTGATATACTTGCTAAGCATGGTGAGCTTACACTTGCTTTACATCCAATGAAAATCCCGGATGGGTAACAGATAATGGATATGAAGAGTTCCCAGAGGATATCTAGGACTACTAGGGAGATTTTCACCATTTGGAGCCCCTGTGATAGATTGGGCTAGTTATTCCGTTGTGATTGTAATAATGTTACCAATGAGCAAACTATGTAATGACATTATAATGAGATATACGATGTAATAAGTACTTTACTTTGATGCTATTACAATTTGTGATATATGTGTGTGTTTGGACATCCTGGGCGCACATATATGACTACTTGGTTTTGCTATGCAAAATTGGGTGCGACAAATTGGTATCAGAGCTATAACTGACTGTAGGATGATCAACCTAGTTAGAAATGGACGTTTCTAGGATCACATTATCTTTATTTTACTACCTTTAATTTGCTATAAAAATTTTGCTTATATTATGTTCTTTATCTGTTGCCAAAAATTATTTTATTCTAATACTCAACATTTTCATTCTTATAGATGGCCCGCACCAAGCAGACCCCACACAAGAGGACCATCGTGATGCCCACTAGGAGGACCAGGTTCACATTGGGCAAGCGTGTCCCGGCACATCTGGTGGAAGCTCTGAGGGACATGGAAGAGGAACCACCTGTGGAGGTGCCCACGGGGGAACCTCTAGAGGACGTGCTGGAAGATCCAATGGATGAAGAAAAAGAGGGGCCCATGTTTGAGGAGCCCATTGAGATAGAGGAGTCTGAGGAGGATCCTATGGAAGAGAATGGATAGGGTGGCCAGGAGGGAGCTGGTGACCCTGATGATGGAGATGACTTTGATGATTCTGATTCTGATGGAGGTGATGATGGTGAAGATGGTGGAGATGGTAATGGTGGTGATGGTGGTGATGATGGAGGAGACGATGGGAATGGGGGTGATGATGATCATGATGCATTGCTGGCTCAAGGGTGGACCATGGAGATCCACCACAATTTGGAGGGTGATGCCTACTACCACCCCAAGCTTCTCGCACTTGTACATCGCTACCACGCCAGAGGCACTGTTCAGTATAGGACGGAGCATTGGACCCACCCTGACTACACCGGCTTCTGGGAGATGGAAGTGTACATCCGTGAGGGGACTCGGGTGTGCTACATCCACCGCGCCATCACTGCATAGCTCACACGTGTGGCCGCCATCTGGGACGCAGCTCAATAGGCATTGGTGGTCAACCGTGACTGCCACTTCGACGACATCGCCTAGGAGGACGACCAATATCTTCCCCGTCGTCGGAGCAGCCAGTCTACATGCAACATCGCTGCACCACTTGGAGAGGCGAACCTGAGGCTGGAGAGGAGAGTTTGGAGACCCCAACACCAGCACCAATGTCGACCCATACCCATAGGAGGAAGTCTTAAAATATGTAATAAACACGCGTAGATACGCGAGAGAGTGTTTAGTTTCTTTCTTTTAATGGTTGAACAAGTGTTACTTGCATGGTTGGATGATTGTCCTTATGAACAATGTTTGATTTGAATTTTTGATATGATTGTGATGACTTGTGGGCATGTCCACGGTCATTTAGTTAAGGTTAAGGTTTAAGGATATTATGAATAAATAGTTGGGTTTCATTTTATCATGCTGTCCATTCTGTATCATTCTGAGTAGTCCGTTTTTATCAGATCATATATCATGTTCTAGATGTCCAATGATCATGAAAATTTTATGGAGATAATTAGACTTCAACATCTTTCATTTGGCTCTGGAATCACCTCAATAGCTATTATAAATTGTGAGATACAGCTATTGTAAGTTGAGGATTCTGTGCTGTCAGAATTCTGGAACAGTACTGTTTGTCGTCTATTTTTCACTAAGTAAACGTCAGAATCTGAAAAAGTGTTCTAAATTAAAGTTGTATATAATTTCATAAGATTTCAAGGAAGGTAAAATACACAATCAGATGATAAACAGAGAGTGAGATATGCTCGTTTTACTGCACTGCTGTTTGTCTAACTCGCCAGAAAAGTTGAGAACAAATATCTTTTTGTATACCCTACATATATGTCTTGTCTTGATCTAGTGACACCTACTCTTGTTATACCATTATCCTTTAAAGGTTATATGCTTGGACATGTGAGACTTATATGATGCATCTACAGATGGTGAACACCAGGAGGAACAACCAGGGAGGCGAGGACCTACCACCACCTCCTTCAGTCACCATGGAGCAACTGATGATGATGCAGACATGGTTGCTTCAGCAGATGGACCAGAACATGCAGAACATGGGGCATGGGAATGGGAATGCACCCCCTCACGTTAGAGATAAGAGGGGAGAGTTTCTGAAAGGACACCCACCTGTATTCAAGCACTCTACCGACCTACTCTAGGCTGACGACTGGCTACGTGCCATTGAGAGGCAACTGGAGATTGCCTAGTGTGATGATAAGGAGAAGGTTCTATATGCTTCTGGACAGTTGCAAGGAGCTGCACTGGAATGGTGGGACTCATTCCGCTTCAGCCGTACTAAAGCTAATCCCATCACTTGGGCCGAGGTTCGCAGTGCCTTCCGCTCTCACCACGTGCCTGCGGGACTGATGAAGCTAAAGAAGAAGGAGTTCTTGGCTCTCAAGTAGGGTGTTGCTGAATATCATGACAAGTTCATACAATTGTCACGGTATGCACCAACTGAGGTAGATGAGGACAAGAAGAGGCAGGAGTTGTTTACGGAGGGCCTAAATGATGGTCTCCAGTACCAGTTGTTGTCTCATACTTTTGCTAGCTTCCAGCAGCTGGTGGATAAGGCTTTGGTGATCGAGAACAAGCGCCGCTAGATGGAGGACAAAAGGAGGAAGTTTCAACGACAGCAATCTAGGAGCAACTCTTGCTTCCGTGCCAATCCTCAACAAGCTCAACCACAGCAGCGCTATCTAGGTCAGTCAGGTCCAGTCAACCGCAACCAGCAACTACAGCGTGCACAATAGTAGCACAAGGCACCAGCTCAGTGCCAGCAGCAGTCCAACAATGTACCTATGAGGAACAATACCCCCAATGCTCCACAGAAGAATGGCGCACCAAAAGCGCCAAATGCAGTTAATGATAATAGATGCTTCAATTGTGGAGAGTCAGGACATTACTTCAACAGATGCCCCAAGAGGATGGCTAAGACACAGCAAAACTATGTTCAGGGGAAGGTGAATCATGTAACTACTGAAACAGCTCAGGAGGCACCAGATGTGGTGATCGGTACATTTCCGGTCAACTCAAACTCAGCTATAGTACTTTTTTATTCTAGTGCTTCGCTTTCCTTCATAGCATATACATTCATAGAGAAACATGGCATTCTAGTATGTGTTATGAAGAAACCCATGCTAGTAAGCTCACCTGGAGGGGAAATGAAAGCAAATTGGATATGCTTAGCTGCTAGTCTCACCATAAGGGGGGTAGAATTTCAAGCAAACCTTGTAGTCATAAACTCATCTGGTATCGATGTCATCTTGGGTATGGATTAGTTAAGATTGCAGAAGGCAGTTAGTAATTGTGGCAACAGTTCCATGAATCTTACCACTCCATCCGGAGAGAAAGTCGAGTATGTGGCAACAGTCAGCTGCAGAAATCTACTAGGTTAATCAGTTGGAGGGCACAACCTTAGAGGATATAAGGATAGTAAATGAGTACCCAGATGTCTTCCCTAAGGAATTACCAGGTATGCCACCTGAACGAGACATCGAGTTTATAATTGAACTTTTACCTGGAACTGCACCCATAGCTAAGAGACCTTATACAATGGGAGTGAATGAATTTGCAGAATTAAGAAACAATTAAGGGAATTGTTAGATAAGGGTTATGTTCAACCTAGTTCTTCACCTTGGGGTGCATCAGTACTGTTTGTAGAGAAGAAAGATGGTACACAAAGAATGTGCATAGATTATAGATCACTTAATGAGGTCACAATTAAGAACAAGTACCCACTGCCTAGAATCGATGACCTATTTGACCAGTTGAAAGGGGATTGTGTGTTTTCCAAGATCGACCTTCGATCTGGATACCATCAGTTGAGAATAAGACGTACTAATATCCCCAAAACTACTTTTGTGACCCGATATGGACTATATGAGTTCACAGTCATGTCCTTTGGTCTGACAAATGCACCTGCTTACTTCATGTATTTGATGAACAAAGTGTTCATGGAGTACCTTGACAAGTTTGTTGTGGTGTTCATTGATGACAAATTAGTCTACTCTAAGAATGAAGAAGAACATGAAGAACATTTGAGGTTAGTGTTGCAGAAGCTTAGAGAACATCAGCTCTATGCTAAGTTTAGCAAATGTGAGTTCTGGCTAAAAGAACTATCTTTCCTTGGTCACATAATCTCTAATGGAGGAGTAACAGTAGATCCCAAGAAGGTTAGAGATGTGTTGAGTTGGAAGCCACCTCAAGATGTCAGTGAGATTCAGAGTTTGCTTGGTATGGCTTGTACTATACGAGATTCATCGAGGGATTCTCTAAGTTAGCCAAGCCCACGACTGCTCTGTTAGAGAAGAATGTCAAATTCGTATGGTCTAAGCAATATCAGGAAAGTTTTGAGGAGTTGAAGAAGAGACTGACTACTACCCCAGTGCTAGTCTTACCTGATCTCACCAAAAGCTTCTCTATCTATTGTGATGCCTCATGGCATGGTCTAGGCTGTGTTCTTATGCAAGAGGGTAGAGTTGTTGCCTATGCATCCAGACAGCTAAGAAAACATGAGTTAAATTATCCGACTCATGATCTAGAGTTAGCAGCTGTGGCACATGCTCTCAAGATTTGGAGGCATTACCTGATTGGTCATAAGTGTGAGATTTATACAGACCATAAGAGTTTGAAGTATATATTCACACAGTCAGATCTGAATCTGAGGCAACGCAGATGGCTAGAGTTAATCAAGGATTATGATTTGGAGATACACTATCACCTAGGAAAGGCTAATGTTGTAGTAGACGCCTTGAGTAGGAGGAGTTATGTGAACATGGCCTATACAACTCAACTACCTAAAGAGTTGTGTGAGGAGTTCAAATACCTGAATTTGGGTATTGCGGCTAACACCATGGAGTTAGAGGTAGAACCTACTCTGGAACGAGAGATTCGTAAGGGACAGCAGCTGAATGATGAGAGGATCAAGGATATTGCTGAACGTATAGTGATTGGTAAAGCCCCAGAATTCCACATGGATGATCAAGGGACAATATGGTTTGGCAAAAGGATTTGTGTGCCAGAAGTGAAATCTATTATGGAGTCTATTTTGAGGGAAGCTCATGACTCGGCCTATTCCATACACCCGGGGAGTACTAAAATGTATCTTGATCTTAAAGAGAGATACTGGTGGTATGGCCTAAAGAGAGATGTAGCTGAACATGTAGCCATATGTGATACGTGCCAAAGAGTAAAGGCAGAGCATCAAAGGCCAGCAGGTTTACTACAACCTATGAAGATACCCGAGTGGAAATGGGAAGAAGTTGGAATGGACTTCATAGTTGGATTACCCCATACACAGAGAGGATTTGACTCTATCTAGGTAATTGTAGACCGTTTGACAAAAGTGGCACATTTCATTCCAGTCAAGGTAACTTATTTGGGTGCAAAGTTGGTAGAGTTATACATGGAAAGGATTGTATGTTTACATGGAGTACCCAAGAAGGTTGTTTTAGATAGGGGTACACAGTTCACATCACATTTTTGGCAAAAATTGCATGAGTCCATGGATATGAAGTTGAAGTTTAGCTCAGCTTACCATCCTCAGGCAGATGGGCAGACCAAGAGAACAAATTAGATCTTAGAGGATATGCTAAGAGCTTGTGCCCTGCAGTATGGGACAAGTTGGGACAAGAGTTTACCCTATGCCGAATTCCCTTACAATAATAGCTACCAGAAAAGTCTTAAGATGGCACCGTTCGAGGCATTGTATGGCAGAAAGTGTAGAAGCCCATTGTTTTGGAATCAAACGGGGGAAAGTCAAGTCTTTGGACTAGATGTTCTGCAACTGGCAGAAAAACAAGTACAAACAATAAGGCAAAACTTGAAGGTTGCACAGTCTTGACAGAAAAGCTATGCGGACACGAGAAGAAGAGATTTGGTGTTTGAAATCGGTGACTTTGTTTATCTCAAAGTTTCACCTATGAAAGGAGTTAAGAGATTTCATACCAAGGGAAAGTTGTCACCTAGGTATGTGGGACCATTTAAGATCATCAACAGGAGAGGAGAAGTTGCTTAACAGCTAGAATTACCGGAGCAGCTCTCAGGTGTTCATGATGTCTTCCATGTGTCGCAACTTAAGAAATGTTTGAGAGTACCTGAGGAACAACTACCTTTGGAAGAACTGGATATATGAGGGGATCTATCATACTAAGAATATCCAGTGAGAATCTTGGAAATAGTGGAGAGAATCACAAGGAGCAAGATAATAAGAATGTGCAAGGTTCAGTGGAACAGACACTCTGTGGACGAGGCAACTTGGGAAAGAGAGGAGGATCTGAGGACTGACTATCCCAATCTCTTTGAACCATCCAAATCTCGAGGACGAGATTCATCTTAAGGGGGGTAAGTTTGTAACACCCAAAAATTTCAACTACAAATTAGCAATTAATTTTGAGCATTAATTTAATTTTCTATGTATTATTAACCTAGGCTAAATAATAAATTTTGGATAAATAAAATAAAATATAAGGTTTGGAAATTGTTGCATTCATGCCGAAGCATATGGTTTTTGGTTGAGTGTAGGGCTAGTTGGTTTGAAGTTGAATCCAAATTCCATTTGAATTTGGCTTAGAATTGAAAAATAGATTTGGAAAAGAATTTGATTTTGAAAAATTTACCTTTCTTCATTTTCAGCCCAACCCTAGATCTAGCCCGGCCCAGCCCTCCCTTCCCCTCCTTTTTCTTTCTCCCGCGCCGGCCTGCTCACTCCGGCCCACTGGTTTTTCCCGCGCCAGCCCACTCCGCGCCTCCCTTCCTTCCCGCTTTCATCGCACCGCACCGCGCGGCCCAGCTTGGCCGACCCAGCTCGCCCGCACGCGCTGCCCACTTCTTTCTCTCACTACGCCACTAGCCCTACCTGTCAGCACCTTTCTTTTCCCTTTCCTTTCTTCTCCCTGGCGCTTTCCTTTCTTCACCGCCGCCGATGGCGCTGCCTGGCATGGAAAGCCACCGCCGCCCCGCATGGAAGGCAGGCGGCCAATCCCGCCCGATCTCCCCGCTCCCCTTCCTTTTACTGCACATCGCCTAGCCTATAAAGCCTCGCGCCGCACTCCTTTTTCTCCCATCCTCTGCTCGCGCTCTCCAGTCACCGCCGCCGCAAATGTCCCTCACCCGCGCCTCGGACCTCGACGCCGATGACTCACCGAGCTTCGTCGTGATCTCCCGCAAGCATAGGTGTCTCCAATTCGACGTTTTGTCCTTGTTTTGCCCGGGTTTATCCCTCACCGCACCGTTGCTCCTTCTCCAACCACCATCGCCGTCGACGACCCACCTCTGGAGCCCGTCTCGGACGTCGCGCTTGTTTCCAATCAACTCGTGGTGAGCTCCCCACTCTTCCCGTGCCATTTGTTCATCATTTTGCGCACTGGAACGCCGTACTGGCGACCTCCAGATGCCGCCGGCCATGGCGCCGCCGTGGAACCGGTGCTCCGGCGTGTACGCCGCCTCGACTTTGCATCATTTGTGTTCGTGCGCTCGTGTAGATCATTCCAGTGTGTTTGGTTTCGATCGGGGAAGTCTAGAGCGCCATACTGGCGTTCATCGCCATTTCCACCTCGTTGCCAGCCATGGCGTGCTCGCCTGCATTGCTGTGCACCAGCAAAAACTCCCCCCGAGCATCCAGTGCCGTTAGATCTGGACGGATGGCCCTGATCTGCGCGTACCGATTCGGTACATAACGGGTCAATCGTGGACCCATGGACCGGCCTATGGAGCCGCGTCAGCGCATCCACCACACCACGTGGTGCACCGATCCAATCCACGCATGCCACACGTCATCCAGTCAGCGCCGCGGTCAACATCCAGTCAAGCCACGTCCTTTTTGCATTAAAGCCCTTCTGTTTTTGTAGAATCAACCCGCAGTCCAGATTAATTCAAAATAAATGCGTATCAGTCCCGTTTTTTTCGTTTAGGCCCCTGTATTTTCCAGAATTAGCACCCACAGTCCTATAACCATGTATATTCATATTTGTAATTGTTTTAATTCAAAAATAAGTTCAGTTTATTATAGGAATGCCATTACACCTTATTTCGTGCATAACTTTCACATTTTAAGTCCGATTTGAGTGATTCTTTCGCTCACATGTTCGTAGCAATACATAGAATAGATTTATAAGCTTTTCAACTTATGTTTTCACTATTTGTTGTATGCATGTAATGGTTGGAATGATGCTTGATTGGTGATTTGGAACACGGTTAGAGGGTGAGCCATTTGAGGTGACCGAGGACCCATAGCTGGATCAACAGTACTTCTAGGATAACTTTGAGGAAGGCAAGTGTACCAAAGGCCCCTTGTACCTATGAATTATTACACTTCATATTCATGCATGTGTCTAATTTGATATACCCTTAAGGACTTTACCTAGATGAATTCTTGTACCACATATCCTTGTTACCTAGGGTTTGGGTATGCATTTTGGATAGATGCTGCAGCGCTGAACATAGAATAATAGTTAAACATGACTAAAGACATTATGTAATATGATAACATTAAGCTTTTTAGCAACATATAGGGAGCTAGAGTATGGGGTTGAGTACTCTAGTGCCTCTCCATAAGGACTTAATCCTGAAGCGGCAACATAGGAGGTTTCGTACAACCCCGAGTGTCATATGGCTCTGACTTTAACCTATTAACTAGATTGTACTATCTCATCTATAGCTTCTAGTAAGGGCAAGAGGGTATCTTTCCTTTTTCTGCTAGGATGTGTGTACCATGATGTGCTGCCCACGCGTGCCACTCCTTAGTAGCTACGACTTGTTAGTGCGACTAGCTAAGGGTTACATAGTGAAACCGTGCCATACTTCCTAGGTAGAGGTGTAGTGGGCTTTGCAAACCCCGGCATTGGGAATCACGGCTCGGTGGGTAAAGATGTACAATTTCTGTAGAAATATTTGACCTATTATAATAGCCGTGCTCACGGATACGAGCGGTCTAGATCCTTCAAGATTAGTGGTTACTGTGGATGGTGGATGGTTGGGAATTGAGATAAACTTGATTATACTTTATTATCACATGGGAATTGGGACTGTTCATTAAAGTAGTGATTTAGGATGCTAAAATTTGATCAATTAAAATTACGAACCACAGTCAAATAGTGTCAAGCCTTTTGAGCCTCATAGATCCCTTTGATATACTTGCTAAGCATGGTGAGCTTACACTTGCTTTACATCCAATGAAAATCCTAGATGGGTAATAGATAATGGATATGAAGTGTTCCCGGAGGATATCCAGGACTACTAGGGAGATGTTCACCAGTTGGAGTCCCTGTGGTAGATTGGGCTAGTTATTTCACTGTGATTGTAATAATGTTACCAATGAGCAAACTATGTAATGACATTATGATGAAATATACGATGTAAAAAGTACTTTACTTTGATGCTATTACAATTTGTGATATATGTGTGTGCTTGGACATCCTGGGCGCACATATATGAGTACTTGGTTTTGCTATGCAAAATTAGGTGCGACACTTCCTGGGTCTCGGTCGAGGCCTCCTCTGAATGAAATGGATAATCTTTCTGTGTTTTCGCTCCTCCTAGTTCCTGGTCCTGCATAGACGAGGGCTTCTCCTTGTTCATTAGGGACAAGGGTATTATAGCTAGGTCTTCTTGACATTTGATGCCTTCAATGTCACCTTGGAGAAGTAGAGCTTGTACTAATAGAATGTTTTAGAGTCCGGCCATCTGATCAGCTGCCATTTCTAGGATCTGAGCTTGCCAGGCTATCATCTGTTCATTGCTCAATTGTGTTGCAGAAGCCATTTGCTGACTCCAATTACTGGTATTCTTTCCTTTGACATCACCTCTTGGATTAACCATCTGACGGTAGGCAAAGGAAGAATGAGCAAGAGTCTATGACATAAAGCATGGTACTGAGTAAAAGGAAATATGATAAGGATTAGGATTGATAAAGATAGGTAGGATAAGAGAGAACACTACCCCACTTTAACATGGATTGAGCTAATCCTTAAGATAATACCTTTTGGGCCTCCTTTGAAACTAAGAATAGAGACGACATGTGCTTCTTCAACAATGGTGGTCATCCTAAGGGCAGGTTAGATATGATGAAAGGCCATCAAAATTTTGAACAAGCTATGATTAGAAAATTTTAGTAAAACAACAAAAAACAAAAAAATCAAGGGAGTAAGCAGTAATAGCTCAAAGGAAGCTATCAAGGAGGAGATACAACAGGACAAGGATGAGGAAATAGTCAAAATCAAGGAGTCAAAGGATAAGAAAATAATTTTATAGTAAAATAAGTTTTAGAAGTAAACCAGTGCTATCTAGGCATACGTCCTACAGCCAACATCGCTTTGATACAACTCTGTCACGCCCGGTTTTCCAAAGAGAAACAAGCTCTAGTCATATGTGTGCCCAGGAAGTCCACACATACAACAACATAATAGAAATATCATAAAACAATGTTATATAGCAGAAAACATACTTATATTAACACTTACAACTATCAAAGTATCACGGAACGGTTGCTATACTTCTCCTCAGGCTCCATTCTTCTCAAGGACGGTTGACTGGGGGCTCCGTACACCAAGCACTTCTGACAGACCTTGGAAAACTCCTCTGCATCTTTGACCTTCTTCTGAGCAGCACTTTACTACACACTGGGGTGTGGGGGAAAAAGCAAGGGTGAGTCCATGTCGAACTCAACAAGTATAGGCAAAAAGTAATGACATGAAAGGCTTAATCAAAGGTAGGCTGACACTAGCTTACTGCAGTTAGCATTTTTAGTTGGCAAACTTTTATTATTGCAACCTAATCAATAAAATGAGTGAAAGGTCCCAACCATTAATTAATAGAGTGAGTATAACATTTTTATTATCATCATATAACCGAGGTACCAAAATCAACATTAACCACGGGGTAGCAACCCCAAATAGTAACCCAGGTAGCAACCCCAATTAAGAGCACGGGATGGCAATCCTGCCAAAGCATGAGGTAGCAACCTCAATCCACAAATCTGCCTCCACTGTCCAATTGTGAGTCATATTCTAATCATGTGAGAGTCTGGGCCGCTCGTGTCCATGAATACAACTGATATATCAGTTTTAACTCTACAGAGGTGTACACTTTCACTTCAAGTCGTGATTCCCATTTGCTCGGGGTCGTGACTCCCCAAAACACTACCAAGGTGAGCAGGCAGGGTTCTCACTATGAGACTGTTCATAGGTTCCAGCTAATAGGATGCAACTCGTAAGGTTTGGCCTAGGCGCCGGCTACTGTCCCCATAGCTATGGAACCCGGACAACCACAACTTAATATCCATTACCTAGGTTACTGTAACACCCTAGGTGTTAGGCTTGCATAATTTGACTTGCATTGCATGAGCATACTCATCAAGCATTCATATATAAGCTTTTACATATGAAACATACAACTGAACCAGGTGAAACATGCCTTGTTATTTTATGCTTCTATATGTGTATGCTTATGATCGTGTGTGAATAAGTGTAAATGTTTGATGTTGGTCATTAAAGCACCTTAGCTACACTTAGGATGACTAATGGAACAATTTTCATGTAGATCACTTTGTCTAATTAGGCTCCTGAGTGATGATATGATTTTTGACCTGGGAAGTATTTTATGTAACCAATGTATGAAATGATTGTGTGACCTTAGGAATACCCTAAATATGTTTAGAATGTCACTATGAACAACTTTGGTATTCATGACTAGGGCTAGTTTGATCTCTAAGTCATAATTCTAGTGTAAGCCATCATTTGAAAGTAGTATGTTTGACTTAGGTTGAACTATGTCATAGAGCCTTTGCATGGATGTGCACACTAAAGCAAAGTTGTAGTATTTGAGTAGAGCAACAACTTTTATTTTTGGGTCATAGGCTAGTTCAGCTCCTAACATGCTTGAATTTGGCTCACAAGAATCAACATTTCACTGTTTTCAGCACTTAGGAAATTTTGCTGTCATTTGAACTGACAATGTCGACGCAACCGACTTTGTGATGATCTAACTCCCTAACCATTGAGAATTAGACTTTGATTTCTAAAACAAATTTGTAACTGGTACATAGCTCAACAAATCTTGTTTTAACATTGTGCACTAATTCGCCACCGTTTAGGATTTAGAAGGGATTGAAAACTCGCTGTCAGGCTCGTCATCACGCGCTGATGAATGCTGCGTCACGCCTTATCGTGGTCGACCGCGGGCAGAGACAGGCCACCACGCGGTAGCTGCTGGCCGATGTCGGGCCCTCGCTGTAGCGCGCTGGCGCCCGTTATCTGCGATGCCACGCTCCCCCTCTCGCACTCACGCACTCACTTTCTCCCTCTCCATTGCCTTCTCTCGCGCTCACCATGGAGAATCGAGCGCCGCTGAGCACCCGCACCACTCCACCGTCGCCTAGCGCCCGCTCCACCGCGCCATTGCCGCCACCATCTCATAGCTAGCTACGCCATGTTCCCCTCTACCTCCTTGACGTGGTTGCAGTGCCAGATGAGCTACGCTGAGGGCGAAATCGTCGTTCCCGTCCTAGCCGGAGAGCTCGGCTTCCATGACCACCTCCACGGTGAGGTCGCCGATGCCTAGCTCTATTGTGTGTTCCTTTGCTTTTGTCATGTTAGGGCTTTGTCAGGATGTAGTCTAGCCGGTAGCATGATGTTACTGAGATTGGTTGCCCCGCCGGCGTGGAACACGACGCGCAGCGCCGCCACGCTCTCACCGCCGCACCACCGCGCACGTGGACAGATCTCGTCGGAGCACCTCACCTAGCCTTGCCGTGGCCGAAGACGGCCGGCGTACCGTAGCGCAGCGCCGCCGTGCCGCCATGGCCGGCGACGAGGTGGCTCCTGTACATCCGCGCCTCCACTACCTATGTCAGTAGATGCGGTTTGGTGTGTAGATCACGATGGTGTGATTAGTTTCACCGGAGTGCTCGCCGTAGGCGAGATAACACCGGCCAACCGTCGTGCTCTGCTTCGGCTCACTGACGGGTGGACCCCGCTGACCCGTGGGTCCCCTCTGTCAGTGACTGCTAGGTAGTGTTTCATTTATTTCTTTTACAGATTTTTGTACTAACTTTGAAAAATCATAAGTTGAGTTGTAGATGTCTATTTTTGGTGAACCAAATTTATTGTGTTCCTTATGAAGTGTAGTATTTTATAAAAATCTGATATGTACAGTTTCTAGTATTTTTATTGGTGAATAAAATATGGCTATATGAGTACTTTTTGAATGCTTACAGATTTGTAAAATGTGAAACTTGAGCTAGGAATATGATAAAATTTCAATTCCAATTTTGTTAGTCTTGTGCTGATATGCTCTAGATAGGAAAAATATTAAGCTTGCAGTAAACTTGATTGAAATATGATCTTTCTATTTATCTATTAATAAATGGTGTTTTCTGAAAAAAATTATAGGGATAAAAATATGTAACATTTTGCCCTGCAAATTTTTGTACAGTAGTATGGCACTAATATGAAGCTATAAAAAATATATAATCTGTTGTTCGACACTTTTCTATAGGGTTAACTATTTTCACTAAAATAAACCTTGTTAGCTTGTCAATTTTGTATAGGATGTTATACCTGTCCAAAGGGTATGAAATTTTCATAGTAGTCTATTGTGAGCACTAGGAAGCTACTGTAATTTTATGAGAATTTATTGTGCAAATTTGGTATATGTTTGTTATTCCCCTAATTATCTAATTAAATGAATAAAGGCATTTAAATAAATAGATTGTGCTTGACCATAATGTTTTGTATGGTGCTTGTGATGCATATGAACTTATGATGTCAATAGTAAGGCTTAGAAGCAATTGGTTGTATGCAACTAATTAATTATTACTTTATAATTCAAATAAGTGGGTGCATGTATAGTTTTGGTTGAAGGGATGATTTCATGTTGATAATGGTCTTTCCTGTAAAACTTGTTAATAAAAAAGTTGTAGATAACTTACTAGTCTACCTCGTGTTAAATTTTCATGATCATAGACCTTAGGGTTTAAGAGTTTGGGCTGTTCGAAGTTTGCTTCCCTAATTGTTTGCTCTCAGGACTGATTTGATTGACTGAATTGTTTGACCTAGATAACTCTTGAATCACCTTAAGAGTATTAAAATAAAGTTGTAGACAATTTTATAAGATTTCTAGAATGTCCATAACCATATGATTTCGATGTATATAACTCTAGTTATGGTTAAAACAAGTAGTTGCTATTTTGTAGTTCAGTAAATGAATTGCAGAAGTGTTTGCTTAAGTAATAGAGAAGAGATATGCACCTACTCAGTAGAATGGGATGCACTTGTTATTACTTTAACACCATGCTGTTGAAAATACTTAAGAGGATGCATTCATCATGTGTTATCGTATTATACGTGTCATCATACATGCATTCGCGATATCTTATTCCATGATCATGCATATAGGATCGACCGAGGAGATAACGTTGTTGGAATTCAACGAAGAAGAGGAAGGGGATCAGTAGGAGACTCCTCAAGTAGTAGCTCCAGGAGAAGAGGAGTAGACTCTAGAAGAGCTCCCTAAGTGCCCAGATCACCACCCCACCTCTTTCCTCAAAGGCAAGCCCCGGAGCATTCTAAGTCTCCTAGTGTTTTACAAAATACTACTTGAGTCCTTTATGATTGATGCATTAGGTTATAAGAGTTGACTAGAAACAATGCATGGAACTACCTTGTCCAGATATATACACCTTTAACCCTATGTAGGTCTAGGATCAAATATATGCTTAGCCATGCTTAGATCGAATATAGGTGGTTACCGAAGCACGGTTGGCTATATTTGCTATCGTGGAAAAGAACCATGGGGTAATATAAATGGAGGTCAGGCGGAGTCTATGTGTGGGTTGACTCATGTGATTCCGTCTATGCCGATTATGGACCGTGCCATTGTTGGCCCTTCTGACAAGATTGAACGCATGCCTATCACTTAGCTGGCCGAATAACTCGTTCCGACCGTGAAGCCGAGTAGCTCAGCTCAGGCCAGGCCCTGCTCTATAAAGGTGCGCACTCTAGATGGTAGTAAGGATGTGCGGGGAGCCAGCCTTGAGTCCAAGGGCAGGGTAGTCCTGATCGTCCTGGCAGCTTGTTGTCCCTGATTGTGCGGCGCTGGGCGAACCCGCGAAATGTGTACTTGAGTTGTACCAAAGTTGACCTAAGGTGGCCGTTGATCTGGTATGCCTAGGTTTGTGTTAGGAATAAATTCCCAGCTGGTTGAAATCGATTTGAATCACCTTCTCTCCCGGATAGTGAGAAACTTGGCTAGCACCTACATCGTAGTAATTGTATTATGGAATGTGATGGTTCGGATAAACATGGAATTACTACACCTGCTATGGATACTATTGTATGCTCTTAAAATCATATACCACATGTTTGGCATAGGATAGTTACTAATCTAGAGATGAATAGCTATAATTAACTTGATGACCAAAGTATAATTGTATAATTGAGTTAATCGCTTTTTATGCAAAATGTTGTGAAGCTACCTCCACTTATACAGCCTTGCATAATCCTTGGAGTCATTTTATTTCTGGTTTATGATGGATAAGTCTCCCTGATTACCTTCTCGTACTCAGGGTTTTATTCCCATTGTTGCAGATGGTACCGTCTATCATAGCTATTGCAAGAACTGCTTCTATCCTGCCATGGATGAGGAGTGAGCCTTGGGCAGGCATCTTTAATAATCCTTGTATATGCTTTTGTGGATTGTGATTATGTGTTGGTACTATATTTGAACTATGTTGATAAATGCTAGTTTCGAACTTAATTTTCTTCCGCTACTATCTGTCGGGAACCTAATACCGGGGTACACAAGGAGATGGAACTAAATAACCATCGAACGTTAAAAACTCCTGAATGGACAAGAGCACCACTGCGCTTCTTGCCCGAACGACGGGAGTTTTGGTTCCACCTCACCCGATGCCCATCAGCCAGAGGCCCGTCGGCCGGCTCTGCCTTCCCAGACGGCTCCGCCTCACCCGAGGGCTGAGGGCTAGACTCCACCTCGCCTAAGGCCTGTTGGCCGGCTCCGCCTCCCCCGACAGCTGGGGGACGGCTCCGCCTCGCTCGAGGGCTGAGGGCTAGACTCCACCTCGCTCGACCCCCAAGGGCTAGACTCTGCCTCGCCCGACCCTCAAGGGCTAGACTCCGCCTCGCCCTAGGCCCGTCGGCCAGCTCCGCCTCCCCCGACGACTGGGGGACGGCTCCGCCTCGCCCGAGGGCTGAGGGCTAGACTCCACTTCGCCCGACCCCTGAGGGCTAGGCTCCATCTCGCCCGACCCCCGAGGGCTAGGCTCCGTCTTGCCCGACCCCCAAAGCCTAGGTTCCGTCTTGCCTGATGGACCTCGTCCCGTCCGATGTCCAAGGATTGGCTCTGCCTCGCCTGACAAACCGCACCCCGCTCCCTCATGATGATAGGCACAGGGTAAGATAAGACGTTCGGGTCAACCATGGCACCAAAAGACCATGTCCTGCGCCCCTGTAGGAAAGTACCATCAGGACATGACAGGACATGTGCTTAGACCCTTCCTGGCGTAACAAAGCCTGAATAGTGTTGTAGGCGCGTACTCTTCGCCCTACAGTGTTGTAGGCGCCGCCTTCAACCCACCAGGCGAAGAACCCGATATGGACATACGACAACCACTACGCTCCAAGGAGAGACTCCCGTCCTCTATAATGGCAGAACAAGCAGTCACCGCAACATCCGCTCCCTATGGGGTCGGGGTTCAGCAACCCTTTCCGACACACCACCCGTAGGGGCGGGATGGGACGCACCCACTTGCTACAAGAGGCCAGGGCATGGCCTACGATGATGAGCGAGCACAACACTTCTGACACTATCTGCCATGTGATACAGGGCAGGCACTGGGAAAACAGAGGACCCGAATCCTTCGAAGGACCTTCTATACCCTTGGTGTTTTCCTCTTTCTCCCATCTATAACCCCTGCTCCCCCCTTGGTCTATAAAAGGGAGGGCAGGGCTCCCCATTAGAGAGACGGACCAAAAACAACGCAACACACACACATAGTCAAGCTACTACCAAGCTCTCGGCTTCCTTTCGACCCTTCCATCAGAGACTTGGGACCTATCCCTCTCTCAATCGTTTGTATCCCCTACTACGAACCATTCACGGTGCTAATAGCACGAGCAGCAACAAACTAGACGTAGGGATATTCAGCCCGAACTAGTATAAATCTTGTGTCCTTTAGCGCACCATCCGAGCCTAACGTGCATTACTATAAATTTACTTGCCGGTGCTTGTACGAAACACCGACAGTTGGCGCGCTAGGTAGGGGGCTTGCGCGTTCCAAACCAGGCCTCGGATGGCCACCCACGCAATCAGCTGGGCCTTGGGAGCACATGTGCACTTCGGTGACCTAGATTTCATCATCACACTAGGAGGAGAATTGGTGCTGACCCACACGGCCGCACAGCCTCTCCCTTCCATCAACCTCAGCCATCTGAGGCTTGAGGGCCCACGGGGCGACTCCCTTGGACCCCAGTTATCCAGGGAGCCCCCGCGCAGCATCACCCTATTTCTAGAAGGCCCGTACGAAGTGCCTCGACAACGCTTCCATTCGGTCTCCGCAACGCCACGGTGACCGCCGGACACCTTCTGTCACTACGCATGGTAAAGCCACCTACAGACAGCAAGTTCGTGGGGGTAGTCGAACATGATCCAGAGACACTCTATGGGCTCCTCGTGGAGGAACCAGAGTCGTCCTCCAGCTCCGACTCCAGCAACAGGAGCCATCACCCTTCCCAGGAATGCTTCATGACGCAAACCCCCGAGGGACATGTCCAAAGCATCTCTGGAGAAGAAACAACCCCAACAGCCAACCCCAACGCCAGGATCAAGGCGGAGACGGCGGCCCCATCTCGCGTAAGGATGGAGCAGCTAAAAGCACGAAAGCTGGAGATCGATGACGCCGGGCAACAGCTCATCCGGGAATACCGAAACATCGAGGAGGAGATCAAGCGTCGCGGAGACGGTGGGCACGCACGCACCTCGGCCCGTGATGTCCATCGGAGGATCCTCACCGATGATGGGACTCTCCCTCACTTCACTCGGGCAAGCCAGAACATCGCCGCAGCAACAGCCTTGCTGCACGGCCTTCCGGAGGCCGCGACGTCCGAGGATCGCAGCGCCCGTCGAGAAATTCGCATGTTGCTCGAGCGTGCGGCGGCGCAGCAGGCGGAAAGCTCATTGTCTCGATGACATGAACCTGACACCAGCCAGCGCACGCCCTCGGTATGTCCCACGAAGGATGCATCCGTTCACCAGACGCCGCCAGGCAACAGGCAGCGCTCCACTATCCCAGTACATCAATGTCTCGGCCACAGCTGTGACATGCGTAGCACCATCAACGCCCGCAGGCGCACTCACGGCGACGAAAGAGAAGAAGCCCGTCGTGGCTATCATCCACGACGCGGCAGACGCTATGATAGCGGCGAGGACCGGAGCCTGAGTCCCAGCCTGCTAGGCCCTCGGGCCTTCGGCCGACACATCCTCAATGCTGCGTTGCCCCCGAGGTACCGACCGCCCACCAATATCCTAAAATATTTGGGAGAATCAAACCCCGGGCTTTGGCTCGAAGACTATCGGCTTGCCTACCAAGCTGGTGGTGCGAGTGATGACAATTTCATTATTCGCAATCTCCCGCTATTCTTGGCCGATTCGGCACGAGCGTGGTTGGAGCACCTACCGTCCAACGCCATTCAGAGTTGGGCGGATCTCATGGAGATCTTTGCGGGTACTTCCAGGGCACGTATAAACACCGTGGAAACCCATGGGACCTCAAGAACTACCGCCAGAAGGTCGATGAAACCCTCCGTGGGTACATTCGGCGCTTCTCCCAGCAGTGCAACGAGCTCCCTAACGTTGCCGACGCCGACATGATAGGAGCCTTCCTATCCGAGACAACCTGCGAATCCCTCGTCCACAAGCTGGGACGCAGAGGCCCGCAAACCACCAAGGAACTCCTAGACATCACCACCAGCCATGCCTCAGGAGAGGAGGCGGTCGGAGCCGTCTTCGACTGCACCGACAGCAAGGCAAGGCGGGACGAGGCCGTTGACAAAGGCACCTCCGACCGTCCCGCCAAGAGAAAGAACAAGAAGCAACGGCGTGACAACTCACTCATGGCCGCTGCCGACCATAAAGGTGGATGGAAGCCTGTGGAAGGCACTCTGAACCACTTTGAAAAAATGCTCGAGGGGCCATGCCCAAACCACGCTTTCCTGGCCAAACATCTATACAAGGAATGTGGCCTCATGTGAAAATAATTGACCAGGGGTCTCAACAAAGGAGAGCAGGGGAAGGAACCTGCCCTAGGACAGACGACGTCGAGGAGAAGGACGACACCTTCCCGACTCCAAATGGTGCCCTCATGATCTTCGGAGGATTAGCGGCCTATGACTCCAAACGCCGCCAAAAGGTCGCACGCCGCGAGGTCTATATGGCCGAACCGGCCACGCCTGCCTTCCTCCGATGGTCAGAATCCACCATAACCTTCAACCGAGCCGACCACCCGGGCGCCGTCCCACACCCGGGAAGGTACCCGCTTGTCGTCGACCCGATCGTCGGCCCAAAATGGCTCACAAAGGTACTGATGGACGGAGGCAGCGGCCTCAACATCATGTACGCCAAAACGCTCGACGAGATGGGCATCGATCAAATGAACCTCTGTCCCATCTGAGCACCTTTCCATGGCGTCGTACCTGGTAGGCAGGCCATGCCACTTGGGTAGATTGATCTGCCCATCACTTTCGGGGATCGGTCCAATTATAGGACTAAGACCCTCACCTTTGATGTAGTGGGGTTCCCTCCGACTTTTCACGCCATCTTGGGACGACCGTGTTACGCAAAGTTCATGGCCGTCCCCAACTATACGTACCTTAAGCTAAAGATGCCGGGCCCCCACGGGGTCATCACCATCGACACCTCCTTCCAGCGCGCTTACGAGTGCGAAGTTGAATGCTGCGATCACGCCTCCGCAGTTGTCGCCACCAAAGAACTCGCCACCCTCAGGGAGGAGGTTGCCGAAAAAACGCCCGACGCCAAAACAACAACCGGGTCGTTCAAACCAGCAGAGGGCTCCAAGGAGGTCCACGTGGACCCCAGCAGCTCCGAGGCTAAGAGGGTACGTATTGGTACTTCGCTCCCTTCCGAATAGGAAAGCGCGCTCGTCGACTTCCTCCGCGATAACAAAGACATCTTTGCGTGGAAACCCTCAGATATGCCAGGCATCCCGAGGGAGGTCGCCGAGCATGCTTTAAAAATCCACTTAGACTCCAAGCCGGTAAAACAGCACCTGCGCCGCTTCGACGAAGAAAAACGCAGGGCCATCGGCGAAGAGATAGCAAAACTGTTGGCCGCTAGGTTCATCAGGGAAGTATCCCACCCAGAGTGGCTAGCAAATCCCGTTCTTGTACGAAAGAAGAACGGGAAATGGAGGATGTGTATCGACTACACGGGCCTCAACAAGGCATGCCCAAAGGACACGTTTGCTTTACCACGCATTGACCAAATAGTTGATTCCACCTCAGGGTGCGAAACCCTCTCCTTCCTTGACGCATACTCCGGCTACCACCAGATCGCGATGAAAAAGTCCGACCAGCTCGCGACGTCTTTTATCACCCCCTTCGGATTGTTCTGCTACGTTTCAATGCCGTTTGGTCTGAAGAACGCTGGGGCAACTTACCAGCGTTGTATGCTCAACTGCTTTGGGGACCTCATTGGGCGGACCGTTGAGGCCTATGTCGACGACATCGTAGTTAAATCCAATCGGGCTGAACACCTTGTCGCCGACCTTGAGCAAACCTTTGCGAAACTCCGGGCAAGCGGCATCCAACTCAATCCCGAAAAGTGTGTTTTCGGGGTCCCGAGGGGCATGCTGCTCAGCTTTATTGTCTCCGAACGTGGCATCAAAGCCAACCCAGAGAAAATCTCAGCCATCACAAAAATGGGCCCAATCCAAAACATAAAGGGGGTTCAGCAAATAACTGGATGCCTTGCCGCCCTCAGCCGATTCGTTTCACGCCTCGATGAACGAGGACTTCCCCTTTATCGACTTCTTAAGAAATCCGACCACTTTGAGTGGACAACCGAGGCTCAGGAGGCGCTTGACATGGTTAAACAATTCCTAACTAAACCGCCGGTCCTAGTCCCTCCGAGCAACGGAGAATCCCTCCTGCTGTATATATCGGCCACCACGCAAGTGGTCAGCTCCGCCTTAGTAGTAGAGCGAGAGGAAGAGGGGCACACCTTCAGGGTATAGCGGCCTGTGTACTTCATCAGCGAGGTGCTATCCAACTCCAAAACCCATTACCCCCAAATCTAGAAACTCCTCTACGCTATCCTCGTCACCAAGAGAAAGCTACGCCATTACTTTGAGTCACACCCTATGACAGTCGTGACGTCTTTCCCCCTCGATGAGATTGTCTGCAGCCAGGATGCTACAGGAAGAACCGCAAAGTGGGCGCTCGAGCTAATGGATCAGGGCATTACTTATGCCCCCCGAACAGTGAGGTCCAGATGCCACCAACAATCGCCAATCAAGAGTACTGGACGATGTACTTCGACGAATCGCTGATGAAGAAGGGCGCCGGCGCAGGACTAGTCTTCGTATCTCCCCTCAGGGTCCGCATGATGTACATGGTTCGGCTCCATTTCCCCAAATCAAACAATATCGCAGAGTATGAAGCGCTCATCAACGGCCTATGAATCGCTATCGAGCTAGGCATCCGACGTCTCAACGTCAGAGGCGACTCCCAGCTGGTCGTCAACTAGGTCATGAAGGAGTCAAGCTGCCATGACGCCAAGATGGAGGCATACTGCCAAGAAGTCCGACGGCTGGAGGACAAATTCGATGGCCTAGAGCTCAGTCACATCCCAAGGCGCCTCAATGAAGCAGCCGACACGCTTGCGAAAGCAGCATCCAGCCGAGAGCCAGTCCTGGCAGGCGTCTTCGCCAGCGATCAACGCAAACCCTCGGTACGCTACACGGGGTCGGAACAAGCCGGCGATGGCCCATCTTGTCCGACCCCAGGGGCCGATCCGCTAACTACTCCGCCCGACCCCGAGGTCATGGCGCTTGAAGAGGACCCAGCGGCACAGTCCGACCCTCCCGACGACTGGAGAACGCTTTACCTCGACTACCTCCTCCACGACATACTACTAGCAGACAAAATGGAAGCCCGACGGCTCACACGACGCGCCAAGTCCTTTGTTCTTTTAGAAGGCAAACTCTACAAATGGAGTCACATCGGGATTCTGCAACTCTGTATCCCTGGCGAACAGGGAAAACTCCTGCTGGGCGACATCCATGGTGGAATCTGCGGTCATCATGCCGCACCAAGAACCTTGGTTGGGAATGCATTCCGACAAGGCTTCTACTGGCCCACCGCAGTAGCCGATGCTGAGCAAATTGTATGCACCTACGAAGGGTGTCAGTACTATGCTCGGCAAACTCACCTCCCGGCCCAGGCACTCTAGATGAGCCCCATCACATGGCCCTTCGCGATCTGGGGGCTCGACCTGGTTGGGCCACTCAAAAAGGCACCCGGGGGCTTCACCCACCTGCTTGTCACCATAGACAAGTTTACAAAATGGATTGAAGCTCGACCAATATCCACGATCAAATCCGAGCAAGCTGTGCTATTCTTCCTCGACATCATCCATCGCTTTGGAGTACCGAACTCCATCATCACAGACAATAGCACGCAGTTCACCGGCAGGAAATTCATTCGATTCTACGATGAACAACACATCCGAATCGATTGGGCGGCCGTCGCACACACCCAGACAAACGGGTAGGTCGAGCGCGCAAACGGCATGCTCCTGCAAGGCCTTAAGCCGAGAATTTTCAACCGGTTGAACAAATTCGGCGCGCGCTGGCTCATTGAGCTTTCGGCCGTACTCTGGAGCCTGAGGACAACTCCTAGCCAAGCCACTGGCTACACACCCTTCTTCATGGTCTACGGTTCCGAGGCTGTTCTCCCAACGGACCTTGACTATGGAGCACCAAGAATCAGAGCATACGACGAACAGGGGGCCGAGGCATCCCACCAAGATGCCATGGACTAGCTAGATGAAGCCCACGACATCGCCCTCCTCCGTTCAGCTAAGTACCAGCAGGCGTTGCGACGGTACCATAGCCGACGGGTATGGGGTCGATCCTTCAACGTCAGGGACCTCGTCCTTCGCCTTGTGCAGAGCAACAAGGACCGCCACAAACTCTCACCGCCCTGGGAGGGGCCCTATGTCGTCGCAGAAGTACTTCGCCCGGGCGCCTATAGGTTGAAAACCATCAACGACAAGGTCTTCAACAACGCCTGGAACATTGAGCAGCTACGTCGTTTTTACCCTTAAATAAGCGCATACTCTTCCTTATTAGTTTTTGTCATTACAAAACCTCGATCCTTAGTGACTTTCGACCCCTGCAAAGCACGAGGGGTCAGACCTCAATCAGGGGCTGACATAAGTAATACAAGTAGTACGCTTGCAAAAACTTCCTGTGTTATATTTACAAACGTTCTCTAAGTTTTTCGTTCTTCTCGTAAAAAAGTCGTAAGGACTAAGATTTTGGGAATAAATTCTGACTATAACTGGTAGGACTGCGGGAGACCCATGCCCCAGCGGCTGCGACCTCTTTGCTCACCAGCGTGATCATAATTATTTCATCCGCACTCCTAGTTTCATACGGCTTAAACCATGGGAAGGGTCGGAGGGCACAAAAACCTTTTTTACAAAAAGAGGAAGCTAAAGGGCCATCTGCCGTAACAAAAGATGAATTTTTTTTCATCTTTTGCACAAATTCACCACTTGCAAAGTGATTTCATCACAAAAAGGACTAACATACTTATAAATTCAGAGGACTGTTTACTCGGGGGCTTCCCCACAAAATTATTCAATTACAGTCTCTGCCTAGCTTTACTACAAGTACTACTACGACCACCGCGCCACGCTCTCCATTAGCAACGCCCGGGGCATGTGCACGGGCCAGTTTGTCTACTACGGCCGCTGCGCCACGCTCTCCATCAGCAACGCCCGGGGCATGTGCATGGGCCAGTTCGTCTACTACGGCCGCCGCGCCACGCTCTCCATCGGTGACGTCCCGCCGCTCCACGGGGCCCTCGAAGGCACCGTCACCTGCAACGTCGAGCTCCACGCTGGCAACTATGGTGCCCCTCCACCGGGGCATCCGGGGACTACGCCATCATCAGCAACCGCAACCCCAACAATAGCGCCTGAATGGGAGGTGCCTCCCACCGTGGGGAGGCCGCAACGAACGACGGCGAGGCTGACGATGTCCGGCACCCTCCAGTACTCCTCTTTTAGCGGCAGCGAGCTCTTCCCGGCAAAGGCGGCCCGCGCCACCTCATCTACGTCGGATGACCTCCAGCTCAACATCACACTCCGGATTCATGAGCGGATCAGTGAGTTTCTCTCTCTCTCTGGCATTACCCTTCCTCACTTAGGAACCGCCGCAACGCACGGACGTATCCAGCGGAAAGGAAGAAGGAGAGATAGCGGGCTCAGAGGCAGAATAAGAGATGGGGTGAGAACTTCCCTCCCCCTCCCTATTTAAAGAGGAGGAGGAGCAGCTAAGGAAAGGTGAAAGGTTGGGACGAAAAACTCTCTCCCTTCTCCTACTTAAATGCAAAATCAATGCTGATAGACCCCTGAGGGGACGCGCCGGAGCTGACGGGACGCGCCCCGGTCGATGAGGCATCCCCCGGTCAAACGGGATACTGCCTGGGTATGGCCCGCCACTGACCCGCTCTGGACGCGGCAATTAAGGCGCCCACATGGGCAGATGACCCTTCGCCTCCCCATGCAGGACCACAAAACGATCCGACGACAGGACCTCTGTGAAGGGGAGCAAACGACGAATGAATGTCCAAAGAAAGATAAGCATCCCTACCTTCTTACTTTACATGTTAAAATTCATTACCGAGCTTTCGACCCCGTCAAACGGTAGGGACACAAACGTCACTCGGGGGCTGCCGAGGATGTCTACCAGTCTAGACATCCTCCTCACCTGACCCCTCCGTACGCTTGAAACCAGGGGCGTGAAATACAGGCATAAAACTTTGAATAAAACTAGATGAACTAGCTGACCCTACGCCTCGATAGCTATGGTGTTTTTTGTTCACCAGAAAAATCATACTCAACTTTCCCCGCGTCTCCGGCTTCGACATCTGCCTTCTCAAGAAGGGTTCGGAGGGGCCCACCTACAGAATCTCCTGCAAAGGAGAAGCTGTCAGGTGGCCCAAGTCGATCGGACGGCTCAGACCGCCACCAAGATATGAAAAAACAAAGAATAGCGACTCTTATGCAGGTTACTCCAAACCTCGTCACAAACATCAGGGCCCAAACCCATTTGGTAGGAGCTTTTCTGGCACTCATGCTACCAAGGTAACCTTACCGACCCCGCCTTTATTTCGATTAAATTATGCATTCAAACATTACGTATGCAAAACATTGCACCCCAACGCTTCGTGTCGCGTCACAAAACGGCCGTCACCTCATTCGATATAGGTGACAGCAGGCTGAGGTTCGAAGGCCGGCCCGCGAAGGGCTCGAGGCTGGCTCGTACCGAACAGAGCCAGGGAGAAATAACTGAGACGAGCCCCAGCGGCCTTGCCCGACCCCGCTCAGAAATGAACAGGGACATCTCAACCTTTTCTCATTCGATTCTAACCCCGAGCCAAACCCACAGAATCTCCATCGAGGAGAGGCCATCGGGCCGCCTGAGCCTATCGAACGGCTCGGGCATCTGCCGGGAGGCGGGTTAAGAAGTTGTGGAGTGCCACCAGAGGGCTCTTTCGACCCCATCAGCAAATGATGGACCTGGATTCCACACGAACGTACCCGTTAGTGAGCTCATTGAGCGCAATACTCAAGCCATCGAGGCAAGTATCATTTACTCAGCCCCTCCGATTGCGAAAATCGAGGACGGGGTAACACGCAAATTACGGCCGACCCCTATCAGACCCTGACAAGGTCCGGGGGCTCGAGCCGCTCAATACAGGGACACAGGTTCGAAGGCCCTACCTTGCCGAGCCCATAGAGTCCCCATTTGGGGAATTCTGTTGGAAGACAAGGCGGGGAATATTGCAATGACATCCAAGGACTTCGCCGACCCTATCACAAAAACCACGGAATGGGATTCCATCCAAACATTCCGGTCTCCAGTAACACCTGACCCCAGCAAATGCAAGGGGTCGGACCTTACTCGGGGGCTGGTTAAGGTACGGCTACCTCCCTTCCTTTTTTCAAAACAATCTCCTCGCATCAAGACCAGTGGCAAGATTTGGGGGAACATATTGGTAAGATCGCAAAAAATCAAACAAAACGAAATTACTAAGCAAAATCACGAAACTGCGTCCAGACTCAAAAAGTACCGACACTTGTTCACATATTACATATAAGTTGTGCTCAAAATTATTCGACTAACTACTCCCGCGAAGGGAGAACCATTTCTTTCAGATTATCCGCCAGGTTTTTTGCAAGGGGAGCCACCACCTTCTCAATCACCTCCAGCTTATCATCCTCATAGGTAGGCGGGAAACCTTCGCTCATCACCTTCAGGTTGATCTCCTTCTCATAATGAGCATGGGCGACGGTGAAGGCCTGGGTGATCCTGGCGTGAAAAGCACTCTCCTCAAGCTGGCCCACCCGAGCCATGATACCTGCGGCACGAGCCGCAACCGGGCTGGTCTCCACCGGCTCCACCACCTTCAGGGCATCAAGGACCACCCCGACCGCAGCTTGCAGATGATCGTGCTCGTCGCTCTCAGTCTGAAGGGTCCTTCGTACATGGCCAAGCTCCTTTTCCAGCTTGACAGAGACGTTTTCGGCGCTCAACCTTCGGCTCACCGCGTCACCGAGATCCGCCTGGAGGGAACGGACCACCTTGATGTCCTCGTCCACCCTCTGCTGAAGGGCCGTGGCCCTACTCTCAGCCTTCCGTCTGAGGTCCCCTACATCTCCAGCTCCTTCAGGACCTCGCCGACCTTCTCATTAGCCGCGGCATTCCTCTGTAGCAGCTCATCTCGCTCCTTTCAGAGCCTGGCGATCTCCTCCTCATCCAGCTTTGACCTCACCGACAAGTCCTCAAACATCCCGTGGGCCTCCTTCGCATCCTCATGCGCCTAGGTCTCCCATTCCTGGGCGGCAGCAAGCTGTGCGGCCATATCTGCTCGTAGCCGGGCCTCCTCAGAAAGGCGATCCCACTCCGTCTTCTGCTCACGGAGGAATTGGGATTTATTCTGACTACGAGCAACAAGAGTCTGAAGAGGAAGAAGACTGGTATCAGAAATACGAAAACACAAAAACATGCGAAGAAAGAAGAAAACCAAGCGAGTACCTGGGCAGTAGGAACAACGATTTCATGCAGGGCTCCTCTGGCCTGCTCCAGGGCATCCAGCATGGTCGAAATCCCGATGTCAAGACCCTCCCACTCCATGCTATCGGCATGATCATCGAGCAAGAAAAGAGCCGACGTTGGATCCTGGGTGGCCATCCACTAGAGCGGCGGCTCCCCCCGCACGGGGGAACGGCTTCCTCCCAACAAAGGGGCCGGGGGTGGCTCCCTCCTGACCCTATGTGGCACCACCGCCACGCTCGAGGACCCTCCAACCGGACCCTCCTCCAACTGGTCTGCTTCAAGCGTCATGGGCGGATCCACCTGGGCCCCTTGTGGCACGGACTGCACTGCGCCCTCAAGCACCACCGTGGCGGCATCTGGCTGAACCTGGCTCTGCTCGGCAACCACCGAGGGCGCGGGCACCACCACAGGTGCCGTCAGATCCGCCAGCGTAGCCTCAACATCGGCACCGCTCCTGCTCGAAACAGGGGCGACGCCGGGCAGCGCCATCCGTCTCGCCTGAATGGCGAGGCTCTTTTTGGGCACTAGCCCCAGGGGGTGACCCGTTCGCAAGAACCTACACAAAGGTAACAACCATTAGGTCAAAATAGAAATGGAAAAAGGATGCAAACAGGGGAATCAGCAGCTTACGCTGACGCCCTCGGCCGGCAGAAGCATTTTGGGGACGGATCCCCAAATCCTTGCCCCGACTCATCTGGGTGGGACCGTTTCGAGCCTGCCCCCTTCTCCGAGGCAGGGGGGCTCATCTCCATCACCTTGTGGGGCGTGGCACCAGAGCTGCTCCCCTCCATCATCTCATGGGGCGCAGCACCAGCATCGCCCCTCTCGACCATCACCTAGGGGTCGGCGGCGGCAGACCTGCTTTTCCCCATCCACCGATCCTCGGCCAGCACGCCGTGCAAAGTGGCGGACTCTCCGGCCTCCACCGACCTCACCGACTCACTTCCCTCCACGTGGAACGCGAAGGGTCCCTGCACGGACGGGCGGGCACTTGTCAGCGTGTCCTCGTCCTCTAGGACGCCCCAATCCACATCGACGACTACCTCATCGTCGTCATCATCGTCGTCGTCGTCATCATCACTACTCACGTCCTCTCCCCGATCCCGTGCTTCCTGCTTTAGTCGTCTCTCCATCTTCATCTGCTCCCTTGCCTTCTTGTCCCGCTCAGCCGCGAGGCGATTCGCCACCACCACGGCCTTGTCCTTTGGCAGCCGAACCGAACTGTCTTTGAAGACTAGCCCCCCCAGCTGGTCCCAACGTCGCAAAAGCAAGTATCAAAAAAGATGAAGATTCAGGAAAAAGAAAGAGCACGGAAGAAGAAGGCTTACGAATTCGAAGAACCTAGGTTCTGGCCGCATTGGGGGATGTCCGGGCACCGGATACACAATGTCGAGGACGCCGCCTTTGGAATCCTTCGTCGGCTCCATCACCTCCTTTATGCGCTGCGCCACTTCCGAGAAGGGGAGCACCTCGTCAACAAGCACCGTCCCCTCGAACGATATCCCGGGCATCATCCGGTGCAAGGGAAGCATGCGCATCATCAGCGGCGCCACCCTCCTCGCATGATAGGCACCGATAATTCCCGTCCCCTTTACGCCCCGTTCCTTCAGAGCTTGGAGGGCGGAAAGAAGGTCAGAAAGGTGTTTCTTGTCTTTAGACTGGACGCCCTAGGCCCACGACCCCGGAGCCTCTTCGATAAGGCGCCCGATGTACCTTGGTAGGGTGGCACTCACATCGTCCCTGACATAAAACCACTGCGAGTGCCATCCCTTGTTAGACATCGCCAGACGCATGAATGGGTAACCCCTTGACCGGGTATGGCGCAGATGAACACTGGCGCATCCCATCGGCATGCTCACATCCTTCCCCCCAATCTTCCTCTTCGACAAACTAACGGTAAAGAAATACCGCCACAGGTCAAAATGGGGATCGATCCCCAGGAAGCCCTCACACAGGGTAACAAACGCCGCCATATGTTGAACCCCGTTGGGAGTAAGATGCTGCAGCTCCACCTCATAGTAATTTAGCCGCCCCCGAAGGAATCTATGCATGGGTACTGCAAATCCCCACTCATGAAAGATGGCGAAAGATATGGCATACCCTTCGGGCAGCGCCGGCTCACCCTCGTCACCAGGTATCAGCCACTCCTGGACGGCGGACAATGGACGAAGAAGGCCACGGCGGACGAGGCCCTCCAAATGCTGAGAGGTGATGCTAGATCTACCCCACAACTCCATTAAAGCGATTGGGGAGAAGGTGGGAGCAAGCTCGACGGTGGCTATAGGGGCAGCACAAGCTTGACGGCAATGCCAACACACGGACGCAAAGCGATCGGCGGTGGCGGTGTGGCGTAGGCGAGCTAGAGGCGATTAGCGGCGGATGTCTCGAGCCTTTAAAGGCAAGGGGCGAAATCTGGAACCTTGGGGCGAACCCCATGGTTTTATAGGGGCGACGGGCGCGAGAAGGGCAACCGTCCGCCTCGATCTCCGGGCACTGCCACAAGACACCGCAATCACGTCGCGGGACACGCGCCCATAGTTCCTATCCTTTCCCATCGAAAATCACGGTGGACGGTTCGCCTTCCCCAGGCGAATCCAGACTTTCTTCCCACCTGAGGAAGGTAGGTCACAAAGATTTTTTCTATTTGGCCCACCTAGGGCCCAGAAGACTCGGTGGCCAGCCCAGCTGAGGGCGGGTCCGCGAACGATCCAAAATCAAGGGCGCAAGCATTACTAGGGGTCTCGATCCATGGTTAAGCCCCAGTTAGGTCAGCCCTGATTGAGATCCCCGTGAACGGGATACCACGACCCCCTCGAAAAAATATCCGAGTTGATGAAAAAACCAAGTCCTTCAGCCTTACCCGCGAAGGGTCCGATACAACACCCTAGGCAGTTCTATCCAAATCACCTGGAGGTTCGGGGGCTACACCCATCGGATGCGCTCGCACGCACCCTCTGGCGAACTAACTTCGACGAAATCGAAACACCCCCTGGGTGATTCTGCCCAAAAACACCACCGGGGCTCGGGGCTCTTGTCGGTAACCTAATACTGGGTACCCACGGAGATGGAACTAAATGACCATCGAACATTAAAAACTCCCGAACGGACAAGAGCACCGCTGCGCTTCTTGCCCAAACGACGGGAGTTTTGGTTCCACCTCACCCAATGCCCATCGGCTAGAGGCCGTTGGCCGCTCCGCCTTCCCGACGGCAGTGGGGGCGGCCCGCCTCGCCCGAGGGGTGAGGGCTGACTCCGCCTCCCCAAGGCCCATCGGCCGGCTCCGCCTCCCCGATGACTGAGGGGGCGAGGGACGGCTCACTCCGCCTCACTTGAGGGCCGAGGCTGAACTCCACCTCGCCTCACCCGACCCCGAGGGCTAGACTCCGCCTCACCCGAGGCCCGTCGGCCGCTCCGCCTCCCCGACCAATTGGGGATGGCTCCGCCTCGCCCCCGGGCCGAGGGCTGAACTCCACTTCGCCCGACCCCCCAGGGGCTAGGCTCCGTCTCGCCCGACCCCCCAAAGGGCTGGGCTCCGTCTTGCCCAACCCCCAAAGGCTAGGTTCCGTCTCGCCTAATGGACCTCGTCCCACCCGATGTCCAAGGATTGGCTCCGCCTCGCCTGACAAACCGCACCCCACTCCCTCATGATGATAGGCACAGGGTAAGATAAGACGTTCGGGTCAACCATGGCACCAAAAGACCATGTCCTGTGCCCCTACAGGAAAGTATCGTCAGGACATGACAGGACGGGTGCTTAGACCCTTCCAGGCGTAACATAGCCTAAATAGTATTGCAGGCGCGTACTCTTCGCCCTACAGTGTTGTAGGCGCCGCCTTCAACCCACCAGGCGAAGAACCTGATACGGACATACGACAACCACTACACTCCAAGGAGAGACTCCCGTCCTCTATAATGGCAGAACAAGCAGTCACCGCGACATCCGCTCCCTATGGGGTCGGGGTTCAGCAACCCTGTCCGACACGCCGCCCGTAGGGGCAGGATGGGACGCACCCACTTGGTACAAAAGGCCAGGGCATGGCCTACGATGATGAGCGAGCACAACACTTCTGACACTGTCTGCCATGTTATAAAGGGCAGGCGCTGGGAAAAAGGAGGACCCGAATCCTGCTCTTGGTGTTTTCCTCTTTCTCCCATCTATAACCCCTGCTCCCCCTTAGTCTATAAAAGGGAGGGCAGGGATCCCCATTAGAGAGATGGACCGAAAACAACGCAACACACACACATAGTCAAGCTACTACCAAGCTCTCGGCTTCCTTTCGACCCTTCCATCAGAGACTTTGGACCTGTCCCTCTCTCGATCATTTGTATCCCCTACTACGAACCATTCACGGTGCTAATAACACGAGCAGCAACAAATTGGACGTAGGGATATTCAGCCCGAACCAGTATAAATCTTGTGTCCTTTAGCGCACCATCCGAGCCTAACGTGCATTACTATAAATTTACTTGCTGGTGCTTGTACGAAACACTGACACTATCTATCGAACTTGGTTTGTAATAACTCTATTTCGTACTCTGATGAATGAACTGTATCTGTGAACTTTATGTAACGTGTGACATGTATGTTGAATCATGTACGATCTTGGTTGTATGTGGATCGTTTATCGAGACCCGTTGTGGTACTCGACGGACTACCAGGTTTATATGGGCTCAAGTATGACAGTGCGACCACTTGTGGGCTGCCATTGTACTTGTGCTCTTATAAATTGGTCAGTTCTATGATAGCTGGCATTAGAGCAAGATTCAACATTAATTGCCACATGTGTATTTAAAACAAAAGTTTTTGTTTTTCAAAACTAGTTTCTAGCAACTAATAGCTATACAAATAGGTATTTGAAACCTAGAATTGAAATCAAAAGTGTGCCAGTGATCACTTTCTTATGCCCAGTTAAGGACTCTTAGGTGGCTATTTAAGTACTAACCTGGGGGTTTTTACTTTCGTTGTCCATACGGCGTGCTATTATATGGATGCCATTCACTTGAGTGGTAATGTAAGGATCAAATGCCTCTACGCCAAGGTAAGAAGGTAAGCTGATGAGTGGCATGACTGCAAGATGTGAGCATGTGGTCGGGGAGAGCTCGCTTTGGTATGGCTATGTATGCATGCTTGCATGTGTATATGGTGTGTATTTAATTGTGGGTAATAACTATCATCGGGTAGCTTTGATACGGAAGTATATGTATGGGTATATATATATGGAAGTATTTAGATTATAACTTAGAGCCTAGATTTACATTCTGCATATATAAATGTGGGGTTGGGCTGAAATGAAACTCTTATGCAGGTACACTAACAGCGAAACATGTAGCCCTACTAGCCACGCTATATATGAGAGAACGTATGTATGCCACCATGTATGTCGTTAGAAATATTTTTCCTAAGTTTGTAAGGACATATGGAATGTGCATGCACCATGTTAAATCATTATTTAATACTTGCATTGTCCTCCCCTTATAGATCTCTTACTCAGTTATGTAACTCTTATCCATTATGACTTTGTCTCACGAGAGTTACATATTTGTTGGTACAGATGGCAGCACCGGCTGGAAGTGAGAGTTTCCTGTTGATGTTGGAACTCCTGCTCTGCTTTGGAGAGTCTTGCACTATGTGGGGTACTATGAACCACCCTTCTATCACTGGAATGAAGTATACCTAGAGGGATAGCCATGGTATGAAGTGTAGCTAACCATACCAGCTCACACACAAGCACCCTTCTGGCAGGAATGGAAAGTGGAATCTGAAGGAAGAACTCCTTGGGAAGCTGCCCAAGTAGTAGCCTTCGAAGTACTAAGTCAGATCTGTCAGCAGCACGGGGATGAGCTTACTGGCAGTGTTGCTGGTATTTTTCCTCAGGTGGATCCATCCACAGCAATATGGGCACAACCCAATCGCAATGTGTTGATCCGAGATCAGGATGAGCGGGCAGACAGTTCTAGTCCCGCTATGAGCGCCATGTTTGCAGTAATGAAGATGTTCTACACTCGTCAGGACACCAGGGACTTTTGGCAGGAGTCCTACACCACTTGCATGGATAAGCTCATGAGAGCCGAAGTCGCACAACATAAGCTCAAGAAGCATGTGCGTAAGCACAAAAAGGCAGCAAGTGAGGCTCGATGGGAAACCGATCAAGCCTATGTAGCTTTGGGAAATCTCCACACCCAAATGGAGCAAGTGGATCAATAGAGAGCTACCGCCTAGGAGGCAAGAGCTGATGATCAAGCAATGTGAGTAGGACTGTGAGAGCAGTTGGAGGCCGCCTGGGCCGAGGCGTTCACAGCTACGCACCAGTGAAACCTAGCGAACAACCATGCCACTTCAGTAGATGCAGAATGAGATAGGACCCACGCCATGAGCGCCATGCAGGACCGTGTTGAGAGGGACTTGCGCTAGCAGCTTGCACAGTGCATGTAGTGATGGATCTTTAGCATGAGGTGCATTATCTCAACAACCAATTACACCCGATCCTTGATGAGGAAGATGAAGATCTAGAAATGTTAGTAGAAGATGACGGTTTTGGACGAGGAAGAAGTGGAGCTAGAGAATGAGGATTATCCTATCTCCGACCTTGACAAATGATCATAATGAAGATTAGAATCGCTTAGTGACTAGTTAAAATGCTAGATGTATCCCCGCTATTATGTAATGGACTTGTAGTAGAAGTTTGGTAATTTTAGTTGGACCTTCATGTAATATTGGTACTTGCATGTTATTTTGCGTTGGGTTGAACGTTAATGAAATTACAGTTTCGTCTTACTGGTGATTATGACTTGTATGTTAACGCGCTACGAGCTAGATAAGTGATCAAATTGGTGATGCCATGTTGCATGAATGAATTATTATGCCTCTGTTTTATTGTATGAATTTAAGATTCTCTCCAGTAATTTCAGTTTGGCATGAGTATACAATTCATTTGCAATCTCTTGACATCATCCAATAATCACTTATTGTTGCAACTTTGCAGATGACTCGCAATCGTGCTGGAGCAGGCAGCAGCCAAGAGGGTAATGACAGTGACTTACCACCACCGCCACCACCGTCTGCAAATGAGTTCTTTGCACAATTCCTAGGAAGTCAGAGAACTATGGAGGAAACCCTACGCCTCATTGCGCAGAACATGGCTCACGCCCGCCAGCAACAAAAGGGGCCTGAGCCAAACCAGTACAGCACTTTCAAGGATTTCTTGGACACCAAGCCTCCTATCTTCAAGGTGGCCGAAGAACCGCTCCTAGCGGATGAATGGCTCAACACTATTGAGCAAAAGTTCCGTCTACTAAGGGTCACAAAACATCAGAAGGTAGAATATGCGTCCCATCAGCTGTAGGGACTGGCCGGGATATGGTGGACCCATTTCCTGTCCTCTTTACCTACCAATGCATAGGTCACATGAGAGCAATTCAAGTTAGCCTTTAGGGGACATCATATTCCCCAAGGGCTAATGCGCATGAAGGCAGCTAACTTCATGCAGCTCACACAAGGGACCAAGAACCTTACTGAGTACATGCATGCTTTCAACAATCTATCCTGTTATGCCCCAGGTTTTGTTAACACTGAAGAAAAGAAGATCGAAAGCTTCAAGAGAGGCCTTGGGACTAAATTGATGAAAACTATGGCCAACTCAAGGTGCGCCACTTACAATGAGTTCATCAGTGATGCATTGACTCAGGAGAACCACAACAATCTACATGCGGCAGTGAAGGGTCGTAAGAGGGCAGCAGAGGTAGGTGCCTTAGGGTCTTCCTAGTCTAGAGCTCTAGTGGTAGCTAGGCCATAGTTTCACCACCACCAAGTTTAGGCCTCCTCCACCACCAACAACTCTGCACCAACCCGACCTCGGAAGATGTTCCATAAGGCGTTCACCATTGCCTTACCCAAGGGAATGGAGAGCAAGGAAGCTCCATAGGACCCAAGAGCAATCAACCATGCTTCAACTTAATCAGTGGGGCCATTGGTCCAAAGAGTGCCCCCATCCTGAGAAGAACAACAATCAGAACCAGAACAATCAGAGACAGGCAAATCCTAAAGCACGTCCTGGCTACATGCACTACACTGTTGTTGAAGAGGTTCCCATAGGAGAGGTTGTCACCGTTGGTATGTTTCTTGTTAACAAACATCCCATCATTGTTTTATTTGATTACGGGGCTTCTCATTCATTTATGAGACAATCATTTGCATCTAGACATGATCGAAAAGTAATTAAGGTAAGCAAGGGTGGTTATAGTATAAGTTCAGCTAGGGCTACTATCTCTACAAATAAGATGGTCGAAATGTGCTCATCTCTATATAAGAGAGGGAGTATCGATGGATCTGATAGTATTGCTGGATTATATATAGATGTGATCTTAGGCATGAAGTGGATGAGCGATCATGGGGTTCTCATTGACACTAGCACTGGTACTATTATGTTGAGAGAACCCAAGGAGGTAATGCTTTTCTAGTACCACTTTCCCAAAATTTTGAACTCCAACACTTGGCTTGTGCTATCCAAGCCACTACCCTGTGTGATATCCCAGTGGTTTGTGAGTTTCCTGATGTATTCCTAGATGAGTTACCAAGTTTACCACCTAATAGGGATGTGGAATTTAAGATTGAGTTAGTGCCAGGTATGGCACCTATCTCAAGGAGACCCTATAGGATGCCACCAAATGAGTTAGTTAAACTTAAAATTTAGTTACAAGAACTGTTGGACAAAGGTCTCATTCAACCTAGTTCGTCTCCATGGGGATGTCCAGCATTGTTTGTAAAGAAGGACAAGTCCTTGAGAATGTGTGTGGATTATAGACCACTAAATGTTGTGACCATCAGAAACAAGGATCCTTTGCCTCGTATCGATATTTTGTTCGATCAGTTGGCAAAAGCAAAGGTGTTCTCTAAGATTGGCTTGAGGTTAGGCTATCATCAGATAAAAATCAGGCCAGAGGATATACCTAAAACAACTTTCTCCACTAGGTACGGCTTGCATGAGTATTTGGTCATGTCTTTTGGACTGACAAATGCTCCTGCCTACTTCATGTACTTGATTAATTCGGTATTCATGCCCGAGCTTGACAAGTTCGTGGTTGTGTTTATCGATGATATCTTGATTTATTCGGAGAATGAGGCAGATCATACAGAGCATCTAAGAATTGTTCTGTTTAGATTGAGGGAGCATAAGTTATATGCAAAGTTTAGCAAGTGTGAATTTTGGTTGAGCGAAGTACCTTTCTTGGGTCACATCTTATCGAGAGATAGAATTTCTATAGACCCATCTAAAGTACAAGAGGTCATGGATTGGAAGGCCCCGACTTCGGTTCATGAAGTTCGGAGTTTTCTAGGGTTAGTAGGTTACTATCGTCATTTCATTCTAGATTTCTCTAAGATAGCTAAGCCCATGACTAGGCTACTTCAGAAAGATGAGAAGTTCAGTTGGACACCAGAGTGTGAAGCAGCTTTTCACACCTTAAGGACCCTATTAACTACAGCTCCTATTTTAGCACAACCCGACATTGAAAAGCCTTTCGATGTGTTCTATGATGCACCGGGTATAGGTTTGGGGTGTGTGCTCATGCAAGAAGGAAGAGTGATTGCCTATGCTTCTCGGTAGTTGAGGAAACATGAAGTCAATTACCCTATGCATGATTTAGAGCTTGCAACAGTTGTTCATGCATTAAAGATATGGAGACATTATTTGTTGGGCAATGTATGTCATATATATACGGACTATTGGAAGATGGATTTAATTTATTACATCCTGTTGTACTGCACAATATCACTATCAGTTGTTCACTTGAGAGCAAAATCATAGAACTACAGAAGATAGATGTAGGTATATTTCACATCAAGAGAAAGATGCAAGAATAAGAAACCAAGCATTTTAGATTAGATGAATGAGGTGTGCTATGGTTTGAGGACCGACTTGTGGTACCGAAAGACCGTGAGCTTAGAAATCAAATTTTAGATGAAGCACATTCGTCCAAGTTGTCTATCGATTTGGGTAGTAGCAAAATGTATCAAGATTTTAAAACCCATTTTTGGTGGACCAAGATGAAGAAGGAAATTGCCGCCTATGTCGCTAGGTGTGATAATTGCAGTAGAGTAAAGGCCATTCATTTGAAATCAGCTGGATTACTTCAGCCATTGCCTATTCCAGGCTGGAAATGGGAAGAAATAAGTATGGACTTTATCATAGGCCTTCCAATGACACAGCAAGGTCATGATTCAATATGGGTTATTGTAGATTGTCTCACCAAGTCAGCACATTTTATATACCGGTTAACAGAATGGATCGCATAGGGAAATACGTCGAACTATATGTTTCTCAGATCGTGAGACTACACGGGATACCCAGGACAATAATCTCATATTGGGGACCACAGTTTATAGCTCATTTCTGGGAACACTTGCATCAAGCTTTAGGGACTAAACTAATCAGAAGCTCAGCATACCATCCACAAACTTCTGGATGGACTGAGCGAGTGAACCAGATCTTAGAAGATTTAATGAGATCTTGTGTTATATCTTCCAAGGGTTCATGGGAGAAATGGCTACCTTTAGCCGAGTTCTCCTACAACAACAGTTATCAAGCAAGCATCAAGATGGCTCCGTTTGAAGCCTTGTACGATAGAAAATATAGAACTCCATTGAATTGGGTTGAGCTCGGCGAAAGAAGATACTTTGGCATTGACTTTGTCACTGAAGCTAATGAATAGGTGTGCATTATCCAATAGCATATGAAAGCAGCTCAGTCAAGACAAAAGAGTATGATGATAAAAGAAGAAGACCACTGACTTTTGAGGTGGGAGATTATGTATACTTAAAAGTGTCACCCATGAAAGGAGTACAGAGATTTGAAGTGAAAAGAAAGCTTGCACCTAGATATGTAGGGCCATACAAGATTACTGAATGGAAGGGGAATGTCGCTTACAAGTTACAACTTCCCCAGAGATGAGTGCCATATTCGATGTCTTCCATGTTTCTCAGTTGAAAAGATGTCTTCGTATACCTGAGGAAGCCATTGCACCCACCAACATTAAGCTCTAATCGGATTTGACCTATGAAGAGAAACCAATCCGAGTGTTAGAAGAGATGGAAAGAGTAACCTGGAGTAAGGTCATTAAGTTCTATAAGGTGGTGTGGAATAATCACAGTGAACAAGATGCCACATGGGAACGAGAGGATTATTTACGTGAGGTTTATCCCGCCTTTGTCAAAGAATGGTAAGTCTTGCAAATCTCGAGACGAGATTTCTGTAAGGGGGAGGGGTTGTAACACCCTATGTGTTAGGCTTGCATAATTTGACTTGCATTGCATGAGCATACTCATCAAGCATTCATATATAAGCTTTTACATATGAAACATACAACTAAAACAGGTGAAACATGCCTTGTTATTTTATGTTTCTATATGTGTATGCTTATGATCATGTGTGAATAAGTGTAAATATTTGATGTTGGTCAGTAAAGCACCTTAGCTACACTTAGGATGACTAATGGAACAATGTTCACGTAGATCACTTTGTCTAATTAAGCTCTTGAATGATGATATGCTTTTTGACCTAGGAAGTATTTTATGTAACCAATGTATGAAATGATTGTGTCACCTTAGGAATACCCTAAATATGTTTAGAATGTCACTTTGAACAACTTTGGTATTCATGACTAGGGCTAGTTTGATCTCTAAGTCGTAATTCTAGTGTAAGCCATCATTTGAATGTAGTATGTTTGACTTAGGTTGAACTATGTCATAGAGCCTTTTCATGGATGTGTACACTAAAGCAAAGTTGTAGTATTTGAGTAGAGCAACAACTTTTATTTTTGGGTCATAGGCTAGTTCAGCTCCTACCATGCTTGCATTTGGCTCATAAGAATCAACATTTCACCGTTTTCAAAGACTTAGGAAATTTTGCTAAGTCATTTGAATCCACAAAGTCGACGCGCTAGCGCCGATTTTTGTGATGATCTAACTCCCTAACTATTGGGAATTAGACTTTGATTTCTAAAACAAATTTGTAACTGGTACATAGCTCTACAAATCTTGTTTTAACATTGTGCACTAATTAAGCCACCGTTTAGGATTTAGAAGGATTGAAAACTCGTTTATTAGGCTCGTCATTGCTTGTGACCGATGAACGCCGCATCACGCCATGTCATGTCCGGATCACTGGTAGAGATAGGCTACCACGCGCCAGCCAACCATCGGCCGACATCGGGCCCTCGTCAGAAGCGCCACCGGCGCTCGTTATCTATGACCGTGTGCCTCCTCTCGCACTCACGCACTCACTTTCTCCCTCTCCACTACCTTCTCTCGTGCTTGCCGCAGAGAACCGAAGCGCCGCCGAGCACCCGCACCACTCGCCATCGCCTAGCGCCCACTCCACCGTGCCATTGATACCTCCATCTCGCAGCTAAGCTTCGCGTGTTCCCCTCTACCTCCTCGATGTGGTTGTAGCGCTAGACGAGGTATAGTGAGGGTGAAATCACCGTTCCTGTCCTCGCCGGAGAGCTTGGCTTCCATGGCCGCCTCCAAGGCGACCTCGCTACTGCCTAGCTCTATCGTGTGTTCCTTCGCTTTTGTCGCGTTAGGGCTTGGTCAGGACGTAGTCTAGCTGGTAGCATGATGTTACTGAGATTGGTTGCCCCGCCGGTGTGGAACACAACGCGCAGCGCCGCCGTGCTCTCACCGCCGTGCCACCGCGCATGTGGACATATCTCGTCGAAGCACCTCGCCTAGCCGAGGTAGTCGCAATAGGTCGCGTCGTCACCATGGAACTCGTGCGCTCCACGCCTAGCCTTGCTGTGGCCAGAGATGGCCAGTGTACCACAGCACAGCGTGGCCGTGCCACCATGGCCGGCGACAAGGTGGCTCTTGTACGTCCGTGCCTCCACTACCTTTGTCAGTCGATGCGGTTTGGTTTGTAGATCACGATGGTGTGGTTAGTTTCGCCGGAGTGCTCGTCGTCGGTGAGATAACGCCAGCCGACCACCATGCTCTGCTTTGGCTCACTGATGGGTGGACCCCGCTGACCCGTGGGTCCCCTCTGTCAGCGACTGCTAGTTAGGGTTTCATTTATTTCTTTTATAGATTTTTGTACTAACTTTGAAAAATCATAAGTTGAGTTGTAGATGTCCATTTTTGTGAACCAAATTTTGTTGTGTTCCTTATGAACTGTTGTATTTTATAAAAATATGATATGTACAGTTCTAGTATTTTTATTAGTGAATAAAATATGGCTAGATAAGTACTTTTTGAATGCTTACAATTTTGAAAAATATGAAACTTGAGCTAGGAATATGATAAAATTATGATTCCAATTTTGTTAGTCTTGTGCTGATATGATGTAGCTAGGAAAAATATTAAGCTTGCTGTAAACTTGATTGAAATATGATCTTTCTATTTATCTATTAATAAATGGTGTTTTCTAAAGAAAATTATAGGGATACAAATATGTAACATTTTGCCCTGCAAATTTTTGTACAGTAGTATGCCACTAATGTGAAGCTAGGAAAAATATATAATCTATTGTTTGACACTGATCTATAGGGTTAACTATTTTCACTAAAATAAACATTGCTAGCTTGTCAATTTTATATAGGATGTTATACCAGCCGAAAGGGTATGAAATTTTCACAATAGCCTATTGTAAGCACTAGAAAGCTATTGTAATTTTATGAGAATTTATTGTGCACATTTGATATATGTTTGTTATTTTCCCTAATTATCTAATTAAATAAATAAAGGCATTTAAATAAATAGATTGTGCTTGACCATAATGTTTTCTATGGTGCTTGTGATGCATATGAACTGTTAATGTCAATAGTAAGGCTTAGAAGCAATTGGTTGTATGCAACTAATTAATTATTACTTTATAATTCAAATAAGTGGTTGCATGTATAGTTTCGGTTGAATTGATGATTTCATGTTGATAATGGCCTTGCCTTTAAAACTTGTTAATAACAAAGTTGTAGATAACATACTAATCTACCTCGTGTTAAATTTTCATGGTCATAGGCCTTAGGGTTTAAGACTTTTGGCTGTTAGAAGTTTGCTGCCCTAATTGTTTGCTCTCAGGACAGATTTGCTTGACTGAATTGTTTGACCAACATAACTGTTGAATCACCTTAAGAGTATTAAAAAGAAATTTGTAGACAATTTCATAAGATTTATAGAATGTCCACAACCATATGATTTTGATGTATATAACTCCAGTTATGGTTAAAACAAGTAGCTGCTGTTTTGTAGTTCGGTAAATAAGTTGCAGAAGTGTTTGCTTAAGTAATAGAGAAGAGATATACACCTACTCTGTAGAATGGGATGCACTTGTTATTACTTTAACACCATGCTGTTGAAAATACTTACAAGGTTGCATTCATCACATGTTATCATTTTATACGTGTCATCATACATGCATTCGCGATATCTTGTTCCATGATCATGCATATAGCATCGACCAAGGAGATAACGTTGCTAGAATCCAACGAAGAAGAGGAAGGGGATCAGCAGGAGACTCCTCAAGCCGCAGCTCCAGGAGAAGAGGAGCTGACTCCAGAAGAGCTCCCTGAGTGCCCAGATCACCGCCCCACCTCTTTCCTCAAAGGCAAGCCCCAGAGCATTCTAAGTCTCCCGCTGTTTTACAAAATACTACTTTAGTCCTTTATGATTGCTACATTAGGTTATAAGAGTTGACTGGAAACACTTGATGCATAGAACTACCTTATCCAGATATATACACCTTTAACCCTATGTAGGTCTAAGATCGAATATATGCTTAGCCATGCTTAGACCGGTAGAAGTCGGGTGATTTCCTGTCACCTGCGAGATATAGGTGGTTACCGAAGCACGGTTGGCTATATTTGGTATTGTGGAAAAGAACAATGGGATAATGTTAATGGAGGCCGGGCGGAGTCTATGTGTGGGTTGACTCATGTGATTTCATCTGTGTCGATTAGGGACCGTTCCGTTGTTGGCCCTTCTGACAAGATTGAACGCATGCCTATCACTTAGCTGGCCGGATAACTCGTTTCGACCGCAAAGCCGAGTAGCTCAGCTCAGGCCAAGCCCTGCTCTATAAAAGTGCGCACTCTAGATGGTAGTAAGGATGTGCGGGGAGCCAGCCTTGAGTCCAAGGGCAGGGTAGTCCTGATCGTCCTGGCAGCTAGTTGTCCCTGATTGTGCGGCGCTGGGCGAACCCGCAAAATATGTACTTGAGTTGAACCAAAAGTGACCTAAGGTGACCGTTGATCTGGTCTGCCTGGGTTTGTGTCAGAAATAAATTCCCAGCTGGTTGAAATCGATTCGAATCGCCGTCTCTCCCAGATAGTGAGAAACTTGGCTAGCACCAACATCGTAGTAATTGTATTATGGAATGTGATGGTTCGGATAAACATGGAATTACTACACCTGCTATGGTTACTATTGTATGCTCTTAAAATGACATACCCCATGTTTGGCATATGATAGTTGCTAATCTAGAGATGAATAGCTATAATTAACTTGATGACCAAAGTATAATTGTATAATTGAGTTAATCGCTTTTTATGCAAAATATTGTCATGCTACCTCCACTTATACAGCCTTGCATAATCTTTGGAGTCATTTTATTTCTGGTTTATGACGGATAAGTCTAGCTGAGTACCTTCTCATACTAAGGATTTTATTCCCATTGGTGTAGATGGTACAGTCTATCATGGCTATTGCAAGAACTGCTTCTATCCCGCCGTGAATGAGGAGTGAGCCTTGGGCAGGCATCTTTAATAATCCTTCTATATGCTTCTGTGGATTGTGATCATGAGTTGGCACTGTATTTGAACTATGTTGACAAATGCTAGTTTCAATCTGAATTTGCTTCCGCTACTATCTATCGAACTTGGTTTGTAATAACTCTATTTCGTACTCTGATGAATGAAGTGTATCTGTGAACTTTATGTAACGTGTGATATGTATGTTGAATCATGTACAATCTTGGTTGTATGTGGATCATTTATCGAGACCCATCATGGTATTCGACGGACTACTAGGGTTTATATGGGCTCAAGTATGATAGTCTGCGACCGTTTGAGGGCTGCCATTGTACTTGTGCTCTTATAAATTAGTCGGTTCTACGACAGTTACTTTCTTACGCCTACCCAGAAAGTTACACCCTACTAGTAGAGGTCCTGATACTACATCAAGCCAGAGCCATATGGCTTGAAGTTGTATTGTATGTCCCAGGTGGCCGCTCCACGAATAGGTCCTTAGGGAGGGCGGACACAGGTACCCCCAGAAATCAGGCCAAGCTCCAATAACCATTCCCCTTTTTCAAAACCTTAACCATGATGCTATAATCATCCTTACTTCTCCATTATTAAAGTAGCCATTAATCATCATTAATCATTAATCATCATTAAAGTAATCATTAGTCATGATTACTATCATTAACATGTAGAAGTGGTGAGTGGAGCAGCTAAGCATAACTACACTACCCAAAGCATATACCCCAGGAATACAAGGAATGTAATAAAGGGCTAGTCATGTCCTTAGGGTTTGCATAATTTAGACACATGCAATGAAAGTAGAACGATTCATAATGAATAGGTAAAATATGATCAAACGGTGCCGGCACTTGCCTTTTTCCCAAAGTTTTAGCTGCTCAAAATCCTTAGCTTCTATCTTCTAGTCTCGAGCTTCTGCTTCGACTGTCAGTGTTCAACTCCTAGTCTTTAGCTCTAACGAACCGCTCATCTTCTACTCATAGCAAACCAAGCAACACGCATTTTACAAACAAACTTGACTAAGAACAACACACCACTCAAAAGAACGCTTGAAAAGAGCACACTAAATGGCATGGCATAATGCTAAGGTCATGAGAGCACAAAAACGACCAAGAACGGAGCTATCGTTAAAGAGGACGCGACTATCGAGACTTGCATTGTAAAAAGGCAAAAGACTACGAAGTGCATTTATTTTATTTTAATAAAACAAGATGGTGGACATTTTCAAGAAACATCATGAAGTTCAATTAAGTGAAATTATGGTTTAACAAGAAAAGATAGAATTAAACCTTAGTCATATTTTATTTAATAACTTTTCATAGTATTTAACTTATTTGAATATTCATAATTTAGAAAACATAGAACATGTGTGAGCAACTAATTGAATCTCATATGTTTCGTGTTTAAACTAAACAAGTTATAATTAAGAAACATTTAAGTTGTTATTGATCATGTTTGCATTTATTTATAAAAGGTCAAATTATAAACCTATGTTGCTGTTAATTCAAAAAGACAATAAATAAACATTAATCAAATAAATATTTAAGTTGAAATTCAAAAGTGTAGAACATGGTAAACATCATTGCTAACACGTAGCTTACGTCGCTGCGAAGCTAACGCAACAAGAACCTTCTAAATCAGAACTAAAACGCGCAAAATATGACTAAAACTAGGTCTAGGGGCTTAACTGCAAAGAAAAACTAAATCTAGGGTCTAACAGACGAAACCAGGGGCTAGATCATAATTAAACATGACCAGCAAGGGCTAACTTGCAAAATTCGAGGGAATTGGATGGTGGATACTATTTCGCTAAAGCGTTGGGGCTAAAATAGAAAACTCGAGAGCTTATTTCTAAATACTTTTGAACTACAGAGGACCACGGGTTGATTTTTCAGAAAATACGGGGGCTCTTTTGTAAAAGTGCCTGGGCTGACCGGGTTGATCGTGTTGACGCGGTCACGTTTGCATGGTGTTGATGTGGCGCACACATGGCGCTGATTGGGTAGCCACGTGGCTGGTGACTAGGCTAGGTTGACTTTGGTTGATCGGGGCGTAGGGAAGATCTGAGCTGCTCGGCTCAGATCGAACGGCTGAGAGCGGCCAGCGAAAGATGGCTACCGGGGCGGCACAAGGCACGGTGACACCACCATGGATAGCGACGGCGGCTCGCCAAAGTCCAGTCGAACAGTGGCTACGGTGCTCGGCAGCTTGGGCAAGTGCGGCTCGACGTCGCGGTCCCAGGAGAGGCGGGCTTGGCGGTGGGCGGTGGCCAGGGCAGCGCTGTGTGTGGCGGCGGTGCTACAGGACACGACGGGGCTAGGTGAGCACATAGGGTGATGCGCGCGTGATGGAGAGCGTGTTGCGCACCTTTGCCGCGGTGGAGAACGGTCGGAGGCACAGGTCCACGTGGTGGGATAGAACGGCGGCGACAGCGTGACATCAAACATCGCGTGCGCTAGAGAGATCGAGAGAGAGGTCGGGAGAGGTGACGGTGGGTTCCTCACCTCAGGGCGAAGGTTGTGGAGGAGTTTTTGTCGCTGGTGACGCAGAGACACTGGATAACGGCGACGGTGGGCCGAGCTCGAAGGCACGGCTATAGCGGCGGCGCGCTAGGGCTAGTAGGTGGTAGCGGTTGGCTCTGCTAGGGTTTGAAAGGGGTGCCACCCCTTTAAAGCAAGCAGGGAACCTCGGGGCACACATGGGCATGGATCGAATGGCGGTGATGACATCTGTGCGATGCGGGAGGTCAGGGATGCGGCTGACGCATGGGGCCAGGCTAGAAGCAGCTTAGGGCTTAGCTGGTAGGCGGGGCCTACACGGTAGAGGCACATAGGCGGAGATGCGGGCCACTGCATGGTGTTGCTGGTGCTGCTATGATCGGCTGGGCTGAGGCCCAAGTAGAGGGGCACGGAGCTGGGGCAGGCTAGGGTGGGCTGCGGGAGCACGGGCGCCTGCTGGGTGGTGCTGCGACCTGCTGCGCGTGCTGAGCAGATGGGGAGGTGAGCTGGCTAAACTGGGCTCCAAAAGAGGTGCGGGCCAAAACAAAAGAAAAAGATAAAGGGAAATGGAAAGATTTTTCCATTATTGAAATGAGATTTTTGAATGGGGTATTGAAACCAAAGTTTGATTCATAAATTTGAGATAATTTTAGAACATGTTTTTAGTTTATTTTGGAAAGCTAAACATCTTTTCTTCTAAACACATTTGTAAAATGTTTTTCGGACTCAAATTTGAACTAGTTTTCAAATAGGACCTTTGAAGTTTTATTTTCAAAAAACAAAGAGGACCTAATCGTGGCTTGCTCGAATTTTAGAAATTTATTTTCCTCACAACAAAGACAAAGCAAAGGCACACAGGCAATAAACAAATCACCCCTTTTCTTTTAGTTCGTAAAAGTTTTAAAAAATCCACATTTTTCTCATTTTGCAACGACAACAACCAATAAAAATCTAGGAATATTTTAGAAAAAAAAATTAAATCCTTTATTTTATTTAGTGTTTTCTAATAACAATCCAAAATAGGAAATTTGGGCTATGATAGTGCGCATCCAACAGCTTGAGGGCGAACGGCGGGGATGCGAGGCAGCGGCCTTGGATGCTTTTGCCGTCGAGATGCTCTGCCTCGGCGGGGAAAAAGCAGAGAGAGGAAATGAAGGGGATGACAAGAGGGTCCCACGGGGTCCAGCGTCTCAGCATCGACAAGAGAGGAAGTGAGGCGCCAAGCGAGGCGTGAGCTAGGGGCATGGCCTTGCTGGGCCAACTAGCGGTCTTGGCGTGAGTGGGGGCAAAGCGTGGTCTTTGGGATCACGAGGCCAGTCACTGGGCTGCTTTGGTCCTTTCCTTTTCCTTCCTATTTCCAAACCCTTTTCAATTTCCTATTTCCTACTTCTATTTACACCTTGTGCACCTATACATGTATACATGTGTTGCCAAACACATATACATCCTTGTGGGGTCCACTAGGGGTCATCTAGGGTTTTAGGATCTGAACCAATGGTCGACAACTCACACTCAAGCTTGTTTATTAAAAAGTTGGTTGATTTTATTAGCCATTCATAAAATCAAGAAGATGCAAATCATGGGTTGTTTAAAATGCATATGATCAACCTTCTACATTGGGTTCTACTTGTGCAACTACAAGGGTGGTTTCTTAGTATGCACACTCACCATGCATGGGTTTTGTTAGAAAAAATTTTAACTCTGGATTTTTTATTCTTGGAAAGCTTGGGTTGTTACAAGGGGGGAGATGTCATGGTCCGAAGAGGGCCCTCCCAGTGGGCCAAGCAGACCAACCAGGTCTAGGATGGGGCGTGAGACCCGCCGAGGGTGCCCCTAGTGCGTCCGACAGAGGGCATGACCAGGGGCGCGCCCCACCTCACCCACAAAGATCCTGAGTTTTAGGTAATTTGGGAAAATAAAGGTATTCAGGAAAAATAGATAGATAATTGTTGAGGAAAAGGAGAGTTAGAATTTGATAGGAAAAGAGACAGTTTCTTCTTTAGGAAAGGAGAATCCAAGCCTATAAGGAGTCCTTGCTAGATTGCTTGGTGTGCAAGTCCGCTAGGGACCATAAAATAGGGGTATTATAACTACTTCAACTCAAGAAGGAAATAGAGCCTTCCTCATTAAACAAATCTCTCCTCTTGCTTCGTCTCTAGTAACGCCACCCTCTCCTGCTCTCCATGCTACACACCACCACTACCTACCCACGCCGATGCCACCGCCAAGATGTCACCGCCCCACCACCACCAGCCGCTGCCACACTACCACCCTAAGCCACCTCAACCAACCCTGTAGAAAGGATCCTAACATATGTCCTCAAGAGGCTAAGCTCCATGGTCGTGAGAACTTTGTGGATAGCTCGGTGGCCTTCACCACACATGTGACACCCACCAAATTTGGTTATGGCCCGATAGTGGTCCATGAGTGTCATGTGCACATGTTAGTACCACCTTACTAGTTGAGCAAGGAAGGAACCAGATTATAAGCTTTTGTCTTCCAACCATATCACCTTTGGGGATAACCTTTTACACATGAAGCAAGGACGAAAGTGTAAACAAGGTGATATGTGTAAGTGGGCTTGCCCATCTGGATGGGCTAGGCTATGTGGTTTTGGAGGACGAAGTGTTACAACGTGCATGGGGTCTCTACCAAGTCTCTCCCTAATAGCTCTCCGCATCTTGTTCATTGTGGAGAGCTTTTGGCT